>OW240920.1:65738187-66095075 GCA_933207985.1 Pelobates cultripes
ATTTGCTTCTAGGAACTTTGGGGTTGTTCCACTTTCCCCATAACTAGTGGACCTAGGGAAGAGAGAGATAGGAAGAGATAGAGGAAAGGTAGTAGGTTAGGGTCATCAGGGCGAAGGGTGTCGGCGCCAGTCTACCCAAGGTTTTTGTCTCAGTCCCAGAGGGACCCTATAACTATTACTATTTTAACGCTGCCACCACCAAGACCATTTATAAATGGGGGGCCTTGGTCCACCAGCTAAATATATAGTAAAAACCCACCAAATATTACTTCGCACAATATCTATGTAATTGCAAAATACTAATTAGTCTCTTCAGGTAACGTGATTCTTTTACCAGACAAAGGCAAAACCTAATAAAGGAATATTTATTATGAGCAAAAAAAGAATAGTGTCAGTGCATACAAAAAATAGATGATAAACAAATTATTTACATCAACAACAGATACAAATAAAAAGGATAAAACAACACAAGTCCTGATTACTCACTTAAGTTTTCAAAGTAAAACCTCTGCCCAGAGGGGCTCTGGCAAGGAAGGATGATGGTTATTTACTCAAAATTAGATCTTGGCCCCAAGCAAGTATACCAACACCTCTCCAAATCATTGGATATATACCCTGTGAATTATCAAGTCTTGCCCAGGTGTGGCATTAAGGCGTACCTATAGAAATAAGTGACCACCTCATTTGTTCCAGACCAACCTCAATCCAAATGGAAACACTGGCTGTATCTGCTCTTATGTACCTGCCACAAAAATAATAATTGCATCTATGAATTCATTATTTTCCCCAATCCATATACACATTCCTTACTCGCGACCCAACATGGCGGACATCACAATACCCTCCCCCATGGTCTAGCCATACCACTCGTGTTTGAGCTTGTTTAGAAGATGGCGCTTGTCACATTCCAAATATAACAAAAACTGAGGCTTAATTATTTTTCTGTGGGGTAAATATGAATGTTTTTTTCCTTCCTTTGGATATGATACGGGAACAAGGCTAATGGCCATTAACATATCAAAAGAGATTGCCTCATCAATTACAAGGTACATGCCAAATGGATGAAGATAAATTCAGACTTTTGCAAGTGTAGAACCACACCTTGCAGGGCCTTTATTAATTCACATCCATATGGTAAAATCCTTGTCACATCCCTATGTCATTCAAACTGCGCCCTGTCATCTGACCTGTGTTGGGGGTCCCAGCTTCAAAAAGATCTTACCTCCTGACCTCCATACAATCAAATTAACCCCTTTTGACATTGACAATACCATCTCTGCCAGGTCGGTAGGTCCTTAATGCACTACACAAATTACATTAAAGGACAACATTCCATAGTGCAATAATAAATTATGCACCCTTGCCGTAGTTAGACACTGTCTAACTACAAAAATGCATAATGCATAAAATCACTTGATATACCTCAAATGAAAACATGATTTTTTTCATTGCGGTATATCTAAAAACTGCTTGTAAAAGCTGCAGATCTCCGTAAAACGCCTCTGTAAGCGCTACCTCCGCCAAGTCTTTCTGTGGCTGTCCAATCACAGACTTGCCAATGAAGCTCAATGAGAAATCTTTGTAAGGCAGGTACTCTGGGCAGTAAGCTAAACCACCAAAAAAAGCTAGTTTCTGACAGCCAGGGGGTGTGTAAAAAGTTTACTTTATGAAAGTGCACCTTTCTTCTGAAATCTTTACTTATTTTATTATATACAAAATAAATAGAGGAGGATACACTTGACATATCCAAAGTTTCATTGAATTTGTTTTTCCAGCACATTACACAGACTCTCAGTGATGAAGATCTGAGGAATTTGGAGGTCAAAGCACACATTGGACTTTTTGTCACATTCCTCAAACCATTTCCGAACAATTTTTACAGTGTGGCAGGGTCCATTACCCTGCTGAAAGAGCCCGCTGCCACCAGGGAACATCTGCCGTGAAGGGGTGTATGTGATCTGCAGCAATCTCTAGGTATGGGGTGTGTGTTAAAGTAACATCCACATGAATGCCAGAACCCAATTCCCAGCAGAACATTGCCAGGAGCATAACACTGCGTCTGCTTGCCTGACTTCTTCCCTGCTACCCTCTTTTCCCCAGGAAAATGACACTCACCCACCTGATCTAAAAGAAACCGTGATTCATCAGACCAGGCTCCATGGTCCAGTTCTAATGCTCACCATTCCCATTGAAAGTGCTTTCGGCGGTGGACAAGGGTCTTCATTGGTCCCCTAATCAGTAGGCCCAGCACGCAGGAAATTGTGATGCACTATGTGTTCTAAAAATCATTTCTATCATGGCCAGTATCAAGTTTTTCAGCAATTTGAGCTAGAGTAGCTCATTTGTGTGATCAAACCAGAAGGGCTAGCCTCCCCACGTGCATCAATGAGCCTTGGGCACCCTTAACCCCGAAACCAGTTAATCGGTTGTCCATTCATGTACCACTTTTGGTAGGTACAAACTACTGCATACCGTGAACACCCCACAAAACTTGCCATTTTGAAGAGACTCTGACCCAGTTGTCTATACATCAATATTTGGTCCTTATAAAAGTCACTCAGATCATTTTGCTTGCCAATTTCATCTGTTTCCAACAAATGAAATTCAAGAACGGACTGTTCACTTGCTGCCTAATATATCCCACCACTTTACATGTGCCATTGTACCAATATAATCAATGTTATTCACTTTGCCAGTCTGTAGTTTTAATATTGTGGCTTGGCCTGTTACATATGAGAAAGTAATAAGCAACATAATGGAAAATAGATGTGCGAATACATGGTTTTTCTATTAGTAATGTCATAGGGGACCCTAAAATTCATGTTTAAATCAAAATTTCATTTGGCAGATTGACAAAGTGGAAGGAAGAAATATTGGAGACAGACTGTAAAAGTGAGACTGAGCAGGTGACACACAATTGTTCTTTTGTCACCAACAAGCTGATAAGAGAAATACAATAAGCACAGTGACAATCGACAATAGCCAGTCCAGAAACCTTTTCCAGGCTGGCTAATGACACTACCAGAGGTAGTTCTTCAACTCTGCATGTGCAGCATTTCATACAGAAGCACTGAACATACATACTCCAAGCACCATGACCACTTTAAATCAAGGAAGCTTGGAGTTACTCTTCAAAAAAAATAATAAATAAATAAATAATTACAGCCAGCCATATTAAGATTTTATTTTTTATTAAATGTACAAAAAAAATAAACACGCTAGAGTGGAGGAGAAGGGAAGGCCCTACAATTAAGGGGACTCCGTTTTGTCAGATTTTTTTCCCCCCAAGATTGTCAAATAACTTGAATCCACCTAAGTCAAAGTCCAAGAGACAGCTCAGTTTCTCTCTTGGTTTTGGAATGATCAGTTGTGTATGTAGCCTTGGATGTTCTCCCAAAATACATTATTTTCATTGGTAACAGAAATGAACACAAGCCTTCAGAATAACCGCAGCCCCGCTTTAATATTATTCAGCTCTGCCTGGCTCCAGAGCACAGTTTCCGGTGAGGAAGAGGGCACAATAGGAGAGCTGCCAACAAAAAAATGCATTGATTTTGTAAAATAATCTTTGGGACTCAAATAATAAGTTCTGTTCACAATGATCTTTAAGAATCCTCATACCATACATGATGATGTAAACTGCCATGTCACAAACTAGAGGGGTCAGGAAATACTTTAGATCTGCTTGTGAGAACTTAACACTCATATAAAGGACTTTCTTCCTGAAAGCAATAGTCAAGGCTCACAAAGTACATTCTTTGAGGCTGTCAATGTTTCATAATGCATTATGAAATCCAATAAGTTGTTGCTTTCAGGGAGAAGGATCATTTAGGAACATAAGACTTGACAAAGACTGTAGATCTACAGCAGTAATAATGGGAACATCAGAAGGAAGAAGCAACATTGTCCAACAATCTGTTGCTGCTCCTTGCAGAGATTTCCAAGTTAGGACACTGCTGTGCATATTTTTGTTTCCAAGTAACTCACAGCTAGGGATGTAAGCCCACAGCTCATCTTTGGGACTACAACCACATCAGTAACCAAAAGTAAGGTGAACTTCTTTATGGGATAGTTGAGAAACAGCCATGTTGCAAGGTATACCATACAATGATTTATATGTAGTGAGGAGAAAGGGTAGAGAATGAAGGCAAGCTCCTACTCAGCATGCTCATCAACTGTTCCTCTCCCCCAAAAAAAAAAGACCTCTTTGTAGATCTACCCCAGTAGGACTCGAATAGGAGTCAAACCTATAACCTAGACTAAGATGGTAAAAACGAGATGTTATTATAACATAACAAATGTGCTAATAAGAGAATAATATTAATTGTGTTCTAAAGAAAATGTATGTCTGTATTCGTTAAAAAGAAACCTGAGTCCTATGATTAATTGTATTTATTATTGCTTTTTAAACCTTTAACTGAATGTTTCATTTTCTTTCAGTTCACCTGCAGCAAGAGTTGGTGAATAACTCACTTTCTTAATGATTGGTCTAAATACAGGTTAATGGCATCTCTGGTAAGACCATGGTTATTTCCACTTTAAAGGGATACTCCAGGTACATACACATTTGATGCAATGTGTAGATTAGATACAGGCATGCAGTTGCTGTGTCTGTTGGAAGCACTCGCACTCTTCCAATCCTCTCATTGTTGGCCCTTGTTTTATTGCTCTGAGTCTTTCGGAATACAAAATAAATTTTGACAAATCTATGGCCCTTACTCTACAACTCATCTCTTAACATTTCCAGAATATGACATGCCAACATAGTTAAGATTAAAGGACCACTCTAGGCACTCAGACCACTTCAGCTTAATGAAGTGGTCTGGGTGCCTGGTCCAGCTAGGGTTAACCCATTTTTGCATAAACATAGCAGTTTCACAGAAACTGCTATGTTTATGAATGGGTTAAGCCTTCCCCTATTTCCTCTAGCTGCTGTCTCATTGACAGCCGCTAGAGGCGCTTGCGTGCTTCTCACTGTGATTTTCACAGGGAGAGCACGCAAGCGTCCATAGGAAAGCATTATGAATACTTTCCTATGTGACCGGCTGAATGCGCGCGCGGCTCTTGCCGCGCGTGCGCATTCAGCCGACGGGGAGGAGAAGAGGTCCCCGTAGGGGCACCCTCAGGGCCCTATAGTGCCAGGAAAACGAGGTTTTCCTGGCACTATAGTGGTCATTTAATTTATTTATACTTTTCCTGTACCTTAAAGATGCCTACATGTGAAAAGCTCATTTGGACTCATCTAGCAGGAATTGCAAAAGTGTTTGTAATAAGATGCCAGAAGTCCATACTCTTCATTCTCCTTATGGGGAACAACAATGAGTGAGCAAGAATTTTAGAGACCTACTGGTACCCAGTCATCTCGGTTTCCCAGTAGCTCTCAAAAAGTATATCTACCTAAAAGGCACGTATAAATGTGGTCATTGCAGTGCCTGTCAATACATAGCTAAAGAAACTAAGGTATTTCTGGCAGCCTGAACCAAGATTCCCACTGTGTACAGTCCTTCAATTGCCGTACAGAAGTGGTGATTTACCTTCTAACATGCTCCTGCGGAATTAAATATGTCGGAAAGACATTCTGCCCATTTAAATTTCGAATTAGGGAACATGTTAATTCTGTTAGAAGGCGACTAGAAACACCAATATATAGGAACCTCAAGATACATCATGCCAACTCATCCAGTAAGATACGCTTTATGGGCTTAGAACTCATACCCCAAACTCAACGGAAAGGGGATTGGGACCGTAAGCTAATGCAAAGAGAATCTTACTGGATATATAAACAAAAAACACTTTCACCACAGGGACTAAATGAGAGTTTTTCTTTCTCGTTATTCCTATAGACGTCTAGGTACTTTACATAAAAAAAAAAAAAGGAATGTACCGACCTATTCTACTTGATTGTATGCGGTCGGTAAATATGTTTATATGTAAATAACTAATTAAAGTTTTTTAATTTTTTCATATTAAATAGTTTGCATAGATCCCACTGGTTTGTACCTTACTATACCTTATGGCTGATCCTAGATATCGTTCCCCACAACCACTCAGTATTAATACTTATACTCCTAATGGTGTACCTCTTTATTTTTCCAATTTGCTCAAATAGTTAAGGATCAGGACATCCCTATATACTCTGAGCATATACTTTCACATGGATGCACCACACGTAGACAATTAAGGATATCAGGACATATGAGCCCTAATTTGCTAGGGTAAATCCTCCTTTATGTTTAAACGCGTGCAGCTATATAGAGAGACCTTTTTGACAAAGGGTCAATAGTGGAAGCCTGTTTCTTAAACATTAGATATTATGATATCATGAAGTATAATAATTATGGAGTTCTAACACCATAATGTTATTACTTAAATGGTACCATATAAACAGTAGTACCATATAGACTCAACATGATCTTGGAACATTTAGTAAGTTTCTAAGAGATGCACCATTGGGACTTTTTGCCTACCATTCCAATAATGGATATACACTAATTAAGACCAAAGGGATTTGTGTCAATATTCTGACACATTGATCCACCTTGTAATCACTGCTGGCACAGTTGATTTATGCCCGAACACGATCAGTAGGCGTGACGATAAATTTCGTCACCCGTTAATCATTCTTTTGCTAGCCGCAATGTCAGAAGAAGGTGTGCCTAGCTGCCACCCCCCTGCATCGATCGGTCTAGCGTTCGCTAATTGACGTGACATCGGGTAGGGGGTGTGGCGATACCACGCCACTTGCCTCCCCACGCCCAGCTTGCAGGACAGGCATGGCTCTAATCCAATGGCTGTGGGCCAACTGACGAGACGTTGAGCAGGGGGAGTGGCGACTTGCCATCACTCACTTCCCCCCCTCCCAGCATGTCGGATCAGCTTTCTCTCAAATGGAAGTATTTAAACCCGAGAGTGGGACATGCAACTTAATAGCTCCTGACGACGGTGTATATTTACGCCGAAACGCGAGTTGAGCGTCTCTTTATTTTATTATTCTGCACTAGGTAGCACTTAGGTAGTTAGTATGGTTTAATTAAGTTCGTTTATTTAGGTTTTGGTGCTTGGACAGTGTCAGGTTTGTTGGGGTGGTCTGGTCTCAGCTTAGGGGTTGGGTTTGCTCACCCCTGAAGACTCATCCACCTAGCATTACAGCTCACCTGTCTTTCTGTTCGTAGTGTGGGCACTCTCTCTTTTCTTTCTGTGAGGTAGTAACCTCCATTAGTCCATTCAACCCGAGTTACTTTGAGTTATAGGGGACCTTAGTATCTACATTGGGAAATGCTTTTTGGACTGTTATATTCCTCCTCCTCCCTATCTCTTACTATTTTGCTATTTTAAGGACTCTCTTCTCAGACAGTTTCAAATGGTTTAGATAGGGCGTCTTTTTTGCCCATTCTTTTCTCACCTTTTCCATTTTCTCCATTCCTGTATGTGTGCCCCCACCTTTCCTATTAACTAGTTGCTACGTACTTTTTTTTCTGTGTATGCAGAGCTACTATCGGGATCCCCAATTTTATGAGCCCAGACTTCCCTTTTCTCCCCCTTTTCCTAATCTTCACCCTTTCTTTTATGGTCTATTACAGCTTTTACGGTTCAAAGATATTCCAGATACAGCAGGATTTTTTCTTTGTCTAGCTATGGTACAGTGTGGCTTGAATTCACTTATTTCACCTCTGGAATCGTAAGAAGAAAAAAAAAACCCTAACACCACAAACCCCTCAAATAAATTGCTAAATGTATTGTTGGAACTAGAACTCTGAATTCTAGTCAATTTGCTACAGGTCTAGAGTTACTTATCAAAAGCCTTAAAAAAAAAACCTCTTCTGGGTGTAGATTTCTCATTTACCATGCAAACATATCTGAAAAGGGAAAAAAAAATTAAAAAAAATGCACATTTGTGGTAAGATTAGCCATCTGTAGACAAATATCCGCTTTGCTGGTTGGCAAACCAGGCTTTATTTGCCATGCTCTGAAAGAGTTGTTTGCCTAGACTGCATCTAAACATGGAAACTGCTGGCTTACTTCCTGGTATTACAATTTAATTCACAATTTTGCAACACAAACTATTTCAGTTGAGATTCAATATTTACCTTGTGGCGTCAGCATGTCCATTCTGCTTTCCCTCTGCATCCTGCTGTTCAAGCACAGACATGATAGAGTAGCGCTCAATCATAAGGCAGCCTGGATCATCAATCTGTCCCGGAACAACACCAAGAGGATACTCACCCCACTTCACATTATCTGAAAGACAAAAACAAAGAATCTTTATCTCCTAGGTTTAATAACATTGGGTACATTACATTATTGTCCTGGTGAGCAAAATATTAAACAAGAGTTATAAAACATGTATGCCCATGATATAATACAGAACAGTCACCTGAAACATTGGTCAATGGAGAATGACAATAGTTCTTACACATTTCATCTCCATTGGATTTAAAAAATTTCACCTCTAACCAATCTTGATCTTCAGCATCCATTTCCCCCCCCCAACCTCCTCCCAGACCTAGACTATAAATTGTTAATGGCAGAGCTGTACGGTTATTGTATTTTATGTTCAACGTCATGTCAAGTTTCACGACATGCCATATTGTTTTTAAAGAGACACAAATGTGTGTGTATATACACACACACACACACACTTTTTTTTAACCATACAGTAGATGTAGTGGCAAAATGCATTGCATTGATTTATATAAGAAAGCTAGCTTAGATTTACTGCAGAACTAGTTTGTGCAGCTGCTGTGTGCCCTGTCATTTTTTTATCCAGCAGCGCCTTTCGAATCTATGCTGGACACTGTCCAGTCAGAAGCCAAATCCTGCATGTGTGCTACTGGCCAATCATACGCGTCACTGAGCTATAATACATGTACACCTCACTCAGAAATATACGAAGGGCAGGCACAGAGATTGGTGCAACCACTGACATCCACTGTGAAATATACTTAAAGGACCACTATAGTCACCCAGACCACTTTGGCTCAATGAAGTGGTCTGGGTGCCAGGTCCCCCAGGTTTTAACCCTGCAGCTGTAAACATAGCAGTTTCAGGAAGACAGCCTCCAGGGCACTTCCGTGATGCTCAATGCGAAAATCGCATTGATCACACAGAAAGTCGTACGTTTTTGGGCGTTTAAATGCTCTGGCCGCGCATGTGCATTCGGCTCCACTCAGGAGCTGACGTCAGAGGGGGAGGAGAGGTCACCAACGCCAAGGGAGCCTGTGCTGGATAAAGGTAAGTGGCTGGAGGGGTTTTAACCCCTTCAGCCCAGTGGGAGGGGGAGACCTAAGGATTATATGGTGTCAGGAAAAGGAGTTTGTTTTCCTGACACTATAGTGATCCTTTAAAAAGGCGATTATGTAGGAAATCCTCCCAGCTGTCTGAATGGCAGCCTAGATGGTGTGACAAAGGCATTTCATTAAAGTAACAATAGTTCTTTAAAAGAATTTAACCTCACAATAGAAATTTAGATAAACTGCTTATACCTGCACTAACACTCCATGCAGAGCCCTGTAATGCCGTTTTCTGCTCTTTAGCCATCTTTGCATTTATTATTTGAATGTATTCTTCCTCATAGGACTCTTCAGTAATCATCTCTTCATCCTCTGTGTGCTCACTAGTGTCCGGTTCTTCCTCTTCTTCCATTGCTGGTCTCGCCCATGAATTAAAACCTCTGCTCTTGGATTCCTGCCTTATTTTCCACTCCAGGCTTTCCACCGTGTAAATGGGCTGGTCACTGTAGTCCACAGATACATCAGAGTCATCATCCTGAACATAGATAGAGCAGAGACACAGAAGCTTCTCCTGGGTGTTAGAAGATAGACTGGGCTTCATATATGCAAAGATCCTAAAGAAAAAAAAATTAAGAAGATGTGTGTCTGCTTCAAAAGATTCATCAATTATTTCCTTTAAAGTATACATTGGTGTTATTTTCAGGATCATAAAATTAATCATCAGTAGACCGTGCACTGTTGCTTGACTGCAATATAATCTTGTAAAGTTATATAATGCAGTGTCTATGGAATCTGTTCTAAGATTTTAGAAGAACACAAATCGCTGCTTCTTGGTGTATATATGATGAAATATGCTCAACACTCTCAAAGACATTCCACAACGCGGATTGAAGGAGACTGTGACACTCAATGATGCATATAAACTATGTCAGCTAGACAGGATGAGCTGCATGTAAAAAGAGAACAAAGAATTTTGGGGTAGATCACAACATAAACAACATTTGAGTGTTTTCACTCATTTTGTAAGCGCATTGCAGAAGCGAAAATACTGAACATCTTCGTTTCTTTAAAAAATTTTTTTAGATATTTTATTTTTTAACGCATTAATAAGGGAATATTTATTCAGAGTCTAGAGAAACTCCTTTTAATGTGCAATGAGGTAAAAATAAATTAAAAACCAGGACATATTTTGCATACAACCTACAGTAATTTGTTTGTTCTAAATACAAGTAAAATAATTTACTAACCTAGGAACGTTAAATAGTTGGCAAGAAAAAGTTGAGATAGGTGAGCTCAGTCATATTGAAGAGTGTTTCTAATTTGACTGCTCTAATCTAAAATTTGCTATTATATTGCTGATGCTCCACAATTCTTAGTTTAGTGAATAATCCTGTTAGCATATGGTTTTAAGAAGTCTTCCTCTGTTCAAACATCACAGATGCATTATTTTAACTAAGTTTAGTAAACCTAAAAGGCATAGTAAAAAATAAGCTGGGGAAAAAAAATTAATTTATTCGGTCAATCTAAAAATAAGACAAAAAATAATAAATTTGTATATTCCAATTCTGTAACAAAACAGGAAAATATTATTTCTTGACCCCAAAATGGCAATGGTTTGTCTTTCAGAGCCAAGAGTTATAACCCACATATTAACTATTAAATCCTTGAATATTCCTGTTTTTTTCCCCCCAATCAAACAAACAAAAAAAAAAAAAAAAACTACACAAAGCCGATATCACCACCACTTTAGGCATCAACATCTTTATTGTGCTTACTGAAAAGAATTCTACTGCCACATGAAAAAAAATTCCATTCTTTGAGCTTTCATGTTTTATTTCTTGCAGTTGTACAGTCCTATGAATGAACAGGGAGTGGTTTTGGGCTACTGGTGTGTAAATAGATCATATCCTCCTGAAAAGTGTTTTATTTATTTCACGTAAACAAGTTCAAATATTCTAGCCCTTCCCCATAACTAAAACCTCCCATTTACCCAATTCTTTTTGCAGCCTGCCCATGCATGGTTTCCATAATATTGACAATTAAGGAGACCAGTTTTACTCCCAACTCTTTTCCAGTTCTGTATAGTTGACTTGGTTACATAGTGTTGATTCTCAGTTTTTGCAATATGCAGGGCTTACTTACAGTCTTAAGAGGTCTGGAGTCGCTTGGCAAGGAGACTCAAGGCATTTCTGCATTAATTTTTTCCACTGCAAACCCACCCGGTGAGCAAACAGTTTCCATTTGCTTTTCACTGCTGCCTGATTGCGAGAGGGAATGACGCATTTTCTCTCTGTTTGAGGAAAAATAATAATTTAAACAAAAATTTTAAACTAATATAGACGAAGTATTCTTTCACAGCACTAGAAGGGAGGCAACACATGTAGACAATATGTAATTTAAAAGGTGCATTCCATGAAGTTATAGAATTTAAACAAAATCCCATAAACGACATAATTCCCTTTAATGATGGCACCTCAAAAAATAAAATGTCCATAGAAGAATTTTTTTAAATAATTCTAGCCAGACGGATGTAAATTCCTGAAAGGATAAAAACAAATACAGTAATATATTGCATGTTATTAAAAATATATGCTTTAAAAATCCCACCCAATTATGGCATCTTTACAAAGGGAGAGTGGCTGTGTGCAGCTTAGACATTCAGTGCCTTGAGAACATTGGAGATGGAGACGACTGCCAGGTATCCAGAGATATTGCCAATATATAAACAAAGCCCAAATGGGAGGGGTGAAACACATCATCATGTGATGTCATGAATACAGAAGAGACTAAGACATGCTTCCCAAATTCCAGCCCTCCAGATGTTGCTGAACTACAACTCCCATGATTCTCAGACTGTATTTCATTCATAGAATCATAGGAGTAGTAGTTCAGCAACATCTAGAGAGCCAAAGTTTGAGGAAGCCTGGACTAAGAAGTTGAATCCTCAGTCCACTTATTGATAAAGAACTCCAGTGCTGATGTTTTTAAAGTTTATAATCTTTAAAAAAATATCACCAATATCTCTGTATATCTGACTCATCTCCATCCTTGTCCTGATTTTGGATCTGCCGGTTACAGGATCTAAGGTTCCCCTCCCAGAGTGATTGTCCAAGAGGCACACATC
This sequence comes from Pelobates cultripes, assembly GCA_933207985.1. Lineage (NCBI taxonomy): Eukaryota > Metazoa > Chordata > Amphibia > Anura > Pelobatidae > Pelobates > Pelobates cultripes. The sequence continues at coordinate 65,750,542 of OW240920.1, forward strand.
CACTCTCCTTTTGTAAGTTGCCATCTTGGGATGGGTTATTTTTTTTTAGTACATATATTATCGCACTTTATATTTTTATGGTTTTTCTTTTAGAAATACATTTATCTAGGTTTGGCTATTTCACAAAACTCTTTCACGCACCTTTTCTTTTATGAGGTGCTTTCATGCACCAATCCAACAGGCATGTCAAACAAAATGAACAGTTGCTGGCAATTTATTAAATTGAGCTTTTCGTTCACATTTGAGGCTCATCTTCCTCAGAATGTATGTTGCCAATTCCCCAAACCTACCAGCTCTTTGATTGGCTGTCAAGATCTCTGATATCCAACAGCTAAGATAGTGGGCTCTAAAGTCATTATCAGTCTCCGAGCAATGACCTAATTCAGAGAACATTTTCTCCAATAATTCCTGCGTAAATGCCTGAGCATGCAAGACCTTGAGCAGTGGCTGCCAGAAACGGAATAGCACACGGGGGAGATGCAAGTTTTCATCACTATCTGCAAAACAACACAAAGTGGAAAATCAGTCAAATACAAGTAAATTAAGTGCCCGCTTTACCTTACATATAACGATGCCTGAGAAAAACAAACTGACATTTAGTTTTCCCTTTAATCTATAAGGCCGTCACAAAATGGGAAAATTCTTAGAAATGGATAGTTAACATATAAATTGGCGTTTGAGCGTTATATAGTATTCATATCCCATAAAACGGTTTAGAACTACTTTAGAACAAGCTTACACATACAATAAAAGCAATAAGCAAAGCAAACTTTAGTAAGGCCTGCAATAAGCAAGTTCATTTTATTTAACATTTCTCACATTTACAGGGGTGTGGAATTTATAATCCTAACCTGCAATACCTGCTGGCTCACAGAGTTCTCCTTTAGCCCTACTATGTGTAAGCTACAAGGATGCTACAAGGGAACCAGAGGGATAGGGGGTCCATTTGCATCTCTGAAGAGGAATGGTAAACATCAGCTCTGTCATGTACAGACGCCTTACTAGGCTAAAGATGGCTTTCACTCCAATAGCCAAGAAGTGGGAGGAGAGATTGGACACACTACAGGGATTTCAGTTCTAGAATGAGAAAAACATTCAGACTCGCAATCTCTAAGCAGCCAGTTAAAGATAACCATCAAAAGTGTTGATGGAAAAAATGTGGCTTAAGGAGGACCAGATACTTGTGAATGTATTCCCAAACAATAGCAAAAACAACTAAAAAAGATTTCTAGCCCCACTTGTCTCTATGCATGCTAAACACTGCAAAACGATAAATTACTTGGTATGAGGTAGGCAACATTCGTAACGCCACTGGCCACTCCTCAGATGGCTGCTCAAGGTGCTTCCTTAAGTAGTCCTGCCTAATGTGCAGCAATACCATTTACTATCTTCTCCCTCTGCATGCAGACTCAGACCTTTCCTCATAGAGATGCATTCATTCAATTCATCTCTATGAGGAGATGTTGATTGGCCAGGACTGTGTTTGACTTGTGCATGGCTCTGCCTCCTTGACAATCCCAATCCTAAGAGGGAAGCATTGTGATTGGCTCAAACCACCACTTTTGATGATGTCAGCAGACAGGGCCTGAAGCAGCAGTTGCAGACTTGAATACAAGTAAGATTTTACTATATTTAGGAACGCAAGAGGGGGCCAGATGGTGGTTTTAACACTATAGGGTCAGATATACAGGTTTGTGCTCCAGACCCTATACTGCTCCTTTAACGATCTTCATAACTAATGTTGCGGAGTAAATCTACCATAATGCTCTTACAGCCATAAAGCTGACAAATCATCTGGGAAGATGGGGTCCACATCTGGAGTGCAGAAGGTTTCCAGCCCTCTACTGGGGGAATACACCAAAGAAACAAAGTTTGTCAATATGTAAATACTTAGAGATGCTTCCAGAGAAACCGCCTAATCCGATGGATCTCTCCTTAAAAATAAAATTAAAAAATACCACAACAACCTCTGTATCAAACAGTATATGAATTCTGATATTTCAGGTTGACTGGCTGAGGAAGCAAAAATCAATGTTTCATATTTAAACATTAAATTGATATCAGAATCTACCACACCCTTGCTAGTGAGAAGAAAATTAAGAATACGGGTGTTAACTAGAACCACATATCTTTATAAACAGTTAGCATCTTATAAACAATACAAATTTTGCATGCCTCGTGCGTTTAAGGAAAACAAAAACGCCAAAACCACAAGTAACAAAAGTCTGTGTATATATTATATTGATAATAATATAACAATATTATAAATGTAAATATAGATTATATACACTCATTTATGGTCGGAGACATACAATAAGTTTAAACTATACATTCAAAGGTCGAGGACCTTTAGCTATACTAAAAGTAGCAAGTCAGTTGTGGTGTGCCAAAACCAACAAACTGGTAGGCCTGAAAAAAAAATAAAAAAAAATGGGGGGCCGACTGCAACAAGTTACTCTTGCTTGTCGCTTCACGTGTCTGCAGTTCAGTAAAAAAAGAAATGGGCAAAAAAACAAACAAACACGATGTTTTGGCAACATAAGTTATGTAAAACAAAGAAAGTTGTAATTAAAAATTATTCAACTCCCATTGAAAATCATTTTTATTGTAAAAGCTTACAACAAACGCCTAGCCAGTTCAGTAATTTCAAGTGTTCCAGCTCAAGCACACCTGATGCAACTAATGAAGTCCTTGGGTAGTTGTATCAGGTGTGCTTGAGAGAGCAGCTGTTGTGCGGTCAAGATAGTATCTTTTCAGGGGGTTGATTTATTCTGATACTGGAGAAGTCATTATAAGTAGATTTTTTTTAGTTGAAATATGGAAACCACTTGAATCATTCGTTGTGTGGAGCCATTTCAATTGCTTTTGGTTGATTTGTTCATTGCAAACAGCTGAACGCCTGTACATTTTTAACAATAAATTTGATTTTGAATAAGTTTGATTACAACTGCATATGCTATCTTAAAACACTACACAGGAAGAGTCAGAACCAACAGAAAGTATCATCCAATCAATGTGGAGTCTTAGTCTGGCTTTGGACTTCTAGTAATTGGTGTAAACGGATACTCCACCTTCAGGTTCTATTTTCAAAGTCGCTAGCTGTTTTGCAGTAGGTATTATAAAGCCATCCTCGAGAAGAATATCTGCTGCATTTCCTGCACTGAAAAAGAGGGGGAGGGAGGGGATCAGGGAGGGAGGGAAGAGAGAGAAAGTATGAGTCTTCTGCATTTGTACATGACAAATTCAAATGATGGTCACAAGTTGCAATAAGGATGAAATACCAGTGAGGTGAAGTGACAGTTGCACATAGAAAGCTTATCAATAAACTGCAATCTTTAAGTTTGGATTCCAATATTGTTGAATGGGTAAGGCAGTGGCTGAGTGACAGGCAACAGAGGGTTGTAGTTAATGGAATATATTCGAAGCTTGGACTTGTCACCAGTGGGGTACCTCAGGGATCTGTACTTGGACCCATTCTCTTTAATATTTTTATTAGTGATATTGCACAAGGTCTTGATGGTAAGGTATGTCTTTTTGCTGTTTGCCTTAAGGACAGAGCTTCAGAAGCTTGTCTTTCACTCAATGACAACAGCATTTTTTTCATTTTTTGCTGTTTGCGTTCAACTGCAATTTGCATTTTACTAATTTATTGCACCGACACATTCTATACCGTTTTTTTAAAGGAAAGAAAGGGCTTTAAATTGATGTAACATATATATAAATGCAGAGAATTGTCAAGGTACAAGCAGAGGTCAAAGGAGTAAAGAGAAACAGAACAACGATAGGACAAGCAGAGGTCAAGGATAAGAGAAGACAGGATAAGCGGGAGACAAAGCCAAGATTCAGTAACCAATCAGACAGATAACTAAAAATCACACCCCAAAACTGGTCTACTTATTCGGCCTGGGTGTGAAAATTTTTAAAACAGTGGCCAATACATAGGCCGGGCTGAGAGGGGCAATCAGGGCAGTAATAGCTGGTCTCAGGTCTTACGCCCCTCTTGTAACACACCCTGCACCTTTTCTGGGGGTTTTGTTTTTTAGGGGTTGGTGGAATCTTAAAGCAGAAGTGACCTGCCTCCATTCTTCTGCTAGGCTCCACTGATGGTCTCCTTGTGTGGCAATCAATTAGCCCAAAAATGAGCTCAAACTGGAATGAAAGAAAAGTGCTTTTCAGCCCAGCATTTTTCTTTTTAAAAATGACAGGCATTGTGGATTGCCATCTGCATCAGATATATGCCCACTTTTTATACCATGCCCTGGTCTTTCGCATGATCAAATACAGCTGCATCAGTTGATCGGACAGGTCAATGCCCCCCCATATGCCGATTAAATTGCCTTATGCAGACTGGCACTCTTTTACATTCCTCTCTGCCACAAACTGCGACCCTCCGAGTGTTTTCACCATGGATAGTGGTTAAGATGAATACATCCTTTTTATCTCGAAGCAGTACAACATTTTTAACAGTGGGATGCTATTACAAAAGTTATCGATGTATAAATGATAACCTTTATTAAATAGTGGCATTATTAAGTCCCAGACAATTTTCCCACTTGTCCCTACTATATCTGGGCAACCTGGAGGATCAAGGTGGCTATCCCTTCCTTCGTATACACGGAAGGTGTATACGTAGCCACTGCCACTTTCACACAGTTTATAAAATTTGATCCCATATCAAGATCTTTTGGATGGGATATATTGTCCCATATATTGTCCCCCAGTCTTCCCTTAAACTTCATGAGGGACTCGTCAATGGAAATGTTTTTATTGGGGGTATGTATAGTGGCAAATTTACTATTAAAGTGGGAAATTAAAGGGCATATTTTATAAAGAAGATCATACTGCGGATCACCTTTTGTGGGGCACTTGTTATTGTCACTAAAGTGCATAAATCGCAGTATGTCTTCATATCTTTCCCTCGTCATTGTCTCGGCAAAAATGGGGGTATTGCAAATAGGATGTTTAGACCAATAAATCCTAATTGTGGGCTTTTTAATTAGCCCCATTAACATGGTCAGTAACCAGAATTGTTGGGTTCCATCTCTCTTTCCTGGAGATAAGAGTCTGGATTGCGTGCCAGATACTGCTCCGCATAGAGATTAGTCTGGGTGACTATCTCCCCAAAAATCTCATCCCCCCAAGAACAGCTGCATAACATCCAGCGCACTATAGCCCGACAAGTCAGTCTGTATGCCAGGATTGGCTGTAAACACTGGGATGTCTGGGGAAAAATTATTAGGGGGTACCCAATCATCTGCGCCATGTTCAGCATTAGGGGAATCGTCAATTTCCCCTGATGGTCCTGCAGTATCTGGCACATAGTCCCTGTCCCCTGCGTCACTCTCTGAGGCAGTGTCAGTCGCCTCTGAGTCGGCCGCCAACAGGGAATAAGCCTCCTCTACGCTATACTTTCGAAACATTGTTAATATAGTTAACACAGCTAACCAAACTTTAACTAAATAACTTTTTTTTTTATTCCCTAATTCCCACTAAATTCTACCCACCCAAGTAACTAAATCACAAATACAATCTAATAATAAAATTTAACCCCTTAGGGTTACAAAAAACTAAATTTAACCCTTGGGAAAAAAAAAAATAGATCACAGTAAAGCACTGTGACCTGTATATTGATCACTGCTAGCAGTGATCAAGCAGCAGGGAAAGGGTTATTTATTTTTTATTTATTTTTTTAATAAAGGGGAAAGGGATTAGGAACTTTTAATAGAACTTAACTATTCATATGGGACACAATGTTGCAACGATCCGTCTCTCTCCACTTCACAAACCCACACGTGGTGGAGGGAGGCGGATCAGATATCCCAGCAGCATTGTGACCGCTGTGACTGGCTGTCACAGCGATCACATGGGCTGGGATATCGGTATTTGCTGCTGGTGGTCTGCCCCTGACTTGGAGGCACCCAGCAAAGGCGTTAATTTTAACGCGTGACGGACAAGGTCCGTCACTCGTCATTAACGCTTTCCCGAGTGACGGACCTTGTCCGTCACTCGTCGTTAAGGGGTTAAAGGACCACTATAGTGAAAGGAAAACAAACTCATTTTCCTGGCACTGTAGGGTCTTTAGGTCCCCCCCACCCTCAGAGTCCCACTCCAGCTGGGCTGAGGGGGTTAAACCTCCTTTAGCCACTTACCTTTCTCCAGCGCCGAACTCTCCTCCCCCTGCAGACGTCAGCGCCGCATGCACGGCCAGAGCTGCGTGTGCATTCAAACCAACCAACGGAAAGCATTACTCAATGCTTTCCTATGGACGTCCAGCGTCTTCTCATTGTGATTTTCACAGTGAGAAGTGCGGAACAGCCTCAAGCGGCAGTCAGTGACACAGCCACTAGAGGCTGGTTTAACCTTCAGTGAAACATAGCAGTTGCTCTGAAACTGCTATGTTTTCAGCTGCAGGGTTAATACTAGAGGGACCTGGCAGTATAGCATAGATATTACTAAGTATTAACTATTTTATGCAATTGAAATCCAATATAGTAAGCAATATTTTTAAACTTAAAGACAAATAAAATGCTTAAAATGTTTATTATCTATATGTGACAAGATTGTATTAATTTGCGCCTCTTAGATATTTCTATTGAGTGGACCTGGCACTCAGACCACTTCATTGAGCTGAAGGGGTCTGGGAGCCTATAGTCAGGGGTGTACTTAGAGCATTTGGCACCCGGGACGGATCCTGTGCTTTGTACCCTCTTGACCGCCCCCCTGCCCCCCCATCCCCCCAAAAAAGAAAAACCTGTTAAAAATGTTAAATGTTTTATAATTTACAATTTGTAAAATTTGCAAAACCACTGTCAGCCCCTCCTACAAAACTCTTGTCCTGCCCCGACACCTCCGACAAAACCCCTGTCCTGCCCCCTTCTACAAATCCTGTACTGCGCCCCCATCTACAAAGCCCCCCGCTTATCCCCCCTTATAAAAGACTTGTCCCAATACAAAACCCCTGCCCCCTTCTACAAAATCGCTGCAGGCAGGCAGTGTCACACACACAGAGTTACAGGCAGACACACATACACACAGACACACTGTTACAGGCAGACACATTGTTACAGGCAGACAGTCACATATACAGTCACTCACACAGTCAGAGTTACACACACACACACACACAGGCAGACAGTTTTACACACAGTCACACACTCTTACTTACAGACAGTGGGCTGGAGGACTAGATTCCTTGAAGTCATTCCCTGAAGCTTGTTGGGGAAGCAGGTATTCCTTTCAGCTGCACCTCCATGTGTAGCAGTAAAAGCAGCAGGTAATAGTCGTATTAAGCCCCCCCCGTTTGGCTCCGTCCCAATTTTGATAAGCTCAGCCCCCTTTCCCATTCAGTACGGCCAGTTCAGCTGCTCTTAGCGTGTGAGCTGTTCTGGCCGCCCGGCACCCTAACTACAATTGGGCACTGTGCGGCTGTACAGCTCATACAGCCCCCTACAGCTCCCTGACCAGGGTCATGGCACCCTCTACCCAGTGGCAACCAGGGCAGACCGCCCCCTCTCCGCACCCACCCCCCTTAGTACGCCACTGCCTATAGTGGTCCTTTAAGTTTGGGTTCCAATATTGTTGAATGGGTAAGGCAGTGGCTGAGTGACAGGCAACAGAGGGTTGTAGTCAATGGAATATATTCGAAGCATTGGCTTGTCACTAGTGAGGTACTTCAGGGATCTGTACTTGGACCCATTCTCTTTATTTTTATTATATGATATTTATGATATTGCTGAAGGTCTTGATGGTAATGTATGTCTTTTTGCTGATAATACTAAGATATGTAACAGGGTTGATGTTCCAGGAGCGATAAGCCAAATGGCAAATGATTTAAGTAAACTAGAAAAATGGTTGTGGCAACTGACATTTAATGTGGATAAGTGCAAGATCGTGCATCTTGGAAACAAAAACCCAAGGGCAGAGTAAAGAATATTTGATAGAGTCCTAACCTCAACATCTGAGGAAAGGGATTATGGGGTGGTTATTTCTTATGACTTAAAGGTAAGCAGACAGTGTAATAGAGCAGCAGGAAATGCTAGCAGAATGCTTGGTTGTATTAGCAGTAGAAAGAGCGAAGTGCTCATGCCATTGTACAGAACACTGCTGAGACTTCACTTGGAGTATTGTACGCAGTACTGGAGACCGTATCTCAGAAGGATATTGATATGTTACAGAGAGTTCAGAGAAGGGATACTAAATTGGTTCATGAATTGCAGGAATAAACTTACAAGGAAAGTTTAAACAAACTTAAAGGGACACTATAGTCACGAGAACAACTACAGCTTATTGAATTTGTTCTGGTGAGTAGAATCATTACCGTCAGGCTTTTTGCTGTAAACACGGTCTTTTCAGAGAAAATGCAGTATTTACATTACAGCCTAGTGATGACTTCACTGGCCACTCCTCAGATGGCTGTTAGAGATCCTTCCTGGGTCATGACTGCCTAAAATGCATCCAAACATTCAGTATCTCCGCCCTTTGCATGCAGATACTGAACTTTCCTCATAGAGATTCATTGATTCAATTCATCTCTATGAGGAGATGCTGATTGGACAGGGCTGGGTTTGAATTGTACTGGCTCTGCCCCTGATCTGCCTCTGTCAGTCTCAGCCAATCCTATGGGGAAGCATTGTGATTGGATAAGGCCACCACTTCTGATGATGTCAGCAGACAGCTTGTTTTTCTGAGGCAAACAGCATGCAGAGTTACAGCTTCAGGCTTGAATACAAGTAAGATTTTTACTATTTTTAGGGAGACATGAGGGGGACAGGGTGGCTAGATATTGGTTTTAACCCTATAGGGTCAGGAATACATGTGTGTTTATGACCCTATAGTGCTCCTTTAACATGTATAGCTTGGAGGAAATACCAGACTGGGGGGTATGACAGAAACATTTAAATACATAAAGGGAATCAACACAGTAAAGGAGGAAACTATATTTAAAAGAAGAAAATCCCACAACAAGAGGACCTAGTCTTAAATAAGAGGAGCAAAGGTTTAAAAATATCAGGAAGTATTACTTTACTGAGAGGGTAGTGGATGCATGGAATAGCCATCCAGCTGAAGTGGTAGAGGTTAACACAGTAAAGGAGTTTAAGCATGCGTGGGATAGGCATAAGGATATCACAACTATAACATAAGGCCAGAGACTAATGAAATTATTTAGAAAATCGGGCAGACCAGATGGGCTGAATGGTTCTCCTCTGCGGTCACATTTTATGTTTTTATAAAGAATTCGATTTAATTATCAAAATTGTTTACTTATTTATTACTTTAAAATTGTGACAGCACACCTCAAAAGTAAAAACACACCCATGTACCTTTTTTCCTTCACCTTCTACACTCACCTAAATATACACTCACGTTTATTATATAGCAGACTTGAGAGATGTTAAAATAGTGGAACCAAAGCATATATAGAAGACACCAGAAGCAACATAGGACATATGTGTTCAACATTTAAAAACAAATACATTGAAACATAAACCTAAAATGTATTTCCTTTACCCATAACCCGTAAAATACAGATACCAATAAAGTTCATGATACCCATAAACTGCATGAATGAGTGAACCTGCACACCCCTATTACAGGGAGTTATGCTATTGACATCCAATTGACTGGGTGCAGGAAGAAGTGAGATTCCATAGGAAGCAAGCCATTTCTGATAACGAAGTGAAAGCCATTGCACTCCACTGGTAAGAAAAACTGGAAGATCCTCAATGGTATTTGATGTCTGAAGAGTGTAAACATTTAGTGACCTGCCCTAGTAAGTGTGATTGGTGAATAATAAAGCAAACAGAGGTGCGGTAGGAACATAACGATGCAGTCCTCCAATACAAAGCATGTTCCTTTTAATCATTGTCATAATGCTGGTCCTACCTGTAAATGTTTGAAAGGTCACTATGACCCAGCATGGGATTGCCATTGGTGCACATAGTGATTTACTTATTCTTTAAGTGCCATTCAGGCTTATCACCTAAGCCCTCTTGAGGTAATAAATAAGTGAGCTGCTTTCAGGGTAAACTGAGTAAGTAACATCGGAGATGCCTAAAGATCTTATAGTTCATAGTCCATATACTCCTATTGACAAATAATCTTGTAGACATTGGAATGGTTTAGTTGTGTTAGAAGATACAGCGTATGCCTGGCATTTGTTGGCTGCGCCACTTTCAGATGTGTTTATGCAATCTGTAAGAGTATGGAGCTTGAAAGTGCAGAGTGAATTGGGAAAATGATAGTGTCCATGTTGGGAAGATGGTGGTCCCAAACACCTGTAACTGCAGTAGAGGGAAGTTTTGTTTCGGATTCCCTCTGTGATGCACACCTTACTTTATTAAAACACGTCATTAGTGTTTTGCTGAGTTGAGTAAATGAGGAACTGTCATCAACAAAAAGGTGACAGTTCCTCTAACTGTGTGCTTAGCCACATATTTTGTCCATTACTAACAATTTGAGTTTACCAATAAATCAGTAAATTTTTCTTGATATTTGTATTTGGCATTTCCACTAATGATTTAGATTAAAAATAAAAGAATTAAAAAAAATCAATAAAAAAAAATAAAAATCAATCTGCCATTAAGGTCATAGGTCTACAGCAATGTTATTTACATTTACATTTACAATTTGGGGTCTGACCGTGCAGTAACCACTGAATAATAATATTAAATAGAACTTTGAGTCTAGTTACAAAAGCCAATATTAGTGTACAGTATCTGGGTGCTGGATTTTTTTGTGGAATCCTCCATTCATAGTGAGTAGTTTGCGTCTTGACATCCATGGTGACCAGCTCTTCTCTTGATCTGGTTATGGTTAGAATTCCAGCTTAATACCGGATGACTGGTAGGGCATATGAGTTGATGGGTTTGATATTTTTCTTGCAATTGAGCTGGGGCTTCAGGACCAGTCTGACTCTTTGGAGGCAATTGGATGTTGCCATCCTCCTTGACACTTCCTCATGGTTGTCATGCGTTTGCAGTAGCTTTTCTCTTCATCGCATGTTTGATCTACTGGTACTTAAACACCTTCCGTCCTGATCATCTTCCTGCTTTTTGCCATCATCCACCCAACTTTACAGTCTGATTGACATTCCGATGTCTTTGCTGTATATCCTAGTAAGGTGGATCAGTGAGTCAATATCCTACTCACTTTTGGCATACAGTTTGATGTCGTCTATGTAGAGATGGCTGCTGATGGTAGCTCCACTCTTGAACCTGTATCCATATCCATTCTTAATGATAATCTGGATAAGGGGGTTAAGGACTACAGAACAGCATCAGGGATAGTGCATCACCTTGATATAGGCCACATCTGATGTTCACTTGTGTTATTACTCTGAAATTGGCTTCTAGAGTGGTTTTCCCACTGAGCTCTTGAACGTTTTTAGTGTCTTGCTGACCTTGTATAGAGCCAAGCATTTCAGTATCCATGTGTGTGGTATTGTGTCATAGGCGCTCTTGTAGTCAATCCAGGCTGTGCACAGATTGGTCTGTCTTGTCTTAAAATCGTGTATGATGGGTTAGTCTGTCAATAGTTTGTGTTTTGAGCCTCTGGTGTGGTTTCCAATCCTCTTTTTGATTATTGTTCATGTACTCACTCATATGTCCATGATGCCTGACTGGACCTTCCATGTTGAGGGGAGGAATGCAATTTGTTGGTAGTTAGACATTGCGGTTCTCTTGTGAGGGTCTTTTATGACCAGTATTGGTCTACCTTGTGTTAGACCATCAGGGGACTCTGTTGCTAGTAGCCGGTTCTCTTGTGCTGCCAGGCATTCATGCAGCATTGTTAGTTTCTTTATCCAGTAGGTGTGGATCATGTTAGAACTTGAGGCTGACCAATTATGCATGTGGGCTAGTCGTTGTTGCACATCTCTGCCTGTGACGGTTTCCTGTTCTGCGAGCATGCAGTGGTCTGCTTTCAGGTCTAGTAGCCACTGGACCCTTGTGTTATGTGGTGACTATTTCTACCAGTACTGTTGAGTCTCTGCTCTGGTGGTTATGTTGTGGTTTCTCTGTAGAAGTGCATACACCTTGGATGGTCCTTTGGTAAACAGGGCATTTATTCTCTTGTACACAAAAGAATAGAATCACCCACACCTAAAAATAATAGGGTAGTGAAAAAACACTTCTCAATGGATAGTGGTAACTATCCAGGGATATCCCAGCACGTATCCATTTTAAATACCATTTAGATGCAAACAAAGATGGAGAATACAGCTGCAGATCTACAACATAGAGAACAAATAATAGTGTAACACTGTAAAAAAAAAAATATATAAATGCGCTGTTACAGGCAACACTCACAAGATAGAAGAAAATATTTCACCCAAGGGTGCCTCCCCTGATGAAAGTGGGGGAGGCTAAATCAGCTCCTCTTTCCTTTTGATGAGGAGACTGGACTCCGGAATGTTGGATATAACAATTCTACTTTTAAAATATATATATAAAAACACAATAAAAAGTGGTGCTGTACCAGGTCCAACATTTTTCGTCCGAGAAGGACTTCCTCAGGGACCCCCTGGTAGTCTCCTTCAGTCTGATCTTGTAGTCAAGCATTTGGAAGATCACTAATGCTGTGGTATATATGAGCTTGTTCGTCTCTGTGATGGTGGGATTGTGGACAGTGTATTATTAACCCCAGCTAGCATACTGTCTGGTGGCAGTTTTACAGTGATCTTTGGTAATTTTTTCCCGATATAAGAAAGAATATATACAAGTTTAGTGGGGACAGTTGTCCTTTAAAAGGGATGCTATAAGCCAGGGATAGGCCACCTTTGGCACGCCAGATGTTGTGGACTGCATCCCCATTAATGCTCTTTAGGGATCGACCGATTATCGGGTCGGCCGATATTCGGTATTTTCAGCTATATCGGTATCGCCCTATAGAGATACCGATATTGCCTATAATGCAGACCAGGACCCCCGGGCCAATGACAAGCCCAGCGGTCCTGGAGGGCCCGCAGCAAGTTCTTACTTACCTTCCAGCAGCTCCCCTGTCTAAATCTCGCGAGTCCCGCGGCCATCAGAGCGTTGCCACGAATTACCATGGCAACGCTCCGCATGGCACGCTGGCCTCGAGATTTAGACATTGGGAGCTGCTGGAAAGGTAAGAGTGTGCTGGGCCCCCTCTGCACAGTCCATGCCACCGGACCACCAGGAAATGTCATATCCCCTCCTCCCTGGTCAAGTAAGAAGCAGGGAGGGGGGACTAAAAAAATAAATAATTTTTTTTTTTTTTAAATCCCCCTGGTTTTATACACATACCTAACACAAACACTCTGCGTTATATAAAACACACTACGCCATTCACAATACATTCACTAATGAAATACTCTCACTGAATCCACGACACAAACATTATTGAAAACATTTAAAATAAAATAAAAAATCTGACTGGCATGTATATTTTGTGCATTTACCTTAATAATAAAAAATTATTTGCAAAAAAAACCCAAAACACGGTAAATGTAAGGAATATCGGTAAGTTATTGGCTATCGGCCTCAAAGTTCACAGAATATCGGTATCTGCTCTTAAAAAAAAAAAATAAAAAAAAAAATCAATATCGGTCGATCCCCAATGCTCTTAAACCCATAATGCTAGCAAAGCATCATGGGAGGTGTAGTCAAAAACATCTGGAGTGCCGAAGGTTGCCTTTGCCTGCTATAGGCACTCCAACTACTTTTTCTCATTGAGAAACTGCAAAGTTCATTTTGCAGAACCCAGACAGCCACTAGAGGCGCTTCCGGGATTTTATCGGACTTTTAGTCGCCTGAAGCTGGACATTCTCAAACTCTGTGTGAGGACATCCAGAATTCATTAAATCCCCATAGGAAGCAATGTTTTTCTGTGGGGAGGGCCTAATCAGGCATTCGCTGCGCATTAGCGCCCCCCCCGTCCCCCCCTTTGATGACTGAGGAGGTAAAGGGCTGACCCAGCAGCGAGGGAGTTTAACCCTTTCCATGCTGGGGGGGCACAGGTAACTATAGTGTTAGTGATTTCGTTGGTTCAAACCTGTATTCCTGTCTTTGTAGGGATGTTCAAAAAGGTCCAAAGACATTTTTCACACAAGAAAAACAAAAACCCACAAACACTTTACACAGGTTTACCAGGGCACCATAATAATTAAGGGGACACGCTAAGCAGCAAAACAACTTTAGCTTAATGAAGTTGTTTTAATGTACAGATCATGCACCGATAGTCCCACTGCTCAATGATCTGCCATTTAACAGTTAAATTACTTTATGTTTGCTCCCATAGCCACACACCTTCAAGTATCCATTTAAATGGTACAGAGTGGGTACTCAATATTTATAGAACGTATGACTTTTAAAAATAAATAAAAACACATTAAAAGTATCTGTAGCTCAACACATATACAATCAACAGCCTTGCCTTAGTATGTCAAGTGAAAAAAAATTAAAATACATAATGGTAGAGCTAAAATTAGCTCCATTATTTGAAATATTAGTTATAAGTGCAGAGACTATATGTTGCCTAAGCCAAAATAAAGCAACACCTCTTCAGTTCTGGCATTTTTAGAGTGAAAAAGGGTACCTATTTTGTCGGACCAGTTCTTTGGCCTGTGCAATTGTCCACTCCAACTCTGCTGTGGCCAACCATTGCTTCTTAGCTTTTGAATCTTGTTGAATTTCTTTAAAAATCTGAAAAGATTAACAGGGAATTTAAGAAAGATTATATATGCAAGAACTTTGTGATGAATGCTTGTTGTGCCTTCTAAAGTTTAATCAGAAACTACAACTTTGTTCATGCTTTTTGGTTTCTCGATTACTTATTTTAACACCTTTCCTTCCACCCTGAGGTAATCATGCCTTTTTGCTTTGTTTTACATTGCAAAATAATACAAAATGAAATCCAATTACAATTACCTTTCTCTTCAATCCAGATCTAGTCAGTTAATCTACCACACAAAGAATGACTGTAAATTGTAGGGATCGACCGATTTTTTTAGATCAGATACCGATAACTTACTGATATTCTGTACATTTACCATTTTGAAAAAAGAAACTACTTCTACACAAATCTACTTTTAAGGTAAATGCACAAAATATACATGCCAGTCAGAATTTTTTATGTTTTCAAGAATGTGTGTGTGTGTGTAGTGGATGCAGTGAGTACTTGATTAGTGGATGCAGTGTGTGTTTCTGTAGTGGATGTATTGTGAATGCAGTGTGTATATAATGAATGCAGAGTGTGTTTGTGTAGTGTGTGTATAGTGAACACAGTGTTTTTGTGTAGTGTATATAATTAATGTACAGTGTGTGTGTGTGTGAAGGGTGTATAGAATGATTACAGTGTGTGTAGAGTATATCATTAATGCAGTGTGTGTGTGTGTGTGTGTGTGTGTGTGTAAGTATGTAATGTGTATAAAATATTGGGGGGGAAGCTTTTTTATTTAAATTTTTTTAAAGATTACATTTTTTAACATTATGCATTAGTCCCCCCTCCCTGCTTCTTACCTGGCCAGGGAGGTGGGGTATGGCATTACCTGGTGGTCCGGTCACATGGACTCTGCAGAGGGGATCCGCAGCACACTTACTTTCCTTCCCAGCAGCTCTCCGGTCTAACTCTCGCAGCCTGCGTACCGCGTTGCCATGGTAATCCGTGGCAGCACTCTGACCGCCGCCAGACTTGCGAGATTTAGACATGGGAGCTGCTGGGAAGTTAAGGAAGAGTGTGCTGCGGGGCCCCCAGGACCGCTGGGCCCATGACAACCGTATCTGTTGTCATGCCCGGATGATGGCTTTTGTCTGCATTATCTGCAAAATCAGTATCTTTATAGGCAGATAAGGATATTACTAAAAATTACTAAAAATATCGGCCAGATCAATAATCGTTCGATCCCTAGTATATTGCAACCACAATGCCACATTGCACTGGAGCCTGCAATGCTCAGCAAGTACAGTTCTGCATACCAGCAAGAGGAGGAATAAGGGAAAGATTTGTGCACATTCTAGGGCAGGGGTCAGCAACTTACTGCATGTGGGATGACATACTCATGTTACTCAAATGGGTCCATAGGATAGATCCTCTGATCTCCACGGAGAGACTAGAGCACCCCTCTATGGGTGCAAGGAAACATATGAAATGCACATCCAGTAGACCACTACTAAAAGACCACTTCAACCCCTCTCATTGTCTGGCAATCTGATATCACACACGGCCCAAAAAAAAAAAACAAAAAAAAAAAAAAACACGTACACAAAAAGCAGCCACTGCAACAAGGCTATGCATATTACAACTAAATTCTACACTTTTTTATAAATGGTGTTAGACATAGTAAATCCACACCCTTCTATATGAACCAAAACTTAGTTTTAACCAAGATGTGTTTATTCAGTGATGGTTTCTAATCCATTTGGAATATTGGCATCAAAAAGCATTTCACCAATACAAAACCTTTGTTGATCACAATATCTATGTGTTACTTTTGTATGCTCAAAAGGGCTGTGCCCTTGGAGCCTGGACTGTCATACGCCTTACTATGTTTTCACTGTTATAATAAATTGCACACACAAAAAACAAAAACAAAAAAATGTATTTCACCAACGATTGTTAGGACATTGTTTGAAGTAGGTTTATTAGACGCTATCGAAATCTCAGTAACCATAGCCAAAAAATGACTCTAATGTTGAGCGTGTTGTTGTTTTTGTTAGATTTTGGAAAAGTAGAATACTCCGAAATGCAGGAGATAAAGGCGCCCCCAGCTCTGAGTCATTAAATTATAGCATACACACCAGAGCCAAAGTAAGAAAGAAAAAGAAAAAAATAGCAATAAGAACGATAAGCTAGTAGCTTATAACTAGGGCTCTGCAAAATTGATGCTCACCTACGCAGGTCATTTGCACTCTGCTGCCATTCCTGATGCCAAATCCCCCACTAAGGCAATAATGCTAATATTAGCAAAGCCAAGATCAAGGACTACATTCCGCATGATACCAGTATTTAGATCAAGTAGATGTTCTCTTTACTTACAGATAATTCTCTTGACCAAGGTTGGTTTGTCACTGACCCTTCAGCCTGCTTCCTTGAGCTTCTGGCAAAGATATCTCTAATGAGACAGGGGTATATTTTATATACACCCCTATATACTTATTAACCCTTAATAGGAAACACATGGGATGGGGGGCAGCATTGTAACAAGGCTGTGTAAGTGTTAATAAGTACTATATATTGGGGCTGATGTATACTGTAGTCATTGCTGCCGGCACAGTAGTGATGGGAGTGAGCGCAGGACTTCTCTTTTTGTATTTGTATTTACTTTGTATCACACAGCCTTGTTACAATGCTGCCGCCCATCCCATGTGTTCCGTATTAAGGGTTAATAAGTATATAGGGGCGAGGGAGGGGGGGCTTGACCTGCAAGCTGAACAGTCGCATGGTGGAAGAGCTCCTGCCACACAGACTGTTTATAGGGAAATACTCGCAGATTTCATGCCTGAAACAATACCGGGGTACACTACCCATGCTGGGGGCACCCTGGTGAATCACTCAATGCCAAATTCGAGTTTTCGAGAACCCATGGTGGCAGGCTGCGGTGGACGGAGCTGCGGGGGGGGGGGCGGCCGCTCCCCTCGCCCCTACGCCGGAGGTACCGAACCCTAAAAATAGTAAAATCTTACTTGTATTCAAGTCTGAAGCTGCTGCCTCTGCCTGTGAACTTCCTCTGACATCATCAGAAGTGGTGGCCTTATCCAATCACAATGCTTCCCCATAGGATTGGCTGAGACTGACAAGGAGGCAGATCAGGGGCAGAGCCAGCATGAAGCAAACAGCCCTGGTCAATCAGCATATCCTCAGAGATGAATTGAATTAATGAATCTCTATGAGGAAAGTTCAGTGTCTGCATGCAGAGGGAGGAGATACTGAACGTTTGGATGCATTTTAGGCAGCCATGACCCAGGAAGGATCTCTAACAGCCATATGAGGAGTGACCAGTGAGGTTATCACTAGGCTGTGATTTAAACACTGCTTTTTCTCTGAAAAGACTGTGTTTACAGCAAAAAGCCTGAAGGTAATGATTCTACTCACCAGAACAAATTCAATAAGTTGTAGTTATTCTGGTGACTATAGTGTCCCTTTAAGTGTTTACTCCTAGTAGAAGTACTTGTATTACAGTTTCCAACTAACCAGCAGCTAAATTCTACTCCAGAAATTAAGGGTAGTTTGTGCGTGAACAAAACATATGTTTTACACATGGAATAACCTCAAGCAGCGCGGTCACATTTTAGATTTTGATTTTAAATTAAGCCTTTATTTCTTTTCTTTTTTTTTAATTCATTGTAGTATTTTTAGTTGTACACAAGAAAAAGCAAAGGACTTTTTTTTTGTGGAGGGCATGATCTTTGGGAAATGTTGGCAAAGGACAGTCTGAAAAAAGTTCCATCTCAGTTGCTAAGCTAGCTTGCCCACAATCCATCAGACAAAAGAATTCCACAGAAGGTCAAACTGCTGACATAGACAGTAGAAAAAGATGGAGGCACCAGGTATTAAGATCATGTGCAAGCAAGTCAAGATAAATATAAATGAAAGGCAAGTGACAAAGAGGGGAGCTTAGTCATTTAGAGGTATTAGAAAAGTAAAACAAAGAAAGGAGAACAAAATCAAGTCTCTGCCGCTTTAAATTTTAGCGTGCACTCATTTTTAACTGAATATGAATAGGTTTAACTGCAGATTCTTTATGATTGTGAAAGAAAAAGTCCCCTGAAAAGCAGATGTGAAAAGGCATTTTGTTTTCTTCAGACTTGAGAAGCAAAAAAAAAACCCCCACTAGCTCACAATAAAAGTCACCTTCCTGAAACAAAATAGAATATTTAAAATGCTGTTTTCATTTGAACTCTGACATTTTTTTTTTTTTAGTTGAAAATTATTAACACTGATTAAAGGAACACTATAGTCACCTAAATTACTTTAGCTAAATAAAGCAGTTTTAGTGTATAGATCATTCCCCTGCAATTTCACTGCTCAATTCACTGTCATTTAGGAGTTAAATCACTTTGTTTCTGTTTATGCAGCCCTAGCCACACCTCCCCTGGCTATGATTGACAGAGCCTGCATGAAAAAAAAACTGGTTTCACTTTCAAACAGATGTAATTTACCTTAAATAATTGTATCTCAATCTCTAAATTGAACTTTAATCACACACAGGAGGCTCTTGCAGGGTCTAGCAAGCTATTAGCATAGCAGGGGATAAGAAAATCTTAATTAAACAGAACTTGCAATAAAGAAAGCCTAAATAAGGCTCTCTTTGCAGGAAGTGTTTATGGAAGGCTGTGCAAGTCACATGCAGGGAGGTGTGACTAGGGTTCATAAACAAAGGTACAATAAAAAGCTGCGCACAAAAAATAAAGTCCAATTAAAATAAAATAAAATAAAGAAAGTCCAATTGGTTTGTTCTTACTGGTGTCCTTGATTGGTGAGGTCTTCTATTTATTGTGGTGGTTTCACTTAATAAAAGAGAAAAAGAGGGACAACCAATGGTGTAGTATGTAAAATTCGAGTCTAGAGGTAAGAATAATGGTATAAAACTCACATTTACCAGAGCTAATGTCCAGCTCTGGAGTGAAGCGCGTACAGCGGTTTAATCCCCGCTTGTGGGATATAAGGCAGGTTCCTCTCCATGAATGGTATCCAATTCTCGGGATAAAACAAACAGAAGTGCCGCCGGACATGTGACCTCTTCAAACCTTCTAAAACTATACTTTCCCACCCTCGTTTTTGATTTTAATATATCACAATCAAGCTGTATTATTATAAAGTATATGCTGATTATGTTATTTTCGAAATTTAAAGCTGTATACATGTTTTTAATTTTGATTGGCTGAACCAAGTTTTGGCGCCAAAATTCAACTAATTATGTTCCTATATAACATCTATGTGCCAGGTAAACTATGTTATTCCATTTGAAAAAGTCCTTTTTGTGACGAAACGCGTTATGGATATTTGAATATTGTGTTTTTTATATATTAAAGTATTATTGGTCATTTGTTTGTGCCAATTATCTTTTTTATAGACACATACTTTTCTCATTTACCCTGGCCTTTTTATTGTTATTTTAATTTTTTTTTAACTGGTTTTAAAAAAAAACTTAAAAATTCCTGGAAGTTTCCTGTACCCAAAGAAATCCGTAGGTGGGGATCAATCCACCCAAGCTATCATCAAAGAGCAGTGCGTCTGCTCTTACTTTGTAAGTACATTTCTTTTATGATTTTATCATTATCTGCCATACAGTGAGCACTATTGGCTGTTTGTTTTATCCCGAGAATTGGATACCATTCATGGAGAGGAACCTGCCTTATATCCCACAAGCGGGGATTAAACTGCTGTACGCGCTTCACTCCAGAGCTGGACATTAGCTCTGGTAAATGTGAGTTTTATACCATTATTCTTACCTCTAGACTCGAATTTTACATACTACACCATTGGTTGTCCCTCTTTTTCTCTTTTATTAAGTGAAACCACCACAATAAATAGAAGACCTCACCAATCAAGGACGCCAGTAAGAACAAACCAATTGGACTTTCTTTATTTTATTTTAATTGGACTTTATTTTTTGTGCGCAGCCTTTTATTGTATCTTGTTTTAAAGGGTTTGAGGGATTCCCTTTTAAGGTTGCTGCCTATAGTTACTTAGCGCTGTCTCATTCCTCTTTTTTATTCATAAACAAAGGGATTTAACTCCTAAATGGCAGAGGATTGAGCAGTGAGGCTGCAGGGGCATGATCTATACACCAAAACTGATTCATTAGGTTAAAGTTGTTCAGGTGACTATAGTGTCCCTTTAAGTCTTCCGTTGTCAATCTAAAGGGTTATTTGTGACAATTAGCTAAAGAATATTTTTAGACAGAATGTCAGTTAAGCTGTGTCGCTCTATAGACTCATCCTACAAATCAAGGGAAAAATAAAATTGTAAAAATTATTGTTAAGACACCTCCCGTGTCTTTAAGCCAAACCGCCGTTTAGTAAACCTTCCCCGGCTGCAGTACAGTCTCTGTTCGCTTACTCGGTAACCCACGAACCAAATGCAGGGGAAGCGGCAATCTCCCGATCGAAATCCACGAACGGCTCCAAACTCCCGAACGGCAATATACGAACTGCTAGGAACCGTCGAACAATAATATCCCCAAAGCGGCTTTCGTTCCATCCAGCAGTCTCTAACGTGAAGAAGAAATCCCCCAATAACGAGACAGAAGCTCCGCATTGAGGGTCAAATAAGATCTGGGTTTACTGTGGGCTACCTGCCCGTATTTATGCAGGTCTCCCACCTGGTGGACACTCCCCTAGGGGACCAAATGGAAGACTTAAAGTACAGACAGATAGCAGGACATTTCTGACACACAGTCACATATTTTACCCACAGTACATTCTGATTCCCTCCCCTCTGTCCTGGAGTTAATTACCAAGTAACTCAATTAACTCCAGGACAAGGACAGTCGCCATCTTAAACATGAAATAATAAAAGACACAAAAATGCATAACTACATGAAGACTGAACATTTCCCATTCGTATTACATGTCCCCAGATAGCCGGGATCTGAGTGCATTTTATTGGCGAATAGCGCTCAGATCCCACACACATAGTTCAATCGCCATGGAGTCAAAGTTCTTACAGTCCTTCGGTACACGAATGACTCCATGGGTGGGCTATCTGGGTTAAGTCTTTTGTGTGTTCTCAATCTCCCGAACGGCCGATGTTCGCATGCTTTCGTGGAGGCAGCCAGGCGTTCCCTTGTTTCAGCGGTGTTCGACAGAAAAAGTGTCCGTTTTCCGTTCCATAGAAATAGAGCCAAACACCGCTGAGCGTTCGCATGATTTAAAATGGCCGCTGCCTCGTGGTCGACATACGAACGACGACCACCCTGAGTTCGGTTTAATTGAGAAGTGTCTGCGGTTAACCACAGCGTTATAATGGTGATCACTTCGTTAACCTGCAGCACACTCCTCACTTGGGTGGCCGTTCGTTCGGCGGTTTTGTTCGGGAAAAAGAGTCATTCGAATGGCTGGGCTATAGAAACCAGCCATTCATACGAACGGGGACAAACAGACGAACGGGCAAAAATCCAGCAGACAGATGGTTCTGTCACACGGCTCCCTCCTTGTGGGACACTCCGGCAGACCCGGCTTGACCCTGTGGCGGGTCAACTTGGGGATGACCGGACTACGAGGTGATGGAAACGTCTGTTTGTCGTGACAACCCATCTGCGTTTCCGTTTAGCTTACCGGGTCTGTAGCTGATGGTAAAATTGTAGGGCTGTAGTGCCAAGCTCCATCTCAGCAGTCTCCCATTGTCTCCTGAGACCCGGTTAAGCCAAACGAGTGGGTTGTGATCAGTCACAAGGGAAAACTCTTGCCCATACAAATAGGGGCTTAACTTTTTCAGTGCCCAGACCAAGGCCAAACATTCCTTCTCCACTGCCGCATAACTCACTTCTCTGGGTAACAACTTTCTGCTGAGATATGCGACAGGGTGCTCTCCTCCATCTTCCCCGACTTGGCTCAGCACAGCCCCCAGTCCATACATGGAAGCATCTGTGTGTACGAGAAAGCGTTTGTTAGGGACTGGGGCAGCCAAGACAGGGGCATTCACAAGAGCCTGCTTCAGTGCCTGGAACGCAGCTTCACAAGCCGGAGACCACAGGACCTGCTTAGGCAAGTTCTTCTTGGTCAGGTCTGTCAGGGGCTTAGCGATAGCGCTGTAGTCAGGGACAAAGCGTCTGTAGTACCCTGCCGTCCCCAAGAAGGCCAATACCTGGGTCTTAGTAGTAGGTGTGGGCCAGTTAGCCACTGCCTCTACCTTGGCTGGCTCTGGTCTCTGGCTCCCACACCCCACTCTGTGACCCAGGTACTGTACTTCAGCCATACCTAGATGACACTTTTCTGGCTTCAATGTCAGGCCAGCGGCCCTAATCTTATCCAGCACTACCCCTACATGTACCAGGTGTTCCTCCCAGGACCCACTGTAGATCGCAATGTCGTCCAAGTATGCACAGGCAAATTCTTGGAAGCCATCCAGGAGTCTATCCACCATCCGTTGGAAGGTAGCCGGTGCATTTTCATCCCAAAAGGCATGACCTTAAATTGGTACAGGCCAAATGGGGTGACAAATGCCGACTTGGGGATAGCATCCTCGGCCAGGGGGATCTGCCAGTATCCCTTGCACAGGTCTATGGTGGTCAGATATCGCCCCCTGGCAATACGATCTAGTAATTCGTCTACCCGGGGCATTGGGTAGGCGTCAGTGGTGGTCCGCTCGTTGAGTCGCCTGTAGTCCACTCAGAACCGGGTGGTCCCATCTTTCTTTGGCACCAGGACTACAGGCGAGGCCCAAGGGCTGTCGGAGTGCTCGATAACCCCAAGTTGGGTCATCTCCTGTGTCTCCTTCCGCATTCCTTCACGGACTGCTTCAGGGATACGGTAGGGGGGCTGTCGCAACGGGGTCTGTCCAGGGGTCTCTACCTTATGCACAGCTAGGGTGGTATAACCTGGTTCCTGGGAGAACGTCGCCTGCTTCTCCCATAACAACTGCTGCGCCTGTACCCTTTCTGTGGGGTTCAACCGGTCCCCTAGCTGTACCAAGGTAGTAAGGTCAGTCTGGGAATCCCTTTCTAATAGATCTGGAAGGGGTAAATTCTCAGAATCATCTGCAGCTGGGGCACACACTGCTGCAATATTCTCAGGTCTCTCCTGGTACTCTTTCAGCATGTTCACATGAAAGGACCGCTGGATCCTCTCATCTGCACAGCTGGCTATCAAGTAAGTAGTGTCGCAGATCTGCGCCACTACCTTGTACGGGCCCTGCCAAGATGCTTGCATCTTGTTGGCCTTCACAGGTTTAAGCACCAATACCTTTTGCCCAACCTGGAAGACCCGCTGTCGGGCACCCTGATCGTACCATCTCTTCTGTCTCCCCTGGGCCGCCTGGAGATTCTCCCTTACCATCAGGGACAGTTTCTCCATGCGGTCCCGGAGTTCCAGAACATATGGCACTATGGGGGTCCCTTCCTGCTCCGTCTCCCCCTCCCAGTGGCCTCTAATGAGATCTAGGGGTCCGCGGACCCTTCTCCCATACAGCAGCTCAAAGGGGGAGAACCCAGTAGATTCCTGGGGCACCTCTCTATAAGAAAATAATAGATGAGGCAGGAATCTCTCCCAGTCTCTGCAAGTGTCTGTAAAGGTCCTCAGCATCTGTTTGAGGGTACCGTTAAAGCGCTCGCAGAGACCGTTAGTCTGTGGGTGGTAGGGTGAGCTAAGTAACGGCTTAATGCCGCACACCTTCCACAGTTGCTGGGTGAGCACAGCGGTGAATTGGGTTCCCTGGTCGGAGAGGATCTCCTTAGGGAACCCGACCCTAGTAAAAATTCTAACCAGGGCATCAGCAACCGTCTCTGCCTCTATGTTAGACAGCGCTACTGCCTCTGGATAGCGGGTGGCATAGTCCACCACGGTAAGAACATACTTCTTACCGGATGGACTAGCCCTGGCCAGTGGACCCACAATGTCAACGGCTATGCGGGCAAAGGGCTCCCCTATAATAGGCATCGATAATAGCCTAGCCTTAGGGTGGTCCCCCCGCTTTCCTACCCGTTGACATGTGTCACACGTGCTGCAGTACATCCGCACAGCCTGGTTAAAGTTTGGCCAAAAGAAGTTCTGTGAAATCCTATAGGCTGTGCGGCGGGACCCTAGATGTCCAGCTAAAGGAACATCATGCCCTATCCGTAGAATCTCCTGCCGGTACTTTGCAGGTACCACTAACTGGCGATTCGGCGGAGAGGCAACACTCTTCTGGGAAGGTTTAGGGATCCTATATAACCTGTCCCCCACCCACTCATACCGTTCCCCATCTATTCCTTCCTCCCCAGCCTCTGCCCTGTCCTTGTATCTTTGGAGGGTCGGATCCGCCCGGGTTTCCCTCCCAAACTCCTCTGGGGAATCCCAGCTTAAGGGGACCTGATCTGGGGTATCAGTCGGGGAAGGAGATCTTACCTGGGTCTCGTCAGCAAGCAGGCTGGTTCCGGCAGCACGGGTCTGGGCACGGGTAGTCACTGGGTTCACGTCTGCAGGGCCCATCGGAGCATAGGCCGAAACCAAAGGGGCCAAATCGTTTCCCAAAAGAACATCTGCGGGCAAGTCCTTCATCACCCCCACATCCACATGCCTAGCGCCCACTCCCCAATCCAAATGTACTCGGGCAACAGGTAAGCGAAACACGGCACCCCCTGCTACCCTTACTGCCACAGTGTCTCCAGTGTGTTGATGCTCTGAGACCAAGTTCTTTTGGAGCAGTGTCATCGTGGCTCCTGTGTCTCTCAGCCCATTCACCACTCTGCCATTTAGCTTCACAGTTTGCCGATGTTGCTGGCGATTATCCTGGTGAGCCGCTTGCACTGGGTCTGCCTGTTGTGTTGCAACTGCTGCCTGCACACGAACCACGATGTCAGCTGAGGGGTTGGGGCCAAAATGTGCCAGCCTTATTTGTACTGCCCGGTTGAATTGTATTTCCTCGGGTGTTAAATCCAAGGTACTGGGCACGTTGACTCTTTCCATTCCCGTTGCTGCATCCATCTCCATTAGCAAAGCAATAATCTCCCGTTTCTTTAGATTGCTTGCTGACCTTCCTCGGCGTTCCAATATGTCCTTAAGTGTAGCACGCCTTAATTCCTCGTACTGCATCTCTTGTAGCTGACCTCCAGTGCTGTAGGATTCATCCCGTCGCTTGCCACCAATTGTTAAGACACCTCCCGTGTCTTTAAGCCAAACCGCCGTTTAGTAAACCTTCCCCGGCTGCAGTACAGTCTCTGTTCGCTTACTCTGTAACCCACGAACCAAATGCAGGGGAAGCGGCAATCTCCCGATCGAAATCCACGAACGGCTCCAAACTCCCGAACGGCAATATACGAACTGCTAGGAACCGTCGAACAATAATATCCCCAAAGCGGCTTTCGTTCCATCCAGCAGTCTCTAAACGTGAAGAAGAAATCCCCCCAATAACGAGACAGAAGCTCCGCATTGAGGGTCAAATAAGATCTGGGTTTACTGTGGGCTACCTGCCCGTATTTATGCAGGTCTCCCACCTGGTGGACACTCCCCTAGGGGACCAAATGGAAGACTTAAAGTACAGACAGATAGCAGGACATTTCTGACACACAGTCACATAATTTACCCACAGTACATTCTGATTCCCTCCCCTCTGTCCTGGAGTTAATTACCAAGTAACTCAATTAACTCCAGGACAAGGACAGTCGCCATCTTAAACATGAAATAATAAAAGACACAAAAATACATAACTACATGAAAACTGAACATTTCCCATTCGTATTACATGTCCCCAGATAGCCTGGATCTGAGTGCATTTTATTGGCGAATAGCGCTCAGATCCCACACACATAGTTCAATCGCCATGGAGTCAAAGTTCTTACAGTCCTTCGGTACACGAATGACTCCATGGGTGGGCTATCTGGGTTAAGTCTTTTGTGTGGTCTCAATCTCCCGAACGGCCGATGTTCGCATGCTTTCGTGGAGGCAGCCAGGCGTTCCCTTGTTTCAGCGGTGTTCGACAGAAAAAGTGTCCGTTTTCCGTTCCATAGAAATAGAGCCAAACACCGCTGAGCGTTCGCATGATTTAAAATGGCCGCTGCCTCGTGGTCGACATACGAACGGCGACCACCCTGAGTTCGGTTTAATTGAGAAGTGTCTGCGGTTAACCACAACGTTATAATGGTGATCACTTCGTTAACCTGCAGCACACTCCTCACTTGGGTGGCCGTTCGTTCGGAGGTTTTGTTCGGGAAAAAGAGTCATTCGAATGGCTGGGCTATAGAAACCAGCCATTCATACGAACGGGGACAAACGGACGAACGGGCAAAAATCCAGCAGACAGATGGTTCTGTCACAATTATGTTTTCTCAGAAAGCAGTTTACATAATGTATTTGTGCAGCCCTTTTCTTTAACACCCCATTCAGCAACAGTATTATTGTATAGGATATTACAATAATATCCCCATTTACCTCACATGTATAAAAAAAGAGTGGATCATGTTTCTAAATAATTTATTGAAACTTAAATTTTTATTTTTTTTTTTAATTAAAGAGACACTGTAGGCACCCAGACCACTTTAGCTCATTGAAGGGGTGTGGGTGCAGTGTCCCTTTTGCACTCTTCCAAAGAAACTGCAGACAGCCACTAGAGGGCTTCCTGAATTGAAATGGAACTTTGTTATGAGATGCTGGACGTCCTCACACTCTGCATTTGGACATCCAGCTTCAGATTTTTCCCCATAGGAAAGCATTGATTCAATGCTTTCCTATGGAGATGTCAAAACCGCTTGGGGCATTTGCCGCGCATGCGCTTTCGCACCCGCTTGGTCGCGGGCCGAGCTTCGGTACTAGGAAAAAGTAAATAAAGTGTTAACGTTTTATTTACCTGGGCGGGGCCACGCAAGAGAGGTGGGGCAGTGAGGGGGTAGAGAGGCTATAGTGCCAGAAGATACTACACTGCTCAAAATAATAAAAGGAACACTTAAACAACACAATGTAACTACAAGTCAATCACACTTCTGTGAAATCAAACTGTCCACTTAAAGGACCACTATAGTGCCAGGAAAACACACTCTTTTTCCTGGCACTATAGTGCCCTGAGGGTGCCCCCACCGGCCCGGCTCTGGAAAGGGTAAATGGGTTTAAACTTACCTTTTTCCAGCGCTGGGCGGAGAGCTCCCCTCCTTCTCCGATCCGCCCCGTCCCGTCCCGTCCGCTGAATGCGCACGCGCGGCAAGAGCTGCGCGCGCATTCAGCCGGTCGCATAGGAAATTATTTACAATGCTTTCCTATGGACGCTGGCGTGCTCTCACTGTGAAAATCACAGTGAGAAGCACGCAAGCGCCTCTAGTGGCTGTCAATGAGACAGCCACTAGAGGATTAGGGGGAAGGCTTAACCCATAAACATAGCAGTTTCTCTGAAACTGCTATGTTTATTAAAAAATGGGTTAACCCTAGCTGGACCTGGCACCCAGACCACTTCATTAAGCTGAAGTGGTCTGGGTGCCTAGAGTGGTCCTTTAAGTAGCAACACTGAGTGACAATCAATTTCACATGCTGTTGTGCAAATGGGATGCACAACAGGTGGAAATTATAGGCAATTAGCAAGACACCCCCAATAAAGTAGTGGTTCTGCAGGTGGTGACCACAGACCACTTCTCAATTCCTATGCTTCCTGGCAGATTTTTTGGTCACTTTTGAATGCTGGCAGTGCTTTCACTCTAGTGGTAGCATGAGACGGAGTCTACAACCCACACAAGTGGCTCAGGTAGTGCAGCTCATCCAGGATGGCACATCAATACGAGCTGTGGCAAGGTGGTTTGCTGTGTCTGTCAGCGTAGTGTCCAGAGCATGGAGGCGCTACCAGGAGACAGGCCAGTACATCAGGAGACGTGAAGGAGGCCGTAGGAGGGCAACAACCCAGCAGCAGGACCACTACCTCTGCCTTTGTGCAAGGAGGAACAGGAGGAGCACTACCAGAGCCCTGCAAAATGACTTCCAGCAGGCCACAAATGTGCATGTGTCTGCTGAAACGGTCAGAAACAGACTACATGAGGGTGGTATGAGGGCCAGACGTCCACAGGTGGGGGTTGTGCTTACAGCCCAACACCGTGCAGGGCGTTTGGCAAATTCGCCACTGGCACCCTGTGCTCTTCACAGATGAAAGCAGGTTCACACTGAGCACGTGACAAACGTAACAGAATCTGGAGACGCCGTGGACAACATTCTGCTGCCTGCAACATCCTTCAGCATGACCGGTTTGGCAGTGGGTCAGTAATGGTGTGGGGTGACACAGCCCTCCATGTGCTTGCCAGAGGTAGCCTGACTGCCATTAGGTACAGAGATGAGATCCTCAGACCCCTTGTGAGACCATATGCTGGTGCGGTTGGCCCTGGGTTCCTCCTAATGCAAGACAATGCTAGACCTCATGTGGCTGGAGTGTGTCAGCAGTTCCTGCAAGACGAAGGCATTGATGCTATGGACTGCCCCGGCCGTTCCCCAGACCTGAATCCAATTGAGCACATCATGTCTCACTCCATCCACCAACATCACGTTGCACCACAGACTGTCCAGGAGTTGGCAGATGCTTTAGTCCAGGTCTGGGAGGAGATCCCTCAGGAAACCATCTGCCACCTCATCAGGAGCATGCACAGGCGTTGTAAGGAGGTCATACAGGCACATGGAGGCC
Source organism: Pelobates cultripes (assembly GCA_933207985.1). Lineage (NCBI taxonomy): Eukaryota > Metazoa > Chordata > Amphibia > Anura > Pelobatidae > Pelobates > Pelobates cultripes. Next base: position 65,779,786 of record OW240920.1, read on the forward strand.
ACACACACTACTGAGCCTCATTTTGACTTGTTTTAAGGACATTACATCAAAGTTGGATCAGCCTGTAGTGTGTTTTTCCACTTTCATTTTGAGTGTGACTCCAAATCCAGACCTCCATGGGTTGAAAAATTTGATTTCCATTTTTTTCAGTTTTGTGTGATTTTGTCGTCAGCACATTCAACTATGTAAAGAACAAAGTATTTCAGAAGAATATTTAATTCATTCAGATCTAGGATGTGTTATTTTTGTGGGGGTTTTTTGAGCAGTGTATAAGTACCACAGTTTTGTATTCCTGGTACTTCTAGTAATTTTTTTTTATTTTTTATTTTTTAAAGGGCTACAGGGTGAGCCAGTTGGTAAGACTAATAATACCCTCTTCCTTTTTTGTGTATTGAAAAAATTGTTACCAAAATAGTCATGCAAAGTCACCATAAATTGTGTATGAAAAAAAAAAAAGTCTTTCTTTCGATTAGCCATTTTCAACAATTAAGATTAATATTTAACTATGGGTTTGAAGCAGAGCTTTACAAAAAGGGTGGGGGGGGGTGTTGTCCCTTTTAGCCACTAATGATGTTTCTGGTCATTCTGAATAAGGTACACCAGACACCTGAACTGGATGTCTTTCTCTGTGGTGAAATAGGTCAAATAGGAATGAATGACAGAATGTTCAAAACTAGAATGGGAGCTGACAAAAGCTAGAGTGTGAGCTGAAAAATCAGGACATTATTTCTAAGCTGCCACCACTCCCTCATTTTCAAGCCCACCTACACAAATCTTAGATCAAAACATTCAGCTATCCCTGCTGCCACTAAACATGTCCACAGCTAAGCCATAGTCCTGATAGTTTTCACAATATGACCATTTGTTTGCAACTCACGCCGTCCATTGACATTCATTGAAACTTCACTCTAGCCAGCTCAAACTTGAAGGGCAATTTCTAAACTGCGACTGTGCCTTCCTTTAATATTTCAGAGACATACGATGCATAAAAATGTAGGTCTGGGTCTTGTGATTCTCACAATATAAAGCTTTTCACTGTAGGATTTATAGTCTTTAAAACTACGACCATTTGAAGATGGCAACCGCCTGTAAAGTGAGCAATTTGGAGCAGTTTGTTTTTAACCGCTCTTCTCTGCCCTTCCTGTAGAGTGAGTTGCCATAGGAACCCAGGTGTGTGAGCAGCCAGCAGAGTGTTCCGGAACACAGAGGCTGCTACATGAAACATTCTCTAAATGGCTGTCAATCCTACAGTTTTGATAACACAAAAGTGAGCACTATCACATTTAATAAATATATTTCCATGTTAGTCAATTCGTTATACCTGTAACAGAAAAACAGTAACATACAATGTTACAACAATACAGCTAATCAATGTTTCTAATAATACGTTCTATTTCTTCTAGGTTTTTTTTAGTTGTCCTGGCCGGTTATCCGTTTCTTCCTTTTTATGTCGGAGTCCGAAAAAAACTGCAGATCTTCATCAGCATGAGGTCAACAATTCACTCCATAAAGTTACTCTGCCCAGTCCAACCTTTCCACAGTTACTCAAGCCACTCCGCCCACTCCAGTTATAGACTACTGGTGGAGGCAAGAACACTTCACACAATTTCCCCAGAAATTGTAGCTTTTCTAGTTGAATTTGTTCTGGTAAGTAGAATCATTACCTTCAGGCTTTCTGCTGTAAACGCTGTCTTTTCAGAGAAAACGCAGTGTTTACATTACAGCCTAGTGATAACCTCACTGGTCACTCCTCATATGGCTGTTAGAGATCCTTCCTGGGTCATGGCTGCCTAAAATGCATCCAAACATTCAGTATCTCCTCCCTCTGCATGCAGACACTGAACTTTCCTCATAAAGATTCATTGATTCAATTCATCTCTATGAGGATATGCTGATTGGCCAGAGCTGTGTTTGAATCATGCTGGCTCTGCCCCTGATCTGCCTCCTTGTCAGTCTCAGCCAATCCTATGGGGAAGCACTATGATTGGATCAGGCTACCACTTCTGATGATGTCAGCACACAGATTGTTTTTCTGAGTCTAATAGCATGCAGTTACAACTTCAGGCTTTAATACAGTAAGATTTTTGCTATCTTTATGGAGGCATGAGGGGCCCAGGGGGCTAAATAGTGGGTTGAATACTATAGGGTTAGGAATACATGCTTGTGTTCCTGGCACTATAGTGATCCTTTAATGCCTAAGACAAAACTCAACTTTACAGCAGCTGTCAAAGTCTTACTCCAACCAAAAACAACCTGTTTTAAATAAAACACTGGTGGTGATAGTGGGTTTGCCATGTGTGTCCAGCCCTTTAAATCCATGGAGAACACTGTGGCAGATCGCACTCTGCCACAAAGCTTCTGGCCTGGCAGGTACTCAAGAGAGACACCGACGGGGTCTCCCATTATCGCACCCTGCCAATTTTGATTGATGCTGGGCTTTGCAAGCTACACAGCGCCAATCACAGTATTATTGACATGCTGGAGTTTCACCATCACTGTTACATTTTTGCAATACTGAAAACTGCATTACAGACATTTCCTTATTTTTTTTGAGAATTGAGAATGCTTTCCTATGAACTGGCTGAATGCGCGCGCAGCTCCTGCGCATTCAGCCGAAGAGGGTGGAGAGCTCCCCGCCCGGCGCTGGAGAAAGAAGTTTAACCCCTTCTTCTCCCCAGAGCCCGGCGGGAGGGGGTCCCTGAGGGTGGAGGCACCCTAAGGGCACTATAGTGCCAGGAAAACTAGTGTTTTCCTGGCACTATAGTGGTCCTTTAATGTTAAGGATACATATAGAATATTACAAAATTCTGTCCTTTAAAAAACAATATAGAATACGTATGGGAGCACTTAAAAAGAAACCCTTAATTTACAGTTGAACACACGTATTCTTCTATTGTCGCCAGCATGCTAAAGACAGGTGCCTAATATGCACAAAATTAACATTAGCCAGCCCAGAAACCTCACTTCAGGCTAGCTATTAGCACTGCAGGAGGTGGAGATAAATTGCCAGTAGCAAAGAGCTTTTACTCTGTATGTAAAGCTTTTCAGACTGACACACACTACACATACAGACTTCAGAAACTTTAATTGACAAAGGTGCTTGAATTGGTTATACTTATTGGAGCAACCTTTAAGTCTGGAAGGTGGGGAGAGACAATTTTATTGTTTTTGCAGTCACCTACAGGGCACAGATGCCACAGCATGAGGGTGGTCCCAGAGCAGGCACAGAGCAAGGGGTACTTGTAGGGCAATAGAGAACTGTCCTGATGCAGACTTGTCTGGAAGTGGAATTGACATACCCAAACAGCTTAAAATCACTTGGGGCTCAAAGAAATAATGGGGTACCTATATTTGAAATCATACATCTTTGCATTTCTTAGAGAGCTGGCACTTACACTTAAACTCAACCATAGGTAGCCAAGCAAACAGCGTTCACAAAAATAATTGTACCTTGAACTGTTCTTTTTTATAGGACTGCAGAGTCTCCCTCAGTTTAACTGCAAGGAAATAATTAGAAAAAAAGTTATAAAAGCTACATTGTGCAATTAAAAGTGAAGGATAGTATAATAAGCAGATTAACAGTTTCTGTATATTCTGTAATTTCCCAATAAAGCAATCTAACCAGTTTCAAAGCAAATAGTACTTGGCCTTCACTGCAGATGCCATGAAAAGGGAAATACCCTAAGAGAACAAATATCCTGTATAAAAACACAATACAGATAGGGTAAACATCGCTTATCAACAAGTACAGAGCTTTAATCATGCAAATAAAAAAATAAAATAAAAAAGGCATAATTTATTTTAACCCTTTTCCTTCCTAATTGTGATAACTAGACTATTCAATACAGCATTGACAGCCTTGTAAGAAACCTGTGTTTTTAAACTCTTCGGAATGGAGTTCCTTTGGTGCAGTCCGGGTAGCATGCGAATTATCAGCTGCTGCTCTTTCAAAAGTCCCGGCTTGTTGGTAGGCTCCGCCCCCTTCTCAACGTGTTTGTGTCTACGCGTTTCTCTGCTCACAGACGGCTTCGTCAGGACGTAAAGTGCTAACATCCTGACGAAGCCGCCTGAACGGAGAAACGCGTAGAAATGGAAACACGTTGAGAAGGGGGTGGAGCCTACCAACAAGCCGGGACTTTTTAAAGAGCAGCAGCTGATAATTCGCATGCTACCCGGACTGCACCAAAGGAACTCCACTGACCCCTTAACATAGGAGACATCTCCCAGCTTGTTTTTATATTTGATATTTGCTACATATTGGTAATAAAATTAATACCCAGCTGATCAAGTAATTACATGTGACATTTAGCACTATTTAAGAAGTGCCAGGTAATCTATACAGATCTGTTCTATGATCTTTTTATTTTTCTCTTGCATGCAGAGTATGAATTGGAATACCATCCAGTGAGAAATATAAGTATTTTTCTTTTCCTCTTGAAAGCTCTGTTGCATGTGGGAGAGGGGCTTACTGTAGTTTGATATCGCTCCACTTCTTAATACTATACTTTGAATACTCTATATGTGGTGAAGGGATCACTTTGAAGTGTGGTAGCTAGTATCTAACAAATATTTGGGAACTTATATAACCTATAAATAGCTCTATTTTTGCCCCTATAAAGTCTTTATATACTAAGCGCTCCAGTATTGTGCGTTTTATTTTGTAGACTCATATACATGGTGATATTCCACTTGGTATTCTATAAAGCAAACACCATGGCATTTGAAATTCAGGGCATATGTATCCCTGCTTTAGCCCAGTTTATTCAGGAGATGCTAAATGTGCGAAGCACCAATATGTCCACCTGTTGTAGAGTGGTTTAGTCATCTGTGCTCTGTTGGTATACAATAAATACAAGACTATGCAAATTAGACATTAAACTTGCAGGCATATGCATATCATTTTAAAAAGAACATTTTGAAACGGCAAATTGAGCACTGTTGCCAATATGCTTATAGACCAGTAGATTACCTAGAGAAACAGACTAGGATTTATCCAGTAAACTAGGTTTTGAGGATAACTGTCAAGGTAATTACCCCAAAATCCTGCATGTCAGGTGGTGATTCTAACGTGCAAGTTTCCTATGACAGTAACACATACTGTGAGTATATTACATTTATTTAGATATCCCTTACTCCACAGCTTGTGCAATTCTTGCATCCGGACAAAATACATCATACACATTACAAGTCAGTTAATCATCGCTAGCATTGGCAAGTCCTTTAACATACATTTAAAAAAATTTTTTTTTTTTTTTTTAAATTAAGTATGCAAGTAGTTGTAAGCCATTTTGCTAAAACTTGAGAGAATGTATTGATTAGTGTTGGGAGAACATCTGTGTGAGATCCAACAGCCTTCATAGACTATAAACATAGATCTAGAGTGTGTTAGGTCAAGGAGATGTAAGCATATCACAGATGTTGCTGTACATTAAATGGTGCGGGTTATCAAATGAGGAACAACGTTTTATTCACTATACTGAGAGTTGTGGAAAACAGACAAGGGAAATACCCTTAGAATTTATAAGATGTCAAGAGGTGAAACTCTAAACTAGAATAACATTTCTAAAGTTTAAGTTTCCTCTGACATTAAAACATACCATGATTGTATTGTTTTAATAGCCCATTATGCATAGTACATGTTACAATCTAAGTAACATAACCAAAACAGCAAGCAGTAGTGGTTATGTTCCAGGAATGTCGTCCCCCTCTCCCCCCAGTAATGCATGAAACCATTTTAGAACGGTTTGACTTCTTACCTGGAGTCTGCCAGGCATCACTCCATATCATTTCAGTCAGAGAAAGAAGTTTTTATTCATCATGATTAGATCAGATCACAATGAAAAATATACAAATTATTTTTCCCTCTACAAGGGAAGTAGTAAGCAGGCCACGTGGAATAGTCACAAACCATGGAATGTATCGCTATTTAAATAATCGTAGTATAGTCACAGTACGAGTTAATATCAGAGTAAACCTGCACATTTGAAATGTTACGCTAGTCCAGATTATGAAACCACCTGACATTTGCCGGAATTTCAGATTTAAAATAAACGTTTCCAAACAAGATTTTGTCAGCCTCATAATACCCAGTGAGAAGGTCTCATCCTCTCAGCGGCAGTGGTCTTATTTGAGGTCATTGGACAGTAAAATAACCCCATGGAGTAAAAAATAAAAATAAAACCGTATGATGGCAATAAAAGTGGAATCTAAGCAGTCATATTATATCTACTTTTTCTGTAGTGTAGTTCGAAAAGCACTTCATCATATACAGAGTGCACAATGTTGGGGGTTGGCCGAGGACAAAACTAAAATCAACCATATAGCCGAGTGACCATTTGCCAAAGTGAGTTGGCAATATATTTTCTGCTTCAATTTGGTCATATCTAGAGTTTCTTTTATAACATAAGTTGCCTTGGTTATATGGGCACACACAGTTACTATATCATCGCCTTTAAATTTTTTACTTGACAGGAATTAACTGTCTATAAGGGGAATGTGCTATAAAACATTTGTCTCATTACAATTCTGAAACCAATTTGGATGCGCTACACATCTGATAGTTATAGCACAATATTTCAGAAACTCTCTCTTGGTGATACTGAAATAATGTGATGAATCCTGACACCTAGTGGCCAAAACAAAGTTATTATAGCTTGCTGCCTCCATTGAATGCTTTTATTAAAGGATCACTAAAGTCAACCAGGACATGGGTTGGTTCACTAAGCCAAGTTGTATATATCTGATAGCATTCACATTGTGGCCATTTTCAGTTTAAAAAGCAGTTCAAATCATCATAGGTGTTGATTTCAACACATCTTTGGAGGGAAACCAATAAACCCATAATCCCATGCTGGGCAGGGAATTATAGGACATGATTTATCCCCATAGACAATAATGACGGTTCCTCATTGGAGAGTTTCATTTTAGTTTGCAGCTGCAGTTAGACCAATTGATATTGTTTTCTAGTACCTCTGTAACTATATACTTTACTGGATATGTTAATACCAAGATAAATAAAACCAGCAATACATAAAAGTAGAATAAAGATGCACCCAGTACTTCAAAATGACCACAGAGAGACACCTGCACGATCGAGAGAGTATGTACTTCTATCTTTTGTATTATGACAGACGTATAGCTCTTCATGTCAAGTGAACGCTGGAGCAAAGTTTAGAACAAAGTATTATTTCCACAAAGGTCTTATGTTTATTTTATTTTTTTTAAATTCTTTATTTTTGATTCGACACATATTACGGCATGGCAGTATTCAGTGGCTCGCGGAGGGGCCAACAGTGATTGAGACAAACAATGCATTATACAGAAGATAAGCGGTTTTATAAGTTAATGCCAGGTTCTGTTAAGCCGTGCAGTGTCGCCGTTTCTGTTTTGATTGGCTTTTAATGCCCACAGATAAAAATAAAGTAAAGTATAAAATGTAATACAGAACAAAACTAAACAATACTAGACAAATAGTAACTAAATAGAGCTACCTAAGGTAAGAGCCTCCGATATAGTTCCCTACTATGAGCTTCCAACCCACCAGCAAGCCCTAGATGTCTGTTAGTGCGTTTGATTTAGGTTTCTGCGTTCCGCATCCAGGGCCCCAGTGTCATATACGCATGTCGTTTACAGTAGCTTTTATCGGCTTATCCTTCCCCCTCCTGTGTGTGTCCCTATCCCGGATGACCTCTCAGGTAGGGATTTTGATGCCTTCCCAACTTTGTGTTTTTTGGACCCTGAGGGTCTATCAGCGCGAGTCCTGGGAGCGTTGTCGCGAGTTGGGTTGGCCCTGCATGTTCGCTACTGGAGCCCTTGTCGGCTTCTATACTGTTTTCTTCCCTATCGGCTGTCTCCTATTAGTTTGTCTCAGTGCGGTCTACGTGGGACCCTGGGATGAGCGTGGGCGGGCAGTCTATGCACGACATCCTCTATGCCACATGTGGGAGGAAGGGTAGGGGAAGGACGGGGGGGTAGAAGGGGGAGGGGGATAATTGTTGAGGCGCGCGTCTGTCCGTGGTCCGGTCCCCTTCTCTTCCCGGTGGGGTGGGGTTTTATTCGTTAGTATATTTTTCCCAGGGCTTCAAAATTTTATGAAAGACTTTTTCCGTGTTTCGAATTTGAGCTGTGAGTTTGTCCATCAAGTATGTGTCTTTGATTTTTACTATCACGTCGTTATCAGTGGGTGTGGTGTGTTATAACCACGTTTGAGCTAGGGCCCTTCTGGCTGCAAGTGTGACTTTGTTAAGGAGTACTTGCTCCCTCCTGGGGAGGCCATCTATGGGTCTGGATAACAGGATGGACCAGGGGTCCAAGTCCACTGGTCTCTCCAGAATGTCAGTGATTATTGACTGTATGCGCTTCCAGTATTTGTGGGCTTCTGGGCACTCCCACCACATATGTATGAAGGTGCCTTTGCTGTCACATCCCCTCCAGCACGTGTCAGTCGTGGTTTTCCCCATTCTATATAATTGTACTGGTGTGGTGTACCATCGCATGAGCATTTTGTAAGATTGTTCCTGTTGGACTACGCAAATCGACATCTTTGCAGTCACTTCCCAAATGTCCACCCAGTCCTCCCCCTCCAGCTCCCCGCCCAGATCTGTCTCCCACTGGGTTATGTACCTTGGGTCTTGAGCGTCTTTGTCAGGGGCGCTGAGTTGGGTGTATATGGCAGTTATGAGGCCTTTGGGTACCGTTTCAGCGTTACATAGCTGTTCAAAAAATGTCATCTGGGTGTGGGCTGCTTGTTTAACCACCGGGGTTTTAGCAAAATTTCGTAGTTGTATGTATCTAAATACATCTCTCGTGGTTAGGGGCACCAACGTTTGTAGAGTGTCGTATGTTTTGAAGGAACCTCCCTAGTACATGTACCCATATCTCTGTATCCCCGTACTTTCTATCCCCTTAAAATCTCGTGTGCTCAGCCCGGGCTCGAATGCTTTGTTTTGTAAATATGGAGTAAGCGGCGAGGGTGTATGTTTTAGGGCATATTTAGTGGCAGTCTTATCCCATATACGGATGGAATTAAGGATCGCCGGACAAGTGGTAAAATCTAAAATTACTATGAGAAAAAAAAAAAAAAAAAGGCTTCACAATTTAAAGGGGCACTCCAATCCCCTAGTTTAGTGTTGCTTTGTTCAGGTTTGTCTTCTTAAAACACAGTTCTTTGGTTGGAGTAACCCTTTAACCCTTCAATGATTAGCCATAGATGCCACAGTAACCATTTAGTTTACATACCGGAGAGTTTTTTCCTTTTCTGTTCTTTATAAGACAGTTCTGGGGCAGCTTCCTCTTCCTCTTCCTCTTCCGACAATTCTTCTTCCTCAGATACCCATGAAGAAGTTGCAGAATTGCCTAGTTGGCGGGACCAGTATTCCCGTCTTAGCCACTCCATCACACAGTCCCAGCCTTGAAAGATAAAAAAAAAAAAAAAAATTAAAAGACACAGAGTAATGTTTTTAAATAAATAAAAGGAGTATGTAGATGTATTTAGAATGATGAACTAATGACTGTCATAAGAGGACCAGGACCTACACCAGCATTCCATAGACTGGGATCATACCATTCCAAGCGAATACATATGGAGCTGATGTTAAGCTCAAAACAATTCTAAGTGTATTTCTTTTTCTTTTCATCTAATATCACCAGCATTGAAAATACTGCACAAGATTTTGTTTTCTCGTCTTATTTCATATCATCCTATACTTAATTGGATTTGAGGACATTACTGACGGCGCCGCTTCCCTACATCACCTTTTCACATTTATCTATATTACAACACTCTTATTTCATAGTTCACGGTTACTGTATAGTACTTAGCCATATTGGAGAGCCCCTACATCAACAAAGCTATTGTGGAAATAGATTTACCATCTTTCCCTACCCTTAATTTATTTTTTTTTGGTTCACCTTGCCTACTTCTCCTGTGTATGTTTCTGCCACTTTTATTTCTTATTAAGACTAGTCCTACCTTTGCGAATTTCCCGTAATGTGCCAACGGTAGCTTGCTGGTACACACCACTACTACCATACAAGTTTTTAAATGGCAATATTTTGTAATTTATGCATGTGCTATAAGCCTTATTAACAATAACTTCTTATGCTTCACAGGTCAATATTGAACTTCCTTGTCTTTTTAAACATTACAAAAATATTTAAAAAAAAAACAACAACAAAAAAAAAAAAAACACACACACCCACCCACCTCTAAAAGGTTTACACCAACCATCATGACCACTTTGTTTTTTTTGTATTTTTAATATTCTTTATTTTTGCTGTGCAGAGTAATACAAAGATGCCTGCAATGCCATGACAGCAGACACAAGCTTTTACATATCAACAAAAGAAAATAAAAAGCATGGCATTTGATTTTCAGCACAATTTTGTAAATATAACAGTAAACAAAAGGTCTAACATGTCTAAACAATAAGTTTGTACAAGAATAAGTGGCAAGAGACACACAGACATGAGAGTCACTTAAGTTAGATACCACTGGGTCATAGTGCATGAAATTGATATCGTACTGATTTAAATGAGGCTGAGGCTTATAAAAAGTAGATGGAGAGAGTCCCAAAGAAAATGCAGTCCAGGTATGTTGATGTGAGCGCTGCTCAGTCAGGACTTCTCCATCAGAGTGACTGTGCTTGGGGGATCTTTCCTGACGGCTTGCAGCCAATGTGAGTAAGATGTGTGAACAAAAAAAAAACATGGATAGTGCGCTTTGGTCTCAATATGTTATAGCCGCTTCACACTCGAGGGGGAGTCTCCCTCACCCCCTGTGATAATACAGTAGTGAAAAATTATATATGCCTAGGTTTGAATAAATTTCACTCCTATGGCACATATAGTGGAGCGCTGAAGTAATAGATATAGCAAATATTTATTCCCTTACATTCAGTATTAACGTTGGGTATTATTCATATGAAAAAGAGAAAAAAAATAAAAAAAGAGTGTAACAGCATAAATCTGTAAAGATATTGTACAGATAATTTGGGTGAATAATGTCAACTCACATTGATAAGAGCCTATAGTAGGACAGGCTCAAATCGCACATGTTTAACCCTTTCACGTATAACGAGTTATAGGTATACATTTTTCCACACAGTTGTGTAACTTTGTAACATAAGCTGGAGAAGAGAACTACAAAACTGACAAACAACCAGAATACAGTCAAATAAGGATTTATTTTAAAATCAATTTCTTTTTTATTTCGGCAGGATTCAAATGAAACCACATTAATCTACAATCAGACATTTCTATTTGCAAAAGTATGTGCTGTTTAATACACAGGTCTCCAATACTCTACTGCTCTACTGGACAGTGTTAACACACATTCAAATTCTTACCTTTCCTACACATGCTCAGTTTGGGCAATTTGCCATGAGTGGCCTCATGCCGTAGGTTCACTATCCATTCTGGGATATTCAGCTATAGCAAAAAAGACAAAATCATTATTACAGATGTATTAAATACCCACAAATCTCTGTATGCTCTATAATGAGACTATGGACATGGTTACAAACAGTCATCTCTAACAATGGTAGTTGGTGAATTCAAGTGTTAGGGTTTTTTTTTTTGTTTTTGTTTTTTTTTTAAACATAAGCCCTGAATACCAGATGTTTGCTAGGAGTGGACGGCACAGACTGTGAGGAAGATAGATATATATTTACTTAGGGAATTGCACAAAGCGAGGAGAGAAATCCCCCCTAACATGCTGTCTCAGGGCAGCATAGGAGCAGCAATCCATCACAGATGTGGTGGCATAAGAATAGCAAAACCCTAGTGTTATTTTAAGGATTTCTTATATCTCTTTGTAGGATCTCAGCTTTTTTGGGGGTTATATGCATCATATTTTAGTTATTTCAAGTTGGAGTGAGAAAGTAATTAGTAAGTTTTTTTTAGATTACCAACACTACTTTTTAATTATAAATAGCAACACTTATTGTAAAATTAATTCCCAGCCTGCTAATGGGGCAAATCACAGTCCATATGAAGTAAGACATGTCTACTGGAGGTATAAAAGACCACCTAAACCTACTTCACTCCATGTAGTAACAAGTCATGTAAGACAGTGTAGATGTAAAGATTTTTGTCACATACATCTACTCAGTGGGAAAGTAAGGGTTGCTGAAATGGGTTATGGAAAAAGGAATTTACATGGGAGACTTTAGTGGTCCTTTAAAAACACAGTTTCTACACTACATGCCAAATTGTATTATGTTTTTAATACGCGTTTTAAACAAAAACAAAAAACTACATGTGCAATTTTCAAAAATCCCAAAAGGGATGAAGTCTCACCTCGTTGGCCAAGCGTCTCAAAGGAATAGCTACAGCTTTCTGCTTCTTCTCCGTGAATAAGTTTACAAACCTGTAAAAATTGAAAGATGCATAAAAAAGTTATTTTGCCAACAAGAAAAGGTGTCTATTTAACCATAACAGTCTTGTCTTATAAAGATGGGAACAGTAAAAGATATTGCCAACAGCATGAACTGAAGATCTGTATTAAAGGCAGACTACAGTCACCAAAGCAACTTTAGCTTAAATAAGCAGTATTTGTGTATAGATCATGCCTCTGAAGTTTTACTGCTAAATTCACTGCCATTTAGAAGTTAAGTCACTATTGTTTCAGTTTATGCAGTCCTAGCCATACCTCCTCTTGCTGTAACTGACACAGCCTGCATGAAAACAAAATGGTTTGATTTTAATCAGAATTAACTTACTTTAAAAGTTTTATCTCCTGCTCTACAATTTGAAATTTATACAGGATACTCGTTGGGGTCTATCAAGCTACTAACCGAGCAGAAAATAAGAAATTCCTATTCGAACAAAATAATGTGCAAACATTAGATGACTCTCTACAGGAAGTGTAAGTGTAAATAATAAGTGACCACCTCATTTGTTCCAGACCAACCTCAATCCAAATGGAAACATTTGGCTCCATCTTTCCTTATGTACCTGCCACAGAAATAATAACTGCATCTATGAATATGTTCTTTTCCCCATCCTATAGACAGGTCACACACCCCACCCGCGATCCAATAGGACGGACATCACAATTCCCTCCCCTATGGTCAAGCCATGCCACTCTTGTTTGGGCTTGTTTAGAAGATGGCGCTTGTCACATTCCAAATATAACAAAAACAAGGCTTAATTATTTTTCTGTGGGGTAAATATTAATGTTTTTCCTTCCTTTGGATATGATACTGGAACAAGGCTAATGATCAATAACATATCAAAAGAGATTGCCTTATCAAATACAAGGTACATGCCAAATGGATGAAGAGGAATGCAGACTTTTTTCGCCCCCAAGTGTAGAATCGCACACCTTGCAGAGGCTTGATTAATTCACATCCGTATGGTAAAATCCTTTTCACTTCCCTAAGTCATTTAAACTACCCCCTTCTGTCATCTGACCTCGGTTTGGGGGTCCCATCTTCAAAAGATTCAACCTCTTTTGATCTCCATACAATCAAATTAACACCTTTTGACATGGTCAATACCATATCTGCCAGGCAGGCAGGTCCTTAATGCACTACACAAAGTACATTAAAAGGACAATATTCCATAGTGCAATAATAATTTATGCACCCTTGCCGTGACAATACCTACCACAAGACTGAATGCTAGGAACTGCAATTGCCAAAATGTGCAATGCCCGCATGGATTGAACAGAACTATATCATGAATGCACTTGCCATTACTGACTGTGAATTGGAAAATTATAAAGGAAGTGCACTTTGAGCACGAACTAGGGGATGGCTGTTTAAAATGGATTTGAACAGCAAGTTTATCCTTCCTTCTGATTAAAAATGTTGCATTCCAGCCAACGGCATCTTGGACAAGGTTATTCCACATATATGTTTGCCTGATATTGACATTTGTTTTATACAAGATTAAAAAATAAATTACTAATTTTAATTGTATATAATCTTTTTGATTACTTTGCTATTCAACAAATATAAAGAAGATAATGGTCACCCTTAATTGGCACTGTGGTATCTTTTAACTTGGAACCAGTTTTCTGAGGCTCCATGCAAGGCAAACTGCTGTTTAGATGGACACTATAGTAACCCAGACCACTTCATCTCATTGAAGTGGTTTTGGTCCAGTGTCCCTGTCCCATTTAATCCTGTAATGTAAATGATTGAAGTTTTAGAGAAACTGCAATAATTACCTTGGCAGGACTAAGTCCTGTGGGTGTCAGACATGATGAAAAAGCAATTAACAGGCTTTCACTAGCTGCCAAGTAACAGGTTTGATGGCATTGTCAGGCATATTTCGATGTAAAGATAGTATTATCAAGATATACATACAAAAATAGATGAGATTTGCACTTACCTGACAAGAGCCAATCCATAGAGTAGCACAAGCTCCTCTGCCCCTATTCCACCACTTACGTCCAAAATCTTGCAGCGCACAAGATCTGCAGTGCATTCCACAGCAAGAGGCATTTTGTTCCCATACCTGCAACACACAAATAAATAAATAAAAAAAATAAAATAAAACCCAGTAGGTCTACATGAACAAGAAAAGTTAAAACAAAGATAAATACCATATTCATAAGATTTCATTTGGTAGGTAGCATTGTGTTGACAGAGTAAGCTCATTCAACAGACTAATAGGTTGTGTGCATATTTAAAAGGACCACTTTAGTGCCAGGAAACACACTCGTTTTCCTGGCTCTATAGGGTCCTTGGGTTCCCCTCACCTTCAGGCAGTGACAGATCCAGAGCCTGATCTCGGGAGGGGCACTTGTAGATTATTTAAAGAAATAATGCAGACACAATAACCACTACAGCTCAGTGTAACGGTTATGGTGTCAATAGTGCTGGGACTCCCTGCCAGAGTAAGTAGTCAAACTCTTTAAGAACAGTTTGACAACTTACCTGAGGTCTGCTGGGAAATGGGGCTGTAGTAGGGCATATGAGAAGTGGTGTGTGTGTGTGTGTGAGTGGTTCAATGTGTAAGGGGTGCAGTGTGTGAGTAAGGGAGGCAGTATATGTCAGGAGTGCAGTGTATGTGTGGGTCAGTATTTATGTGTGTGAGGATTGCAGTGTATGTGTATGGGGGCAATGTGTGTGTGATTATAAAAAAAGCCCCCTACCCTTCTTATCGCACACATTGCCGCCGCCCCCCCCCCCACACACACACACAGCCCCATACATACATATTAATTAAATTTAAAAAAAATTAACACATTATATTAAAATATTACAGATATTAAAAGCCCGCCTTAACCTTCTTCTACTTAAAAAAAAAAAAAAAAAAAAAAATTTAAATAAAACAAATATTCTCGGGGGCGTGGCCTGGGCTCCGACGAACATGGCCGCTTAAGCGCTGTACTCCGTCCCACGACAGCACACAGAACGGAGCAACCCACTACTAACCTGCACACACCGCCACCAATGGGTCGCACAAAGAGAGGGGACCTACCCCAGACCCCCAAACCCTCCTTTTCAGGGTCGCAAACGGGGCCGATGGACGAATACCTCCACGCGCCGTGCGGCCCGGACCCCAGCTCCCCGACATCCAAAATGGCGCCGACCTCGCCAGCATCCACATGCTCCACTGCCGACACCACTACACTGGCAGATATCGGAGCAGAATTAAAACGCATGGCAATGATGATGGTCACAAAGGATGACCTCACCCACCTGACAAACAACCTACACAAAGTAATTAAAGCTGAAGTGACCGGCCTGAAGGCTGAAATTAAAGCACAGGAACACCGCATACAGCAAGTAGAAAAGAGGGCACAGACCACTGAAGACCACTCTGCAGCCACAGACACGGCCCTTAAACGCCAAGGCACTCTCATACTGGCCATGAGGCGACAGCTGGAGGACCAGGACAACCGCAGTCGCCGCAACAATATCAGGGTAAGGGGGATACCTGAATCTCCAGAGGGGGAAAACATAGAGGAGATGCTCACCTCCCTATTCCGCATCATCTTAAGGGAGGACACACCAGCGCTTATTAAATATGACAGGGCACATAGAGCACTCCGTCCCCGGCCCACGGAAGGGACCCCCAGGGATATAATATGCTGCCTACACTCCTTCGCCATCAAAGATCTGATCATGAGGAAAGCTAGGTCCAGGGCCCACTGGAACTACAGGGGCACAGAAATATCCCTCTACAATGACCTATCACCTATGACCCTAGAAGCTAGAAGAGCCCTGAGACCGGTTACCACCATCCTGAGGGAGAGGAATATGCAATATAGATGGGGCTACCCATTTAGCATCACAGTCCGCTATAATAACGAATGGGTCTCCGCACGATGGCCAGAGGACATCCCTCAATTCCTACAACGCCTGAACCTGCCGCCAACCCCCGTCCCGAACTGGGTATTCATGCCGCTGGATCCAAGACCACAACCGCAGCGACAAGCAAGGCGAAGAAGATGGAATTCCCCGGGTGAAGCTCCGCGACACCGACCAGATCTAAACAACCCGGAGGAATAACCCACTACCTGACCACAATTCCGAGACAACACAGACAGCTGGAGCCCACGTTGGAGAAGCGCCTGGATGCAAACCTGCACCCCAAGAATCAGGTACTTTGACATTGGGTAGCTAACACATTGACACGAGACTGAAGGAGGGGACACCCCCCGGGTGCGGGAAGGCACCACTCTTCACCTTGGGACAGACCGAACTAAGGGATATCTCACTAGCAAATGGGTCCTCCACAATACAAAAGGGTTCTAAACAATAAAAAATAAATAAAAAAAAGGGGGACGAAAAGGGAGGGGCGGGAGGAAAAACAAAGCAGGGGAGTAAGACCTATTGGGGAGGGGGATTAAAGGGGGGAGGGTTGGGGACATAGAGATCGGGTCCTAGAGACCGCCTGCAGCATTGACGCTCGTGAAGACGAAGAACTGATTCCGTACAGAATCTATAGCTGATTTTGAGGCCCGAGACTGCTCCTTACTGTATAAATGTTGAGAGTAACCTATTTTGAAAGGCTAGAATATGCAATCTCACTCTGTGTTATTTACCAGGGGACTGACATGTACAGACAGCATACACCCAAAGAGGCCTTTACACTACACACAATCACAAGTGCCTCATTTAGATGGCACACTGATGACGGGAGGACACTGGGCAGACGGCCATCCCACCACCCCCTGGAGGCTGTGAAATATGAACGTCAGAGTGAACAGGGTGAGGGTGTAGAGAAAGGGGCGGGAGGCGGGGCGGGGGGAAATGGGGGGGAGGGGGGAAAGAGGGGAAAAAAATAAAAATAAAAATAAATAAATACATAAACATGATCCAGATGTAACGACCCAGACATAATGTGAAGAGGACCCATACTGCACACACCCCGAAGAGATATCCTCTAGTCCCTACTTTGACTACACGCAAACTACCCTCAAGGTACATCCCCCCCACTCGACACCAGCGACACCGAAAAGACGCAACAAACAGGCATAGTGCTGATAACACTACAAGCACACACAAATGGCATTAGTGATGACTATATAACAACTCTACTACAGTGAACGGACGCTACAACCCCAAACGGAAACACACCCCTACACAACTAACAGACCATACTAACGATACACAACCTTTCTCAAGTGTCAACTCTACAACTAACACCGCATATACCACACAGGCACCATAGCCTAAATGGATAAGGGCCCAGACGCGCTACCCACCTCTCTCGGTGCGCACGCTTGATACTACGGAGGTCGACTGGTACACCACCGGGATATATCTCGGGGTGACCTCCGACCGACACCGTAGGCACACGAACTCCCTCTCCACGGAGAGGTCCACCTCCTTACATCACCACGACACGCACACCACACCTATCCTACTCTCCAACATCCAAATAAGAAACACACACCCCCGTCACACGGACCAGGCTCGGAGTCTAACGTAACCGAAAGACACTGAGCCTGAGCAGACACAACTCCCCTAGACCACACAGGAGCGGATACCAACGCCCCATGAACGCCAGCCACCTCACGCACGACCACAGCCCGGCAACCCACCCGAACATCCCACCCCCCCCTTGCACTCCTGACCCGGCCGTCGCGCCTGCCTCGAGTCAACCACCAGACGGCGCAGAGGTACCGAACCGCATTAAAAACCCAGGAATTAAGCTACGAGATCGGGCTTCCTTGGTCGACTCCCGCGTCCATAAGAGAGCGGGACGCGGACGGGGGACCCTGGTACCCGACGAGACACCACCATTGCGCAGAGATACAGACAAGATGGCATACAGACCAGACCCGCTAAAAATCATCACGCAAAACTGCAGGGGATTGAATCTCCCAGAACGCAGAACTAATCTTTTGAGGGAACTTCAGAGAGAGAGGGTTGCAATAGCTCTTCTCCAAGAAACTCACTTTCGAGAAGGAGCGGCCCCGACACTCAAGAACAAACACTACCCCACTAACTACTACGGCAACCACCCTACAGCGAAAAAGGCAGGGGTCGCGATCCTGATAGCAGCTCGTCTACAATTCCAGGAGCAGGATCGCCTTATAGACCACAACGGCAGATACGCCTTCGTCAAAGGGAATATCGCAGGACGATGTTACACATTCGCGACAGTATACGTCCCCAACAACAATCAATCTAGATTCCTCAAGAACACACTGAAGGCACTAACAGACTTCACGGAAGGAACTTTGATCGTGGGAGGAGACTTCAATGTCACACTAGATCCTAAAGTAGACTCCTCAACGGCACACAGCAGCATCCCACAGAGAGAAATAAGAACCATACACCACACTCTGAAAACACTACGCCTGGTAGACTGCTGGCGAACACTGAACCCACTAGACAGAGAATACACTCATTATTCCACAATACACAAAAGATACTCCAGAATAGACTTCCTACTTCTGCAACAAGAAGCTCTAATAAGACTTAGGAGAGCATCCATACACGCTGCAACGTGGTCGGACCACGGACAAGTGTCGATGGACCTCGAATCTCCCCTCATAAGACCGACGAAAACAACGTGGAGACTCAACGACTCCCTTTTAACCGACCTCCCACTGAGGGCCCAAGTCACCGACACTTTACAGACATACTTCACCGAGAATGAGACGGGAGACGTATCTGATATGACAATATGGGAGGCACACAAAAGTATACTCCGGGGCAAGCTTATCCAAGTCACGTCACAATGGAAAAGAGAGGCGGGCGCAATTATGTCAAACATCCTAGACCGGATCCGCTCCCTGGAAACACAACACAAACGTCAACAGGTGGAGGATACCTACAAAGAACTATTAGAGGAAAGAAGAAGACTACACGCACTGCTACTCAAGAGACACCTCCGTAGATCTAAAGGATTCTTCTACCTCCATGCAAACAAAGGGGGCAAACTCCTCGCACAAATGCTCAGGGGACAGCAACACCCCTCACAAGTCCACAAATTAAAAACACGCGACGGCACTACTACCCAACACCCGGAGAAAATCGCCAAGGAATTTCTAACCTACTACTCCTCGCTTTACAATACACATTCACAAAGCAACGAAGAAAGCAGACGAATCAAACAAGGCCGCATGGAATGCTTTCTAAGAGAACATCTCCACACGACGGTGACGGCCGAAGACGCAGAAATCATCGACCGCCCGATCACCGAAGACGACATTAAGACATCTATCAAAACGACGAAGACAGGACGCGCACCCGGACCCGACGGACTTACGCTGGACTATTATAAACGCTTCCAAGATATACTAGCCCCCAAACTCACAAAGGCGCTCAATGCCATCACTGAGGGACACACATTCCATGCCGAATCATTATCGGCTACAATTACAGTAATCCCAAAACCAGGTAAGGACCCGGAAACCTGCGGCAGCTACAGACCCATCTCCCTATTAAACGTGGACACAAAACTCTTCACCAAAATATTATCCACCCGACTTAGTAACCTAATGCCAACACTCGTGCACCCTGATCAAACGGGGTTCATACCGGAACGGGAGGCTCAAGATAGCACTCAGAGTTCTCGCTATACAACATCTGGCGAGACAACACGGAACACCACTCCTGCTACTCTCCACGGACGCCGAAAAGGCGTTTGACCGAGTTGACTGGGCATTCTTGAAAACGGCGATACGTCTATTGGGGTTTAACGACGACATACAGAAACGGATCGGAGCGATATACAGCACCCCGACGGCAGCAGTGCGTGTTAACGGAGCCCTGACGGAGTCCTTCCCGATTCGAAATGGTACGAGGCAGGGTTGCCCCTTGTCCCCGCTATTGTTCGCACTTACATTGGAACCCCTATTGGAGGCAATCCGACGAAATATTAACATCACGGGCTACACCTGTAAAACCGCCACACACAAAGTTGCCGCATACGCGGATGACATGCTGTTCTTCATTACACGTCCGAGACTCACCCTACCATGCCTAATGGAAGAATTTGAAAAATACGGACACCTCTCAGGCCTCAAACTTAACTTAAGCAAATGCGAACTGCTCAATATCACGGACCCACTGGGAGAACACGGGGATATAGCCTCGACCTTCCCGTTCCGATGGTGCCATACCCAAATAAAATACCTGGGGATATGGGTGATGGCTGACCCCAGCGCCATCTACCAGAAAAACTTCCTCCCACTCCTCACATGCATTCAACAAGACCTCCGAACCTGGAATTATCCACACATCTCATGGTTCGGCCGCATAGCGGTCATCAAAATGAATATACTACCCAGACTACTATATTTATTCCATACGATCCCAGTGACATTACCGACGACCTTTTTCGCGACACTGAAAACCGCGTTCCTGACCTATGTCTGGAGAGGATGCAGACCTCGACTAAGATATGAAATACTATGCAAGACCAGGAGTCAGGGCGGATTGGCACTCCCGGACCTGCGCAAATACCACCAAGCGACAGCCCTACAACGGATACTGGAATGGCACACTAACCCGAGATGCAAACAATGGGTGGCCTTGGACAAAGAATCATGCAGCCCATCTATTTTTGCATCCCTATGGAATCAGAAAACGCCACGGCATGATGACCCCGGCGCACCCTCTCCGGCGAGTCATACCCTCCGCATATGGTCAACAATGAGGAATGCAGCGATAATCTCCCCAACACCCAGCCCGATGACCACGCTAACACACAACCAAGCCTTGGGGGGAGGATTACCGATCAAGGCCTGGGACTTTCTGCAGGGAAGGGACTTCATACCACTCCACAAAACGCTAACCGCCACTGGACTGACCCCCCTGGAACGCCTAATGGAAGGCCCGCCAGCTCCCATGCACAAATTCAGATACTCCCAGCTGACGCATTTCTACCACACCCTACCGAACAAACAAGAGGTACACAGAACCCTCACATGGTTTGAGGACATCTGCGACAAACAAGCACCAACTCAGAAACCAACGTCGACGCTCTACCAATACCTAATCACAGATGAGCAGCAAGCAACTCGACGATATAAAGAAAAATGGGAAAGCATCACTGACAAAGTCTTCACCGACGCACAATGGGACAAAATTCTCATCCTTCATCACAAATCTACGATTAGCTCAACATAACAAGAAATGAACTATAAGCTATTGACACTCTGGCACAGAACCCCAGACCTACTCCACAGAATATTCCCCAACACCTCGGCGACCTGTTGGAGATGTGAGGCAGATATTGGAACACTAAAGCATATCTAGTGGGACTGCCCCAACATTAAACCGTTTTGGAACCAGATAACGTCCCGCAAGAGGTACTAGGGGACACAACGCAATTGTCCATAGACAACACTCTCCTGCATCATACTAAAGACCCGATCTCAAAATACAAACGATCCATCCTACGACACCTTCTCGACGCGGCCAAGGCTCTAATCCCTGCCCTATGGAAAACGACAAACGCCCCCACAATGGAACAATGGCTAAGCAGGGTAGAAGAGATCAGATTCGCAGAAGAAATGCATGCGACCTTACGAGACACCCTCACGAAACACGTCGACAAATGGCAACCTTGGATAATATACGTGGCGAGACGAGATGGGGGAGACGCGGCGGTCGGGGAAGGGAGTTAAGGGGGCCTCCACCCATCCCTCCCCCTAACAAACCACACACTACAATCACAACGCTCACAGGATCAACACACCGCCAACACACAGCCACCCCATGAACGCAACCAATGAGGGCACAGGACGTAGCAGCACACTGTACTAGCAACAACCTACCATTCCCGATAAACAACATCATACAGACTTCTCATAGAACCCAAGCCGACACAACCGACTCATGCACCAATACCCAAGATAGAGCTGAACAACAGGAGACCCCTGAGCGAACCTCACACACTATCACTCTAGAGACTGAAAATCCTGATCCTAGAACCACGATACCACAAGGAACGAGGATGGCTCTCCTTCCCGTGGGACCCACATCACACATACACACAACCCAGCGGAACACCTTACACAAGACTGGGACACGGGTCGCGAGGAGGGTGGGAGGGAAAACAACATAAGTGGGATGGACTTGGGAGTCAACCACACAACGAAAACAGATGCCACTCATACCACCCAAACACGACCACAGGACGCCCATGCCACTAGAGTTACCTCTACATTCTACTTACTACTCATCCACAAACACATTACGCAGATAACAGTCTATAATAGAATACGAGTTTCAGACCCAACACCTTGTAACTCCTGGAAGCCACTGACATACACACTCACATGGATATAACACATGCAAAATTATTACCAACCCTAGCAAAATTGGCATAGGACCTACGCACCCCAACCGACCTATACCATGAAAGCATATCACCACCAGAGGATCCCAAACGAAAACATAACTGAACACCCCAACTGAATACACCGATTCTCCACATAAGAAAATCGACCTCGATCAGGACCTACGAGTCCATTATATCTCTACCATAACCTCTCATAAGGGATCTACGTGTCACCACACCAGGTTAAGATGCACCATGTTAAGATACACGCTGTCTCATTTAGTTAAACGAACACACAATACTCAAAAGGGACCAGTGAGTTACCACTGGTTGGGTTTTTTTTTTCCTCTCTCTTGCAGTAACAACGAAAACTATCTCATAAAAAGGTTTACAAATAGACAAAGGGAGGGGGGAGAGGGAGGGGAGATGGATGGATGGATGGATGAAAAAAATAAAATGGAGAGAAAGGGAAACTATACGTGCTGGGCTATGACCTGTGTGTCACCAACGTAAACCTGACCGAACGACGCCTCCTAAAAACGACAGTTAATATTTCATACTGATGGGACCTGCGTGTCCTAACTGAAACTCGCTTAAAGATGCATGACAAGTATATGACATAGGACCTGCGAGTCCAACACGTAAATGCTACCTGCGTTTAAATGTTACCAGTGTATGCATACAAGAACAGCATTTGTTCCATTGCGATAGTTCACATGCAAAATTAACGGGACCTGCATGTCCTTGCCGAAGTTTTCTTATGACATGTTCGAAACTGAAAAATTTAAAATACCCAATAAAAATATATTTTCAAAAAAAAAAATATTCTCTATTTCTCGCTCCCTGGTGGTTCCAGTGGGGAATCCCTGGTGGTTCCAGTGGTAGGGGTAAACTCTAGCCCGCGCTCCAGGGCTAGAGTTCACTCTCGCGAGATTTGGAGCGTTGCCGTGGTCCCTCTGGTCCGTGAAGGCACATTGCAGGGCTGGCACTTGGACAATGCCAGCCCTGCATTAGCCGGCAGGGAAGAGGGCGTGGCGAATCCTGCCGCACATGCAGCCGATGACGTCGGTAGGAAGGAGGAGGAGGAAAGCTCCCCGCCCGGCGATGGAGAAAGGTAAGATTTTAACCCCTTCCTCTCTCCAGAGCCCAAGTATTTTCCTGGCACTATAGTGGTCCTTTAATCTATGCACTACACAAATTACAATAAATGACAATACTCCATAGGGCAACAATTAATTATGCACCCCTCCTTTGGTTTTATTTTACTCTGTGTGATTTAATTAGAGCTAGACTTTTCTCTAGCTTCTTAACATATGTATTAAATGTTAAATATTTTAACTTCACACTAGGCCATTAGACAGAATATTTCTCTCGTCTTCTGTTTTATCCAAGATCACATTCACTGAGCCTTTCAGAGCTCAGCTGATGCTACCAGCCCATGTAGTGGTTATGTGCCTTTACGTTACAACCATAAAGGCGCTTCATCTTAATTAAGTGATTTTGGTACATAAGCGCTGTACCTTGACTAAGACAAATGTTTCCATTTGCTAAAGAACATGCCTCTAGGTTCCGTCTGTTTGACAGCTAGTAGCAGCAACCTCCTCACGAAGGTCGTCCAAAATCTAAAGCCTTCACATTCAGTGTCATCGCGCACAACAAAATAACATCAAACACCGCTGGATTTAAGGCTTCTCGATGAGAAGCATTCAACTGAACGAGCACAGAGATGTAGATCACATAATTCTATGTTCCTACTCATATTCATATGGATGTCTAATGGGTTAAAAAGGACAGATGGTAATTTGCTGCGTTGTACAATGAGAAGTCTGGGATGTTTGTGTATAATGTGAAGGTCGATGGCCTTCATACGACCAGAGTTTTATTTAAAAGTTCTGAAGTAATTTCTATAAAAGAACAGGAAACATCGAAGGTGACGGCAGATAAGAACCATTCGGTCCATCTAGTCCGCCCAATTTTATTTTTAAATATATTCATTAGTCCCTGGTCTTATCTTATAGTTAGGATAGACTTATGCATATCCCATGCATGCTTAAACTCCTTTACTGTGTTATCCTCTACCACTTCAGCTGGAAGGCTATTCCATGCATCCACTACCACCTCTGTAAAGTAATACTTCCTGATATTTTTAAACCTTTGCCCCCCTAATTTATGACTATGTCCTCTTGTTGTGGTAGTTATCCTTTTAAATATGGTCTCCTTTACGGTGTTGATTCCATTTATGTATTTAAATGTTTCTAATCATATCTGTACTCTGCTCTTGGGTTTTTACGTCCAAGATGCATTATCTTGCATTTATCCATATTAAATGTCAGTTGCCACAATTCTGACCATTTTTCTAGTTTACCTAAATCATGCGCCATTTGTCTTATCGCTGCTGGATCAACCCTGTTACATATCTAAGTATCATCAGCAAAAAGACATACCCCTTACCATCAAGACCTTCTGCAATATCCCAAACATATATTAAAGAGAATGGGTCCAAGTACAGATCCCTGAGGTACCCCACTGGTGACAAGACCTTGCTTCGAATATACTCCATTGAAGAAAATATGATATTGCGTAGTGGAGCGATAGCAAACTGCAATACACCCCTGTCCTGCATGCAGCAAAATCAAATAAAAAATATACTTATACTTCTTGCTGAATGGTATCTCAATTGATGTTCAGCATGTAAAAGAAAACAAAAATGATCATAGAACAGATCTGTTACGTTAGTTTGCACTTTTGTAAATAGTGCTAAATGTCACATACTATAGTGAAATCAGCTGAGTATTAATACATTTATTACAAATGTAAAACAGGCTGTAATAGCAATTAAAACACAAATGCAAAGCATATCACTGCTTAGTTAATATACTAAGAACACCTCATTGCTTAATCTGTACACCATAAAGCAGATATAAAACAAAAGTAAACCACCACTAAAAATTGGCTATATAGCAGATAACTGCTTACTAGATCTGATGGTGAGTACAACGCTGTGTATACCCGTTACTCACAGCCAAGCTTTCCCACACTGGGAGATGTTTCCTGTATTAGAAGGTTGATGGGGATCAAATGGAGTTCCTTTTATTGCAGTCCGGGTGGCATCTAGTTCAGCGTGTAACTCGGCTGTTACACTTTCAAAAACGCCCGGCTTCTGGATAAGCTCCACCCCCTTGTCAAAGTGCTTCCGTGTTGTCTACGCGTTTTCTCCGTTCACAGACGGCTTCGTTAGGACGTCAAAGTGCTCAGTTACTCCCCACTCTCGGAGAGCTTTTATACACGTTCTACTTATTATTACATTTAGGTGCACCTCATTTGCATATGTGTGGAGTCCGGATCGGCAGACCTGTTATATGCACAGTTAATGTCTGCTTCATCCCATATTAAACGGACAACATTCACTTGCAGCAGAGGTGTACATATTCATCAATAAGTTTGTACAGAATACAGATACAGTTATCTTTGCAATACCAAGTACAATTATTTAATCATAGGATCTCATTTAAATCTAAATTCCAGCTGAATCAACATATGCAGTATATGGAGAAAAAGAAAAAAAAGAGAGCATGTGTTCGTATTAATTCAACACCATATAAATATTATTTAACCCTGTGATTTTAGTGACATTTAAAGTGACACAGTAATAGTAGCCTTTAAAGTGACACAGTAAGTGTCATGATATGAAACAAAGTATCATAATAAACAGATACACTCTAAATTTTGAGTGGATAGCTGAACTTTTTAAAGGGGTATAACTCCCAAAATCTATTTCTTTTAAAATTACAAAATTATATAAAATAAATTTATAAAAAATTACACATCTCAAAGTCATTATTCATTCCATTAGGAATAAGAGTATTCAGTTCAAATATCCATATCATTTCTATCCGGCCTAAACTCTGGATCAGATTTCCTCCTCTCCAGTCATTTTTAACCTGTTGGATCCCTATAAAGTTTAAAAGGGAGGGATCAGAGTTGTGAAATTCCTCAAAATGTAGGGAAACTTGATGTAGTTGATACTTTTTCTTAATATTGTATGTATGTTCGCATATTCTTGTTCGTAATTGACTAGTCGTACGGCCTATATATATCAAGCCACATGGGCAAAATAGCATATAAATTACATTTTTTGTTTGACACATTATGAGTGTTTATCTTTTATGTCTTTCCATTGGCTTTAAACTCTTTTTAATACTTTATCACGGTCCGTATTACGACAGGCATTACAGTAGCCACATCTAAAGAATCCCTTCAATTGATTAATAAAATTAGATTTAGCCTGATTTTGATTCGGAATTTTATCTGTTAAAATTCTCTTCATATTTTTCACACCTCTGTGTACTATTTTTGGGATAGGTGGTTACAATTTCACTAGAACTGGATCTTTTAGTAGCCAGTGCCAATATTCAGAGATGATTTTTCTGACTTGTTTATTCTGAGGTCCTGAAAACTGACAGATAAAGGGAACGTTTTTCTCTTGTTTTGTGTTTTCTTTCCTAGTTCTGTACTCCAATAGGTTATCTCTGTTTAAATGTTGAGTGTCTTCTACAGCTTTACATAAAATATGATCATGATAGCATCTCTCCTTAAAATCGGACAAAATCCATTGACTTTGATGTAAAAAACCACAAATATTCTGATCCGTACAATTTCTTTTTATTCTAGTTAATTGGCCCTTCGGGATATTAGTGAGCCATGGGCTAAAATGGCAACTGTTGATTTCTAAGTAGCTGTTTACATCAACAGATTTGAAAAAGGATTTGGTCTTCATATTCCCTGCTTCTATGTATATAGTGAGATCTAGAAAATTGATTACATACAATAGATGGTGAATCACACTTCTGAATAGGTCTGTAAGAGATATACAACACACAAAATAGTGCAATATAGTTTGTATAAATAGGCAGTGTAAAATTTTTCAGTGAAGTACTCACAATCGTTGAGCCAAATATATGTGGCTCTCACTGTTGTCGCCTTGGGACTTTTTTAGGATGTCCCTCTCCTGGCTGGATCACTGGTCCCACTTGACTTTCTGAGAGTTCCAAGCTGAATGGGTATTCCCAGCAATTTCCCAGGAGAATCAAGCCTTTCAATAGGAAATTTCATGTGGCATAAATAGCCAAAAATTTATTCAAAGAGATACTTATTAAAAATAGTGTAAAATAAGAAACAATAAATGAATAAAAATATATAAAACAATGTGTTAAGAACTTATAGCTGGAACTGCTGTATAAAAGTCCAACCAAATGGCTGATAAGTGTTCCAAAACGCGTTTCGCCCCTGTCAGAGGCTTTTTCAATCGGTAAAAAGTCTATCCGCTTCTCTGGCGGCTTTTTTTTCTTCAAACTTTGCCCATTTACTCCCGGGTTCCGGCCAGTTCTGTTTTGGAACGCACTATGCGTTCCAAATCGCTTCCGGGTTTCTTTCATCTGGAACGCATCATGCGTTCCACTCCGTCTTCTGCTTACTTCCTGGTTTCGGGAACTACCCGTTTAGAACGCTTTATGCGTTTCAATACATTAGAATCAGTCTCTTTTATAGCATGAAATAAAAATAGTCTTTTTGTAACATCAAGTATATAAGTGATTAAACTTTGTAGTACATACCCAAGAAATAGTGCATATTCATTTTCTATTCCACCAGAGTATAAAAAAAAGATTAGTTTTTGTGATATATATTTTATAGGTTACTTGTCATGTATTAGCAACCACTAAACTAATCTTTTTTATACTCTGGTGGAATAGAAAATGAATATGCACTATTTATTGGGTATGTACTACAAAGTTTAATCACTTATATACTTGATGTTACAAAAAGACTATTTTTATTTCATGCTATAAAAGAGACTGATTCTAATGTATTGAAACGCATAAAGCGTTCTAAACGGGTAGTTCCCGAAACCAGGAAGTAAGCAGAAGACAGAGTGGAACGCATGATGCGTTCCAGATGAAAGAAACCCAGAAGCGATTTGGAACGCATAGTGCGTTCCAAAACAGAACTGGCCAGAACCCGGAAGTAAATGGGCAAAGTTTGAAAAAAAACCGCCAGAGAAGTGGATAGACTTTTTACCGATTGAAAAAGCCCCTGACAGGGGCGAAACACGTTTCGGAACACTTAGCCATTTGGTTGGACTTTTATATAGCAGTTCCAGCTATAAGTTCTTAACACATTGTTTTATATATTGTTTTTATTCATTTATTGTTTCTTATTTTACACTGTATTTTTAATAAGTATCTCTTTGAATAATTTTTTGGCTATTTATGCCACATGAAGTTTCCTATTGAAAGGCTTGATTCTCCTGGGAAATTGCTGGGAATACCCATTCAGCTTGGAACTCTCAGAAAGTCAAGTGGGACCAGTGATCCAGCCAGGAGAGGGACATCCTAAAAAAGTCCCAAGGTGACAACAGTGAGAGCCACATATATTTGGCTCTACGCTTGTGAGTACTTCACTGAAAAATTTTACACTGCCTATTTATACAAACTATATTGCACTATTTTGTGTGTTGTATATCTCTTACAGACATATTCAGAAGTGTGATTCACCATCTATTGTATGTATTCATTTTGGTTATATTGAGTGGTGTGAGGGGTTTCCCACTCAGGTGGTTTGTAGCACGTTAAGCTACCACACTTATTCCCATTGTTTTATTGTATACTCTTCTAATTTTCACTAGATCTAGAAAATTAACTTCTTTATTACTATAGTCAAAGGATAAATTCATTCCCCACTGATTTGAATTTACATGCTGAATGAACAATTTGAGTAGTTCCTCCCCTCCTCACCAAATAAAGAACAAATTGTCAATGTAGCGCCTGTATAGCACCAAGTTCGGCTCCCAGCCACTGTGTCCTCCAAAATGGAGGGATTCCCAACGAGCCATGAATAAATTTGCGTAGCTGGGAGCGAACTTGGCACTGCAATGGGCACCAAGTTCGCTCCCAGCTACACTCCCAGCCACTGGAGGAAACAGTGGCTGGGAGCAGAACTTGGTGCTATACAGGCACTACATTGACGATTTGTTCTTTATTTGGCGAGGAGGGGAAGAACTACTCAAATTGTTCATTCAGCATGTATATTCAAATCAGTGGGGGATGAATTTATCCTTTGACTAGAGTAACAAAGAAGTTAATTTTCTAGATCTCACTATATACATAGAAGCAGGGAATATGAAGACCAAATCCTTTTTCAAATCTGTTGATGTAAACAGCTACATAGAAATCAGCAGTTGCCATTTTAGCCCATGGCTCACTAAATCCCGAAGGGCCAATTAACTAGAATTTTGTCCGATTTTAAGGAGAGAGGCTATCATGATCATATTTTATGTAAAGCTGTAGAAGATACTCAACATTTAAACAGAGATAACCTATTGGAGTACAGAACTAGGAAAGAAAACACAAAACAAGAGAAAAACGTTCCCTTTATCTGTCAGTTTTCAGAACCTCAGAATAAACAAGTCAGAAAAAATCATCTCTGAACATTGGCACTGGCTACTAAAAGATCCAGTTCTAGTGAAATTGTTACCACCTATCCCAAAAATAGTACACAGAGGTGTGAAAAATATGAAGAGAATTTTAACAGATAAAATTCCGAATCAAAATCAGGCTAAATCTAATTTTATTAATCAATTGAAGGGATTCTTTAGATGTGGCTACTGTAATGCCTGTCGTAATACGTACCGTGATAAAGTATTAAAAAGAGTTTAAAGCCAATGGAAAGACATACAAGATAAAAGAACTCAATGTGTCAAACAAAAAATGTAATTTATATGCTATTTTGCCCATGTGGCTTGATATATATAGGCCGTACGACTAGTCAATTACGAACAAGAATATGCGAACATACATACAATATTAAGAAAAAGTATCAACTACATCAAGTTTCCCTACATTTTCAGAGAATTTCACAACTCTGATCCCTCCCTTTTAAACTTTATAGGGATCCAACAGGTTAAAAATGACTGGAGAGAAGGAAATCTGATCCAGAGTTTAGGCCGGATAGAAATGATATGGATATTTGAACTGAATACTCTTATTCCTAATGGAATGAATAATGACTTTGAGATGTGTAATTTTTTATAAATTTTATATAATTTGTAATTTTAAAATAAATAGATTTTGGGAGTTATACCCCTTTAAAAAGTTCAGCTATCCACTCAAAATTTAGAGTGTATCTGTTTATTATGATACTTTGGTTCATATCATGACACTTACTGTGTCACTTTAAAGGCTACTATTACTGTGTCACTTTAAATGTCACTAAAATCACAGGGTTAAATAATATTTATATGGTGTTGAATTAATACGAACACATGCTCTTTTTTTTCTTTTTCTCCATATACTGCATATGTTGATTCAGCTGGAATTTAGATTTAAATGAGATCCTATAATTAAATAATTGTACTTGGTATTGCAAAGATAACTGTATCTGTATTCTGTACAAACTTATTGATGAATATGTACACCTTTGCTGCAAGTGAATGTTGTCCGTTTAATATGGGATGAAGCAGACATTAACTGTGCATATAACAGGTCTGCCGATCCGGACTCCACACATATGCAAATGAGGTGCACCTAAATGTAATAATAAGTAGGAGAACGTGTATAAAAGCTCTCCGAGAGTGGGGAGTAACTGAGCACTTTGACGTCCTAACGAAGCCGTCTGTGAACGGAGAAAACGCGTAGACAACACGGAAGCACTTTGACAAGGGGGTGGAGCTTATCCAGAAGCCGGGCGTTTTTGAAAGTGTAACAGCCGAGTTACACGCTGAACTAGATGCCACCCGGACTGCAATAAAAGGAACTCCATTTGATCCCCATCAACCTTCTAATACAGGAAACATCTCCCAGTGTGGGAAAGCTTGGCTGTGAGTAACGGGTATACACAGGGTTGTACTCACCATCAGATCTAGTAAGCAGTTATCTGCTATACAGCCAATTTTTAGTGATGTGTTTTATATCTCCTTTATGGTGTACAGATTAAGCAATGAGCTGTTCTTGGTAGATTAACTAAGCAGTGATATGCTCTGCATTTGTGTTTTAATTGCTATTACAGCCTGTTTTTTTTATTTGATACTTGTTTTACATTTGTAATAAATGTATTAATACTCAGCTGATTCACTATAGTATGTGACATTTACCACTATTTACTGAAGTGCAAACTAACGTAACAGATCTGTTGTATGATCATTTTTGTTTTTTTCTTTTACACGCTGAACATCAATTGAGATACCATTCAGCAAGAAGTATAAGTATATTTTTAATTTGATGATTTTGCTGCATGCAGGATAGGGGTGTATTGCAGTTTGATATCGCTCCACTTCGCAATATCATATTTTCTTTAATTTAGATGTGGTGAAGGGATCACTTTGAAGTGTGGTAGCTGATATTGATAGATTATATAAAATATTAATTCAATAACTTTATCTCTACCCCTATAGAGTTCTCAATATTAAGCACTCCAGTATTGCATGTCTTAGGATATACTCTATTGATTACAACCCTCTGTTGCCTGTCATTCAGCCACTGCCTTACCCATTCAACAATATTGGAATTAAAACTTAAAGGACCACTATAGGCACCCAGACCACTTCAGCTTAATTAAGTGGTCTGGGTGCCAGGTCCAGCTAGGATTAACCATTTCTTCTATAAACATAGCAGTTTCAGAGAAACTGCTATGTTTATATTAGGGTTAATCCAGCCGCTAGAGGCTGTCTCGTCGACAGCCGCTAGAGGCGCTTCCGCGCTTCTCACTGTGATTTTCACAGTGAGAAGACGCCAGCGTCCATAGGAAAGCATTGAGCATGCGACAAGGAGGAGGAGGAGAGTCCTCCGCCCGGCGAAGGAAAAAGAGGTCAATTTAACCCCTTCCACCCCCTAGAGCCCGGCGGGAGGGGGGCCCTGAGGGTGAGGGCACCCACAGGCCACTATAGTGCCAGGAAAACAAGTATGTTTTCCTGGCACTATAGTGGTCTTTTAACCCCTTAAGGACCAAATTTCTGCAATATAAGGGAATCATGACATTTCACACGTCATGTGTCCTTAAGGCTGCAGTTTATTGATAAGCCTTCTATGTGCAACAGTGTCAAAAGCCTTACTGAAATCTAGCTAAGCAATGTCTACTGCATCACCCTGATCACCAAGACCAAGGACCACATTCTACATAAGAAGACTTCTGCCAATCAGCATTTACACATGTATTAGAGCCATGTTTTCCATTGCTTCTCTAAGAGAATCACAGCATTTCCTGATTCCTGTAAAAGTTGCTAGCAAGAAAGAGAGCTAAGGATCTAATTATTCAGTCATTTTCCATATTTTATTTTTTTTTCAATTTAAAACCTTGGTTTTAATGGTGCATCACATTGTTTAGCTTTTGGCGCCTGCTCGCCAGGGTACAGAATAAGAGAGAAGGGTGTTATGCAGGACATTTTGTTACATCATTGGGGTCAAGAACATTTTCAGTTTTGCACATTATCGCCTTTACACAATACCTTCCTTTTCTCTATTTAGCATTACTGATCCTTCTATAAGTTGGCTCGGGAATCTCATGATCCCCTTTCAGTCAGTACATGTGATTTTGTTGTGGGTATGTAATTTGCGCTTGCTGTACAGTCCCCTCTAAACGTTGCCATGTCCCCCCCTCTACTTCCCTTCTTAATCTATGTGTCCCCTTCCTCCCCCTTGTTGACCTTGGTGCTCGCTGAGGTACATTCTCAATCTCTCCCCCGCTTGACTTGTGTATTTCCTCTGCCCTATGTGCTTGTCTGCCATTAGCTCATATTTCCAGTTGAGAGATGTTTGGGTTATTAGGGCTTCTCTAGTGGGTGTATGTGTGGATTTCCATGCTATTGCTATAATGGTCACTGCTGATACAAGTAGGTGGAATACCAATCTCTCTTCTGTTTTTCCTAGTGTTGTTGGTATCATGAAAAGTATACCTTATTCTATGCTTATTGGCCATCTCCGTCGCCACCCTCTCCACAACGGTTTGATATTGTTACATGACCACCATATGTGGCTCGTCGAGCCTTTCCTCCCTCTACACCTCCAGCATTCAATTGGTGTACCTCTGTATATCGCAGCTAGTTTCTCTGGTACCATCTGTATTGTAGCTTTCGGATGGTCTCTAGGTGGGTTGTGCATAGTGTATTCCCCTTGTGTATTGTGAATGCCCTTTGCCATGCTTCCGCCTCAATATCGTAGCCCAGTTCTGTGTGCCATGTTGTTTGGAAATTCATGGCTGTCCCTGTGTCTAGTATCAGTAGGGAGGTGTACATGGTCAACAGTGCTTTTTTGGGGGAGTCTGCCCGCCAGGCACAGTTTTTCGATGCTGTTCGTATGTGTTGTCTCCTGGCTCTCTATTGTCGCGCCTATGAGGAGCGACTTCATTTGTAGATATGTGAACAATGCTCTGTTGGGTATGTTGTATAGTGTTTGGAGTTCTGGAAAGGGCAACAGTTTGTTGTCCTTCTATAGATGTTTAATCGTGGTGCAGCCCTGCTCTTCCCATGGTTTCGTGTCTAGGGATGGGATGCCCACTTAGAGGCATGTGATTGGCGCGTCCAGCCGTATTTCTCTTTGTTCCTTCCCTTTCTTCGTCCCAGTGTTGTAGTGTTAAAGTAGTGATTGGTAGGGGGTATATGTGTTGTGAGCGCATGGATTTCGGGAGCCAAAAGAGGTCCCTCAGGTCCTGGTTATTGATCCAATGGGCCTCTATTCGGGTCCACTGTGGGGCTTCCCCCTCTGCTGTGGCTGCTTTGAATGTCACCAACTGTGCTGCTTTGTAATAGTCTTTTATGCTTGGTAAGCTTAGTGTCCCCCCTTATGGTGGGTTGTTGCAGTATGCCAGATGCCACCCTCGTTTTTTTGTTGGCCCACACGAATCGGGTAATTAATCTCTGTATTGTGGCTAGGTGTGTGTTTGGCAGTGCTATAGGTAGAATGCGTAACAGGTATTGGAATTTTGGGAGCAGCATCATTTTCACTGCTGCTATCCTCCCCACCCATGATAAATATTTCCCTTCCCATGATCTTAGTGTGGTGGCCATGACTTTTGTGAGTGCAGTGTAGTTTTTTTTCCAGTAAGTTGTTTGAGTTGGGTGGGATTTTGATACCTAAGAAGGTTAAGTGGTCTGTTCTCCAGTCTAAGGGGAAGGCTGCTTTGAGTCTCTCTAGCGTGTTTGGTTGGATCCCTAGTCCCATGGCTTGCGTCTTTGTGACATTTAGTTTAGAATGTGATTGTTTCCCATATTCGGCAATGGTTGCCATTAGGTTTGGTAATGATATGTGTGGCTGCGTTAGGGTCAGTAATACATAGTCTGCGAATAGGTTCGCTCTAAATTCTCTGTCTCCTATTTTCACTCCATGGATTGATAGAAATGGTGAGAGGGGGCACCCCTGTCTTGATCCATTTGTTATCTTGTGAGGGTCTGAGACGAATCCTGCATTTGGGACCCTTGCTGTGGGTGAGTTGTATAATGCCCTGACCGCTGAGAGGAAGCCCTCTGGCACCTCAAACGTGAGGAGGATCTTTTCCAGGAACTCCCAGCTCAGTCTGCGTCTAGCGACACCAGCAAGCCTCCCACTTTCATGCGTTGGGCACTCTGAATGATGGTATCTAGTACTTGCCTGGTGTTGTCCCCTCCCTGTCTCCATATTTTAATTGCTACACTACTGACATTTTATTTTGCACAAATACTTTCAGTCATTACCAAGGAACCCAAAAATGACAGCAATAAATGACAGGCGATATGCATACACTGCACTCTCTGCTCCTCTCTACCCCCCCTCTATGAGGAACACGGGGGCTGTGTGCCCCACTGCCCATCCAACCCATCACAGCAGATAAAGCACCCTGACACGGGCTCACATTACTCTCCTCACCTGCTTTTCCACGCAGATATCCGGTGCAGCGCATCCCGCTGTAGCTTGCAGTCCCGACTGTACAGGTATTCCAGGACCTGCTCCCATTCCGCCTTGCTGAGCCAGGCTACGACATGCTGCCGGCCCGCCATCTCCCAGCAACCGAGTGCCTGTACTGTGTGACACTCTTTAGAACCAATCAGCGCGCAGCGTGCGTGCGTGCGTACGTACGTGCGGTGCAGCGGAAAATATACTCCGACTGGGAATATTGGATCGAACACTCTAGTTCCTAGGCTTAGGCGTTCTTAGCCTTCAGCCTAGTTCACGTTAGAAGGGATGCTCCGTGTTTGATAGTAGAATTCTCAGTTAGTGCTGAAACTACAGTTCAAGGAAATTACTCAAGCACAACCTAGATATTATATTTTATTGTGTGAACATCTTTTAGGGACATTGAAATACAAATAAATTGAGGATGTCCATCCCAAAGTTTCTGTTCCTGATTTAGCATAGCTATAGTACAGAATAAAGTAAAAAATATAGTATAGATAAAGTACTTAATAAAGTAAAAATATAACATAGCTATAGTACCGAATAGAGTAAAAATAAAAAATATAACATAGCTATAGTACCGAATAGAGTAAAAATAAAAAATATAACATAGCTATAGAACCGAATAGAGTAAAAATATTGTAAAACTATAGTACGGAATAAAATAAAACTATAGTATCAAATAAAGTAAGAATGTAGTATAGCTATAGTACAGAATAAAGTAAAAATATAGCATAGCTATAGTACAGAATAAAATAAAAGTATAATATAGCTGTAGTACAAAATAAGGTAAAAAATATAGTATAACTATAGCACAGAATAAAATAAAACTATAATACCAAATTA
Organism: Pelobates cultripes; assembly: GCA_933207985.1. Classification (NCBI taxonomy): domain Eukaryota; kingdom Metazoa; phylum Chordata; class Amphibia; order Anura; family Pelobatidae; genus Pelobates; species Pelobates cultripes. Next base: position 65,816,247 of record OW240920.1, read on the forward strand.
AGTAAAAAAAATATAGTATGCTATAGTACCGAATAAAGTAAAAATATAGTATAGCTATAGTACCAAATGAAAGTAAAAATTGAATATAACTATAGTACTGAATAAAATATAGTATAACTACAGTATAGAATAAAATAAAACTATAGTATCAAATAAAGTAAAAATGTAGTATAGCTATAGTACCTAATAAAGTAAAAGAAATATAGTATGCTATAGTAACTAAATATTGCTATGACTGGAGCCAGTGAGACAACTCAATCTCCCTTTGTGAAGCCTCTGAATATTACAATCCAGGGACAAAGAGTTACAAACATGAATTTGTATTGTCTGAGAATAAATATATGATCTAAAACCGTATGTGAGATACCCTTTCAGCTAATGATATCAAAATGAATTTGCCTGCTGATCAGATGCTGCACATGAGTGACCAGCAGGCACCCAAGGAGTCAACCCCTCCGGAGGATATTCTCTCCAATGTTCCTACCGATACTTGGGCCAATGACAAACATGGATTAGCCAAAAAATGTCATACCTGTGAGTATTGTATTAAAATCATCAGCCCAGCCTGTGAGACTTGGATAATACTTTCAAAGGCTGGAGGCATACAAAGGATTACAGTTACAACTCGTGATACAAATGTATTACTAAATGATGTCTGCTAATTAACCAATGCTGCTATATTTTGTAAAGGAAAATATGCAGGTAAAGTTCCTGATTGCCGATTGTTCCGGACGCTAGTCAGAATATCAGTTTACAGACTTCTTATTATTATCTTGCTTCATTTGTACTTTCTGTGCTATATAGTCTTGCTTCACCACAAGGGATCCTCTAAAATCCTGGGCCAGCAGAACATCTGGGCTCAACCAGAGAGGCTTATCTGGTTCAGCATAAAAAACTCCCATGGTTGTATGCGCAGCTCAGCCATAGGACGATATGTGATACCAGAGAACTACACCTTTAAGCAACAGCAGATCTGAACTTGATTATTACAAGGACATTGTATTGGCTGATGCAGGCATTTAGTGCTATCAATCAGACCATGCTATAAAGTTATCGTATAGTTCCTATTCTCCATATAGCAATGTCCAATGTTGGGGAGTAATATTGTGATTTTACTACAATGGACTTAAAATCGCTTTCTTTTGTATTCTGGTGGCCAAGTAAAGTCAACAGTTATTTGCCTTGGAATAAGAAGATTCAAATACATGACAGAAGCCTCAGCTTACCTGGAATAGGCAGCCTTAATGATACACAAAGTCTTTATCTATATTGGTGGGGATAATTGCATCATATGTGGATGATTTATTGCTTAACCCTTTAAGGACCAAACTTCTGGAATAAAAGGGAATCATGACATGTCACACATGTCATGTGACCTTAAGGGGTTAAAGGGACACTCCAGGCACCCAGACCACTTCTGCCCATTGGAGTGGTCTGGGTGCCAACTCCCACTACCCTTAACCCTGCAAGTGTAATTATTGCAGTTTTTATAAACTGCAATAATTACCTTGCAGGGTTAAGTCCTCCTCTAGTGGCTGTCCATCAAACAGCCACTAGAGGGACTTCCGTGTTCTTAGAACACGAAAAGTGTTTTAAGCGACGCTGGACGTACTCACTCTATGTGAGGACCTCCAGCGTCGCCGAAATCCCCATAGGAAAGCATTGAATAATGCTTTCCTATGGGGAGGCTTAATGCGCATGCGCGGCCATTACCGTGCATGCGTATTAGGTCTCCCCCGCTGGCTGAAATCGTCGTGGAAGGAGAGTAGGCGGAGCCTGACCAAGCGCTGATGGTCATCGGCGCCGGACTCCGGTTTAATCACCTTCAGCAACTTGGGATGGGGGGTGGGAGGGAGAGGGGCAGCACCGCAGCAGGGTCCTGCAGTGCCAGGAAAACTAATATGTTTTCCTGGCACTGGAGAGTCCCTCTAGCAGCCATACTGGACAAGAAAATGTTGAATGATGTGTTTCACTGTTGTGACATCTATGCCAGGGTAAATATAAAGTTGTTAAGGAAAAAGGGCTAGCATTGCCCAGCCGCAAGTGGAATTTTGGGAATATTTTTTATCTCAAGGACTTCGCAAATTATCTTCAGAAAAGATGGATGCTATATATAAAATTCAGCTGGCAAAGAAAGAACTGCAAGCTATTCTGAGAAATGCCAGATTCTAGAATGTTGCATTCTCACAAAAATACTTTATGAATTTCTGAAACAAGATCAGTCTGACATGATACAATGGGAAAAGCAAAGCCAGAAAGACTTTCAAGAGAAAGTTAGTGTCATGCCAAAAGCATGAGTTGGTGTTTGATGTGTGTTTATATATGTTAAGAGTTGTTTTTTTATAAACCTTGGGATGACATTTATTGTGGTCTTTGATCTTGCACCAGGCCTAGACCATAAAACATCTAGATAGCCATCACCAGAGCTGGACATAAGGAATTTCATAGAGTGGGCAATAGACTGCCAGACCAGCCCCCTCTGACCCCCCCCAGGGGTCTGCCCACTGAGAAACAACTAGTTTAGATATATGAGGGTGTTGGACTATCCAGGGAGGTCAGTTATTATTTTTTTCTTTTGTCAGTAACTTCTAGGAGACCTATACCATCTAAGACTCCCACAAGAATTCTATATGGGGTAAATATATGTAAGGGATTTCTTGTGTTTTCTCCTATTTTATTTTATGTACTGTTTTGCAATTTGTTATCTGTATGTCATTTATTTCTGTATTTTGTACTCAGCACTGTGAATCCTTTTGTCAGATTAAATGTTTACTTAATCAGCTTGTGTCTCTGTTCTCTATGAGCTTCACTCTCCAGAGGAAAGCTCAGGTAAACACGTTACCAAAAAGGGTTAACTATATATGTTTTATCAGTAAAAGTAGAACTGTGATACTATAATTCTCCTGTGTGTGGGGTAACCTAAGACGCCCGGGTTTAAAAGTCTTGGTGGTGGCAGTAAAGTGTACTAAGGGAGTTAGTGTAGAAGGGATTGCAGGGGTTAATTGAGTGGTTGCTGGGACTAGCAACAGGTAACCAGGGGTCTGGTGTCATTAACCCTGTCACTTCCACACTCTCCCCACTGTCTCGGCTGGGCCTATAGCCCACGCACGTGACAAACTGGAGGCAGCTAGTGGAATATATTTAGAGATTTTTAGTGCTTGCTAGATTTTACCTGTAAAGGGGGTCTTAGCACTCAAAGAAATTGCATACTTGTTTTTGTGTAATTTCCAAAGACCAAGCTCAGTGCTGATTTAAAATACATACAAAGTGCAAAACAGTTCTCCCCTCCCATCTTTTGTTTTTCTTTCTCTATCCTATTTGTAAATATGGAGGCCTATCGCAAACAATCAAAAGAGGCCTTGGAATTGTTGTGCCAAGAAAAGAATTTACCAACTTTTGGCAAAAATAAGGCACAACTTATTGCTGACCTTGTGGAGGCTGACAGACATATTTTCCAGCCAGAGACGGACACTGAAAGGGTTACCGAGCTCCCTACTACTGCAGGAGTGTTGCTTACTGAAATGCCTGGTGGTTGTACCCCTCAAAACATTAAGGACATTTGCTCAACTGATTTATTTCGGCAACTGATGGCTGCAAATCCTCAGGAGGCCCTGCATGTGATGATCCAACAGCAGGCTGCAGAAAGGGAATCTGCAGAGAGGCTAGCCGAAAGGGAAGCGCAAAGGCATGCTGCAGAAAGGGAATCTGCAGAGAGGCTAGCCGAAAGGGAAGCGCAAAGGCATGCTGCAGAAAGGGAGGCACAAAGGAGACATGAGCTGGAACTTGCTAAACTGCAATTTACCCTTCAGTCCTCACTGAACAGCAATGCATCAGAGTCCAGCACACGTAGGCTCCGTAAGGATGATTTTCCTTCCCTCGAAGAAGGGACAGATTTGGATGTATTTTTAAAAAGTTTTGAGAAAGTATGCAGGCAGCATCAACTACCCTCAGACCAGTGGGGCAGATATTTAACTCCACAATTGAAAGGGAAAGCCTTGGATGTGTTTGTGTCCCTTCCCCCAGAGACTGATAACAACTATGAGGCAATCAAATCTGCATTGCAAAAAACTTTTAACCTTACTCCTGAGTCTTACAGGAAAAAGTTTAGGAGTATGCAGCAATGCCCATCATCCAGCTGCATTCTATATGTTGCACAATTAGAAACCACGTTCCGGCAATGGGTAACAGGAGTACAAGCTACTACCTATGAAGCCCTTAATGACTTACTGGTCCTGGAGCAGTTCTTGCAGACCCGGAGCCCTAATGTACGAGAGTGGATTTTGGAAAGAAAGCCAAAAAATGCTAGGGCTGCTGCAGAACTGGCAGATGACTATGCCGACATCCATGCACCCACATCCAGGCGTGGACTTGTGTCAGCTGCTACTTCGACCTGGAGAGAAGCTACAGTTCAATCACCACCTTGTAAGATCTGCAGTGAGAACTTCACCACCGACTGCCAGCGTAGCCGGGGCTATGTCAAGTGAGTCAGATGCCCGCCGTTGTTTTCAATGCAACCAGATTGGTCATCTGAGCAGGACTTGCCCCACTAGGAATATGCCCTTACCAGTCCGTGGAGGGGCACCATCAGTTTTGCTTGTGGGTGGGTCTGTGGGGAAACGAGAGGATAACCTGCAGAGTGTAATTGTGGGTGACCGAGTGACCATGGGACTGAGAGATTCTGGAGCTCCCTTCACCCTGGTGAGACCTGAAGTGGTGAATACGGAGGACATAATCCCTGGAAGAACCATGTCCATCAAAGGAATTGGGGGTGTACGCCCCGCTGTGCCCTTGGCACGTGTGTACCTTGATTGGGGTGTGGGCAAAGGTTTGCGGGAAGTGGGGATTTCAGAGGATATCCCTGTTAATGTTCTGTTGGGGAATGATTTGGGCAGGATGCTCTGTCACTATGCTCCAGCCAGGGCCGCCATCAGGGGGTGACAACCATGACTGTTGTCACGGGCCCGGCGACCCTGGGGGGCCCGGACTGCTCTGGCAGTCCTGGGCCCCACTTTCCCTCTCTGCACACATAGATAGCGAATATCGCTATCTATGTGTGCAGCCGCGGGCCCCCTGCTCCCTGTTACCGCAGAGGGGGCCCAGGCAGCACACAGCTTCTTCTCCTGTCTTCTCTCTTCTCATAACTCTCGCGAGACCCGCGGAGCGTTGCCATGGTAACCGGGTCTCGCGAGAGTTATGAGAAGAGAGGAGAAGCTGTGTGCTGCCTGGGCCCCCTCTGCGGTAACAGGGAGCCGGGGGGCCCCCCACCGGACCACCAGGGATGGAATCTCCCCCTCCATGGACACAGGTAAGCAGGGAGGGGGGAGAAACATTTAATTAAATTAATAAAAAATTAATGTTAAAATGCCCCTCCCTCCCCCACCCCCCAGATCACACACTAACAACACACACTGCATACAATAACACACACATACACTGCATACACTAACACACACATACACTGCATACACTAACACAACACACACACTGCATACAATAACACACACATACACTGCATACACTAACACACACACACTGCATTCACTAACACAACACACACACTGCATACACTAACAACACACTGCATACAATAACACACACATACACTGCATTCACTAACACACATACACTGCATACACTAACACACACATACACTGCATACACTAACACACACACACTGCATACACTAACACACACATACACTGCATTCACTAACACAACACATACACTGCATACACTAACACACACACACACACTGCATACACTAACACACACTGCATACACTAACACACACATACACTGCATTCACTAACACAACACACACTGCATAGAATAACACACACATACACTGCATTCACCAACACAACACACTGCATACACTAACACAACACACACTGCATACACTAACACAACACACACTGCATACAAAACACACACATACACTGCATTCACCAACACAACACACACTGCATACACTAACACAACACACACTGCATACACTAACACAACACACACTGCATACAATAACACACACAAACTGCATTCACTAACACACACACACACACACTGCATACACTAACACAACACACACACTGCATACACTAACACACACACTGCATACAATAACACACACATACACTGCATTCACTAACACAACACACTGCATACACTAACACAACACACACTGCATACAATAACACACACATACACTGCATTCACTAACACAACACACACTGCATACACTAACACACACACTGCATACAATAACACAACACACACACTGCATACAATAAAACACACATACACTGCATTCACTAACACAACACACACACACTGCATACACTAACACAACACACACACTGCATACACTGACACACACATACACACACTGCATACACTAACACAACACACACTGCATACATTAACACACACACTGCATACACTAACACACACACACACTGCATACACTAACACAACACACTGCATACACTAACACACACACACACACTGCATACACTAACACACACACTGCATACACTAACGCAAGACGCACTGCATCCACTACACTAACACACACTCTGCATCCGCTACACTAACACACACTCTGCATCCGCTACACACTAACACAGTCTCTGCATTCACTACACATTAACACTGCATTCACTACACTAACACACACTCTGCATCCGCTACATACTAACACACTCTCTGCATTCACTACAAATTTACACACACTATGCATTCACTGCACTAACACACACACTACATTCATTGCACTGACGCACTCTGCATTCACTACACACTAACATACACTCTGCATTCACTAAACTATGCACACACTCTGGATTCACTATACTGACACACACTCTGCATTCACTACACTAACTTACACTCTGCATTAACTGTACACACAGCATCCACTACACAAACATCCTGTATTCACAGTACACACACTACATCCACCACAAATTGAAACACTCTGCATTCACTATACACAGACACTGCGTCTGATACACACACTACAGACACTGCATCCACTAAACACATTTCATCTAGTACATACAAACACTACATCCACTACACAAACACACACTACATCACTGTACACACACTACATCACTGTACACACACTACATCCACTACTCAAAAACACTCTGCGTTCACTATACACACTGCATCCGCTACACAAACACACACTCTGCATTCATTGCACAAACAGTATCTAATACATACAAACACTACATCCATTACACACATTCTAATTCACTTCCACTATACACACACCACATTCAGTCCTGCATCATTGTGAGCGGACTAGGTAGGGCGTGGGCGGGCCCGCGAGGAGGGGGGGGGGGCCCAGACCTTGTGCTTTGTCATGGGCCCCAAATTTTCTGATGGCGGCCCTGGCTCCAGCGGACACTGTTTGTGAGCCAGAAGGGCTGACTGCTCCACCTAAGGTATTGTGTGAAACTTTGGGAGACATTGTGAAGTGTGATTGCTGGGAGGGAGAGCAGGGTGTGGATAAATATCTACCTGTAACTGAACAAGTGATGTCTACCAAATGTGAGATAGGGGTGAGTAGTGATGTGCCTGTATTAAAATACTGTGAGGCTGGGATGTCAGAGAGTAAGGGAGAGGAGGAAGGTGAGAGCCAGGGATGTGTACCACTAGTCGCAGTGGTAACAAGTCAGCAGTGGGTCAGGGCGGCAGCAGGAGAGTCTCAGGGGCTATGTGAGATGTGAGATTGTGAGAGGATGGCCTGCCCTGGAGAAGAAATTATGTGAGTGTGTGCAAAATTCTGTATCTGATCAAGGGGGGTCAAATGTGTCCTGGGAAAATGTATGGGAAAAGCCTTCCAGCAAGAGGGGGCTGAATGAATATATGTGCCAATATGTGCCTGAAGCAGATGTATGTGATGCACTGGGTGAAAATGTGAAGGGACAGCAAGGCTATGAGGGAGGGCAGAGGGTGTGTGAGCTTTACTCTGCGCCAGACTTAGCCAGTTTCCAAAGTTCTGTATGTGTGATGACCTGGAGTGAAAGTGAGGGGCATGGACAGACTCAGCCTGTGGGTCCAGGAAGGATGGCTGCAGGGAAACATACTGTTGGAGGAACCAGGAACCTTGTCAGTTTATCACAACTCACCCATACACCTAAGCAACTTTCTGATTGTGAACCAAAGGTTCAGAGTCTGATAGTGCAACAAGCCCAGCAGACAGACCGCAAAATGAAAGAGATGATGGGTGTTGATACAGCACATCTATCCTGGGAGTGTTCTCTGTCTGCTTTTTTGTGTGCTTACCGGGGAGTGCTGCAGAAATCCATTGGTTTCTTCCCCTTACAGCTACTACATGAGCGCAGTGGGTGTGGTTTAAGGGATGTTACCAGAGATCGATGGGAAATTGAAACAGGCAAATCAGGCATGTTTGTTGAGGGTGTAGCTGTGGTATGGACTGATCACAACCTGCTGCAGGTGACAGGTAACAATGGTAAACTGCTCCATTGGAGCCCTATCCTCCAACAGTATAATTTCACTGTCCAACACAAAAAGGGCAGCTTGCATGGGAATGCAGATGGCCTGTCTCGGCAACTAGAGGGTTAATGGTAGACAGATAAATCAGCCTGTGGGTGCATTTTTCTGTCCACCATCTTAAGGGGGAGGTGTCATGCCAAAAGCATGGGTCTGGTGTCATTAACCCTGTCACTTCCACACTCTCCCCACTGTCTCGGCTGGGCCTATAGCCCACGCACGTGACAGTTACCCTACAGAAAACCTTTAGACTGTATGTGCATGAAAAGCAAGGGACTCACTCAGGTTTTTTGGAGACACTAACAGACCAGCAGACTACCTTTCCAAGCAGCTTTAGTGGCTAATGGGTGGCAAGGATATGTAAGAGTATTGGCAGCCACGGTCATTAAGATTGGAGATCTGTGAACTTTCAATTCTGCAACCCTTCTTTCCTAAAACAGGAACAGCAAAAATACAACAGGACTGTAAAGAAATCATTGAAAGTAATATCAGTCCTTGAGTGAATTATACGTGGACTAGGCCAGTGCAGGGAGTTTTGTCTACACATTCTTCCCAAAAATGCAAAGTGTCCCTTAATCCCCCTCTTGAATTTCTTTCTCTCTTCTCAATGTCTTTAGTATATTTTACCCCCATTTTTTCCCTTTGTGTTTATCTTACTGAGTCCCCAGACCATTTTTGTGTCTCTTTCTCCCCCAGCTCTTTTGTGCGTCTCTTACTTCACTCAGCTCCTTTGCGTATATCTTTCTCCCCCAGCACCTTGTCTTTTTCTCCCTCCAGCCACTCCGTGTCTCTTTGTCTCCTCCCAGCACATGCCTGACTATTTTTCCCTTTCCCCAGCCACTCTGTGTCTCTTTGTCAGTCCCCCCCACCCTCTGTTCTCTTTGTCTCCCCCAGCCTCTCTGCATCTCTTTGTCACGCCCAGCCCCTTTTGTGTCTCTTTCTTCCCTTCCCAATCACTGTGTCTCTTCCCCCTGCACCTTGTCTTCCACAGCACCTGTTTGCCTCTTTTGCTCCTTCCCTAGCCCATGTCTGTTTTATTTGCCTCTTTTCCACCCCTCTCTGTCTCTTTGCCTCCCCCAACCTTGTTTATGTGTCTCTTTCTCCCCTTCCCCAGCTCCTGTCTGTCTGTTTTGCTCCTTCCTCAGCCCCTCTGTGTATCTTTGTCCCCCCCAGCTCCTATGTGTGTCTCCCACCTTCAGCCCCTGGCTGTCTCTTTTGCCCCTTCCCCAGCCCCTTCTTTGTGTTTCTTTTACCCACCAAGGCACTTTTGTGTGTCTTTTTCTTCCATTCCTAGCCCCTCTGTGTGTCTCTTCCCCAGAGACTCCTGCCTCTTTCTCCCCACAGCCCCTATGTGTCTTTTTGTGTCCCCTAGCCCCTTCTGGGTGTCTCTCCCATAGCCCTGCCTGTCTTTTTTGTCCCTTCCCTAGCTCTTCTGTATCTCCCCCTCACCCCTCTGTATGAATCTTTCTACCCTTGTGGGTGTGTCTCTTTCCCTTTCCCAGCCCATCTGTGGGTGTCTTCCCCCAGCACCAGATTAACATAGGGGCCGATGAAGCTCCAGGCCCAGGCCCAGGCCCATGTAATAGGCCCATTGATTTAAAAAAAAAAATATTGCAGTCATACCGGCGATACAAATGCTGGTATTTTTCTCAGTATAAACAGAGATTACGATGCAATACCAGCACTGGCCAGTATGGGGTTGCTGTGTGTGGAGAGAGGCAGGGATAGGACGTTCCAGCATATCCCTCCCTGCCTATCTCTACTCAATGATCCGCAGGGGAGCAGCTACAGAGAGTCCAGACAGCAACTTCCACCCTGCGGAGACAGCCTACAGCTCAGGGAAGTGAGGGATGGGGGGGAGGGAAAGGCTGCAAGGAGACATGGGGGCACTGAGACACTAAGGGACATTGGGAGACATTATGACACAGACACTTGGGGACACAGAGACACATGGGGACACAGGGTCTCTATGTCTCCCAGTGTCCTCATGTCTCCCAGCCAGTGTCCCTGGTGTCTCAGTCTCCCTATGTCTCCCAGTGCCCCCTAGTCTCCCAGTGTCTCAGTGCCCCCATGTCTCCCAGTGCCCCAAGTGTCTCAATGTCCCATGTCTCCCAGCCAGTGTCCCTAGTGTCTGTGGCCCTGGTGTCTCAGTGTCCCCATGTCTCCCAGTGCCCCCAGTGACCTGGGGGCATGACACTAGGGGACACTTGGAGACACTGGGAGACGAGAGGCACTGAAGCACTGATACATAGGGACACTGAGATCTGGGGTACTCGACACATGGGGACTCTGAGTCATGAGGGCACTGGGAGACATGGGGACACTGGGACAGTGGGAGACTTGAGACACTGGGAGCAATCCATCTATACAGCAGAATCAAATCAAGTAGTTTTTTGGTTATTTTATAGCATTTTCTCTTATGTCACTCCTTGTGATTTACATCATGTGATGTCACCCATACATAATTAATTATGCAAATTAGTAAGGCAGGTATGTTTTTCCAAGAAAGATGGCAACCCTAACTACTTTTCACATACTCTTGCTTAAGTATGGAAACTTAAGAGGGATGTATGGAAACAAACTTTGTGTGGACTGGCTGACAATGAAATTAGTTAAGGTAATGCTGACTTTGGTCTCTGTCTGCATAGTATGCCCTTTGTTGGCCAGCCTGCATGATTGGCAGGCAACCTGACATGCATTCATGCTAGGCTGGCCTTCCAATTCTTTGGGCAGACAAGCCCTCATTTTGGGCATGTTCGCCCCTTTTGGCAGGTTATGTGATTTGTGTCAGTGGCATGCCCTTTTACCGTGCCCATTGACTTCCTGCTTGACTGGACACTGCTGTTAGGGGTTATGGATTTACTTGAAAGATGAAAACATAAATTAGAGAGAGATTAACATGGGGTATGTGTTTTCTTATAGCTGCTGTTTTCTTTCCCTCCAGCCAGTGGCGTACATACCAGGGTCGCAGGGGTCGCGGCTGCGACCGGGCCCGGCCCACCAGGGGGCCCGGCCGCCCCTGCGACCCGGTATGTACGCCCAGGGCCAGCCTCTTCCCCTGGGGGGCCCAGGAGCCGACCACCCCAGGGCCCCCCTGAGGCTGGCCCTGCTGACCCCGGGTGGCCGGTCGGGCAGGCTGGTGTGCGAGGGAGCACTCAGTGCTTCCTCTTCAGCTCCCTCGCGCACCGCACTGATACCGGAGCCGGAAGATGACCAGCCCAGGAGCCCAGCAGCACCACTGGACCCTAGGGAATCCCCCCAGCACTCCAAAAGGTAAGGAGGCTTGGGGGATTACATTTGAAAAAAAAATGTGTGTGTGTGTGTGTGTGTTAGTATGTGTGTGTGTTAGTGAGTGTGTGTTAGTATGTGTGTGTGTTAGTGTATGTGTGTGTGTTAGTGTGTGTGTTAGTGTGTGTGTGTGTTAGTGTGTCAGTGTTTGTTTGTGTTAGTGTGTCAGTGTTTGTTTGTGTTAGTGCGTGTGTTAGTGTGTGTGTCAGTGAATGTGTCTGTTATTGGGTGTGTGTCTGCTAGTGAGTGTGTTACTGTGTGTGTCTGTTACTGAGTGTGTTTGATGTCTGTTAGTAAGTGTGTGTTTGTCAGTGAAAGTGTATGTATGTCTGTCGCTGAGTGTGTCTCTGTCAGTAAATGTGTGTGTCTGTTAGCTAGTGTGTATGTGTCTGTTCGTGAGAGTGTGTGTGTGTGTCTTCAGCATTTACCTTTCTCCAGCGTCGGACTCCCCAGTGTCTGCCACTCAGCTCCGAAATGCACATGCGCGGCAAGAGGCGCGCGCGCATTTAAACCGCCCATAGGAAAGCATTACTCAATGCTTTCCTATGGACGTTCGTCTTCTCACTGTGATTTTCACAGTGAGAATCGCGGAAGCTCCTCTAGCAGCTGTCAATGAGACAGCCACCAGAGGCTGGATTAACCCTCAGTGAAACATAGCCGTTTCTCTGAAACGGCTATGTTTTCAGCTGCAGGGTTAAAACTAGAGGACCTGGCACCCAGACCACTTCATTGAGCTGATGTGATCTGGGTGTCTGTAGTGGTCCTTTAAGTGTGTGTGCATACCGCGGTCGTGCAGCCCTGCTGCAACCCCTGCGACCAGGTGCCCGCCACCATGTGTTGCGACCCGACCAGCTGAGTAGCGGCGGAGACCTGGATCAATTTTGCACGGGGCCCCATGGGTCATGTGTGCACTGCCTCCAGCACCATCCACTGGCGGATCCAGAGCCTTATCTCGGGAGGGGCACTCATAGATTATTTAAAGAAACAATCCAGGCACAATAACCACTACAGCTCTCTGTAGTGGTTATGGTGCCCGGAGTTCTGTGGTGCCCTCCCAGAGTAAATAGTCAAACCGTTTAAGAACAGTTTGACAATTTACCTGGGGTCTGCCAGGATAGGGGCTGTAGTATGGGGATAGGGCCTCTAGGTAGGTAGGTAGGTAGGTGTGTGTGTGAGGCAGTGTGTGTAGGAGGGGCAGTGTGTGTTTGTGTGAGTGGTGTAGTGTGTGCATGGGAGTGCAGTGTATATATGGGGTGCAATGGGAACACTGTGTGTATGGCGCCAGTGTGCTTATGGTGTAGTGGGGGCAGTATGTGTATAGGAGTGCAGTCTGTGTATGGGAGTTTAGTGGGGGAGTGTGTGTATGAGGGGCGCAGTGTGTGTATGGGGGTACTGTGGGGGCAGTGTGTGTATGGGGGTGCAGTTTGGGCAGTGTGTGTATGGGGGAGAAGTGTGTGTATGGGGGTGCATTTTGGGCAGTGTGTGTATGGTGGGGGCAGTGTGTGTGTAGTTGGGGGATGGGGCTGATTAAAACAAATAAGTGTTTTATTTTTTTTAAATAAAAAAAAATATGCTTTATATCCCCCCTCCCTTCTTACCTTACCCAGGGAGGGGAGGATATAAAGCATATTTTGTTTAATTTTTTAAAATAAAACACTTATTTGTTCTCATCAGCTCTTGAAATAGTTCTTATAAAAAGTATCCCCCCTCCCTTCTTACCTTTGCCCAGGGAGGGAGAATATCCATTCTGTGAATCCCTGGCGGTACTAGTGGGGAGTGAACTCTAGCCTGCACCTCCTGGGCTAGAGTTCACTCTCGCGAGAACGGAGCATTGCAGTGGTAAGAGCTCCCGGGTCTCCTCCCTCCCTGCCAGCCGCCCAGCAATGTGCATGCGGACCGGTGACGGAGATCTTTGATCTCCCCTCCGGTCCGTGAAGGCACTTAGCAGGGCCGGCACTTGGATAGCACCGGCCCTGCAGGAGAAAGCATCGGATCTCGGATCCGCCAGTGCCACCATCTCCATCAGATACATGACGCTTGGGAGTGTTTTAGAGTCCATCATAATTGTTAGCACCAGGCCCACTGGGCTCTTAATCTGGCCCTGCCCAGCACCTTATCTTTTTCTCTCCCCAGCCCCTCTGTTTCTCTTGGTTTCCCCTTTGCCCCTCTGGGTGTCCCCTCCCCCCCAGCCAATATGTGTATCTTTTGGCCTTTTCCTCAGCCCATGTCTATTTTGTCACTTCCCCAGCCCCTTTTTGTCACTTTGTCCTCCCAGCAACTCTATGTGTCTGTTTCTCCCCACCCTCTGTGTTTGTCTCTTCCCCAGCACCTTGTTTCTTTCTAGCCTTCAACCCCTCTGGGTGTCTCTGCCCTTCAGCACCATGTCTCTTTTTCCCTCCACCTCTGTGTCTCTTTATGTCCCCCCAGCCCCTCTAGATGACTCTGCCCCACCCCCGTCTGTCTCTTTTGCCCCTTCCCTAGCCCCTGCCTGTCTCTTATGCCCCTTTCTCAGTCCCTCTGTGACTCTTTTTTCCCCCTCCCCTTTGAAGTACCTTCTCCCCATCATGTGCCTGCACACCTTCCTGTGTAGCTTGGCCGAGCAGACCGGAGTAGAGGAGCATCTTTATTCTCTACCCGGTTTGACAGGAAGCTGTTCGTCACTCTCAGTGAACACTTCCTGTTAGACCATTAGAGGATACAGAAGCTCTTCTATCGCAGTCCACAATTTGGCCACCCTACAATCACTGGCTGGATGGATGGATGGGGAGCACTGTGCTGTGCACTCTCCCCTTTCCGGTCAAACAAATCTTGGGACCCAGGCCGGTGCACCCTACGGCGGCTGCCTGTACCACCTTATGGTTGCGGTGGCATGAAATAATATAATATAATAATATATTATTTTAAAACTAAAGCTGTCTTAACAAGAAGTTTTTTCGACTGCATATTTGATAATCACGTGTACATCCAACATAACTCCTTTTTCTGTATCGTATCACTCACTTGCCTCGATAAAGGAAAGATTGATAAGAAAAAAAAAAAAGATAATTCTTTTTACTGGTTTGTTCTACATATTATGATTGCATATCAATATAGTGAGATATAGTTATTTATTTTTATTTTTGTAAATCATGAGTTTTTATTAAAGCAGCAATTCGTTAAAACTCTCAGGTCAGAACTATGCATCTTCATAATGTATCTCACCTGGCGAAACAGACTTGTCAAAAATGTCCAGTAATTTTAGGGAAGATCGTGTAAATAATACCTTAAGGATGACCCCAAAATTGAATTTTACCCCAGTGGTATAATAATATCAACAAAGCTGATAACTATAGTTAACCCCCGTTAATAACGATAGGCTGTGCAATATTTAATAGATACATCATAAGCTTTCTGAACACGAGTGAAACTTGGAGAGCAGGAATTAACAAACAAGACCATATGGGCATGTACTGAGAATGGTAAGCATTTTTAAGTGTACTTGTTTCAATTTGCATTCTCTGGCTACTCTCCATGGATCATTCATCACAAGCGCGATATTATTAACAATCAGTCTATCCTAGCTATTGAAAGTATGATGGTGTTCTGTTGGTGCCCTACTCCCCAATATCAATCATCAAAACATATCCAATATTGCTGGGGTCATCAGCTCAATCCCTAGTTGCCCCATTGTTAAACCTTTCCGGCTAGTGTAAACTGCCAATTACGGAATTTGTCACAACTTGCTCTATAACAAATAAAACAGTACCAGATGTATGGAACAGTGAAAGCTATGTACCATTCTTCTGAAGAGGAATACCGTCCAAGAGAGGCTTATCTACCGTCGGTAGTGTTAGTATGGTCAAGGTTTGAGATAGGTATTTTCATGACCATTTTTGTATAGCATTTGCATATTGTCAGTTTGCAATTCCAAGCTGACATTGTGTAGTTGCTGAGTGGATTGCAAAGATCTAATTTGGTTTACAATCATTTATGGAAATAGTTATTATAAGAGATTGTCTAAACGCGTAATTGATACATTGTATAAGCAGCAAGTAAGGATTATTTTCTTGCTTTAAACCCCTAGAAATACATGTGGTATGCTATATTGCTGGAGATATTGTAATGTGATACCATGTCATATAAACCTGAGGATTATTAAGTGTTAACGCAATATGTTATGTTGACATTCATTGGCTATAAATTCCTTGAGCCAGTAACTGAATTGCCCATGATCCAGATTTCATTGTCACTGTGGAAATTATATTCTGACGTTGTATAACCCCTTAGTGACCAGACCGTTTTTCAATTTTCTTACCGTTAAGGACCAGGGCTGTTTTTAAATTTCTGCACTTTTTGTGTCTAGCTGTAATTTTGCTTTTACTCATTTACTGTACCACATATTATATACTGTTTTTCTCGCCATTAAATGGTCTTTCTAAAGATATCATTATTTTCATCATATCATATCATTTACTCTAACAAAAATTATAAAATATGATGAAAAAATTAAAAACAAACACACTTTTTCTAACTTTGACTCCCAAAATCTGTTACGCATCTACAACCGCCAAAAAACACCCGTCTAAATAGTTTCTAAATTTTGTCCTGAGTTTAGAAATACCCAATGTTAACACGTGCTTAGCTTTTTTTTGCAAGTTATAGGACTATAAGTACAAGTAGGACATTGCTGTTTCAAAATATATATGTTTAAAATAGTGACATTGTAACACTGTTATCTGTCATGAAATCTCTGAATCAGTGGCTACTAAAAAAGACTGAACATACCCTTTTTTTAATACATTGGGTTCTCTTCTTTTGCAAATGCCATCATGGGGGTAATTCTCATTCCTGGGCTACCAATCGCTCTCAATGGCAACATAACTAATCTGGCCAATTTCAATGTGTAAACATGGAAAATAAAGCCTTATATTTGACCCTGTATATTTTAAAAACACTATAAAACCTCTACATAGGGGGGTACTGTTATACTCGGGAGACTTCGCTGAGCACAAGTTTTTCAAAACAGTAAAATGTATCACAATGATATAATCAGTGAAAGTGCCGTTTGTGTGTGATATGAGTTACTGTTTTGAAACACTGATATTTGTGTTCAGCGAAGTCTTCCGAGTAAAACAGCACACTCCATGTACAGGTTTTATGGGTTTTTGCAAAGTTACAGGGGTCAAGGGCATTCCCCTTTTCCATGTTTTCACATAAAAATTTGCCAAATTGGTTTGCTGGGCCTATGTTGCCTTTGAGACCGTATAGCAGCCCAGGAATGAAAATTAACCCCATCATGGCATACCATTTGCAAAAGCAGATAACCCACGGTATTCAAAATGGGGTATGTCCAGTCTTTTTTAGTTGCCAAAATTAGCGTTTATTTGAGTTTTTTTGCATTTTTCACACATAAACTGCAATTTCACTGATGATATTATCAGTATAATACATTTTACTGCTCTAAAACACTCGTATTTGTTTAATGACTCACAAGTACAACGGTACCCCTCAGGGACAGGTTTTACAGTGATTTGGAAAGTTACAGGGTCAAACATAAGATTTACCAAATTTTTTTATTTTTTTTATACAAAAACTACTGGTGATTCCATCCATCGTCGTGATGAGTTTTACTGTTTTAAACACTCATATTTGTCCAGGTTTTATGGTGTTTTGGAAAGTTTTAGGGTCAATATAGGGCTTGCCCAATTCAGATTGCAAGATTTGTTTGCTGGGTCTATGTTGCCTTTTGCGACCATATGGTAGCACAGGAATGTCAATTAACCTCGTCATAGCATAACATTTTCAAATGTAGACAACCCAGGGCATTCAAAATGGGGTATTTCCAGTCTTTTGTAGTAGCCACTTAGTCACAAACGCTGGCCAAAGTTAGCGTTTTTGTTTGCATATTTTTTTTAAACAAAAACTGCACTTCTACTAGTGATATCTTCATCGTGATAAGTTTTACGGTTTTGAAAAATTCATATTTGTGTTCAACGAAGTCTCCTGAGTATAACAATAACCCCCATGTAAATGTTTTAGGATGTTTTGGAAAGTTTTGTAGTTAAATATGTGGGTTGTCAGGCAGGTCCCTCAAATTATAATTAATAAAATCAAATAATTATGTAGTTAATAATTAAAATATATATGTAGAACGTGTGTGTGTATATGTCACGTATCCTTCATATTCATGTGGCAAAAATAGAAATAATTACCTTCAGAAGATCGAGGGGAGTGCCACTCGGCGGTCTTCTGTCATGCTGCCTGACTTGTGCGGCCTGTCGTGCACGCCGGCCGCTGTGTACCCATGCTATTATTTATCCCCACTTCTGTCCATGGTATAGATGACGTGGACGTGTGGGTGACGTCACGCAAAAGACGCACACGCACGTTTTGGGGTCAAGGGCTAGGTACAGCCAATCGATCTGCAAGAGGGTTATTTAACCTTACTTTTTCCTTAGCTCATTGCCCTGTCGTGGTTTCCCTTAGATGGTTATCCATCCAGAGTGTGTTCCTGATCGTGTTTTTCTGGTTTTTGATTTCCCTGATTTCTGGTACCCTTGACTTTTCCTTATCGCTGTGTCTCGTTATGTGTCCCTGACCTCAGCTAGTTTTCTGACTATTCTCGGGTACGTTAAGTCCGGCCATTCTAAGGCCCGGTAAGTTCTAGGGTGTGATACTATTCTGCGTCCTGGATCAATATAATCCTTACAGTATAAATATATATATAAATAAATATTATATATATATATATATATATATATATATATTAAGGCTTTTCCTGGAGTTGTGGGATGGGCATATGAACATATATATGGGACTCCCCCCTGGCCTACCTCGCAGTCATTGGTCTGGCGATCTGCATGTTGCTACTTCCGGTGCATACAGACCGCCATCTCACCTACTACCTGTCCGTGAAAACTGAGGGCATAGAACATTCATGTCCTTTTTTCTACTTATCCGTTCAGCTCGTTTTCATGTCTATTGTTTGTTCGGTGGCCTGGTTATTACATCCAGGCCTTTACGAGACAAATGGGTCATTTAGGCGCACAACTGCGTTCGAACTTAATCATGGTAGACGGACTCGTGGGCTCTCTTACCGTTCGTGTCCTTTTCCCACTCATTCGCTTAGTAAGGGGGATTCAGTCATTTCCCTAGGTTCGGCTAGCTGTAGCTAAACGATTCTCATACATTTACGCCTGTGCTCACGAAAGCTTTGCAAATACTCTCCATACGTTCAGGGCCGGACTGGCCCACCGGGATACCGGGAAATTTCCGGTGGGCCGTCGGCACCTGGGGCCGGGCAGACACCTGGGTCTGCTGGCGGCCGCTGGGGGAGGTCTGCTGGCGGCCGCTGGGGGACTTGTGCTGGCGGCCACTGGGGGAGCTGCGCTGTCTCTGCTCTCCAGCGTGCAGCTTAATGAGACCAGGGCCGGAATATGAAATCATATTCCTGCCCCGGTCTCATTCAGCATTGCGTGAGGGCAGGAGAGCAGAGCCAGCGCAGCTCCCCCACCTGCCGCCAGCACAAGTCCCCCAACGGCCGCCAGCAGACCTCCCCTAGCGGCCGCCAGCAGACCTCCCCCAGCAGCCGTCAGCACAGAAAGCCGTCTGCACTGCACGACCCTCTGGCAGGTAGTAGTAATGTGTGTCAGTGTGAGTTTGTCTGTCTGTTATGGTGTGTCTGTCTGTCTGTTATGGTGTGTGTGTGTCTGTCTGTCTGTGTCATGGTCTGTCTGTCTGTCTGTGTCATGGAGTGTGTGTCTGTCTGTGACATGGTGTGTCTGTATCGTGGGTGTGTGTGTGTGTGTGTGTGTGTGTCTGTCTGTCATGGTGTGTGTGTGTGTGTCTGTCTATCATGGTGTGTGTGTGTCTGTCTGTGTCATGGTGTGTGTGTGGGTCTGTGTCATGGTCTGTCTGTGTTATGGTCTGTCATGGTGTGTGTGTGTCTGTCATGGGGTGTGTATCTGTCACGGTATATGTGTGTTTCTGTGTCTGTCATGGTGTATATGTGTATTTAAAAATAGTGTTTTTGCTCACCTTTTTTTTCCCCCACGCAGTGTGCTGGTCTCCCCTCGACTGGCCCTGCCTCTATGGCTGAGATCATCATGCTTTGCCATAGGATTGGCTGCAAAACGCTACACCAATCAGCATCTCCTCATAGAGATGCATTGAATCAATGTATCTCTATGGTGAACGTTCAGCACCTACAGAGTGTGGAGGCCCTGAATGTAGGTGCACTGACACAGAAAGCACCTCTAGTGACCGTCTGACTGACTGTCACTAGCGGTGTCACTTTGAAGCAATGTAAACACTGCCTTTTCTCAGAAAAGTCAGTGTTTACGTTGAAAAGCCTGTAGGGACATGCTATGGACACCAGTACCACTACATTAAGCTGTGTGTGTGCGTCTGCTAGTGAGTGAGCTTGCTTGCATGTGTGTGCTTGTGTTTTTATGTCAATGAGCTGATGTATATCAGTGAGATTGTTTGTCTATGAGGCTGTGTATCTATGAGCTTGTGTGTCATTGAGATGTCAGTGAGATTGTCTGTGTCTGCATGTGAGTATGCTTACTGTATAATTGAACGTTTTACTCTGAAAGGACCAATATTTTATATTAGAAAAAGCAATATATTATATATATATATATATATATATATATTACTCAATCATCTGTCATGGCAAGACAAAGTCTTACATATTACACGCGACAATATATGGCGCAGTGACTTATGGGGCTGGAATAAATTTTTTTTCCAGGGCTGCTTTGTTTCCCCAGTCCGGCCCTGCATATGTTGCTATGGTTCCTAGCTTAGGGTAGTTTGGCTTGCAGCCCTCTAGCGGCCAAAACTTGATATTGCAGTAGTATAGAGGTATTTAGGAGACCCTCATACTACAGATACGAGAATAGACATCAGGTACATTTACCAAAGGCGATTCCTCAACATCCCAATTTTCTTTAGGTTTTACTGGCTTGTTAGAGTCTTATGGCCCACTAGTGGTAACACTTCCGGCACCTCCGCCTCGTCTACAGTGGCCCTGCGAGGCCAACACCCATCCTCCACGCTAGAGGTGAAATTCGCCCCTCGAGCCAAATCATAGTTAGCTGCCTCGTACGGTATCAAATGGAAGGGTCTATATTACTTTTTCACAAGACTCACCTTCTGGTTGAAAAGCAGCCCTAAAGATTTTTGATACTATCGCTGAGACCTTGTGTTGGCTTCTATTGAACATGTGCAGGTGCCACTACCTGGATGACTTTCTGTTTATTGAGAACAATTCCTCCCCTCGCCCCAGGCAAGCTAAACAAAGCCATTAATCTATTTAACTCCTTAGGCGTACCAATCTCACCCAGCAAAACTGGAGGTCACAACACCATAGTCAGTTTCCTGGTTATTCACCTCGATTTCATGGCCATGGAAGCCAGCTTCCCGTTAGATAAAATAGGTCATACATATCATCAACCAATACATCCAAGTTGGTTCCTGTAATCGCAAGGAGTTACAATCACTGTTGGGTTCCATGAATTTTGCCATATGAATCATCCTGCAGGTTAGAGCCTTTATCTCCAGACTCCTTAGCCTATTGCCTGTTTTTTATTAACAATGGTAGTCGTATCTCCCTCAATCCGTTACACTGGAATTTCTGTTACACTGGAACAGGAAGAGCATGTTTCTTCCTCAGTTGTCGGTGGACTCCCCTGTCATTTGGACGGATACTGCCGCAACCACTGGTTTTGAAGCCATATTTGGCGATCAGTGGCTCTGGGGTAGTTGTGCAGTGGGCATGCAAGATATTGAGGGGATATTCTACCGCAACTCTGCATTATTCAAAGTAAATCCTATTGTAGCTGCGGCAGTCCTATTGTAGCTGCGGCAGTGGCATGGGGTCGTTTATGGGCTGGCTGCTCAATATGATGCTTTTCCGATAACCTAGCCACTTGATGTATCATTAACAAAGGACGTTCATCCTCGCTGGTTATTATAAGTTTAATTAGGAGACTCACCTAGTTAGCAGCCTGTAATCACTTTTATTTGGTTTGTTGCCATGTTCCTGGAGTTTTTAATATCACAGCTGACCAGTTGTCTCGTTTTAAATTCCAGGCATTCCAAGAAACCAACTGCGTCTCGTACAGCCAAAGCCACCCCTTCGTTCCAGGAGCTAGTCATTGATTAAATGAATTGCTGGTTCATAGTCGAGTCCTGACTAGCTTAGCCCTTTTAACCAATACCCATCAAGCATATGGTAGGGCCTTTTCTTTGTATCAGAGATTCATGGCTAAACATACAATTCAGAAGATGGGTGTTGCAACAGGACAATGACCCAAAGCATAGAAGTAAATCAACAACAGAATGGCTTAAACAGAAGAAAATACACCTTCTGAAGTGGCCCAGTCAGAGTCCTGACCTCAACCCGATCAAGAAAGCGATTCACACCAGACATCCCAAGAATATTGCTGAACTGAAACAGTTCTGTAAAGAAGAATGGTCAAGAATTACTCCTGACCGTTGTGCACGTCTGATCTGCAACTACAGGAAACGTTTGGTTGAAGTTATTGCTGCCAAAAGAGGTTCAACCAGTTATTAAACCAAGGGTTCACATACTTTTTCAACCTACACTGTGAATGTTTACATGGTGTGTTCAATAAAAACATGGCAACATTTCATTCTTTGTGTGTTATTAGTTTAAGCAGACTGTGATTGTCTATTGTTGTGACTTAGATGATGATCAGATCACATTTTATTACCAATTTGTGCAGAAATCAATATAATTCCAAAGGGTTCACATACTTTTTCTTGCAACTATATATATATTAAATAAATAAATAAATAAATAATGAAGAAGGAGAAGCTCTTGCACTCACGCTGAAATGTCCCTTGAATGCCGGGTGCTAAGCCAGGGCTTGGTTATCCATATATCCAAAGAGGTAGCAGCACTCACGGAGTATAAAAGTTCTAATCTTTATTTGGTCATTTAAAAAAAAAAATCACGAGCAACGTTTCAGTCCACTAGATGGGACTTTCCTCAGGATCAATACTTTATTTTTTTATCAATACTTGTATTGATCCTGAGGAAAGTCCCATCTAGTGGACTGAAACGTTGCTCGTGATTTTTTTTTTTTTAGATGACCAAATAAAGATTAGAACTTTTATACTCCGTGAGTGCTTCTCTCTCTCTCCCTCCCTGTACACACACACGCTTTTATTTCCTATATATGTATAATATATCATAAAATAATTAAAGCCTTTTGCAATATATTACACATATAATGCATATATGATTACATTATAAGTGTATTGAGATATATGTATATATGTCAAAGTACACTTATAATGAAATCATATATATGCGTTACAATCTAAAATGCTTTAACTATTTTATAATATATTTAATTTATTATTATTATTTTTGTACACAACTTTTTAGCTGTCTGGGGGATAACCAAAGGGTTAACCAACTCATTGTAAGTTGCTGAACAGTATGAAACTTTTGAAGTCTAAGGACAATGATTTGATATCAATAACCCCCCACCTGAATGGAATCCTGTGGTAAGAGTCACTGTCTATTGTTCACAAAGTGTCATACTGCTTAGCAACTTACAGTTAGTTAACCCTTTGTGAGTAAAATATCCTAGGGATTCCTCTTAGGTGGAGGGGGGGGGGGGTTACTCATTTCAATATATTGTCGTTTTATTTCATAGGTCCTATAGTGTATAGCAATTACAATAGTTGGTTAACCCTTTGTGAACAATATGTCTTTCACTCACCATAACCACTTTAAGCAAGAGTGATTTTGATCTATTTAAGTTTTGTTTCTCCTACCTCTAATTATAGAAATGTTAAGGAGCCTTCATTGCTACAGAACTCCCTCTACCCCTCTTACATTGCAGAGCTTATTAGCTTCTGTTCGCTACTCTGTGTGTATTTATTTTTTTTACATCCACTTTCTTTTCTTATTAAAAAAAATGTTTTTCTTTTGTTTTAAATTCGCATAACAAGACAGTTTGGAGAAAGTTACAGTAAATATAGAGTACATGGGTAACATATTATAACATGGTATCAGTTAGTTTACAGAGTGTGTAATGATTTAGGCTTAAGGAGCATGTATGCCAGTGATGTGGAGTTTAACTACTCAACGAGTTGATCACAGCGTTATGGCAAGTGAAGGTTGCACCATGTTTATATAATGAACAGAGTTGTGGAAACAGTTGCGTGTTTCAGATCATTCAACATTTGTAGTAGGGTGTGGGCATTTTCACGGTGGTTTACAGTGTTATGAGTTGCAACGGGGTGGGTCTTTTGCTGAGACTTCGGGTATGGGGCTCGAGGCCTAACTGTTAGTAGTGCGAACAGGCTGTGTGTATTTATAAGTATCCTTTTCTGTTGTGATTTTGCTATATATTATTAATTATTATCCAATAAACTGATTTTTTTAATCATATTGAATAATACATAGTATCCATATAGGGACTTTTGTGTCCTCTGGACTTTGTATTCATTTGGCATTTTCTGTATACAATTTATCTAATTCTTAGGGCTCTCCCCTTTGAAATCCCTTTACACACTCCAGGCCCCCTTTTTGAGTTCTTCTCCTTTCTTGTCAGGCTTCAAACAGGTTAAGAACCAGATTCACATCCCATAATGAAGTGTATTGAGGTTGAGGAAATCATGCAAATCTAATGCCCTGTAGGAGTCGACAAACCAACAGATGTTTACCAGCCGGAGAACCATCCAGTCCACGGTGACCTTGGTCATACAGGACGGTAAGGAAACGCAAAAGGTAATTCACAGAAGCACATATGGGATCCACATGTTGTTTCAAGATCCAACAACTCCATGTGTTCCTGGCATGACCGTAGGATTGTCTTATTCCCGGGGCGCTCCCTAACAGAGTGTACTCGCATCGGATTCTATGATTAAATCTGGGGTGGTCCCAAAGATCGCTCGGCCGTTCCACACTTCCATGTGTTGCAGCCATCAGGCAAGTTCCTCCTTGGCTGTGTAATTGAGTGGAAAAGAGTCAGAGTAAGAGCGACCCAAGCGTAGGTGTGTGGCCTTTAGCCTTTGAAGGGCCCTGTAATGGAGAGGCCCTGGGAAAATCGCCTAGATGGGAGGCTGTGAGGAGACCGATCATCATGGCGAGTTGTCGCAAGGTCAAAACCGGACGAGCCAATGTCCTGTAGATTTCTTTCTTGATGAGTTTGACCTTTGTGGGCTGTAGGCTAAGCGTCCAGTGTACTGCATCGATGTTGAATCCCAAGAACTCCATGGACTGGGAAGGTTTGAGCACTCACTTTTCAAATTGATCAGGAATCCTAAATTTTGCAGGAGGAACAACGCCCAAGAGAGGTGTTGATGAAGTCAGTGGGCGTTGTGGGCTATGACCAGCATATTGTCTAGGTATTTGATCATACAAATACCTCTGCTGCATAGAAGAACACCACAGGTTTCAGTAGCTTGGTGAAGCACCATGAAGCCAAAGACAGACCAAAGGGGAGGCACCGGAATCGCCACAGTCTCATCCCACTGGAATTGAAGGAGGTGTTGGCATTTCTCGGCAATCGGAATTGTGAGGTAAATGTCTTGAAGGTCGAGTTTGACCATCCAATCCCCCAACCTGAGTAGGTCCTTTAGACAGGGGATGGTAGAACAGTCACCATAAGGCCATCAGCCATAGGAGGTAACCCTGGTCCCTCGGATGGAGACTTGGTCTCTGTATTCTGGAATCTAGGTGTGGCGGAGCCTCTGTAATCCCAGTAGGAACCCAGGAGGAACGACCTTGGGAGAGAACACTCTTCATGTTTGATTGTGTCTTGTCTAGTGCCGTGAAGGTACTGACAGTTGCCCAGTTCTTTAACAAAATTGTCCCCGGATAGCAGACCTTTGCCTATGGTCCAGGCTCAGATATTACCAGATTGACGAGCTTAGGCTCAATTTTCATGAGGATAGATTTGCACCTCACAGAGGCCAATGCAGTGTTAGCGTTGCCTATCAGACAAATGGATTGTTGGACCAATAGATCTACTGGTGCACCTTCGGTTAAGGCCGCTTCAACCATATCGGAGATTCTGGCGCTAGGCCCCAATATATCTAGCAATTTGTCTTGGCAGTGACGTAGGGAATAATCAAGCCTTTTTTTGGCTTTCCAGATGGATTTGCCCAGGAACTGGGCAACCTTATGGTCTAAGTCCTGTGTGAAACAGGCCATATTGGGGACCGTACGGCATGGGCACTCTGTCCTAAGCTTATTTCTTGTGGCCTTATCTAGGGGTTTCCTAATCCTAGCTGCAATGTACTGGGCCACATGTTCAGTGGGATACCATTCAGCCGACCTTGAGTTTTTCAGGGCTTAGGGGTAAAACAGGGGTTCCCCCTGCAGGTCGAGGATGGAGTTGTCCGCATCCTCCTTGGCACTAATTACTGGCTTTGCAGATAAGCTGCGGTCAGGAGAGGAGTTCTCTGAGTCAATAGAGCCGATCACATCGGACTCTTCCAAAACCTCCTCAGAGTCTGAATAAAAATAACTATTAGTAAAAAATACAGACAAAGACAGAGCAAAACATTTTGATGGTACTTAGTGGAGGCAGTAGCAAAGAAAGAAGAGTGGCTTAGGGTCATATAGGAGTATATGAAATGTGGACTGCTCTCATTGTCTAAGATGTTATATGGTTAACCCTCTGAGGGTATTTGTTTTTTCTATGAATATCTTAATAAAGGGCTCAACAAATCCCAAGCGCCAGGTCACCACGGCCACTAGAAATTTCGCCCTGGGATTTGCCAGCTCTCCAGTTAGTGTGGCCGCAGAGGGAGCTTTGACGGCAGCCATCACCCTGAGCGGTGGGTGGGGGCCCTATATACCAATAAGGGACATAATGTCCTCCCCCTGGCCCCTACCCCTGAGCGGTGGGTGGGTGCCCTAAGTTACAATAAGGAGGGGGAACCTAATGACCTCGACCCTGGCCCCCCCCCCGAGCAGCGGGTGGGGGCGCTAAACACCAATAGGGGGGGGAACCTATTTTACTCCCCCCTCACCCCCACCCCTGAGCGGCGGGTGGGGGCCCTAAATAAAAATGTAACCCTCCCCCAGGTGACTAAGGGTCCCTAAACCCCTAGTCACCCCCTCCCAAAGAAAATGAACCCCTAACTACCTCCCTCACCCTAAAAATAATGAGGGGGGGACCATTAACTAAGAAAAAGAAAAAAAAAAGAAAACTTACTATTTGATGTCTTTTTTCTAAAATCTTCTTTTTTCAGCCCCAAAAAAGGCCAAATAAAAATCCATAATGACCGTCGCAATTAGAAAAAAACAAAAACAAAAAAAAATTAAATCCATCTTTACCCATGGAGGGCCCCGCCCTGCAATTAGGTTCAGAGCACTCTGATTGGTGTATTTAAGCCTGACAGGTCTGACAGGTAAATGAAGGGACTGACAGGTAAGTCTCTACATTTTTACCTGTCACAGCACTCTGATTGGTTAGCTTGACATCTACCAATGAGAGTGCTCTGTGTCCTTTTACACAGCGTGGGAAAGTTCTTTTGAATTTTCCCACGCTGTGTAATTTGACTCATAACAACACTCTGGTGGATTGAAAGTAACCAGAGAGTTATTCGTCAAATCACACAGCGTGGGAAAATTTCCAAAGAACTTTCCCACGCTGTGTAAAATGACACAGAGCACTCTGATTGGCTTAAACCAACCAATCAGAGTGTTCTTATCCTAATTGCAGGGCGGGGCAAGGCTTTATAAGCCTTCCCCTGCCCTGCAGAGCTCAGTCTGCGCGGAGCCATCCATGGGTGAAGATGAATTATTATTTTTTTGCACTGGTTTTTTTTTTCCCTTTTTTCTAATTGCGATGGTCATTATGGATTTTTATTTGGCCTTTTATGGGGCTGAAAAAAAGAAGATATCAAATACTAAGTTTTATTTTTTTTTATTTTTTTGGAAGGGGGGTGACTAGGGTTCCCCAAACTGGGGGGGTTACATTTTTATTTAGGAACCCCACCCGCCACTCAGGCCTTTGTTATTGCAGAACTTATTGCCATGCAGAACTTGAAAATAACAAAATTACTTAATTTCTCAAAGTTTTTACATTTTATTCATATTAAATTAGGTTTCCTATATAAATTTATGATATGAAATGAAAGCCCTGTTTCTCCTGAACAATATATGTGTGTGTAGGCACCCAGACCACTTCAGCTCAATGATCTAGTGTTAGCCCTGCAGCTGTAAACATAGCAGTTTCAGAGAAACTGCTATGTTTACAATAGGGTTAATCCAGCCTCTAGTGGCTGTCTCATTGACAGCCGCTAGAGGCGCTTCTCACAGTGAGAAGACGCTGACGTCCATAGGAAAGCATTGAGAAATGTTTTCCTATGGACTGATTGAATGCATGCGCATTTTGCGCTGATGTCAGAAGAGGGAGTAGAGTTCCCCAGCGCTGAGGGAGCCCGGCGCTGGAGAAAGGTAAGAGTTTAACCCCTTCTTTCCCTTCAGCCTGGCGAGAGTGGGACCCTGAGGGTGGGGGGGGGGCCTAAAGTTTGTTTTCCTGGCACTATAGTGGTCCTTTAACCCCTTAAGGACACATGACATGTGTGACATGTCATGATTCCCTTTTATTCCAGAAGTTTGGTCCTTAAGGGGTTAATATGAAAGAGTTGCATTGTGGTTGAACAGAAATAGTGCAAATTTCAGGTTTTGTTTACGTTTTGTTTTGATCACAACTCGTCCAACTCTCTCTGTCCTTAAGGGGTTAAAGGAAAATGTGTGTTCACAGTAGGTGGAATACCTAAGAAAACAAAAAAACACAAAATGTGGTTTACATTAAATGTATGACCATTGTAAGTTTTTAATGGATTGATTTTTTTTCCCCATTATTACTGTAAGGCAATGTGTGTGTTGTGTGGGAAATGTGTGATTCCTGAGTAATATGTATGTGGGTGTATGATGGTTGAGTGACCTGTCTGTGATTGCTGTGTGTGATTCCTGAGTGTAATATGTATGTGGATGTGTGATGGCTGAATAGTGTTGTGTTCAGGGGCGTTTTAGCCGCAAGGCAAACAAGGCATTTGCCTTGGGCGGCATTTTTCAGGGGGCGGCAAAAAACGCCGCCCCCAAATGCCCAGGGCAAATGCCTAGTTAGCCTTGCGGCTAACAGACATGCCAAGCGGGCGGGCAGCTGGCCAGGGAGCACTTCCTCTGAGCGGTCTGCTCAGCTCCCTCGCACGCCGCAGAGTGAGACTGGGAGCCGGAATATGATGTCATCGACCCGGCTCCCAGCCTCATTCTGCGGCGCACGAGGGAGCTGAGCAGAGTGCTCAGAGGAAGAGCTCCCTCTGGACCACCAGGGAGAAAGAGGACCCCCCTCCCGCATTCCCAAAGGTAAGGAGGCTGGGGGGGGGTTAAATAAAAAAAAAAAGTTAATGTGAGTGATTGTGTGTGTTTGTGTGTGACTGTGTGTGTGTGTGTGTGTGTGTCTGACTGTGTGTGTGTGTCTGACTGTGTGTGTCTGACTGTGTGTGTGTGTGTGTGTCTGTGTGTCTGTGTGTCTGTCTGACTGTGTGTTTGTCTGACTGTGTGTGTGTGTCTTTGTGTATGACTGTGTGTGTGTGTGTTGGTGTATGACAGTGTGTGTGTGTCTAACTGTGTGTGTGACTGTGTGTGTGTGTGTGTGTCTGACTGTGTGTGTGTGTGTGTTTGTGTGTGTGTCTGACTGTGTGTGTGTGTGTTTGTGTCTGACTGTGTGTGTGTCTGACTGTGTGTGTGTGCATCTTGGACAGGTTCATAACCCCCCTCTGCCCCTTCAATTCATAACCATCCCCTCCCCTCTATCCCTTCCATTCACAACCCCCCTTCACCTCTTCTATTCACAGCCCCCCTTCTACCTCTTCTATTCCCACAACCCCTCTACCTCTTCTATCCACAACCCCCTCTACCTCTTCTATCCACAACCCCCCTCTACCTCTTCTATTCACAACCCCTTCTACCTCTTCTATTTACAGCCCTTCCACCTCTTCTATTCCCAACCCCCCCTCTGCCTCTTCTATTCACAACCCCCCCTCTACCTCTTCTATTCACAACTCCCCCTTCTACCCTTACATTCATAACCTCCCCCTTTACCCTTCCATTTATAACCCCCTCTGCCCCTCCAATTCATAACCATCCCCTCCCCTCTACCCCTTCCATTCACAACCCCCTTCTGCCCTTTCTATTCACAACCCCCTTCTACCTTTTCTATTCACAGCCCCCTTCTACCTCTTCTATTCACCCCCCCCTTCTCCTCTTCTTCACAGCCCCTTCCCTCTTCTATTCACACCCCCCAGCACCTTCCTTCATCATAACCCCCTCTACCCTTCCATTTCACTTAACCCCCTCTGCCCCTTCCATGGCCCCCCCTCTACCCCTTCCATTCCTAACCCCCCTCTGCCCTTCCATTCATAACCCCCTTCTATTCCTTCCATTCGCAACCCCTTCTATTCCTTCCATTCAAGCCCACCCCCACTTCTATTCCTTCCATTCATAGCCCCCTGTCACGGCTTACCTTAGTTGGGAGTCCGGTAGGCAGAGTTTTATGCTCACTCGTGCAGATATACACAGTCCAAGGTAACCAGATTAGAAGCTACCTGGGCTGGGAATCTGTGCACGGGGGCTTAGGCAGGAACAATAACCGGGTATGAGGAAAGAGACAAGGGCAAATCCAGAAGAGTAGTCAGACACGGTTCCAAAAGTCAGGGCAGGCAGCGAACAGGCAATAACGAATAATCCAAACAGAAAGGGTCACAAGCCAAGTCAGTCTTAGAAAACAGGATACAAGAAACAACAAACTGATACTGTCCTCAGGGAGAGGCAGTGTTATATACCTTGGATAATGAACCATCTGCCCCAGCTGGTCTTTGATAGACAGGTGAAGCCACAGGTAAAGTCCAACCCCCAAGTGCTGGAAACAATGCAAGATATAACATCAACCAGGAACATGAGCTCAAGTGTGGTTCAGAGACAAGACAGCAGGAACAGGACACAAGAGGGCCACAGTTCAAATCCCCTTTTGGGCATTTCTGGGGTGACTGTGTCTGGCCATCTGGATGTCATGGTGAGAACTGTGACACCCCTTCCATTCATAATCCCCCCTCTGCCACATACCTGAAAAGAGATTTGCGCCCATCAAGTGCAGCCTTTCTCACATTTGTTTTTGCTGTTGATCCAAAAGAAGGCAAAAACCCAGTCTGAAGCATTTCCAATTTTGCAACAAACTAGGAAAAAATTCCTAAAAAAAGGCACCGTTTTTCCAAACTAAAGAGACTTACATTTTTTAACCTTTCTTCATAACTAAAATGCTTCATTCCTTTTATCAATTTTGTAGCTCGTCTCTGCACTTTTTCTAGTGCCATGATATCCTTCTTTAGAACAGGTGCCCAAAACTGCACAGCATATTCAAGGTGTGGTCTTATCAGCGATTTATAAAGAGGCAAAATAATATTTTCATCCCAAGTATTTATGCCCCTATTTATACACAACAAAACCTTACTGGCCTTAGCAACTACAGATTGACATTGCATATTGCTGCCTAATTTGTTGTCTATAACAATTCCCAAATCCTTCCAGTTTGTGGTTATCCATAATTCACTGCCATTTAGGGTGTAAGTTGCTTGTGCATTCTTGACCCAGAAGTGCATAACTTTGCATTTCTCAACGTTAAATTTCATCTGCCATTTTAGTGCCCAGTCCCCCAATCTATCTAAATCTCTCTGCAGTAAAGCAATATCCTGTTCACAATTTATTACTTTACAAAGTTTTGTTTCACCTGCAAACACTGAAACATGGCTTTCAATGCCTATTTCAAGATCATTTATAAATATGTTATATAGAAGTGGTCCCAAAACAGAACCCTGAGGGACACCACTTACCACTTTTGTCCAGCCTGAAAATTTACCATTAATGACAACTCATTGTACTCTATCCTTAAGCCAATGTTCTACCCAACAACAAGAATAATCATCTAGATCAATTTATTTTAGTTCGAAGACTAACCTACTGTGAGGAACCATATCAAATGCCTTGGCAAAATCCAAGTAGATCACATCCACGGCAACACCCTGATCTATACTTCTACTAACTTCTTCATAGAATGCAATTAGGTTAGTTTGACATGACCTATGTTTCATAAAACTATGCTGATTATTGCTAATAACAAAGTTCTTCCCAATGAATTCCTGAATATTATCCCTTAATAGCCCTTAAAATATTTTCCCAGTCACATAAATTAAGCTCAGAGGTCTATAATTTCCAGGCAAAGATTTTGAAACCTTTTTAAATAGAGGAATGACATCTGCCTTCCTCCAATCCTCCGGTACAATACCTGAAACAAAAGAATCATGAAAAATTAAATACAGAGGTTCATTTATTTCTCCACTTAGCTCCTTAAGTACTCGTGGGTGAATACCGTCAGGCCCCGGAGCTTTATTTACATTAATTTTCTTTAACAGCTGTAGCACCTTGTCTCATGTCATCCAATCACAAGTTATCTGCAAGTTTTTTGCAGCAATCATTTGCATATCTCTTGCCATAGGATCCTCATTAATATATACTGTAGAAAAATAGTTATTTAATATTTCTGCCTTTTCCTTCCATTCATAATCCCCCCTTCCCCTCTACCCCTTCCATTCATAATCCTCCCCTCTACCCCTTCCATTCATAATCCTCCCCTCTACCCCTTCTATTCATAATCCTCCCCCCTCTGCCCCTTCCATTCATAATCCTCCCACCTGCCGCTTTCATTAATGATCCTCCCCCTCCCCTTCTACCCCTTCCATTCATAATCCTCCCCTTTACCCCTTCTATTCATAATCCCCCCCCCGCGCCCCTTCCATTCATAATCCTCCCACCTGCCGCTTTCATTAATGATCCTCCCCTTCTACCCCTTCCATTCATAATCCTCTCCCTCTACCCCTTCCATTCAAATCCTCCCACCTCTGCCCCTTCCATTCATAATCCTCCCACCTACTACTTTCATTCATAATCCTCCCCCTCCCCTTCTACCCGTTCCATTCATAATCCTCCCCCTCTACCCCTTCCATTCATAATCCTTCCCGCTCTGCCCCTTCCATTCATAATCCTCCCACCTACCGCTTTCATTTATAATCCTCCCCCTCCCCTTCTACCCCTTCCATTCATAATCCTCCCCACTACCCCTTCCATTCATAATCCTCCCCGCTCTGCCCCTTCCATTCATAATCCTCCCACCTACCGCTTTCATTCATAATCCTCCCCTTCTACCCCTTCCATTCATAATCCTCCCCCTCTACCCCTTCCATTCATAATACCCCCTCCCTTTCCTGCTCTGCTCTCCAACTACATACTGTTGATCCCCTTCCCTGCCGTTTTACCTTACATAGCACGGGAGGGGACCTCTTATTCTCCAGCGGTGGCAGGCGCGTTGAGTTACACTGAGCACCAGGTAGTGATGTGCATAGGCGTGCGCACTGGGTGTGCCGGGTGTGCCTAGGCACACCCTTATCCCTGCGGCACGCGCTATGTGCCTCCCTCCGTGGGCCGGTGAGGAAGACCAAAGATCTCCCTCACTGACCCTCAGGCAGGGAGGGAGGCAGGAGAGGACCCGGGGAGCTCTTGCCAGCAGCTCCGCCGGGTTCCTCTCGCGCGGTCGGAGCATTGCCGCAGGTACCGCGGCAACGCTCAGATCCCGCGAGAGTGAACTCTAGCCCCACAGGGGGCTAGAGTTCACTCTCCACTGGACCACCGGGGAAGGCAGGAGCACGGTCCCCCCTCCCTACATAAAGTAACAAGAGAGGGGGGATATTAACTAAACGGCCCCCACACATTACACACAAACATACAGCGCACACACATACATCTCCCTTACACACACAGCACACACACTAACAGCACCCTCACAATAACAGCACCCTTACACACACATAGTACACACTAACAACACCCTTACACACACACTAACAGCACCCTCACACTAACAACATCCTTACACACAGCACCCTCACACATACACGCACACACAGCACACACTAAGAGCACCCTTACACACAGCACCCTCACACACACAGCACACACTAACAGCACCCTTACCCACACACACAAAGCACACACTAACATCACCCTGACACACACAGCACCCTTACACACACAGCACCCTCACCCACACTAACAGCACCCTTACACACACAGCACCCTCACACACACACACTAACAGCACCCTTACACATACACACACACAGCACACACTAACAGCACCCTTACACCCACAGCACCTTCACACACACAGCGCCTTCACACACACAGCGCGCCCACACACACAGCGCCCGCACACACACACAGCGCCTTCACACACAGCGCCTGCACACACACAGCGCCTTCACACACAGCACCTACACACATCACCCTCACACACACAGCAGTGTGTGTGTGTGTATGTATGTGTATGTGTATATATATATATATATATATATATATATATATATATATATATATATATATATATATATATATATATATACGGCGTGTGTGTTTCTGCTTTAGGGTGCACACCCTTATACAATAGGCTTCGCACACCTATGGTGACGTGATACCTGGCGCTCCCACGTAGAGCAGAAGGGGAAGGCGCCCCTCACTCCCAGTGTACAGTGCATGCGGTTCCCTTATGGACGCATGCAGCCTGGGGGGCGCCGGGAGTGCAACTATCACTTGTCAGTCTGACCAGTAAATTTTTGCGCCCCTGGCGGGCGCCGGTCTACCAATCCCGACGGTACACCCCTGGCAGTCAGTAACTCTCCATTCACAAAACCGGATTGGAAAGCAACGTACCTTGATATATTTTACAAGTGCCCCCCAGGCGGGCGTCCTGACAATATAACAACTTCATTTAGATGACGTTGTTATGGTGCCTAATTCCCTTTTTAAGATTAATTTAGAATTCCTGATATTTCTCAGTTTTTACAGTATGGGCTTGCTAAAGTAACAGAGTCCCATCAATCCATTAGTAAAGATGGCTGCCAGGGAGCTTTGTACGTTGCCACAGTGACACGTCACGTCTGATCACGTGTGCCCCGAGTCACCTGGAACAGAAGCCGGAAGTGTGAGATCCGGCAGTGGTTGGAGTGTGGTACATACGGTTCGGTAGGTCCGTTCAACAAGAGGTAAGTGTCGGCAATGGCTGCTTCCTCGGAGGAAATAGACCATATCACCCCATTAACGACGGGTACATGCAGTTATTCACCCCCTTGTACCTATATAACCCGCCGGGGGCTCACTAATTACCTGTAACCAGCTGTTAGAAGCCTTGTGATGACGTTACGGCTGATCGGGTAACTCACCGGGCGAGCTGATTCGCATTCACGCTGTGGACTGGTGGTTTGTTTTGATAAAATTGTTTTAGTTTTCTCAATGCAAAATGTTGGGCTAATATACAAGTATTTTAAATGGAACTTTTATTTACTTATAGCTGTTCTATGTTTAGTTAGTTCTATGTTTGGAATGTTGTACTGCTCAGTTTTTAGGTTGTGAAAAATCCATGTAGAAAAACGTATTTTATTTATTTATTTATTTTAATTGCATAGCTTTCCTTTACTTCCTGGTTCTGCCTCTAGTCTTCCAAGTAGAACTACTTTTATTCTGTCTCTAAGGTGACACCTGTCCTATATGGAAACTCAAACATCATAATGTGCTCTGTTTGTTGCTGGACTTGCTCGTATAGTTTCTGTGAAAAATATAGTTTCTAAAGATGTTTTAGTTGATAAAATCTAGGATAGCTAATGTTTTATGGTGAATATGTTAAAATGTCATTAAAATGTGATCTCTTAATTTTAATAAATGTGATTACATTCAGTATTTCACAAAACCTTTTCTTTCTTTCTTTCTTTCTTTTTTTTTTTTATGGAGGAACCTAAAAAATAATTTGTCATAAACATTTTACAGTCCAGAAACATCTGTTGTGGTTTAGTTAAAATGTGTTGTTTAGTTGTTTTTTTGCTGTTTCCCTCTGTATTTTCCATGTTAATTACTTGATTTTTCTTTTAATATAAATTTTAGAGATGTTGAATGGTTGCTGCAGATGCTTTCTTAGTGTATATGGTTACCAACCGATATCTTGGTGACCGCAGCATTGTTATGTTATGTACACATCAATATTTGACCAAATGGAAAGTGCAGCCCTTTTCCACACTATTCCCCCCCTTCTTCTTTTTTTTTTTTTTTTTATTAATCTCTCTCATGCTCTTTGTTTCTAACAATAGAATATCCTTTTGGTTTATAAAAACTGGCACTTCTTCCAACAATGCAAGTCCTTCATACACACACCATGGATTTTAAGTTCTCCGGTGTATATCTGTAGACACCAGAAAACCAGTCCTGCTTTTATTTGTTTTTAATTTTGCTTCCTTTGTTTCACTAGTATGTCATTGTACAACACTGCTCATCCTATAAACCAGTGATTTCCAAACCAGTCCTCAAGACACTCCTACTAGTCCAGGATAAAGGGATTACCCAGTTTTGTCAAGGTGCTTCTTTTTTTTTTTTTATTATTACTATTATTATTATTATTATTATTATTATTATTATTATTATTTTATTTTATTTTATTTTTCTACTTTCTAAAAACACCTTAGACACAACTGGGTAATCCCAAGATCCTTGACTGGTAGAGGTGTACCTTGAGGACTGTTTTGGAAAACACTCCCACAAATCTCAAGCTCACCGCCTCTAACTCACACTCTTACTACTGCTTGGTGACATCTCTCGTATCCTTGGTCCCGTAACACTTCCTTGGCTATGACACTCTTGTTTAATCTCCCATTGTAAACTCTGTCACGCTATTCTAAAAACCTTTTTTTATATTAACCCACTGCGCATATCTCCTTTTGTTCTATCTCTGGAACATTTTCTCTGTGTGTAACAAGCTCACGGCCGTTGTTTCCAACTCTTTCTACCTCCATGCAATTACCAAAACTTTTTTTTATTCTTTTCTTTTCTTCTGACACTGCTTCCATAGCTTCTTTCACACGCATTGGCCCCCAATTAACCACACCAGTATGCCATGTAAGAAACATGATAGTAGTGCTGGAATCTTGCGCTCCATCTCTTGGACCTATCTTGTTTTGCATCCACTCCGATCTGTCTGCTGCTCTTTTAAAGTTAAAAGATTCTCCTGTTCTCATCACTCTCTTTGAGTGGCAGATATCTTTCACCCTCCTGGACCAATCTCTAAATTTTGACAACTTTTCCTCTTGGCTACCTTACACTCCAGTTGTGCTGTTGCCAACACTTGGGGACTTTAACATCCCCATTGATAACCAACCTGACCATGCTGCCTGTAAACTTAGTTGGTCTGTCTCAATTTATCCTATTCCCTACTCACTGTGACGGACACTATTGACCTGGTATTTTCCTACTTCTGCCTTAAATCTGACTTTACTTGTCGCTCTTTTCCCATTTAAGACCACCACCTACCTTCCTTATAATTTTGATAGATCGACTAAACTTATGCAACATCTCCTTCACACTTTTACAACTCCCTGCCCTATTCTTACTACATCCTCCTCTGCACGGGGCACTCTCGCTGTTCTCAACTACATAAAATATCACAACATTCGTTACAGCCCTGACACTATATAGGCAAATGTGCTACTTGAAAAAATTGCTCTTGCGCTTGGCCGTCTGCACAAAGGACATTCATTTAAAGGGCAGATTACTTGAGAAATGCTTGAACATGAGCATCTCTGAATGGGGCTGCTAGCGGGCTGGTGTGCAATTATGTCAGACTGACAGTCCCCTTATCTAGGCAGGGCCCATCGATTTGGACAACACCAATATTGGGAGGTTTGAAAATGTAATGTTTAAGAAACCATGTTTCCAGCAGTTTAAAATTCTGCTGTTACAGTAGAATTCCTGCTAGCCATGGAAAACAGCTGACCTGGTTTAGGTGCTAGTATTACTAGCTTCATAGTCATGTAGGAGCCATGATATGGCACACCCATAAGGCGTCTTCTAATCCCTTGGGCTGCTTCCTTTTGTATAGGAGAACCGTGCATTCTAGCTTATAATTAGTCCATGGCTTGACAAATTTGTTTTGAATCTAGGAGCCAGGTTTTCCTTAACCCCTTAAGGACCAAACTTCTGGAATAAAAAAGGAATCATGACAAGTCACACATGTCATGTGTCCTTAAGGGGTTAAACTAACAAAGCCTTATTTTCAACAATAAAAATACAGTTCTTAAAAGAAAGCTAGCTACTAGAAAAGCTACAGCTTAAAGGAATACTATAGTAAGTAGAACTACAATTTAATTTAGTTGTTCTGGTGAGTATAGTCGGTCACTGCAGGCTTTATAATGTAAAAAATGTTTTAGAGAAAATGCAGTGTTTACATTGCTGCATAGGAACACCTCCAGTGACAGTCACTCAGATGGCCACTAGAGCTACTTTCTAGTCCAGTTCTGCGCATGTACACGCTGAACTTTCCCCATAGAGATGCATTGATTCAGTGCATCTCTAAGATGGGATACTGATTGGCTAGAGCGGCGTTTGGCTCCACCCTCCTCCGTGGCTGAGATCATCAGAATTCGCAATCTCAGCCAATCCAATGCTTTCCCATAGGACAATTTTGACACACACTGACAAACACTGACATACATTTGTTTTCCTCAAACTAACAAATGGGAGAGCTGAAGTGGTTCCTTTCCTGAGGTCCAGTGTCGGGCTTGTGTAATCTTCAAGCTCTTCTTTCTCGCACGCTGCTTAGTGATGTCATAACCGGGTATGACAGCAGGTCCTGCGAATGGCATCCTTCTGCATATTCACACTTCATTCCCTAGAAGGTAACACGAAGACCACATTATTAAAGTGAAACAATATGGTCAAAGTGACAAAGATAAATTGATAATGCATTACAACTAATGGTAAATAAAACATATGCTTAAGCTTTCCTGAAGCTACACAGTTTAGAGACAATGCTTCCATCTAGAGGCAGACATTCGCCCTTCAGAAAAAGAAGCTCCAATTAAGAGTTTCATTCTGACCTGTCTGTAGTCTTATTCTTATCCCTTAAACTTCTTTAGAGAGCACTTCCAATCATTACATAAAAATATGAAATAAAGGGGAGACTTGAGCAAGTTGAAATAGGTTTGGTGATTATAGCGATCTTTTTACAGGAACAATGCAAGCACCATAAAAATCTATGTGCAGGAAGATCCAATATCATTGTATCTTCGTGAAAACTTTATATTTTAAGCACTCTGTGAAAAAGGCACTGACCAAAGTATCCAATGATCTACTCGCTACAAAATCTCGTGGTCACTACTCTATCCTAATTCTCCTTGACCTGTCTGCGGCTTTTGACACTGTTGATCATCAACAGCTTCTTCTCATCCTCGGCAATATCGGTCTACAAGATACTGCTCTCTCCCAGCGCTCTTTCAGTGTTTCTTTCTCTGGCTCTGCTTCTTCTCCCCAACTCCTCTGTGTTGGTGTCCTCCAAGGTTCAGTCCTTGGTCCCCTACTGTTCTCGATCTATACTGCCTCCCTTGGTAAACTCATTAGCTCCTTTGGCTTCCAAAATCATTTCTATGCAGATGACACGCAAATCTACCTGTCCTCTCCTGATCTCTCCCCGTCCCTCTTGACTAATGTCTCTGACTGCCTCTCTGCTGTTTCTAACTGGATGGCTGCCCACTTCCTTAAACTAAACTTGACCAAAACTGAAATTCTGGTCTTTCCTCCATCAAGTGTTGTTACTCATGTGTCTGTCTCCCTCCAAGTCAACGGTGCTACCATCAGCTCCACCAAACAGGCTCGCTGCCTAGGTGTTCTCTTTGACTCCGACCTCTCCTTGAAGCCTCATGTTCAATCTATCGCCAAATCCTGTCATTTCCATCTCAAAAACATTGCGCGCATCTGACCCTACTTAACGCCAGATGCGACTAAGGTGTTGGTCCATTCCACTGTCCTTTCTCGCCTTGACTACTGTAATCCGTTTCTCAGTGGTCTTACGTGCTCCCAACTAGCGCCGTTACAGTCCATAATGAATGCAGCAGCGAAGCTCATCTTCCTGTCCGCATGCACCTCCCATGCCTCACCCTTCTGTCAGTCCCTACATTAGCTTGCTATAAATGATAGCGCTCAATTTAAATTTCTAGTTCTTGCTTTCAAATCTCACCTATCTATCCTCCCTTATACACAAGTATGTCCCGTCTAGGCCCTTATGATCTGCTAAAGCCTTACGTCTATCTTCTGTCCGTACTCCCACCTCTGATGCTCGCCTTCAAGATTTCTCGAGGGCTGCACCGTTCCTGTGGAACTCGCTTCCCTCCACCGTTAGATGCTCACCCAGTCTCCACTCCTTCAAAAAATCGTTAAAAACCCCACTTCTTCATAAAAGCGTATCAATTAAACTGTTAATAGCTCCTGACTGATTCCTCTTCTGCAACTGTCACTAGTCTAATACTATCCTTACCTTTTTGTGTCATTTTACCCCACTCCCTCTAGCATGTAAGCTCATTGAGCAGGGCCCTCAACCCCTCTGTTCCTGTGTGTCCAACTTGTCTGGTTACAACTACATGTCTGTTCGTCCACCCATTGTAAAGCGCTGCGGAATTTGACGGCGCTCTATAAATATCATCATAATAATATTTTAGCCCTTAAGATAATTTGATTGTTAAACCATATTAGTATCTTGCTGCATTTTCCCAAAGGCATTTGGGAAATTGAAACACTTAATGTGATGGCCACTCCCAAACGTAAAGTGGTTTTAAATATGAATAATGAGGCAATTCAAGAAAAACCAGTATTTCAGTTTTTTTTGTTTTGTTTGTTTTTTGGGGTGGGGGTTATGTTTGCGTTACAATTGTAGACTATTTTCAGCAGTTTAATTGCTGTATACAAAGTATTGGTTTCTAAGTGTGTTTTTAATTTTATGTATTTTGCCACCCACTATTTTTTTTTTTTTTTTTAATACAAGATCAAGTGCTACTGATCATAGGTTTTGTTATTATTCCTGAGTTACTGTTTACTTCCTGACACCTGAGAAACATAGTTTCCTAAAAGCTTCAAGGAAATGGTCCTATGAGTGGAGAGGCATTACCTTTTGTTATATAAATTATCAATATGGAAAGTATTAATATGTATTTAAAGGAACGCTCCAAGCACCTTAACCACTACAGCCTCCTGTGATGGTTATGGTGTCAGAAGTACTCTGTCGCCATCCCGGGGTAAGTAGTCAGAGTCTGGCATCTTACCTGGTGTCCGCTGACTGCAGTCACAGCCCTTTCTGGAGTCAGAAGCTTGCAGCAATGAGTTAAACCTAGTGGTGCCGAGTGTTGCTCACTCACTGAAAGCGTTTATCTGACACAAGCTAATAAGCCAGTCCTGCATGGCAGAACTCAGTTGAGCTAATGGAAGTTTGTTCTAGAAGAGGCTGTGACTGGTGCCTGGCAGACCCTGGGTAATTGTGAAATCATTTGCAAACAATTTGACTACTTACTCTGGGGGGGCGGCACTCCTGGCACTATAACCACTAAAGGTGGCTATTGTGGTTATGGTGCCCTGAGTGGAGGGTTGGTGATATATAAAAAATGGGTTATCATGTGATCTCTTTAGTTGAATAAATTAGAAGGTGAAGTGCCAGAAACGTGAAACTATGGAAAATGCAAAAAAAAAGCATTGTTCCATTTCGAACTAGATTTTAAATTGAAAATATTTTTAAGAACACTTTTAAACCTATTAGTCATAGAAGCCATACCCGCAATGCTTTCCTATGGGAATTTTACAGAAGCGTGAGGATGTCCAGCGTCAGTAAGGTAACCAAAGGTTGCCTAACAAGCAGGAAGTGCCTCTAGTAGGATGT
Organism: Pelobates cultripes; assembly: GCA_933207985.1. Taxonomy (NCBI): domain Eukaryota; kingdom Metazoa; phylum Chordata; class Amphibia; order Anura; family Pelobatidae; genus Pelobates; species Pelobates cultripes. Next base: position 65,857,892 of record OW240920.1, read on the forward strand.
CTGACTGACAGCAACTAGAGGCAGTCTTAACCCTGCAATGTTGTTATTGCAATTTATCAGAAACTGCAATAATTAACATTACAGAGTTAAGGGAACCAGGACACTGCACCCACACCACTTCAATGAGATAAAGTGTTCTGGGTGCCTATAATGTCCATTTAAATGAAACACTTGGAATACACTTCAATTTACTCACTCACAAATAATGTACAAGACAATAACAATATGAACCGTGACTAGTATGTCCTAAATAATATGTGGAGCAGAAGCAAAAAATGTGGACATAAAAATAGGCTGTCAAGTAAAATTGTTTTTGTATTCCTGATGAGGGGGTAGTGGTTGCACACTCCTCCCTCAAAGAACAAGAATAGATTTAATATGGGCCTGGGCTGTTTGTGAATCTAGCCAAGGCCTGGCATTTTTGGAGAAGTATTATTGGAAGTAGCAGAAATGTTGTCCATAGTAAGTCATACACCAAATTTTGTTATAAATGCAAGTTACAGTTGGAGCAATAGATTAGATCAACTTGAGCAAGTATCATTGGGCAGACTAGATGGGCCGAATGGTTCTTATCTGCCGTCACATTCTATGTGTATCATTGATAGGAAAGGGTTCATAAAAAGAAATGTATTACGTCTTGTAAAGTCAAAATACTAGGAGTTTAAAAACTGATTGGTATAGCTATTCAATAGGCTGATTTTCTCAATGTTTTGTCATTTTATGTTTCTAAATAAATACCATGATTGTACCAGCAATACATTACTAAAACAATGTTTATTCCTTTTCCAGGAAAAATGATTTCGGAAGGAAGTTCATTTATGCGTGGATTGTTGATAGGAGGAGCATTTTGTATTTTCATTACTTTGATAGGACATATAAAAGTTGCCCATGAATCTACCACATCTCATGAACATCATCACGTACAAGCTCCAAATAAAGAAGAGGTTCTGAAACTTTCTGAAAACGAAAGAATGGATTTGAGTCAAAATATGCGAGTGTATTGTATAATCTTGGTAAAACCAAAAGACCTTTCATTGTGGGCAGCAGCAAAGGACACATGGGTCAAGCATTGTGACAAAGCCGAATTTTACAGCTCGGAAGAAGTTAAAGCATTTGAATCAATATCTGTTAACACCAATGACATGTGGGCAATGATCAGAAAAGCTATCCAGATAGCCTATGAGAAAAACAAAAGCGAGTACAGTTGGTTTTTCATAAGCCAGCCTTCTGTCTTTGCTGTGATTGAAAACCTGAAGTTCTTCTTGCTAAAAAAAGATCCTTCTCAGCCATTCTACATTGGTCATACGTCTACGTCAGGAGACCTGGAATATGTTGACATTGCAGGAGGCATTGTTTTGAGTGTGGAGTCTCTAAACCGGCTTATCGCTGTTTTCAATGAACCAGATAAGTGCCCCGAGAGTGGAGGTATAATATGGAAAGTCTCTGAAGACAAACAATTGGCTATGTGCTTGAAGTACAAAAATGTGTTGGCTGAGAATGCAGAAGATTCTGAAGGAAAAAACGTCTTCAATACAAAATCTGTCGGCACCCTTATAAAGGAAGCAATGGAAAATGATCCACAGAAAGTAGTGGAGGGATGCTGCTCCGACATGGCCATTACATTCAGTGGACTATCTCCTAACAATATGCAGGTCATGATGTATGGCGTATACAGGTTACGAGCTTACGGACATAGTTTTAATGATGCTTTGGTATTTATGCCACCAGAGAACTCTAATAATGATTAAATATTTGTAGTGTAATACCAGCTACTGGATTCATCTCATCCTCCGCAATGTAAAGTACTATAGAATTCTTCACATTTTAACTTTTTAAGGACCTTTGTCATCGTAGAAGACTGCTTCTTAGAGACACCTACTCTAATATGAAATGTCCCACACGTAACATCAGCAAGTAAACAGGACATTTCATGATAGCATGGGGTCTTCAGGAACTAGGTTGTGTTCATGGCATTAAATATCACTGGTCCTTAAATAGTTTATCAAGAAGCTGGCAACCTGACTTTCTCCAGCCAGCACCTACGGTTCTCTGGCAACTAAAGTTAGTAGTGCAACTGGATTCCCAACAGCTGTAATCTATTCATAACTGGAGTTATTTCATTTATGAAGCTCCTAACCTAATTTTATTTTTATTTTTTTTATTTTTTGTTATTTTAAAGGAACATTATTTCCTGTACTGCATAGGCAGCAAAAGCTTTGGAATTTGAGCTGTTTCCTGTGATGCCCTCCAAATGGCTGGCATGGCTTTCTAAAAAAAAAAAAACAGCTGGAGGTCCAAAGCCACAGATAGATATATATTTGTTTTTCTTTTTGTTTTTCTTGAAGATATGTAAATTATCAAAGTACTTGCCGGCTTGTAATAACACCGAATTTTACAAATGGATAACTTTTGCACTCAAAATCTATTTTTATAAAATTCAAAGACATGGGTAGTTCTGTTTCAAAGTGAGCATTTTTAAAGGTATTTTTGATTATTTTTTTTTTTTCTTTTGAATACTCCCTGTGGGAGATGGAACGTTCTGGTGTGTCTGTGTATTGCCTGTGAAATAATTAGGTAACATGATTCCATTGCCAAACTGTCACATGCACTGTTATGTTTGTGCTGTTACAATATGCGTTTAATTCTATTGTAGTTGCCCATCTGTAGCAAGGTACCACATAAAGGGCAGCCAGTTTCCTGTAGGAGGAATTGTATCTGAAAGAAAAAACAAACACAACACTAAATGGATATTACAGGTGTGCTGACAGGAGACCATGAGAACGTGGCCGTTTGCCATGTTGGCCTGTCATAGTCCAACATTCCTTTGCAAATAATTGGCATTAAGTAAGCTAGGGAGGCTTTAAATTATCTAAATAGTGTACAGGCCAAAATTGGTACCATTTCTAGTTACGTTTTTAAATTCTCTAACCTATCACTAGAATCTTGACTTGTAATTTCTTCTGCTGTTAGCAAAGCACGTTCAACATGACTGACATAACTCAACAATTATTACTTTGGACTTTTAATCCTGCAGACAAGCGCATGTTCATACAGAGCTATTCACCAAAGTGAGAATTTCTAATTTAAGACAAAAGTATCCAAACTGAAAGCATAGTTTATGTAGAAATATTTTCCATTTTGACCTTAAAGTTTGAATTTCTAACAGTTTTCACTTAGTTGAGTAACTAAGTATGCTTTTGATAGAGCATTGTCTTGAAACCGGTTCTATGTTTCATGCATGTGCATCTTTAAGTTGGTTAGTGCTGTCCCTTAAGTAAAAGATGCAACTTCTTGCACAGGTGTGTTCTAGTAAATGTGCAGTACATCAAGTAACTGTGTCAGGAACAAGGGATAGCTTCAGTTTTTCACCAGCAGAAGAACAATTTCTTGGTTAAAAAAAAAAAAAGCTGGAAAGCAAAATTTAAAAATGGTGGCAAAAATAATACTTGTTATTCCAAACAGACAGTTTTCACTGTATAGAGAATCCCCCATAAGCAACGAAGACTCTAGTCTATTGCATTAAATATAATTTTTGAAGCCCTAGATGAGCTATAAAGAAACCGTATACTTGTGTTACTGACCAAAATCTAGCCTTGAAGCTGCACAAGCTTATTTTTTCAGGAAATAGTGATACAATGCCTTTTTTTTGTTTTATTACTAAAATTTTAATTGAGTTGTGATTTTAAAAAAATACATAAATTGTTGCATCTGTGTCAATGAAGGGAGGTATATTTATTGAAATAAAAAAATAATAATCTAGGGGAAAACTGGATTAAAATTTGACCAAATATAGTTCTTTCTGGTAGAAGTGCCAGTGTAGGGGTTGTCAGGTTCATCATGTTTTCATTGACACACATCTTTTAAATGTTGTTGGGTAACATTTAAAAAGTACTGCCCTGCTGTACGCAGAATGTGTTTGCTGCAGAAGGAAGTCATTAACCAAATAACAATCCCAAGAAAACCATCCTGTTAACTGATTTCTCGTCCGTAGCAGCTACAGAAAGTACTTTTCATTTATGGACACTCAGCATGAATAAGATGTGTTAAGGAAGCATGGCAGATCTGACATCCGTTCATGTAAGACATAAGGCAGGGTGTCAGGATATAGTCAAATTGGCACTGGTGGATAGTGGTGAAAATCCTGAAATCCTACATGGGATAAAATTGAGAACCTAGGTTTTAAAGAATTAATCTGTGCAATGAGGTAACTGTCAAATGAAGATTTGGGTGTTCTTTTGGGGTATATATATTTTTGGAATATTTTTGATTGGTATGTGGAAACTTAACATTTCTTAGAAAACTGAACTATTTGTAACTTTGTAATATATGGGGAATTTCAAATACTAAACTTCTGTATGAATAAAAATCCTATTTTATATTAAAATTGAGTTTTCATATTGCATTTATTTGTTTTAAATTATTGCTAAACACCCAGCAGGGCAGTTAGACATCTGATTGTTACCATTCATGTACAAAATATGCTTTTACATTTATGCATGTTTGTGAGTCTTTACTTTTATAGATGTGGGGTTTTGTTTTTTTTAGAAGCTTTTAAAACCTTCAAATAATCATGGAGGAGAGGGGTAGAATCTGACAGAAACGTGGTACAATATGGAAAAAAACAAAAACGAAAACCGGGGTAGACAAATTATATACGGATGGAGACATGATAAACCAATAGGTTTGATCAAAAAATTGAAAAAAGAAGTACAAGTATCCATAGAAGAAGTGGGTAATCTCCCTAAACAAAGTATACAAACTTATACATTGCCTAAACCTCACAGATGAATCACCAGATGAAACATATAAGCCAGGTACATGTCTGAAATATAATTAAAAAGAAAATAATAATCTGACAGACGTGCTAGAAAAGTGTGTATCAAATTTAGGTCAATAACGTCAGACTGCAAGCATAGCTGGCTGGCATGGAGAAGCTATTTTGGCATTACGTTAGAAATACAATATGAATACTAACAATTGTTTTGGATACACAGAATTATTTCTCTCCTTTTAAACAATCTTGTTTAATAGGATATCACAATACATGTGTATTCGCTGAGATAAAATGAATGTGTGTGTGATTTCTATTTCGTTTGGGAATTTTTTGGGTGAATCTTTATCAGCGCCCTAGTTCTGCAGGATTCTGTTGGCATGGCCCGACAGAAACACAGCGGTCACACCGACAGAAATAATACTTACCTTGCTTGCGGCAGACCACAACCCGACCTCCTTCCGTCCCGGTCTCCAGCGTGTGCGGCGTTCCTAGAGATGCCGGCCGCTGCTGTTCCTGTTTTAATGGGATCATTAAAGATGGCGCTTACGTGCATGCAACATCACGTCATAGACGTGCACGCTCATTTTGGGGTCAGAGGTCACATACAGCCAATTACAGCTTTAGGAGGCTTACTTAAACCCACATTACCTTTTGATCAGTGCCCTGTCTTGGTTTCCCTTTGCTAGTTATCAGCGAGTGTGTTCCTGATTGTATTATTCTGGTTTTTGACTTTGGCTTCATTTTGACTTTGCTGATTTCTGGTATCCTTGACTTTTGTCTTTCCCTCATTGTTGTGTCTCATTCTCTATCCCTGACCTCGGCAAGTATTTTGACTATTCTTGGGTACGTTTAAGTCCGGCCATTCTAAGGTCCGGTTAGACGTTTTCCTTAGTCCTAGGTGTGATACTATTCTGCGTGCTGCATCAACTAGTAATCCTGACAATCCGCTTAGAATTACAAATATACTTGTAGTGCCACAACAGCAGGAACAAGCTTAAGTGTACATTTCAAAATAAACATTGTATATTGACAAGGAACTCAATAAAAGAGCTCTGTTTTTAGTATAATAAAATGACAAAGACCGGCTAGGCTAATGTGTAACATTGAAAACTGATGCTATACCTAGACACACGCAAGACATGCTATATTGAGAATCGCCCGCAGTTTAAAACATAATACAAAAGCAAGCAGGGTAGGTAATCATGCCAAGGGGCATGATCAAGACATATTTTAACACTGAAAATATGCCATATATGCTAAAATCTGAGTACATAGAAACACGTTATTACAATTTTAGCTCTATGGGAATGTCTGCAAGCATACTATAGCTATGGCGATGACAAGTTTCAGGTAAGTAAGGACATGTTAGTTGAATTATAAAGCTGTATGAGCCACTGTACCCTGCACTCACAATATAGATACTGCACCGCTTAAATTAGAAATCAATTCCGGCAGAACCCAACAAGTCTACCCGACGACCCTTCAGCGACCACACACCTACTCTCGTGTGCATCAAGGCCTGATTCTGAGTTACTCATGGCGGGACTCTGTGCTGCCCATATGTGGCAGAGGTTAAACTCACTGCAGACGTGGTGTCCCGGCATTCTAGGCTAAGAAAGACTCTTATGTTTCTTGTATGTGGGATTTAAGGCTAGCCTGCCCAAGGGGTCTCCTTAAGGTACTTTCCCTAAAAGTGATCTCTGTGCATTCCACTTCCTTATTTACTTATCTCATGTTCTCGTGCACTGTTATTTCTTCTCTTTGCCTTATTATATTTCTTTAAAAGTGCAGTATACCTAGCGTTTGTATGTTCCATCAACTATGCTTGACTTATGTCTATACCGACATGTTGTTATATGATTGTCTGTTAACCCCTGCACGCCAATAATAAAGAATGTAAATTAGAAATCAAAAAAGGAAAATAAATTTATATAACTCTGCACCAACATTGAGGCTTGGAAGTGCAGAAAAAAAAGGGCGCTGTGCCTTTAAGTGTTCAACAATTAAAACAGTCTATAAACAGATATTGATCAAACAATAGTGAATAAAGTGCAAATACAATTTATATTCATTACTTTAAGTGCAAATGGATAATATCAAATATATTATACTGTGTGAATTTGTGCTCTTTGTGAAATTCAACCAGAGAAACACTTACTCCTCAAAATATAGACACAGCTGTTGATTGAAGGAGTATCTCTTTGGAATAGCTCCACATATAAGTAAAGAAATAGGGAAACAAGAAAACACAATATAGTGTAAATCTGTATAAGTATAATCAAAAATAGTAGGAGAATACAACTCACAATGGTAGAGCAGAATAAAGTCTGCTCCAACTTTTGACGCTTTAAAATCCTCTCTGCAGGATTCTGTAGAACAGTTGAATGATGTGCTTGAAACAGGCAGGATGGCACCGGAATAAAAATAAACCTTTTATTGGTACAAAGTAAAACAGAAAATCACCCCTCTCCCTGGAAAGCCAAGATGGTTCGAACACACTTCTGACTCGCGGCATGCACTTGCGGTCTTCCAGTGGTTAGATGTTTCCGGGAATAGGAGGTGCTAGTAACACGTACTGACGTTGTGCGTCCAAAAACGCGATGACGTGTTTCGCCTTGACGGCTTCCTCAGATCACGTTCGGGTGGTTGCCGTCTCTCAAAATATATACCCGTCTATGTAGGCGTGGTATCCTCTTCAAATGCACATAATTAGTCCCAAATGTGAAAAAAATCTATGAACTATAGGGCATATTGCCTAAATGTCTCTTCATATAAATGTCCACTATGTAGAATATTATATATATATATAATACAAATAAGAATATAAACTAATAATACCATTCAATAAAGGAAGATGGTTAGGTCTAATGTACATATACAAGTAAAAATATCCTACGTGGGAAAAAAAAGGATATAGAAATTACTTCATATGAAAATTCATAATAAACTTATAAATATATGGACCGATAATTAACAAGTATAAATAATCCCAATACTCATGAAAAAATTTTTATGTGTAAAAGCAGGAGGAACACTAAAGTAATAATAAACAGGAGGAAGGGGGGACTTATCATAAGAAGTTATATAGATCAAATTCTATATTAAGTCCATTGGGCTCTAGGGTACCTGATTTGTGTGCCCATTTAATTTCTTCCTTCCCAATGTCTAGAATATAGTTGCCACCTCTCCAAGATTTTTTCACTATCTGAATCCCTAAAAATGTTAAGCCACTTGGATCTAGTTTATGATATCTTTTAAAATGAGCTGAAACGCTATGCTGTTCAAAACCCTTTTTAATATTATTAATATGTTCGTACACTCTTTTGTGTAGAGGACGAATAGTCCGGCCAACGTATTGCAATCCGCACGGACAAATTAAAAGATAAATAAGATTTTTACTAAAACAAGTTATAAAATAGTTTATTTGGAAATCTTCTTCTTTATGCTTTGTTTTGAATTGAGGCTTGGAAGGCCTGTAATGCCAGACAGAGGGAGGATGGTGCCCATCAGCAGTTGTGGAATATGTATACGAAGGCAATAACTGTCTAGAGAAACACACATTCATCCGAGGCCTAAGTCTGGTAAACAAGTAAGTGCTAGGGGGAGGCTGTCGATGATGGGGGGTAAGACAGGAGAAAGTTGGGATATCCCTCCTGCGCCAGTGTTGAATGAAGGCCAGCATCCCTGAGCCACAGGTGTGGGGGCTCTTGGAGTTCAAATCCATCCCTGTTGAGAAATAGTAGAAGGCCTTGATGGTGAGTCGCCAGCCATCGATCTTCCGCTTGGGTGGGTGATGCAACAGGGTCATGCCCATGTAAGTCTCATCCCAGTCGGACAAGTGTGGGAGGAAACAAGTTTATATGCAAACGCTTTACCCCCACCCCTGGCCATTGGTCTTCCACTGTTGTATGACACGATGGTGCAAGACTCAATTGTCGCCCAAAAGCAGTCAAAGATTATGTCTAACCACCTCAGCATTTGCTCCACTGAGCACTGGGTCTTTTGTAGACTGTGTTGGCCCTAGATCAAGGGGTAAGAAAACCTCCACTATCTCTGGAGATCCCGTTTCTGCTGAGAGTCTGAAAGTGTCAGCTGAGGTATGTGGTGTCGGCCAGTGGTGACCGGGCATAAGCTCTGCTGGTCCATAGGGGGAAGAATATAGATCTGCAGTATAGTGCAGTGCCGCCTACCCTGTCCAATGATTCAGTAGGCTTTACTGGAACCGCTCGGTGAGAACCCTGTTTGAGTCACAATAGAATCGATCAGTGGACACCTCATTTAGTTCTGGGGACATGCAGCCAACAAATCGAGCCAGTTGAGATTGCTGGGAGTCAGCTTGTTTTCAAAATGCCAGGATCAGGTGGGAAGCACTCTCAAAGTGCGTCTGGATGCCATGATGTTCAGGCCCCGTCCCAACTCTTTTGGGATGTTATCTACCCACTAGCGATAGCATGAATCCACATTAGACAGACACATAAAAGGAACACTAAGCTCCATACCTGCTATTTCATATGTAAAGCTGAAAGCTCCTAAATAAAAGCTTTCATTAACTCCTATCTGATCTCTCTTAAAGGACCACTCTAGGCACCCAGACCCCTCTAGGATTAACCCTTTTTTTTAATAAACATAGCAGTTTCAGAGAAACTGCTATGTTTATAAATGGGTTAATCCAGCCTCCAAAGCCTCTAGTGGCTGTCTCATTGACAGCCGTTAGAGGCGCTTGCGTGCTTCTCACTGTGTAAATCACAGTGAGAAGACGCCAGCGTCCATAGGACAGCATTATGAATGCTTTCCTGAGACTGGCTGAATGCTCGCGGCTCCTGACGCGCATGCGCATTCAGCCGAAGAGGAGGATCGCAGGAGGAGAGCTCCCCGCCCAGCGCTGGAAAAAAAGTAAGTTTAACCCCTTTCCTCGCCATCCAGCCCGGCGGGTGGGGGCACCTTTAGGGCACTATAGTGACAGGAAAACCAATGTTTTCCTGGCACTATAGTGGTCCTTTAATCAATGAGCTAAACCCTGTACCCCTGAGTTTATCACAAATAGAGAGCTTAGAGCTTTCCAAAGGAAGCAGTGGTGATGGGGAGTAGGGTCTGTGAACTCTATGTAAGAGGTCAAATTGCTTTGAAATTGTTTGACTCCTTACAACAGGGCTGTGCCAGGGTACTCCCACCAACATAACCACTACAGCACTCTTTAACTTTTCATATATTTATAACTGTGCCGTAAAGATTTAGTAACATTAACATTGCTTTTATGCGGTTAAAATTAAAAAAAAATTTCTGTGGTGGTTTATGCAGTAAGCTATTTCAGCTGCTGACATTAATTTGGCTTGGGAGACATTAGGATTAAAATGGTTGTAACTCCTACTAATCATGCACAGACCAGGTTCCTCCTTGTTATTATTGGTATTTATATAGCACCAACTAATTCTGCAGTGCTTTACAATATTATGAAAGGGGGGAGGGGATTTACAATAAATGAGACAATTACACAGTGACACGGGAACAATGGGTAGATGAGGACCCTGGTGAAATGAGCTTACAGTTTAGAGGAGGTGGGGTACAAATACACAACAAAGCAGCAAGGGTGACAGCCACCAAACAAAAGTAGCAGAGTTGGAGGTGAGAGTGAAGTGTGGCTCTTTAGCAGAGCAAGAGACAGATTTGGATAAGTATAGATAAGTTACTCTGGGAGTCCATAAGCATTTCTGAACATATGTGTTTTGATGGACATCTTAAACAATTGAAGACTAAGGGAGAGTCTGATGGGGGTAGGCATGCTGTTTCAAAGAAAGGGAGCCGCCCACGAGAAGTCCTGCAAGTGCGAGTTATCAGTAAGCAGCAGACAGGAGAAGGTCACTGGCAGAGCGGAGAAACAGAGAAGATGCATATCTATGGATCAGGGAATAAATGTAAGATGGGCTAGAGTTGGTTAGAGCTTTATAGGTAAGGTTTAGTAGTTTGAATTGACACCTATAGAATACAGGAAGCCAGTGTAAGGATCGACAGAGGAGCAATGGGTGAGAAATATCAGCCTGGCAGCAGCATTCTTTACCGATTGTAGCGGGGCAGTTATGCTTTTGGGGAGACGAACTAGGAGAGAATTACAGTAATCCATGCAAGAGATTACCAGAGCATGAACAAGCTCGTTGGCAGCATCTTGTGTAAGAAAGGGTCAGATGCGGTGATGTTTTTAAGGTGGAATCTGCAGGTTCATGATCACATCAGTCAGCAGAGAGAAGGGAGATAGGAAGAAGAACTTGGAATGTCTGGATCTATGTCCTTAGAGTCTTGCTGGATTGTGTGCTGTCTGTGATGTGTCAGGGTCTATGTTGGAACTTGGCACTCTTTGTCAATTATAGCAATGGACAGGGAAATAAAAATGCATGCAGTGAAGGCATATTCCTACAAAATACAGTTTACATAAATACAGAGTGAACTGAAAGTGAAATTTCAAATTCTAGGTAACTAACGGATTCAGAGTAAAATCCCCATCTCCATTATAGTTATAAATTTTCTTTTTGTATCTTAAAATTAAATTCACAATCCCTCTCTATGCAAATTATTTTCATTTTGTCAAATGCATGTTGCTACTTCCTATGGTTTTCATGCCTTGGCTGATTACACTGTTACCTCCACTCACCTGGCCAGCTGGAAAGGAAGACACCAGTTTCCAGTAGGTATGATCTTAAAGGGACACTAAACACCAAAAAAAGAGAAACACCGAGGAGAGGGACCGCTTACTCCTCTTTGTTGCTCAGTCCTTGTCATAGATCTTCTGTGCTGCAGTGTAATTCTAAGGATTTAATGACAGGTGTGGAACATACTTTTTTTTCTTCTTTGAAATGCGTTAAATTAAAATGTAAACATTTGCTTGCACTATATATAAATGACCTGTAAAGCTCTTTAAGACAGGTTGTGCTGGTTATGACCAGTATACTTTACATGGCCTGCACTTTAGGGATTAATACAGGGCACACCAGATTCTGTGGACTACATCTCCCACAAAGCAGGCAAAGCATCAGGAGAGATGTAATCCACAACATCTGGAAAGCCTAGTTTAATATATACTAAAACAAATCAAATAATTGTATTAATAGTTCACATTTAAAAGATTGCTTCCCGATCTACAAACTATTAGAGTATCAATGCACTGTTTGTATGAATCACAACATTTTTAACATAATTATTTTATTAAGCAGAATTACAGCACAAAATGTGTTTTACATTCAATAACATCAATAAAAACATTTTTTCAAGCAATCTGCATTTGTTCCAAGAGCTTCATTTGTAAGTCTTCATGTGCCACAAGCCATCATTTAAATAGTGAATATTTTCAATGCCGATTCCTTTATTGACTTTTGTACTGGTGGAGAATAAAAAAAATTATATTTACTTAATCAACTTACAAACTGAGAAATATTCTTCCAAATACAATAGCTTACAGATGCCTAATCACAAACCTCTCAATATGTAAATATAGGCATTTAACACCATATTCATAGTATAAACATGGGTATACAAAGAATTAAAAGGTAGCTATAATAAAGGGCTTTTAGATGATTTAGTATTAAAGGACAACTGTCACTTAAATACATTTTAATATAATCCTTTCATCAAGTATTGAAAAAGAAATAAAGTATGTTTAAAGAAAAATAAAAAGAGAAAACTCACCCCAAGCTTTTGTTTACGACAGAATCCTTCAGACATATACATGCACCTTCGGACAGGGTTTGAAAACAGACACTCTATTGTCTTCCCTGAACAGATAACTAAACTCAAGAGGTAGCCAATAGCCCAGGGCATCTGCCTTCTCTTTGAGCTGCATTGGGATGTCTGTTATTGGACGGCCACAGAACGCCTGGGTTTAGATGGGGCTGGCTTGCAAAGGCTGCAGAGAAGGGAACGGCAGCTTTTGCAAACTGTGTTTAGATATAACCCCAAACAAAAATGCTCTTATTTGTGTAGAATTTACAAACACCCTCTTCCCATCTACAAGGTGCAAACATTCTGCATTGTATGTTTGGGGCAGAAAATTGATGAAACCAACTGCAATGTGATAGCAGAGCACCATCAGAATTACACATAGGCAAAGGGACCACTTCACAGTTTGCAATGAATCTGATTTCTCAACAGCTACGCAGGGAAACGTTTTTCCATATGAAATTTATCAAGTCCAAAGTTTGGAATTTTGCTGCAAAAGAAGAACTTGCCTGCAGCACTTCCTGCTATAATGTGTAGATTGGTAACACCATCCAAACATGGAATCGTTTAGGAACATAAACAGTCGCTGTTGCTTATAGACTTACATATCATCTGCAGACATCTTCATAACACCAACACACAGGGCATGCTGCTTTCCTTCTGCCATTATAGCCTTAATGTTATAGTTAAGGAAAAGATGAGCACACGGAACAATTTTAAATATCAAATTTGTGCATTCCAGGTATTTGTGCTTTCATTGGATATCTATATTACTTTATAACCATCAGAAGAATGAAGACTGAATTTAACTGGCAGCTGATTTAGAATTCAGTTGTGTAGCTATACACATTCTAAAGCCGAAGCTCTAGCCAACTGAACAATCTCATAGGACGGTTTACGTAAAAAGGGTAATTTAGGATTTAGAAAGTTATGAGCAACAAAACATCGGGGAAAGACCATACCAGAAAAAAAAATAATAAAAAAAAATAAATATATATATATAAAAAACTTTTTTTGCGTTACTATAATACATTTTTCTAACACTTCCCCTTTCTTCTCGGCAAAATGCTAAGACTCCAGAAGAGAATAACAAAGCTTTAAGTAAACATTATGCTTTGATGTTTTTCTTTTATTAAAAAGTATCCCTTTAAGCAACATAACCTCTTCATCTTATTGAAGTGGTTATGGTGTAATGACAATGTTCCGCATTTATTCTTTTTTTAAATATTCCATACCAAACATACATACCTTTTTTGCTATGGGTGGGCCTGGAAAGCTCTCTTTCTTCCTGGCATTATCATGTATGTACAACTTTTGCATGCTGTGTAAGTTTAACCATAGTGTCAAAGATAATGTTGCCTGGCTTTCAGGCAATTTACCTCTCTAACCTCTAATGTTTCTGTCAACTGAACCATGCAGATACTGCAGAAACAGCCATATTTACCTTGAAGAGTATAACAGTCAATGGAGATGTTTCTGCTACACTGATTGAGTAGAAGATTGGATATGCACGCAGCACTCTATGAGAAGCAATGGATTGGACCACACCTGAGACCATGCCTGTTCCATTACTTTCCTGGAGAAGAGAGCAGCGCAAATGGAGCATTGGCACTGAAAAATGGGTGAAAAAGTAAAAAAGCTTTCTAAAAATATCTTAAAGGGACTCTCCAGTGCCAGGAAAACAAACCGTTTTTCTGGCACTGCAGGTCCCCTCTCTCTCCCACCCCCCATCCCAAGTTGCTGAAGTCCCTCGGCGCTGGTTCAGGGTCCGCCCACACTCCTCCCCCGCCTTCGTCATCCGACAGGGGAGACCTATTGCGCATGCGCGGCTGCCGGCAGGGGAGACCTAATGCAGATGTGCAGCAATGCCGTGCACGCGCATTAGACCTCCCCATAGGAAAGCATTGAAAAATGCTTTCATTGCTTTCCTATGGGGATTTCAGCGATGCTGGAGGTCCTCACATAGCAGGAGTACGTCCAGAGGCGCTACACACATGGAAGTTCCCTCTAGTGGCTGTCTAGTAGACAGCCACTAGAGGAGGAGTTAACCCTGCAAGGTAAATATTGCAGTTTATGAAAACTGCAATAATTACACTTGCAGGGTTAAGAGTAGTGGGAGTTGGCATCCAGACCACTCCAAAGGGCAGAAGTGGTCTGGGTGCCTGGAGTGTCCCTTTAATGAGACACACACGGTGGATTGACCTATAAAACTAGGGACAGGGACAATAGAACGCTATAAATACCGGTTTATATTCCCAATGCTTTAGTGTTCCTTTAATTTGCTGCAAAGGCCAGTTCTGCAGCAAATTAAATATACATTTCCAGGACGTACAAAATATTTGTACAAATTTTAATCTTTTTTTGGTCATCTTTGTAATGCTATGAATACAAATGCATTTAGCACAGAGGTTTTCTTCAAGTGGGAGAGAGCACAGCAAATCATGCACTTCCTTTCTGATTCCAGAAATAGAATAATGAAAACCATTCACGTGAGTGCATTAGATCAAAAGGTAAAGATGGTAAATTCTCCCAGGAGAGTCACCTCATAGTACTTTGTTTTGGGACAGTGAATAAATACCTAGACACAACATTCCCAGTTGGTATACCGATATTGCCACCAACTAGATATCCCTTAAACAACAGTAGAAAGGAATCAGTCTAAGTTTGTTCACTGTTTAAGTGCCAATACAAACGTTTGCTCAAAAATAAGGATACAACAACCGTATCAGCTGCTGCAGTGTAAAGCTTGGCTCCTGGAGATGTGAGGCCCGGGCACATAATGTTAGCTCCGCTGAGAACAAATTTAATTGCTCCTTTATCAACTTGTTGATGTGGAAGAATAAAGGGAACTGTAAAAGATGAAAAAGGATTGTATTAATGTATTAACATATATCAATAAACATTTTAAATGCCTAACAGCTGATACGTTTCTGTTAATAGTTTTAAAGTCTATAGCATAACTGAAGCCATTTCTAACTCAAAATTTTCAACAAGATGCACAATAAGACAACAAGAAAAAGCAAAAAAAACAGATAAGAAAAATATACATGTTGCTTTAATCGTTTGATACCGTTAATTGGAGCAGAAAACCAATTTAATTATTTTAACCTTATGACAATGGAATTCACAACTCTGGGTGAATTACACACAAACTAATAGAAATGCCTAAACATTTGAACTTTCACATCTGAGGTTATTAAACAGCTTGGTAGCCAACTAACAGTTAGCTGAAGAATGTAAATTTGTATTTAAAAAATATAAAAATCTGATCAGGAAAAAAAAAAAAAAAATCAGGAAGAGACCTTGCCCTTTTCCTCTTTTTGACAACAATCATCAACTGAGCAGATTCAAGAGCAGCAGGGATAGCCTGAACTACTGCAGCTCTGATATCCCTGAAAAAAACTGTTCTAATGAATGTTACGCTTTTGTCACATTAGGTACTGACGATGTAGTGATCACAGTTATCGGATATGAGACAGCTTTGCTTCAAATATTTTCTAAAGATGAAGCAAATATTTTAATAGTAAAAAAATCAAAGTATGCATGTTTCAATTCACATTTTTATTTTGCAGTCAATACTTACATTTGTGTAGTAATCTCAGTGTTGGATAGAATGGTCCCTCCCTTTGCCTGAAGAATAGCAGCTCTCCATTTACTGTTAATATTTCTATATGTTCATGGCTGTTAAATCAGAAACAAGTCAAAGTATAGATAATGTTAACAAATGGCCGTACAGTCTATGATGATTAGTACTATTCTTGGCCCCATCACTTAGCAGTAAAGTCCCTTGCCAGCACTTATCTGAGTAATGACCGTGTGCCTTGCTGCCTGATTAATTGTTTCCCAAGAGATAAGTATTGGTAACATCAGAGGTAACAGCTGATGTGCCATATGTCCCAACTACTAATAAAAAGCATTTGATTGGACAATGATCATCAAGATATGGGAAGTAGCTTGATTACATTTGAGGGGACAGATCAGCCTTAGAATGGGAGGTTGTTTCAAGGCTGGACTAAAGATAAATGTAAATGTGTTTTTTGGGGGTTATTTGGGAGGGGGGGAGGGAAGGTTCACACATGTTACTTGTGTGACAAATGCTCCTTCCAACAAACGTTTGCTGGGGAAGTGTGGAAGCCGGCCTCCTGCCCACGACTAAGGTCCAAGTCTGAGACCCCGCCCAGCCACCATTAGCAGTTTTCCCTGAGTGCCCCTGGTTCAGCACTTTACCTTCATTCAAATGGAACTGAATGCTAGCTCCCTGGCGGCCATTCGCATGAATCAAACCCACAAATGGTCATCAGCGGAACTTAACCGCGACCACTATGGAACTAATTTCGGCATGAGGACTTCGTAGGTTTCCAGTCACCTCAGCGGGACTTAGCCGCGAATGTTATGGAACAGTTTACGGCATGATGTGACCGTTCGGTTCCAGGACAACTTGGTCCGGGGTTTTGGACCACTTTGCAACCCGCCAGAAGAGCGCTTTTTGGAGGGAAGGTGCCTGAGTTTAAGGGGAACAAATGCTACCTGAGAGCCGGAGCGGAGCACCCCGTATTTCGGACGCAGGAGCTCCAAAACGTTGACTGTCAAAAGCACCAAACGCCCTGGAACTATTTTTGGCATAGGAACACGTGTGCGGCCAGTCAGAACTTTAACATGGTGGCGTTTCCCCTACACTGCATGTATCTGAGGGCTATTTGGACAACTTGGGCGCTCAGATCAGGGCTATTTGGGGATGTATTATATGTGGGGTTATTGTATGTTATGTTTTGGGGTACTTATATGTTTGTGTTTGGCCCTCTGTTCCTGGGAGATAATTAGATTACCAGTCTTTAACTCAATTATCTTCCAGGCCCAGAGATTCCTGGGACGGGCTTGTGTTGAATACAATGGGGACCCCATGCTGGGGTCTGTGCATAAAAGGCAGAGTTTGGCTCATTAAAATCAGTTGTACTCCCAGAACTACAGGTCGTCTAGTTACCGGGAGGAGAAAGGGCTAATCACTGCTCAGCCCCTTGCTCCATCTTGTGGAGGATTCAGCGGGGAAAGTCCTTGTAAGGACTTCAGCTGACAGTACTGTCTGTCTTCCAGTCCCTGGGAGGGAATAGAGCTAGTCCCCTATCCTGTTTGCAGGACAGAGAGGCTCCAGGAGGATATCCAGTCAAGCCACGGCGACTGAGGTTTTCCCCTGCTCCAGCTAGGAAGCGATTCTTGGTAGAGGTACCCATCTGGGGTACCAGGAGCTCTGCTACAACAGGTTTCAGACTGGTCACCATAGTCTCATCGGAAGCTCAGAGCTGGAGGGAGCAGTGGGAAGTGGCGGACTTCCTCTACAACGACCCTTTGAGGATGTATAGAGGTTTGTCATGTATTTATTGCCCTGTGGCCATACAACTTCAGAGTAGAGGGAGTCGGAGGGGCACTGTGGGGTCTCCTCTACGTGAAAGTTTTATCTAACTTCCTCAAGGCCGCAAACCGTGTCCTGAATATTTGGTTTGCCGCCTTGGTCCACTCTTTTGTAGTCTGGAGTGATTAGGCAGCGCTTCCCACCTGACCAGAGTGTAATAGTTACAGCACCATGGCTCGAGGGAGCTGACTAGTTCGGTCCCTCTGACTCCAATGCCACTAACACCTATGTCCTAAAACTATTGTTGAACTTGTACATATTGGTTCTTGGTTTCAGTTTCTTGATATTAGAAGCCTCGGCTTGCACTACCTTATCCCTTCCCTCCTTTATTTTCTCTCTCTTCTCCTCACACCCATTTACTATATCGGCTCTTTACAGGCCAATACTACATCGGTTCTTTGCAGGTCCCCCCCACCCGCCCCTTTATATATCCAGGAATGCAGGGACATATAGAAACCCCCTCTCTTTCGCTCTTGTTCTTCCTTCCCCTGAACCCCCGAAACGCAAGCTGGATTTAAACTGTTTTAGTTACACATGGAATCTGATAATGTTTATGTTGCATCACAATCCGTGATGGCCTATAAAAGCTGAGACTTTCTTCTTGATCCAGTTGTTGTAAAGGCTGGCTAGATGTAGTACAGTTAGAGTGTTTTCCCTTAGACACTTACCATCTTACAATCTTAACTGGGTCCTTTTTTGGCATTATCTGGTTAAGCCATTGATCTATCCCAGGAAACTGTTCATTCAGCTGATTTTTTATGCCTTTTATCACAGATGTCTTTAACTGAATGCAGTTGGAAACATTTTCTTTCTCATCAAATCTGCAGAAAAAAAAAAAAATGATTTACAGAGGAAAGTTCTGTGTGGCACTAGAAAAACAGCATGTCACTATGTAAAAACAGACATTGTGATTTTCTTGTTCAGATCTGGTGAGAGCAAAAGACAATATGTATAGCCCATTCGCTCCCCCTTCCTGTAGAATTATAAATAACCCCTGTTTTGTGCTTTTGGACCTCAATATAAGCTACGCTCAGTGTTGAACATATTTTTAAACTCTACTTTCCATGATAAAAAATAATAATTCAACGTTTATTCTTAAGAAATAATTGATCATGAAGGTTTTTAACTATTTCACTGACCTTGAGATAAAATATACGTACCAACAAATGTATTTTACTAAATAATGCGATGCATTATTGTGTGTTTAGATATGAAAATTTTTTATTCTTAAAATATAATTACTACAAGGCTACATCATCTTGTAAATCCTGAAATGGGGACCAGTGCTGGTTCTAAAGGAATATCAGCTTATTTACTAAAACAAGCAATTTAAGGAATTCAAAGTGCATTTTAATTCAGGGACAAAATGGAAGCGTGACTGACTAGGAGATTTTTTCCAATACAGCTACTTTTGCCTAAATTCATTTTGAATACCCAACAGTTATAAAATTGGTAAATAACCATATAAATTGTATACAACCACTATAGATAGTCAGCCCCTAGAAGTGGAGTTAACCCTGGCTGGTAATTAATGCACTTTATCAAATACTGCAATAATCACCACTGGAGTGTTAAGGGACCTGGGACACTGCACCCAAACCACTTCAATGAAAGGAAGTGATCTACTTGCCTATTGTGTCCCTTTAGGTAAGGTCCATTGTGGTTTGACATGCCTGATACTGAGGGTATAGAACAGGGGGAGTTGTACAAACTTATGTCTGGAATAAGATGTTTGCAGTTCTCAATGTTATGATTTTTGAGACATGACTGCACTATTTTATAATTAATACATACCTTCCAGTAAAATGCCATATCAGGTAACTTACCTAGGACCATAACAAACCATTTCCTGGACTGACATCATTATAAATGCTACAGTGAACCTTAAAACCAACTGAGTTGTATATTATGCTCTAAAAAGGCATTTTACCCACAGAGCAAGAGTGGGGGAGACAGAAGAAATGCTACAAAGCACCCATGCTTCAATCACCTGGAGGTGAATTACCCATAGACCATGCTGTGCACAATAGCCAAATGTTACAAGCTCATTGTGCATTATACATATAAAGCATTGCCAATGGGGTCTATCTGTACATGGGAATTAATCTCCATAGAAACACATGGGGTGTACCAGAATCTATCCTTATACACACACACAACCCCCATGTACTGAGGTCACTGCAGCACAATGGGCCATGGCCCCTGCATGTTATGGAGTATGAGACAGGTCACTGATTCACTCACTTTTTAAACATGCTGACGCTTCGCAGGGCCAAGCAGCTTCTAAAGGTTTAATGGGTGATAGAACTGTTTCACATCCGGGTCACTGGGAGCATCAGTAATCCAACCACGCTGGTGTTCTGGCAACTACACCTTCTAAGGGAAGTGATGTCATCCGCAGGAAGTGACGGAGTCCTGGCGGATGTAAGACATTGCTGGCGGAAGTAAAGCTCCATGCTAAATGCTAAAGGAGCATTCTTTGATTTTTTTAAAAGTGAGGGTTTCGGGGTCATAAACAATACTGAAGCTATTAAAATGCTGTTGGGTTGTCAACAAATGCAGGGTCATTCACTGAAGTGTTAATTGTAGGGAATGTAAAGTACATTTAAAATGTAACATCAATATAACAGAATTGAAAACATCCTCCAAGTCAGATATGGTTTCGGTTTGTCTATGTCAGCCTAAAATTCACTTTGATATCTCAACAATTTATACATTGGCAGATAACCATGGCAGAGGTTAAACTGTAACGATAAAAAAATTATTTTCAGAAAAAATAACTTTTTTAAGTACATGCTTTTGCATTTGATAAATAAACAATTTTTGAAAGCTTCATATTCAATATTTTCTGTTATACCTATAAAAAAAAAAAAAAAGTTATTACAATGTATTCCGGTACTCCATTATTTTACATCTGGATCCCTGGGATAATCCAGTTATAAAAAAAGCAGACCTGTCAGTTTTCTGTAGTTGATAATTCCTCGGGCGCTCTAAGGTGGACATCTGTGCTGCCTTACTCTTGTGCCAGTCCTATCTCCATAAGTGTTAAAGACATTTTACATATTGCTGTGCTAGGACAATGTGTTATATCAGGAAATATAGCAGTCTTCAAATTTGCCTGAACTCCAAAGTGACCCAGCATTTGTAAAAGTAGATAGTAAAGCTAAGTTGTGTTTAGTTATATACTTTAGATATTGCTCTTTCAATTTGTATATGGAATTGCAGCGCCAAATTTCACTTCATTTCCAAACTATACTAGATCCACTTCTCGACTGGCCTAGCAGGTCTTGATTTCTTTTGTGATCACAGCAATAAATCAGTACTATCCCAGAATTGGTTCCATGATTATTGGTTTGGTTTTCTTCTTTAACCCGTCAAGGATGGAGACAATTATACAAGTTTTGAACCAAAACGAAAACTTGAATTTGAGCTGTAGGTTTGTTCCACTGTAATTTAAGGGTTTATTTTTAAGTGCCCCCATACATATTATATGGGGGTTTTTTTTTAAAGAGAGAAAGGCTTTAATATAGGATACTATAGGTATACCTAACACAATAATATGTGTGAATAAAATGTACAAAATTGCTTTTTTTTCACAGTTTTAATTATATAAATTTTTACACGTCCAGTGCAACTAATTAAAAAGAACTCAGAATAGATTCAAACATCAGTCCTGATTGTTAAAAGCCTAATATGTCTAGGATCAAATTTATTTTTAATTGCTAGCGCCAACCCTACCAAATCTCACATTAATACTATACTAACCACACCCCTTATCCAATCCTTGCACTAACTCTAACAGTATGCCCACCCTAATCTTACCTTTAACCTTAACCCTACACAATCTCTAACCGTAAAACAGCATTCACCCAAACCCCAACCCTACATCTAAACATATCCTTACCCAAACACTAACTCTAAATTACAGTACCAGATTTAGGGTATGTTCTTTATAATTTGGGGTAATTTAAGTTTGTTCTATGAAACAACACCCATAACTGTTTTACCCTGGATATATCCATGGCAGCACTACGTATGGGTATAGCTCCTCCCCTTCTCAATTGGACAGGAACACCTCCTAAATAAAAGAGACTCCACCCCATGCCCCCTCAGTCTTTTTTTCCTGTTCACTTCTCAGGGACAGTGGAGGTTGCATCTCCTAAAATGTTTCTTTTGTGACTTATTCGGGTCTAATTGTACCCCAGTCCCATGGGGAGTTCAGCCTCTCTCCCCAAGAAAGCCTCAGGACACTGCGCCTCACCAAGGGCAACCTCCTGAAGGATTCTCCCCTTAGCGACCGGGAGCTATGCTGCAGTGACCCTATAGGTAGCAGCTGGATGTGCCAGACCCATGGAGGTGGTAATTCCCGCAGAAGGGTTCACCTACTCGCAGCAAAAAAATTGGGCTTCTTGGCTTTCCCAATAAAGATGGCCTGCCCTATCCTCAGGATGTACTGGAGACCTTATCTTCAGAAGGATATTGATACCTTAGAGAGAGTTCAGAGAAGAGCTACTAAACTGGTTCATGGATTGCAGGATAAAACTTACCAGGAAAGGGTAAAGGATCTTAACATGTATAGCTTGGAGGAAAGACGAGACAGGGGGAATATGATAGAAACATTTAAATACATAAAGGGAATCAACACAGTAAAGGAGGAGACTATATTTAAAAGAAGAAAAACTACCACAACAAGAGGACATAGTCTTAAATTAGAGGGACAAAGGTTTAAAAATAATATCAGGAAGTATTACTTTACTGAGAGGGTAGTGGATGCATGGAATAGCCTTCCAGCTGAAGTGGTAGAGGTTAACACAGTAAAGGAGTTTAAGCATGCTTGGGATAGGCACAAGGCTATCCTAACTATAAGATAAGGCCAGGGGCTAATGAAAGTATTTAGAAAATTGGGCAGACCAGATGGGCCAAATGGTTCTTATCTGCTGTCACATTCTATGTTTCTATGTTTCTATGTAAGTGGCAGTGGATTAAGAACTTTCCTGACCAGGAATGGGCTCCTGTTTCCTTGTGGCTGATCCATTCCGGTCGTGAAACGCATGGTGGAACGCACACCGATATCGCTAACATTTCCGGTTCGTCACTTCAGGTTTTTCAGCCTATTTTTTCCCTCTCTCCAGCAGTGGAAAGCAGGTGGAACACACGCCAGAGTAAGGCCAGCAGCATGGGAATTTACTTCCTGGTTCGACATCCTATATTTAAAGGGTAAGCACCTCTATTCTGTCAGTATGCTGTGTGATGTATCTCTGCATAACTGGATTAAACTTCTGTTTTCTGGCTGCAGGTAAGTGACATTTCTTGTCCTTTTTATTATGAATTTCTCTATTCTCCAGTCCTTTTTCAAAGCAATAATTGGTTGCTGGAAATTCTAATTTTTTTCTAGCTGCCCATACTATGGATTCCCCCGGTCAGGCTTTGAGAAATAGGTCGCAATCTAGAGGTTCTGAGTAAGTCACTGCAAAATTTTAAAGACACAATACTTAAAAAAAACAAAAAGAGTGCATTTCAGACTTCTGACTGGAGGATTTTCAGTTCTGCCCACAGATCCTCATACAAGAAAAAGAAGGATAAGACCTCCTTATGTGAAGCTTGTGACAACAAGGTGCTTCCTGGGAAAAGGCTCTGCTTAGCTTGTCTTAAAGCAGCGGCAGGCCATACTGAACCAGATCCAGATATTCTTTCTTACATCCGTCAAGCAGTTTCAGAGGGTCTTCGACAGTCTGAGAAGGCTAAGAAAAGACGTAGATCTTTTAGCCCAAAGGAATATGCTGACTTAAGCTATGATGAATATGTACCCCCGGTATTTGAGCAAGACGAGTTGTCATCTCAGGATGAAGAATATGGGGCCTCTCCTGTCTTTATAGACAGTGTGAAAATAGAAGCTTTAATCAAGGCAGTTCGTGATACCTTTGAGCTTAATGATAGGAGGAACCAGCTTCTAGTAAGTATTTTGCTGACCTGAGAAGGTGCAATCCTACTTTCCCATTGCATGAGACCATTGAGGACCTCATTAAGCAAGAATGGAAGAAGGCTGAAAAAAGAATCACTATTCAGGTTTGTTTTTCTAAACTATACCCTTTTAAGGCTACGGACAGTAACCATTGGGACCTTGCGCCCAAAGTAGATGCAGCACTTGTACGACTAGCCAAAAAGACCACCCCATCATTGGATGATGCCGGTACTTTAAGAGATCCAATGGATAAACGTATAGACTCAAATTTCTCTAAAGCCCATATAGCCTCTGGCTCTGGGCTTTGTCCTGCTGTAGCCTTGACATCTGTCTCTGGGGCCTTAAAGCAGTGGATGGATGACCTCAAAGAGGACATATCAAGTGGAGTCAGTAGATCCAGGCTACTGGAATCCTTGAGGAAAGTTAAGCTGGCTATTGATTTTTCATCAGAAGCTTCTATAGATTTGGTTAAAACCATCTCCAGAAGCATGGTCCTTACAGTAGCATCAAGACGTGCTTTTTGGCTACGTAATTGGGTGGCAGATAATTCTTCAAAAACTAGCCTGTGTTCCCTCCCCTTTCAAGGAGAGAGGCTCTTTGGCAAATATCTGGACGAATGTATCAAAAAGGCAGTAGAAGGATGTAAGGCCTTTCTTCCTCAAGATAGACGTCCTAAAAGATCCTTTAGACAATACAGGACTGGTAGAGAGTTTTCCAGATTTTAATCCTGCAAAAGTGGACTCTCCTCTTCCAAAACCACCCGAGGACGTGGTGGCAATGGCAAGCCTTCAAAGCAATTCTGATGGGACGCCAGTCAAGCCCTTGGGAGTGGGAGCAAGACTTCGTCACTTCTACGAGGTCTGGGCTCTAGCAATACAGGACAAGTGGGTGTTAAAGACCCTAAAATCCGGCTACTACCTGGAATTCTGGACAATCCCTTATCCCCGGTTCATGTCTACAAGCATGCCTATGGAAACAGAGAAAGCAGTGGCCATTCGGTCTTTTGTTTCTTCCCTTTCAGCAGAGGGAGTTATATGTCCTGTTCCTGCAAAAGAAAGAGGATTGGGGGTTTATTCCAGACTTTTTCTCACTCCGAAAGCATCAGGGGAATGGAGACCGATTTTGGACCTTCACAAATTAAACGAAAATCTGTATGTGAAAAAATTCAAGATGGAATCAGTAAGTTCCATTATAAAAGTCATCTTCCCAGGTGACTGGTTAATCTCCATAGACCTTCCAGATGCTTACTTTCACGTTCCTATTGCTCCACCACACCAGAAGTTCCTGAGATTTGTGATTCACCATCAGCATTTTCAGTTTTGAGCCCTTCCCTTTGGCCTGAGCTCAGCTCCCAGGACTTTCTCAAAGATCCTGGTTGTCTTAATAGCATATATCCATCTGGAAGGCATCTCAATATTCCATTATCTTGACGACATCTTGAATCTCTCACACAGCAGAGATATTCTCCTTCTTAATCGAGATCGGGTTCTTTTAATTCTTAAAAAATTTGGATGGTTGGTAAACCTCAAGAAGAGTCATCTTTCCCCCTCTCAAGTTATGATATACTTAGGAGCAAGATTCGACACAATCCAGTCACAAGTCTCCCTATCCTTGGACAGGGGGCGTATTCAATCAAAGATCCTTCGTCTTCTGCCTCTGAACTCCATCCCGGCCCAGGAATTTATGAGCCTTCTGGGAAGTTTGTCCTCTACAATAGGCCTTACGAGATGGGTCAAGTGGCAAATGAGGATTCCACAAGAAGGGTTTCTATCCCAGTTTGCGAACAAGGATCTGAATCAAGCAACCTCTTTATCATCAGAGATGAAGAAGGAACTGGCATGGTGGCTGATGAGCGAGAATCTATATCAATGGTATCCTCTGAACGATATCCCTTGGGTTACTCTCACGACGGATGCATGCCAATCAGGTTGGGGAGCTCATTTGGGCCTTCTTCATGTTCAGGGGCAGTGGGAAAACAAACAGTATCCTCTATCCTCAAATGTTTTAGAGTTGCAAGCAGTCTTCCAGGCTCTTCTGCTCTTTCCGTGTCTGAAACAAAGTTGGGTGAGAGTAAGGATAGACAATACAGTTGCTTACATCAATCATCAGGGGGTACAAAGAGCAAATGCTTAATGAAAGTGTTGACCCCACTTATGTCCTGGTCAGAGAAGAATTTGAAGGGGATCAAGGCAGTTTACCTTCCAGGAAAGAACAATCAAGTGGCGGATTTCTTACGCCGAGTAACCCTGGATCCCACAGAATGGGAGTTAGCCCCTCTGGCATTCCAAAACATAGTCCAGAAGTGGGGTTTTCCTCAGGTAGCTCTGATGGCCACAGCGAAGAATCCCAAAGTGGAAAGGTTCTTCTCGCGTTACTTCGACCCTTTGGCGGAAGACCAGGATGCTCTCTGTTGCGAGTGGAAGATCCATCTGGGGTATGTTTTTCCCCCAACTTGTCTGATTTCCCCCCTGCTAAGAAGGATCCTGCAGGAGCAAGCGACAATTCTGGCAGTGATTCCCTTTTGGCACAGGCTGCCTTGGTTTCCCCTGCTGCAGAAACTCTCTCAGGACATTCCTCTGAAATTCCCAGACCAACTCAGTCTCCTACAACAAGGTCCGATCTCTCATCCATCTCCTCAGTCTCTCAATTTAAGGGCTTGGAAATTGAGAAGCAACGTCTCTCCAGCAAAGGCTTCTCTTCTTCAGTAATTTATACTCTTCTGAATGCCAGGAAGAAATCCACTTCATCGGCTTACTATCATATTTGGGACATCTTCTGTAGCTGGTGTTTGGCACATATTTCTCCTTTGTCTCCCAGTATCTGTGACGTCCTTCAATTTTTCCAGGACGGATTTGACAAGAGTTTGAGTCTCAGCTCCCTAAAAGTGCATACTTCAGCGATCTCTGCTCTGTTAGATCGGAAATTGGCATTTGATCCAGATATTGCTAGATTATTTCAAGCCATTCTCAAGCTTCGCCCTCCAGTACGGTCTTGCTCCCCTCCTTGGGATTTACCTCTGGTTTTACAGACCTTATCTGATTCTGACTTTGAGCCCTTGGAGAGAGTTTCTATTCTTACTCTTACTTTGAAAATTGTTCTGTTGGTTGCCTTGACCTCAGGTAGAAAAATCTCTGAGCTAAGCGCTCTCTCCTGTGAGTCTCCCTTTTTGATTCTTCAGGAAGACCGCGTGATCCTTCATATGATTCCAGCTTTCAGACCCAAGGTGGTTTCTGCTTTCCATATGAATCAGGACATCATTTTGCCAGCCTTTTTCGCTCATCCCTCATCGGAAGAAGAAGAGAAATGGCATCGTTTGGATCTGGTGCGCTGTTTATCTACATACCTGAACCGGACTTCAGACATAAGGAAGACATCTAGACTGTTCATTATTCCTTCAGGTTACAAGAAGGGTCAAGCCACTTCTTCGTCTCATATTGACCGATGGATCATCTCAGCCATTAGTCAGGCCTACACAGCCTCCGGAGTTCCTGTCCCTCAAGGCCTTAGAGCTCATTCTACAAGATCCTTGGCCGCTTCTTGGGCAACTGCAGCCAACATTTCTGCGGATCGCATTTGTTCGGCAGCAACACGGTCCTCCTTCAACACGTTTATCAATCACTATCAGTTGAATATAGCGCGTTCATCTACCACAGAATTTGGTAGAAGTGTCCTCTCTGCTGCCTTATAGTTTATGGATCAATAAACCGTAGTTGCATGGATTTATGCGTTGTGGTTATTATTCTCCCTCCCTTACGCCTTTCAGCTTGGGTATAACCCATACGTAGTGCTGCCATGGATATATCCAGGAAAAACAGAAAATTTATGCCATACTTACCGATATTTTCTTTTCCCGGATATATGCCATGGCAGCACTGCGATCCCACCATCTTCTAAAATCATGTGTTGTTTTGTGGCTTTAAACTAAGACTGAGGGGGTATAGGGGGGAGTCTCTTTTATTTAGGAGGTGTTCCTGTCCAATTGAGAAGGGGAGGAGCTATACCCATACATAGTGCTGCCATGGCATATATCCGGGAAAAGGAAATATCGGTAAGTATGGCATAAATTTTCTGTTATAGAAAACCAAACATTTTTCAGGGAGTTTGAAAAGGAAAAGTTATTTTGGAATCAATAGCAAAAGCATCCTCACCTCACAGTAAATAAACCTATTAAATAAATAATAATATTTGTAATCATATTTTTCATAATACAGTGAAAACATCCAAAGCATTTGAGTTGCTATTATTATTTGTTGCTGTTTTTTTTTTTTTTTTTTGGGCATCAGATCACACGCAAGACATCCCTTTTTATATTATATTGAGACAGCTGTCTATTAGTCCCATCAATCTTCAGAGTAAAATAGCATTATAAGGGAACAGTGGGGGAACAGTTTGTTAAATAAAGTCAAATTGACAGAGAAAGGGAGAATTACTCAACAGGAAGGTGACTCCTGGCATATAACCCTTAACCATGGAGTAGTGGGAGGGGGAGAGAGAATGGTACTAAGGATGGGGTAAACCATCCTAAGGAAGTCTCAGGCAGTAGGCCAGAATTCAATAAAGTCAGCTGAGTGTAAGGAGTGATCCAACAGGTAAATGAGTCAGTAATAACAAAAGATAAATAAAGAGAGGCATGCAAAACAATGTAGAGGCAGTAGGTATTCTCCAGGTAACCATTCGTTTTTTCCAAATTTCTGGGAACGAAAGGGTTCACTTTTCTCATGTCCCAAACATGTGACTTCAAGGCCCTGCTGGTGGTTCTGATGGCAGTGAATGAAAGCGGTGGAGATAATTTATGAAGGAGACCACTGAATTACTTGATGCCGGAATTGCCTCTATAGCAGTGTCCCTTTTTAGGTCTGGAGAAGGCCGTAGCTTTTGCAATCTGTGGCCCACTGGTGTTTATATGCTACTCTCGGTGCATTTTCAAGATGCTGAAACAGTTGTGAGACAGTGTGTCAGTCCATAAAGAAGCCACAGTCCTACAGTCCACACCCAGCCACTGCTTACAGGTGACAAGTGGGAACCCTAAATAATAAGGTCAGGTGGATCTATTGTCTCCTCCCCCAGCGCACACCCATTGGCAGCAGGTGTAGGCCCTAATTTATATATTTTACACTCCCAGGCCCCACCCATTGGTGGCAGATGGGGGCCCTAAATAATAAGGGGAGTGGACCTATCCCTCCCCCAAAAAATTACCTCCTCCAGTGACTAGGGGTCTCCAAGCGCCTAGTCACATTCCCCCCAAAATACTCCACCTACACCCCAATAAACTAAATACCTGTAAAATAAGAAGATGAATAATTACCATTATATGTTTTTTTTTTCTTCAGCCCCAAAAAAGGCAATATAAAAATCCATAAAGTCAAGTCGCAAAAAGAAACCACACTTAAAGAATAATCCAATGGACAAAAAAAAATAATCCATCTTCACCACGCCAGGGGTGCTTGCAGACTGAGCTTGCAGAACGGGAAAAGCCCCCATGCCTGGCTGCAGGTTAGGACACTAGGTCCCCTATTTATTTTAAAGGCATCTAAAAATTGTTAATTATTTGATCATCTCATTGGTGGGTAGGAACACGGGGGAAGATTTAATCTCTCTTTTTTTAAAGGACCACTATAGTGCCAGGAAAACAAACTCGTTTTCCTGGCACTATAGGGTCTTTAGGTCTCCTCCACCCTCAGGGTCCCACTCCCGCTGGGCTGAAGGGGATAAAAACACTTACCTTTCTCCTGGGGAACTCTCCTCCCTCTGCCGACATCAGCGCCGAATGTGCATGCGTGGCAAGAGCCGCATGCGCATTTAAACAGTCCATAGGAAAGTATTTCTCAATGCTTTCCTATGGACGTCAGCGTCTTCTCACTGTGATTTTTACAGTGAGAATCGCGGAAGTGCCTCTAGCGGCTGTCAGTGAGACAGCCACTAGAGGCTGGATTAACCCTCAATGAAAACATAGCAGTTTCTCTGAAACTGCTATGTTTTCAGCTGCAGGGTTAAAACTAGTGGGACCTGGCACCCAGACCACTTAATTGAGCTGAAGTGGTCTGGGTGCCTGTAGTGGTCCTTTAATAAGTATTTAGTTATATACTTAGTATTAGTTGCAAAAAGGAAGGGCTTTTTGTAATTTTGGTCTTTCAGTTTATAGCTCACTAATTCATGTGGGATTGCCATAATCATACCAAAAAGGAGCTATCAAGTAAAAAGCTCCTTAATTTAGTACGCTGAAATATGACTATCGCACAAGGGTACCAATTCAGGGAGTTATCTACTAAACCGTTACAAGATGCAGCTTTGGCACGGATCATAATACATCCTAGATATGTAGTGGATTTTACTGGTTGTTGAAGAATCACTGTTTGCCTCATTTATTGAAATCAACTTTGTTGCAAATAATAACTGTATGGTTTCTTGTAGTGAGACAATGTTGGCAGTATTTTGCAACATTTGGCTACATGCTAGTATAGTAAGACCGGGTGAGTTTGCTACACATAACTGATGTGGAAGCTGGACATTTCAGTAAAGTTTTAATACTTTTTTTTGCTTTATTGCTATTTTTTGGATCTTTAGCAAATAATACCCCTTTTTTTCCACAGCAAATTAAGTCACCAGCTGCTGAAGTACAACATGGCGCTGCCGAGGATGGAGTGTTTCTAATATTTCCAGAACATTTTTTTGTCATTCAAATTAATCTGCAAAACATCACAGTTTACAGGGCGACACACTAAACTCATATTTTTTGCAAAGTCATTGCGAATGGCTATTTGAAGGGAAAATAACCCAGATATGACTATGACAGAGTTAGAGAATGTGAAGAAAATAGACTTAGTTCGGTATTTTCTCCTATGTTCTGGCTTTTCTGCAGTATTTTGTGCATCTGAATCTATTGGTTCGGTAGTTTCAGGGCTCGAGTCCTGCAGGAACGCGTGGGAACGGCCCCGTCATGGGCGGGGGGGGCCACCTGGCGAACGGCTCTCTCCCTGTCACACGCGGAGAGGGAGCTGTGTGCTCTCTGCTCCCTCTCGCCGCGCGGGATGTCTGCTGTTGCTGGGAGCCGGGTTGATGACGTCATATTCCGGCTCCCGGCATCAGCAGACATCCCGCGCGGTGAGGGAGCAGAGAGCACACAGCTCCCTCTCCGCGTGTGACAGGGAGAGAGCCGTCCTCACTGCAGCCCCACTGGACCCCAGGGAAAGGTAGGGATGCTGGGTGGGTGGGATATGTTAATTAGTTAATAATATTATTAATTTGTATATATGTATGTCTGTTTGTGGATGTGTGGATGTGGATGTCTGTTTGTGGATGTGTGGATGTCTGTGTGTGGATGTGTGGATGTGGATGTCTGTTTGTGGATATGTGGATGTCTGGTGTGTGGATGTCTGTGTGTGGATGTCTGTTTGTGGATGTGTGGATGTCTGTTGTGGATGTCTGTTTGTGGATGTGTGGATGTGTGGATGTCTGTTTGTGGATGGATGTCTGTTTGTGGATGTGTGGATGTCTGTGGATGTGTGGATGTCTGTGTGGATGGTCTGTTTGTGGATTTGTGGATGTCTGTAGTGGATGTGTGGATGTCTGTTTGTGGATGTGTGGATGTCTGTGTGTGGATGTCTGTGTGTGGATGTGTGGATGTCTGTGTGTGGATGTCTGTTTGTGGATGTGTAGATGTCTGTGTGTGGATGTGTGGATGTCTGTGTGTGTATTTGTGGATGTCTGTTTGTGGATGTCTGTATGTCTGTTTGTGGATGTGTGGATGTGGATGTCTGTTTGTGGATGTCTGTTTGTGGATGTGTGGATGTCTGTTTGTGGATGTGTGGATGTCTGTGGATTTGTGGATGTCTGTGTGTGGATGTCTGTGTGTGGATGTCTGTATGTCTGTGTGTGGATGTGTGGATGTCTGTGTGTGTATTTGTGGATGTCTGTATGTCTGTTTGTGGATGTGTGGATGTGGATGTCTGTTTGTGGATGTCTGTTTGTGGATGTGTGGATGTCTGTTTGTGGATGTGTGGATGTCTGTTTGTGGATGTGTGGATGTCTGTGGATTTGTGGATGTCTGTTTGTGGATTTGTGGATGTCTGTTTGTGGATGTCTGTTTGTGGATGTCTGTTTGTGGATGTGTGGATGTCTGTCTGTGGATGTCTGTTTGTCTCAGTGTGTGTAGGAGTGTATTTATGTCTGTTAGCGTTTGTACGTGTGTATGTGAGTGTATGTGCTTCTGTTAGTGTATGCATGTGTATGTTTGCAATTGCATGTATGTGCATACGTTATTGTAAGTTTCTGTCAAATAAGTGAGTCTGTCATTTAGTGTGTGTGACTATTAGTGTGTGTCTCTCTGTCAATGAATGAGTGTGTGTCAGTGAATGTGTGTGTCAAATCAGTGACGTCTGTGTGTTTGTCATTGAATGTGTGTGTTACTTACAGTGTGTATCTGCCAGTGTGGGTGTCTGTCAGAGAGTGTGCTTAAAGGGACACTATAGGCACCCAGACTACTTCAGCTCCTTGAAGTGGTCTGGGTGCAGTATCCCAGTCCCCTTAAACCTTCTCAGAAACTGCAATAATTACCTGAGGGGTAACTCCAAGTCTAGTGGCTGTCTATCAGACAGCCACTAGAGGGACTTTCGGGTGGTTAGGTGACCAAAAGTCACCTAACTGATGCTGGACGTCCTCACCCTGTGCATGAGGACATCCAGCATCTGCTAAATACCCATAGGATTTTAACCCCTTCAGTGTCGAGTGGGGGAGGGGAGGACATGAGAGGAGGGGGGCACTATACGGAATTATAGTGCCAGGAAAACAACTTTGTTTTCCTGGCACTATAGTATTTCTTTAAAAGGAGCAGGAAAAGGTTGAGTCTAAAGAGGAAGGGGTGGGTTCTTAATCAGGAAGCGGTGCACCCTTGACATGAAGGAGTGGTAAATTTAGATTAGGGGGGTGCTCTATAGTCATGTCTAGGGCAGCATAAAATTAAAATACACCACTGTGTGAGTGTGTGTGCACGCGTGTGTATGTATGTGTGTATATATATATATATATATATATATATATATATATACACACACACACACATAAACATACATACAAGTGTTTTGGTTTTTTTTTTGGGAGAGTTCCCACACTTTTTTCCCCAGGACTTGACCCCTGGGTAGTTTAATACTACCGAACACCGACCACCCTCCTGGCTTATTAACTTCAAAAGAACCATCTATTAAGCGCTCTCTGGGCGGCTGCTGTTCGTATAGCCGAATGCCACGTGGAACAGAAAATGGCGGCTATCTTGTTTGCACGAAAGGAGGCAGCGGGACTTGGTCGTTGAGTGCCTGGAACTAAGATTGGACACTCGACCTCCTGAACCACCGCTGAAACTACCAAACGCCTGCTTCCTTTAGTTGCCGAACAGCCAGGAGAGCACCATTCGGTAGTTTTGTTCATACGGACAAGGGAAGCAATCGCTCCTATGAGCCAGGGGGATCCATTCAGGACTTTTATTCGTTTTATGCCCTTTTCTGAATTGACCGACCGCACATGCTAAATTTGTGGAACTGTTTTGGGCAGGAGCCTCGTGTGTGGTCGGTAACTTGTGACTTCCATACTTTTTAAGAACCCCTGAACCGATCTGGGTGAAATTTGGATATGTTGGTCCCCCAGATCAGGGCTATCAGGGGATATGTAATTTGTGGGGATACCTTGTGTGGAAAGGGGTGTTCTAACTTTTGGGGAAATTGTG
Organism: Pelobates cultripes; assembly: GCA_933207985.1. NCBI lineage: Eukaryota > Metazoa > Chordata > Amphibia > Anura > Pelobatidae > Pelobates > Pelobates cultripes. Next base: position 65,891,454 of record OW240920.1, read on the forward strand.
TGCCCTCTGCCTGGAGATACAGTTGCAAGAAAAAGTATGTGAACCCTTTGGAATGATATGGATTTCTGCACAAATTGGTCATAAAATGTGATCTGATCATCATCTAAGTCACAACAATAGACAATCACAGTCTGCTTAAACTAATAACACACAAAGAATGAAATGTTGCCATGTTTTTATTGAACACACCATGTAAACATTCACAGTGCAGGTGTAAAAAGTATGTGAACCCTTGGATTTAATAACTGGTTGAACCTCCTTTGGCAGCAATAACTTCAACCAAACATTTCCTGTAGTTGCAGATCAGACGTGCACAACGGTCAGGAGTAATTCTTGACCATTCCTCTTTACAGAACTGTTTCAGTTCAGCAATATTCTTGGGATGTCTGGTGTGAATCGCTTTCTTGAGGTCATGCCACAGCATCTCAATCGGGTTGAGGTCAGGACTCTGACTGGGCCACTTCAGAAAGCGTATTTTCTTCTGTTTAAGCCATTCTGTTGTTGATTTACTTCTATGCTTTGGGTCATTGTCCTGTTGCAACACCCATCTTCTGTTGAGCTTCAGCTGGTAGACAGATGACCTTAAGTTCTCCTGCAAAATGTCTTGATAAACTTGGGAATTCATTTTTCCTTCGATGATAGCAATCCATGCCGGCCCTGACGCAGCAAAGCAGCCCCAAACCATGATGCCCCCACCACCAAACTTCACAGTTGGGATGAGGTTTTGATGTTGGTGTGCTGTGCCTTTTTTTCGCTCCACATAGTGTTGTGTGTTTCTTCCAAACAACTCAACTTTGGTTTCATCTGTCCACATAATATTTTGCTAGTACTGCTGTGGAACATCCAGGTGCTCTTGTGCAAACTGTAAACATGCAGCTATGTTTTGTTTGGACAGCAGTGGCTTCCTCTGTGGTATCCTCCCATGAAATCCATTCTTGTTTAGTGTTTTACGTATTGTAGATTCGCTAACAGGGATGTTAGCATTTGCCAGTGACTTTTGTAAGTCTTTAGCTGACACTCTAGGATTCTTCTTCACCTCATTGAGCAGACTGCGCTGTGCTCTTGCAGTCATCTTTACAGGACGGCCACTCCTAGGGAGAGTAGCAGCAGTGCTGAACTTTCTCCTTTTATAGACAATTTGTCTCACCGTGGACTGATGAACAGCAAGGCTTTTGGAGATACTTTTATAACCCTTTCCAGCTTTATGCAAGTCAACAATTCTTAATAGTAGGTCTTCTGAGAGCTCTTTTGTGCGTGGCATCATTCACATCAGGCAATGCTTCTTGTGAAAAGCAAACCCAGAACTGGTGTGTGTTTTTTATAGGGCAGGGCAGCTGTAACCAACACCTCTAATCTCATTTCATTGATTGGACTCCAGTTGGCGGACATCTCACTCCAATTAGCTCTTGGAGATGCCATTAGTCTAGGGGTTCACATACTTTTTCCACCTGCACTGTGAATGTTTACATGGTGTGTTCAATAAAAACATGGCAACATTTCATTCTTTGTGTGTTATTAGTTTAAGCATACTGTGATTGTATATTGTTGTGACTTAGATGATGATCAGATCACATTTTATGACCAATTTGTGCAGAAATCCATATCATTCCAAAGGGTTCACATACTTTTTCTTGCAACTGTAATTGGGTTATTCCTTAACTTATCTCAATATCTCCCAGGCAGAGAGAGGGCGGGGGTTACTGTAAAGCTGTATGTTGACTGGTTATTGTCTTTGTGTACTGTGGGAGGTCCTCTTGCAGGAGGATTTCTCATAAAAGCCATTGTGCCATCAATAAACAAATTCCTGTTACATCCTTCATGAAGTCTAGGCTCATGTTTGGGGAATATTCTATTTGCTGGGGAGAATCATCGTGGAAGCTGCATTCATCTACACTATTCCTCTACCTCCTACTGCAGTTATAATCACTTATGCTCAGCTATTGGGGAAGGAATAGAAGACTGCAGTACCATAACCACTGCAGGTCTTAACAGAATCTTTCCATATCAGCTGGTTTTTCTTAATTTTTGAAAATACAGAGTGTAAGTGAATAACACTGTTGGGGAATGTAACATTTTTTTGTATTTACACACGCAGTTTATGAACCATGCCTTTATTTTCCAAACAATGTTAAAGGAACACTATAGTCACCTAAATTACTTTAGCTAAATAAAGCAGTTTTAGTGTATAGATCATTCCCTGCAATTTCACTGCTCAATTCACTGCCATTTAGGAGTTAAATCACTTTGTTTCTGTTTATGCAGCCATAGCCACACCTCCCCTGGCTATGATTGACAGAGACTGCATGAAAGAAAAACTGGTTTCACTTTCAAACAGATGTAATTTACCTTAAATAATTGTATCTCAATCTCTAAATTGAACTTTAATCACATGCAGGAGGCTCTTGCAGGGTGTAGCAATCTATAAACATAGCAGGGGATAAGAAAATCTTAATTAAACAGAACTTGCAATAAAGAAATCCTAAATAGGGCTCTCTTTACAGGAAGTGTTCATGGAAGGCTGTGCAAGTCACATGCAGGGAGGTGTGACTAGGGTTCATAAACAAAGGGATTTAACTCCTAAATGGCAGAGGATTGAGCAGTGAGGCTGCAGGGGCATGTTCTATACACCAAAACTGCTTCATTAAGCTAAAGTTGTTCAGGTGACTATAGTGTCCCTCAGGGCCGGACTGGGAAAAAAATTCAGCCCGGGCATTTTTTTATCACAGCGGCCCACTAAGAAGGGGGCGGGGCAGAGAGGGTGTGTTTTGTCATCACTCATGACAAATACGCCCCCTCTCAAAGTGAGCATGTTGGTTCAATGCTCTTCCAGGGCAGACCATGCGCAGAGCTCTGCTGAAGAGCTCTAGCATGAGAAAAAAGCCCTGTATTTGTTCTGCACAGTGCAAGCAAATTTAATAACATGCTTGCACTGTTTCCTTGCAACTTGTCTCTGGTGTCTCTATAAATGGATACCAGGAGACAAAAGGGCCAGGAAAGAGTATTGTGCATGTGTTTGGAGCCTGTTTGTGGTATTACGTTTGTGCAGAGTGAGCTGGTCATGGTGTGGTATTGTGTAATAAGGTCTGTTTTAGTCGTGTTGTGTTTGTGGTGTAATGTAATGCATATGTGGCTAGGGGCTGTAGAGAATGTGTGTATAGGGGATGTAGCAAGTGTGTGCATACAGGCTATAGTGTGTGTGTGTATAGGTGATTTAGTGTTTGTAGAGAGTGTGTGTTCAGGGAATGTAGTATGTGTTTGCTTACAAGGAATCTAGTGTGCATATAGGGGATCCAGAGTGTGTGTGTGTATATGATCCAGAGTTGGCTAAAGGATCTAGTGTGTGTCTGGAATGTAATGTGTTTAGGGGTGCAGTGTGTGTGTGAGGGGTGTTGTGTGTATGTGTATATATATATATATATAGTTTATATAAATATGTTTGGAAGTATTGTGTATGTGTGTGATGCAGTGTATTGGGGGGTTGTGTGTGTATGTGAGGGGTGCAGTATGTGTGTGTGAGGTGTGATGTGTGTGAGGGTGCTGTGTGTGTGAGGGTGCTGTGTATGATGATGTGTGTGAGAGTGCTGTGTGTGAGAGTGCTATGATGTGTGTGAGAGTGCTATGATGTGTGTGAGAGTGCTGCGATGTGTGAGATTGCTGTGTATGATGTGTGTGAGAGTGCTGTGTGTGAGAGTGCTATGATGTGTGTGAGAGTGCTGCGTGTGATGTGTGTGAGAGTGCTATGATGTGTGAGAGTGCTGCGCTGTGTGTGAGAGTGCTGTGTGTGAGAGTGTTGTGTGTTGTGAGTGCTGGGTGTGATAGTGCTGTGTGTGATGTGTGTGAGAGTGCTGCGTGTGATGTGTGTGAGAGTGCTGAGTGTGAAAGTGCTGTGTGTGAGAGTGCTATGATGTGTGTGAGAGTGCTGTGTGTGAAAGTGCTATGATGTGTGTGAAAGTGCTATGATGTGTGTGAGAGTGCTATGATGAGTGTGAGAGTGCTGCGTGTGATGTGTGTGAGAGTGCTATGATGTGTGTGAGAGTGCTGTGTGTGAGAGTGCTGAGTGTGAGAGTGCTGGGTGTGAGAGTGCTGGGTGTGATGTGTGTGAGAGTGTTGTGTGAGTGCTGAGAATGCTGAGTGTGATAGTGCTGTGTATAAATGTTGTGTGTTGGGGGGTAAATAAACAAAAAAAAAACTAAGCAAAAAAAAAACTAAACCCCCCCCCTCCCTTCTTACCTTTAGCCTGGGAGGGGGGACATGCACGTGGTAGCTGGGAGGGGGGGCACCGGCACTCGCACACCATCCCTGGTGGTCCAGTGGTGAGTGAACTCTCTCGCGAGATCGGGGCGTTGCCATGGCAACGCTCCGGATCTCACGAGAGAAACCCGGCGGAGCTGCAAGACAGAGCTCCGCCGGGTCCTCTCCCTCCCTCCCCAGCCGCAGGTCTATTTAAATGGGCCGGTGAGGGAGAGCTTTGATCTCCCCACCGGCCCTCCATGGAAGACAGCGGGTCCGGCGCTCGGATAGTGCCGGCCCTGCATAGACCGGCAGGGGAGATCCTGGGACCTCCCCTGCCGGCCTCGGCCCCACGGCCACCGCGGCCCACCGGGCATTTGCCCGGTGTGCCCGATGGCCAGTCCGGGCCTGGTGTCCCTTTAAGTGACAAAGCAAAGCATGGTTGGGTCATTTGATAATAAATAAACAAACCCAATGTTTTAGTACAATTTGGGGGGAAAGTTATATATGTGCAATTTTGTGTAAAATAATTTAATAAAGTTGGAATTGTCAGAAACTCAAAGTGAATTTCAAATGAAAGGCCAAAAGATCCAAATTTAAAACAGAAATAAATTGTAGAATTTATGTAAATTTGGTTATTTTGGCCCAAATTGTTAGTCCCAGTGAATTCCCAGTTATTTTTATTTCAGTGACTGACCATGACTTCCATAAGGACCAATGGGACTTGGTAAGATCCCTTTGGTTCCTATGGAGATTGAGGCACGCTCAGAGCTCGCAGCCCGGGCTCTGCTAAACCAAGCGCTGCCACAGACAAAGCTGAGAGGAGCGTGGACTGCTGAGCTAAAAAGGGGGCGGGACCCAGGCGGCACGAGGACGGCCCAACGTCAGCCGAGGCAGCCAACCAGCGGCTTGCTCCGCGCGCCCTGACGTTAGAACGTAGGCGGGACTCTTGCTTAGCTCCGCCCACTCTTCGTCGCTCTCGCTTGCTTTCCAGTGCCCGAATTTCCCCCCTCAGCCGGGACCAATCAGAGCCGCCGCTCGGGGAGGCAAAGCCAACGGATGAGGCCCGCACGGTCGGGCATTATGAAAGACCTCGCCGCCAGCCCTTCCGGTAGGTGTAACGGTCCGTGACAAGAGGAGGGGGCTCGTGGGTAGCCGCGGGACGCAGGGGGAAGGTGAGCGCCGCCGCCGGTGGCTTGTTAGGCCGCCTTTCCCGAGATGCTTAGTGAGAGGAAGTGAGGCCATCTTTGGTTCCGTCTGCTCTGACAATAACAATAACAATCACAGAGTGGGGGGGAGAGCTGAGGCAGGCCGGGGCCTTCCATGAGCTGGGGAGAGAGCTGAGCCAGGCTTTGGGGGAAGAGAGCTGAGCCAGGCTCTGGGAGGGGGGGAGAGAGCTGAGCCAGGCTCTGGGAGGGGGGAGAGCTGAGCCAGGCTCTGGGAGGGGGAGAGAGCTGAGCCAGGCTCTGGGAGGAGAGAGCTGAGCCAGGCCTGGGAGGGGGGGGGAGAGAGCTGAGCCAGGCTCTGGGAGGGGAGAGAGCTGAGCCAGGCTCTGGGAGGGGGGAGAGAGCTGTTGTGCCTGGGAGTGGGGGAGAGAGCTGAGCCAGGCTTTGGGGGGAGAGAGCTGAGCCAGGCTTTGGGGGGAGAGAGCTGAGCCAGGCTCTGGGGAGAGAGAGCTGCCAGGCCTGGGAGGGGGGGGAGAGAGAGCTGAGCCAGGCTCTCTGGGAGGGGGGAGAGAGCTGAGCCAGGCTCTGGGATGGGGAGAGCTGAGCCAGGCTTTGGGGAGAGAGCTGAGCCAGGCTTGGGGGGAGAGAGCCGTGAGCCAGGCTTTGGGGGAGAGAGCTGAGCCAGGCTCTGAGGCGGGGGGAGAGCTGAGCCAGGCCTCTGGGAGAGCTGAGCCAGGCTCTGGGGGGAGAGAGCTGAGCCAGGCTCTGAGAGAGCTGAGCCAGGCCTGGGAGAGAGCTGAGCCAGGCTCTGGGGGAGAGAGAGCTGAGCCAGGCTCTGGGAGGAGGGGGGAGAGCTGAGCCAGGCTCTGGGAGAGAGCTGAGCCAGGCTCTTAGGAGGAGGGGGTGGTAGAGAGCTGAGCCAGCCTGGGGGAGAGCTGAGCCAGGCTTGAGGGGAGAGCTAAGGCCAGGCTGGGTCTGCACTGAGCTGGGAGGGAGAGGTGAGCCAGACTGGGTCTACACTGAGCTGGGGGACAGCTGAGGCAGGCTGGTGCCTTCACTGAGCTGGGGGACAGCTGAGGCGGGCTGGTGCCTTCACTGAGCTGGGGGACAGCTGAGGCGGGCTGGTGCCTTTACTGAGCTGGGGGTAGAGCTCAGCCGGGTTGGGACCTTTACTGAGCTGGGGGTAGAGCTCAGCTGGGTTGGGACCTTTACTGAGCTGGGGGTAGAGCTCAGCCGGGTTGGGACCTTTACTGAGCTGGGGGTAGAGCTCAGCCGGGTTGGGACCTTTACTGAGCTGGGGGTAGAGCTCAGCCGGGTTGGGACCTTTACTGAGCTGGGGGGAAGGAGAGCTGAGCCAGACTGTGGTCTTTACCGAGCTGGAGGGGGAGAGCCTAGCCAGGCTGGGGCCTTTATTTAGTTGGAGGGAAAGCTGAATCAGGCTGGGGCTTTCCCTGAGCTGGAGGGTAGAGCTGAGCCAGGCTGGGACTTTCATTGAGTTGGTGGAGGCTGGCTGGCTGAAGGGGTCCTCCTGATGAGAGGCTGCGGCTACCAGGGGGATCCCTGTCCTGTCTGATTCCCGAACCCAAGGCTGAACTGCTGTTTTCATGTTTCTCACAGGTTTATCATCCCCCAACCCCTCAGCTCCTGAGGTCAGGCCAGAGGGTAACAGCTCCTCCAAAAAGAGAAAGTTGAACAGCAGCAGTGAAAAGGAAGACTTTGATCCCCACCCATCACCCAAGCACTCAAACACGTCCTCCAACCACATTCAGAAGAAGCTCAGGTTTGAGGACACCCTGGACTTTATTGGACTCGATGTGAAGATGGCTGAGGAGTCTCCCTCCTCATCTTCCTGCTCTTCCATTACACCCCAGACATTGAGGAGTAAAAACCTGCTTCTGTCTCCGGTGTCAGCTGGGCACCATGCCAATGGGCTCACCAAAGCCTCCCCTGTTTCTAGTTTTGCCAACAGCAAGCCTGGGTCTGCCAAGAAGTTAGTAATAAAGAACTTTAAAGGTAAATAAAAAGGGATTTGCGCCATCACCAGTTTGTTTGGCACCAGGAAACCCATTGGATGTTAGGGTGCCTAGTGTGTGGTTTGTTGCAATTTCTGCAGTTTTCACATGCCTCATAAAAACCAGGTGGATGTTGGTTTTTCCGTTAAGTGCAAATATTCAGATATTCACCTAGGTTTCCTGTATTCTGTTTGTATTTGTAATCATTGTGTATTCATAGATTAACATGTTAAAATAAGGTAGTAAGTAAAGTCACAATGTTAAAGTTGGAAAATCTAATCTTTGCCAATTGGCTTATTACTGGTGGTGTTTGTAATTTTTACAAATTAAGCACAGCATTGTCATTTGTGTTATCCTGCATAGTTGGATTATCATGAAACGTTATGTCAGTCTAGTGGTAAAGTTAGAAGTGGTAAATTAAATACTAACTTTACAAAGATATTTTAACTTATCTCAAGTGAATCCAATCAAAGTAGAAGAAAATGGTAAAGTTAGTAGTGCCATGCTGATACGTTTTATTAATGCTGCACAAATGTGTGGAAATAATCATGGCTATTTCAAAAATTGTTTGATGCACTGCACATCACTGAATCTGTATAGCTCCATATATCATTCTCAAATTAATTATGATTATATACCTGTTCAGGAACCATGTCAGTGATGTACTCTTGCGCACGTAGGAACCTTCATAGACTATGTCTTGCAAGAAGAAACCTGACAGGCTTTTGCCAAGAATGATCAAACCTTGGACTTTAAAGGACCACTGAAGGCACCCAGACCACTTCAGCTTAATGAAGTGGTCTGGGTGCCTGGTCCAGCTAGGTTAAACCCCTTTTTCTATAAACATAGCAGTTTCAGAAAAAAGTGAATGTCTCTCTAGTGGCTGTCTCATTGACAGATGCTAGAGGGCTTCTCACTGTGATTGTGAATGCTTTCCTATGGACTGTCTGCGCGCGCAGCTCCGGCCGCGCATGCGCATTCAGCCGAGGAGGAGGAGAGTCCCCCGCCCAGCGCTGGAAAAGAGGTAAGTTATTGTTATTGTCAGAGCAGACGGAACCACCCCCGAGAGTCTGGCGGGAGGGGGTCCCTGAGGGTGGGGTCACCCTCAGGGCACTATAGTGCCAGGAAAACAACTATTTTCCTGGCACTACAGTGGTCCTTTAACATCTTAAAAAGTGAATACATGCAAAAGGTGTTTGGAGCTCTGATTTTTGCCACATTTTGCCAAAAATCATCTACTACATAAGACAAACTAGCACCTTGTCTTGTGTTCTCTTTTGTTTATGTTAATATTTTATTAAAGTGACACTCAGGCACCATAACAACTTCAGCATATTGAAGTAGTTAAGGTGTCAGAATGTCCCTGGTGCTGGCTCACCTTTAGGGTTTAAACCATTCACGTATGGTTTAACCCCAAAGTTTGTGTTCCAGAGCTGGATCTCTCTGGCCTCTTGTTTGCTGAAAAGCTTTGAAACTGAAGATTTTCTGACTGAGAGCGGTCAGCTAACGCTCTTATTCGATCCCCATTCACAAAGCGGCTTGAGAGAGGCAGTTTTTTGTGATTGATTTAACCTGTATAGGTGAGCCCGTGCCTGGGGTTTCCTGGCACCCTAACCATTTTATTTTGATGAAGTTATGATGCCGAAACTGGTCCTTTAAATTACAACACACAAAGGGCTATTTACTGAGGTGGGAATTGTCAGAAAATCTAAATGATTTTTATTTGTTTTAGATTGAACAGCATGAGGTTGCACAGACAGACATTCTTATGAGGTTGAACATCAACATTGATAGTTACATTGTTCCCAATATTAAAGGACCACTATAGTGCCAGGAAAACATACTTGTTTTCCTGGCACTATAGTGCCCTGAGGGTGCCCCCACCCTCAGGGTCCCCCTCCCGCCCGGCTCGGGAAAGGGGTTAAAACTTACCTTTTTCCAGCGCTGGGCAGGGAGCTCTCCTCCTCCGTTCCTCCTCCTGGGCTGAATGCGCACGCACGGCAAGAGCTGCGCGCGCATTCAGCCGGTCGCATAGGAAAGCATTTACAATGCTTTCCTATGGACGCTGGTGTACTCTCACTGTGAAAATCACAGTGAGAAGCACGCAAGCGCATCTAGCGGCTGTCAATGAGACCCATGAATGAGTTTAAAAGTTGGATGAGGTTGATATTGCTAGTGTGGATGTAAAAGTTCAGCAGCGTCAGTAGTGGAGCACAAAGCCCAGCCACGGGTCAGGTCAGACCACTAAAAATGGTTTGACTGAGATATGGTACTTGCATTCTTATGGCATCATGATCACTACATAGGCACGCAGGTAGTGGTTACGATACCTAGACTGTTATATTAATGGAGGTCGAACAGATTCAGCTAACAAGATATATTATTCCACAACCCACACATTATATTTAACCTCCTAAGTGGCAGTACATTTTATTGTTGCTATGAATTAGAGGAGCAGTCCAAACACCATAAAAACCACAACTGTGGTGCCTGGGTGCCATGGCTCCCTCCCAGAGCAAATGGTCAAACTATTTTAGAATGGTTTAAGATCTTACCTGAGTCTTCCAGGTCCTGATCCCTGTCTTCACTACATCAGCCAGAGAGCCTCTCTGTCTTTGCTGAGTTCTTAAACTGTTTGACTACTAACTTAAAATTTTTCATAAATATATTTTTATGAAATGCAACTAAAATATCATAAACCTAAACTTGTGCCTTTTTTTTTTTTTTTTTAATAATGTAGCAATGGGCAGAAATTCAGCCACCACAACTTAGCATTTCTCATCTCATGGCATCTTATTGTGCATGCACAAGATCATCTATAGGGAATCCTGTTGTAAGAAATGCAAAATTTAGCCTCATCTTCAATTTTCAACAGTAAATAGACTACAGAAAGCAGTAGAAACTATTAGTGAACCATAGTGGAAAAGTGATTGCATTGATGTCAATGCAAACCCACCAAAAACTGCTGTGCATTCTTGAATGTATTATAGACCATGCAGAGTCACAATGTGATGACCATTGCATGCCGTGGCATGTGACATCACTGGCATCATATACCCGTTGAGTGCTGCCTTTAAACAAAACAAACAAACAAAAAAAAAACAATATTTTAATGCACCATGTGATTCTTTACAGGCTAGCTAGCATATTCCCTGATGGTTAAGGAGTGCTTTGAGTACATGTTTTTTTTCTTTTGTTTATGGGTGTTTTTTTTTGTCACCAAATACAGCATTGAACCAATATGGCACACCATCCTCTTGTTCTGCGTAGGTACTTTCCAGGTTTACAATGGTGCTGATACCAACAGAAAGGGCAGAGCCAATGACTAGTTTCTGTTAATACCTAAACTAGTAGAAACACAAACTTCAAGTGTGACTAGCAAATGTATTTTGGCTAATACTCTAAAATGACTAAGATAATAAAGCAAATCAATATGTCAATCTGTGATCTATAAGAAAAAAAATATTAGTGACCTCTTAAAGGGACTCTCATCCACAAAATTTGTCATGTCAAAGTCCCTCTTCTATTGAGGTTTAGCTTGTGCTGGCGAAACTAATCTAAAATGTAAAGATAAAGAAACAGACTTTCCTGTAGCTCATTTGTGACATTTAACTGCCTGGGAATCCACTTGTATTTTTTATTGTATCGGAATATGTTCTTGGTATTACCTTGAAGATAAAGGCTTAAAAGCAGCAGTAATTATATTGTGCTTAGTTTTTTTTGTTTTGTTTTTTTACTTTGGTTTGTTTGCTTGTAGTCAGACTGCTGCTGAGGCTGATATACTCATCACAGATCTTTGTGGACAATATGGGCCAAACCAGAAATGGCAAAAAGAGCCCCTCTGATTTCAAATGAGAAGATATGACCACCACACTGGTTTTCTTTTCCTCTGAATAGTGGCTAGTGTTACAAAATGTGAGTTTGAATAGTGCTTTGTAAGCTGGAATTTGTTGCAAGTACATATTTCATTTAGTGACAAATAAGAGGAAGGTGTCCTATGTCATTGCTAGGTTTTTGCAGTTTAGTCATGGTTGTTTTGGAAGGGGGTGAAACATTGTTCTGCCTTAAAGGAATACTTCAGAAGTATTAGTAAATCTAGCCCTCACCCTTGTATCTGTCAATCATGCATCCAGAATGCAGAGTTCTGGCTTCCTGATGTTGGTTTTGCAAAGTGTTCAGTTGTATCTACAAAGAAGAACTGAGCCACAACCTGCAGCTCTGCCTATCTCTGCACACAATCCAGCTCACTTAAAACGTGAATCACTCTCTGTGTTATCTGATGGCAACCATGCATGGCTGCTATCCGTTTACAAAATGGTTTTGCTTCTCATACAGTATGAGTGGAACTGCTACCTTACTGTAAACTTCTTATCACACAAATCTCTGGTGGACAGGAGTTTATGGGATAAAAATTGACCACATAGATTCTCCTGATTGGAGCATGTAGTCCTGTGGCATGAGGGTTCTGTAGTTTTAGGCAGTTTGACTAGACGGTACTAAACAAGAGAACTTGATTAAAGGTTTATTTGTAAATTATAATTTTTTTTTTTGGTGTGTGTATTTGTATAATATGTTCAAAATGGTGTGGGTGGTGGGCTTGGTATAGTACCTGACCTGATCTTGTTTAACACAAAGCTGCAAAGGTTAAAGTGCAGGAAGAAGGCAAATTAGCAGAGCTAAAGGAACACTATATGGTTAGGAACATAAGTGTGGCCGGCCTCCTTGTATGCTCCTTTAAAAAGGTATTTTGCTTACCTTTATTCCATTGCTGTGAGTGTCCACCGGTGCTGGCTCTGCCTCCTTGGCTGTCATCAGAACTGATGAGCTGACATCATCATAATAGCTTTGGCCAATCAGCATCTCCACGCAGACCACCTCTAGTGGCTGTCTAAGTGACTGGCACAAGAGGTCTCCCTAGGGGGGAAAAAAGTCTGCAGGGACTGACTATACTCGCCAGAACCACTGCATTAAGCTGTAGTTGTTCTGGTGACTATAGAGTCCCTTTAAAGATAGATAGAGATAGATAGATATATCTATCTATCTCTATCTCACACACACACTCTGGACAAAGGAATCTCTGCATTTACCCTATGACATATCTTACTACAGACAATATATAAAATGGGGTTAACAAAATTATGTAGTAACACCTTAACTACGACATGTCAATCCATACCTTCAAGCAGGTAAACATCCAATGACTGAAGTATCCAGTTGGTATTTCCCACTGTCACTTTGGCTAAATTTAGTAGCCCCCATGCTGACCTTTTGATGCATACACAGCTCTCTATAGTTGTAAGCTGTGCACATCTATAGCTATGGACATAGCTTAACTTCTGTGTTTAGTGATGTCATCTATAGCTTCTCCAGCTGCGAAAATCCTTTTGCCGATAGAGTGTTAAGGCAGTGTTAAGTATTGGGAGACAATGCTTAGATGGGTTCTTAGGATTAAAGGAATAGCGTCCAAAATTGTTGTCACGAACTAAACCAAACCATGGTCTTTAAAGGAGCAATCTGTATACTTTAATTATTGATCGTACAGTAGTGGTTATACTTCTGGCTGTATACCATCCCCCTGTAATGGATCAAAACATTTTGAGCACTTTGACCAAAACCAGGGTTATGTTGGATAGGCAGATTCTTTTAACTTTTGCATCTTAAAGGAATACTCGAAGCACCAAAACAACTTTAGCTCAATGAAACATTTTTTTTTTTTGTGTGTAGATTATGCCCCTGATCAATTTGATGCTGTGTTTAGAAATTTAATACCGTTTGTTTACTGCTTATGCCTATCTAGCCACACCTCCCCAGACTGTGACTCACACAGCAGAAAAAAACACTAACAAGCAATGATTTCATGTTCAGACAGGTCTGACCGCACAGTGTGTTTTACCTTAGAAGTTATCTCCTGCTCTGTTAATTAACCTTTAATCACACACAGTAGGCTCTTGGCTCAAATGGGCAATTTAGCAGAGCAGAAGACAAGATATTCTGAATTACACCAATTGCAATAAAGAAAGTTTAAACTTTACAGGTCTGTTTACAGAAAATGTGTAGGTCACATGCATGGGAGGTGTGACTAGGACTTTATAAACAGTGATTCAGGTGCTAAATGGCAGAGAATATAGCAGTGACACTGCAGGGGAATGGTCTATACACCAAAGCTGCTTCATTAAGCTAAAGGTGTTTTGATATTGAGTGTCATACCTGGCTGAGAATAATTTTGGTTAAGACTTCATAGCTTGTGACTCAACATATACTGTAAGCCTTTCTAACCCTCTAACTAGAAGCACTCCTTAACTTTTAGATCATTATTCTGCTGTATTGGCCTTTAAGAACATGTGTCCTGTTGTGCTCTTTGCGTCATTATAGTGTGTTTTAGTGCCCTGTTTATTAAAGGGCTACTCTAGCTAGATTTTATACTTTATCTTTTCATGCTTTAACGCTCTTGCATATTTTTCCAGGTCTCCCCTTGTTTTTACACAAATGGTATGCAGAAATAGTTAACTTGCCTGTCTGTGCCTGGCCAAATCCTCCCTGATAATGTCCACTCCTTCTCCACTGTCACTCAGTGTCTCTTGCCCTTTCGGGACGAGGTCTAATTATATGTAGTTCCGTTGTTGGACTTTGTGGACATGCACAGTGAGCTTGGCAAATGTGCCAGTGCTTTTTTGATGGAAAAGCATTGAATCTATCAGAAACCCTGAATGCAACACTGGGCATGCGGTGACAGCTTATCTCGCTGCTACATTCTGCCCACCAACTAACCAAACTTCTGGGAGGGGAGGGAGCTAGATAAAGCAAGGGAATTAATGGAGGTTGCATTTGCTCTCTCGGCACGGACTCCAAGTGAAGAAGGTCACTGGGTGCAGTGCATGCTGACGGAAATATTTTTGCACAGAACTCCCATTAGGCAGTCTGGAACAGAGTTCCGCACCCAGTCACGTGTGCTGGATATGCAACTGTTACCCAGCACAAAAGTACAGCTATCTGTTATTTGTTTTCTTATTCTAAGTGACTTGATTACATTTAAATTCTACTTAAATTGCTGCAGACCTTCAACGATTAAAGCACAAAATCACTTTGTGTTTACATTGTGCATTGTTTTATCATTGTATAATCAACTACTGTGTTTTTGTAATACGTACATTTCTATTTGCAGATAAACCCAAATTGCCTGAAAATTACACAGATGAAACGTGGCAAAAATTGAAAGGAGCAGTGGAAGCCATTCAAAATAGCACTTCAATAAAATACAACCTAGAAGAACTATACCAGGTAAGTGAGTGAACTTTGTACTGCATGCCTTTTTATTTGAAATAACTGGAAAACAAAATACAATTTCAATTCATCGTGTGTGTGTGTGTGTGTGTGTATATGTATATATGTGTATATATATATATATATATATATATATATGTATGTATGTGTGTATATATATATATATACACTCCAACGCACTCACCCCAGCAGCACTCCCATTTATGCATGTTAAGGTGAGTGCAGCCAACCCCCTCTTGTTTTTATATATATATATATATATATATATATATATATATATATATATATATATATATATATATATATATATATATATATATATATATATATAATATGTGTGTGTGTATATATATATATATATATATATTGTGATCCTTGTCACCAGGTAGCACGGTCCTCTAGGGCAAAAACATGCACAGTCCTTGTAGTTGCAAATACTTCAGGCACTTTATTTGTAAATCCACACAGGATACAGCAGTAAATGAAAATCAAAAGTAACAGAAAACCCTATAAACAAACGCCTAGCTCGTCTGAGCACTAACTGACTTTAGTTCCCTATCTCTCAGGGTTAAACTAAACACAATATTGCACCAACCTTATTAGAGAGCAACGCTCTGCTATCTAACCTGTTGCTTTCCTTTCTGCACTCCCAGTGCTCCAAGCCAGCCTTGCCCTGACTGCTTTGCTTTCTGCACTCCCAGTGCTCCAAGCCAGCCTTGCCCTGACTGCTTTCCTTTCTGCACTCCCAGTGCTCCAAGCCAGTCTTGCCCTGACTGCTTCCTTTCTGCACTCCAAGTGCCTAGTCACCTTGACTATCTGGAGAGAACAGCCTCTCTCTCCTACCTGCTTCCTGGGAGGAAGCCAGCAATCCCTCTCCTTTTCCTGCCTAGCCGGGAGGAGTTTATTCCCACTGCAACAGCTGATTACCTGCAGCTGAGCAGTGGGTTGGAGACAGTCCAACAAACCCTGGCCTGGATCTATGTCTCCCCAGAACACCACTAAACTGTGGAGTGGAGCATTGGCCCACCCTTCTCTCCAAATGCTCCACCCCAGGGGCCCATAACTAAACAATGTGTTGTGTTGTGCAAAACACAAACTACACATACTCCCCCTGGGGTTAGAAGGCCTATCTGCCTTCACTTTATCACATATCCTCCTCCCCAGCTCAGACCCATCGGGTCGAGCGGCCTTAGAACACAAACCGTGAACATTCATAACACCTAGGCCTCTACCAGCCCTGACTAGCTTCTCAGTTACAGGAAGTGGCCTATTGTAGATAGCGGCTACCTTGCTCCCTTGTATTTTAAGGAGCCCCCGCCCAAGTGGATAACCCAAATAGTTATCAAATCCCAGATAACACGTAGCAGTGTTATCGGTCAAACCGGCAGCCTTTACATTATTTACAACTAACCGGACCTTCATCAGGTGTGCTACCCAGTCCGCCCTGTTAAACACCACATCAAGGTAGGCAGCTGCATACTCTGGCTGGAACAGAACACTTTTCATCAGAGTAACCTCACTCCCTGAATCTGTCAGTGCTTGTGCACTCTTCCCTACCACCATCACCACTTTTAGCTGTGCTGTAACTCCACCACCAGTCACCATACACATCTTTAAGCAAGTCATTACTATCCTATGCAGAGCCCTTATTCCTATGTCACATTGTATTGGCTCTTCACTCTCAGGACAGTTATATGCAATATGTCCTTGCATGTGGCAGTTGAAGCATATGAGTTCTTTCTCAGTCTGGTCTCGTATGGAGCGCTGTTCTTGTGCCGGAGGCCCAGACTCCCGGCGTAGCTCATCTTTCCTTTGCCTGGTTTCCTCTGCTTGCTCAGCCTTGAGTGGCCACCTCTCAACATCAGCAATGCTTTCCTCTGGGCTTTCTGGCGGTCTCCCTGTTCCCTTGGGGGTGTCCAGAGACGCAGTCATGGCCTCTCGCTGGATCATGACAGCCCCGGTATCAAACAGCTGGTCAGGCAGTCCGAGTCCCGCCTTTAATTCCACAACTGTGTTCCCCGAATATGGCAGCTGTTCGAGGTAGTTAGTGCGCCCAGGCCTTGTAGCAGTAGTCTTTGCCAGCAGATTCAGTTCTACGGCTCCCGAACAATCCTTCAAAGTGTTTGTAGCTATACCAGGTGTCTTTGAAATATTTATTTCTGTTAAGCCAATGTCATCTACTATGTCACTTTCACCTTGGTTGGGATTAGGTGCGTACGTGCCAATCTTATTACCACAGCTTGGTTCTGTAACAGTCGCTCTCTCTTGGTTTAGATCAGAAGCGGCTACTTTGCCTTTCTTGTTTTGACTTTGTTTTGCTACTACTTCTCGGCCTAGCTTTTCTCTGCCAAACTGTTCAACAGCTGGTCGACATTCTTGGGTAGCCTCAGCTACTAGACAGTGCACCACATTGTTATACTCCACTGGGGTGCCTTGCTTCTCTCCATTTTCCTCAGCTCCTCTGCTGTTGTCTTCTCTGACTCCCCAAGTCAGTCTGCTTTTCATGCCTTTGACTTGTTCACTTGGGTGTACATCAGGGGCTTCTGCTTCATTTTTTACACAAACCGGCTTGACACTGCTGGCCTCAGCCATAGTCTTTTTTTCTCCTTTCTGATTCTTCTGACCTTTCTTACTTTGGCGCATGTCATCAGTGTCGCCATCACTGCCTCTTGGCAATTCCGCTTTTTCCTTCAGCTTTGCTGGACTCTTTACTAACTTTTTTTCTTTTTGTTCCTTTGAGGATCCAGCTGGCTTTTCACCCTCTTCCATTTTATCACTTCTTTCAGGCTCAATTTCATCCTTCTTGCCTTTTAATTCCTGTTCTTTCTCTCCTGCGTGTTTCTCAACAGCACGCTTTGCTGCCTCCATGCTTTTCAGCTTGCTGAAGACTTCTTCTACTGCCTCTGTCATCCCATGCAGGATGTCAGTAGCTTGGTTACAGGGTCCCTTGTCCTCACGCTCCCTGCAGGGGGCAATCTGCAAAACTTCAGTAAGGGCAGCTCTATGCTCCTGCTGAGCGTCCCTCAGGTTCTTAACCTGTGCAGCCAGGAAACTGTTTGTGCCTTGTTGTTTAGCCGTTGCCTGTACCACAGCTCTCAGCAGGTCCTCCATTATAGCACCAAGCAGGTAACAGTCTTAAAGGTACAGTGCTACTTATTTGATTAGCAGGTCTGCCAAAATAAAAGTCCTCAAGCAGACTACCAGATGACTGGCACACCCACAGACCCTCACTGTGCTACTGTGCCCGCATTCTCCACCATATTGTGATCCTTGTCACCAGGTAGCACGGTCCTCTAGGGCAAAAACATGCACAGTCCTTGTAGTTGCATATACTCAGGCACTTTATTTGTAAATCCACACAGGATACGGCAGTAAATGAAAAACAAAAGTAACAGAAAACCCTATAAACAAACACCTAGCTCGTCTGAGCACTAACTGACATTAGTTCCCTATCTCTCAGGGTTAAACTAAACACAATATTGCACCAACCTTATTAGAGAGCAACGCTCTGCTATCTAACCTGTTGCTTTCCTTTCTGCTCTCCCAGTGCTCCAAGCCAGCCTTGCCCTGACTGCTTTGCTTTCTGCACTCCCAGTGCTCCAAGCCAGCCTTGCCCTGACTGCTTTCCTTTCTGCACTCCCAGTGCTCCAAGCCAGTCTTGCCCTGACTGCTTCCTTTCTGCACTCCAAGTGCCTAGTCACCTTGACTATCTGGAGAGAACAGCCTCTCTCTCCTACCTGCTTCCTGGGAGGAAGCCAGCAATCCCTCTCCTTTTCCTGCCTAGCCAGGAGGAGTTTATTCCCACTGCAACAGCTGATTACCTGCAGCTGAGCAGTGGGTTGGAGACAGTCCAACAAACCCTGGCCTGGATCTATGTCTCCCCAGAACACCACTAAACTGTGGAGTGGAGCATTGGCCCACCCTTCTCTCCAAATGCTCCACCCCAGGGGCCCATAACTAAACAATGTGTTGTGTTGTGCAAAACACAAACTACACATACTCCCCCTGGGGTTAGAAGGCCTATCTGCCTTCACTTTATCACAATATATATTCATTTATTGCTATTTAGAGCTCTAAATGTTTGTTTTTGTTGATTGAGATAGATAGATAGAGATATATATATATATATATATATATATATATATATATATATATAGATAGATAGATAGATAGATAGATAGAGATATATATATATATATATATATAGATATATATATAGTGTTTTTTATTTTTATGTAGCTATTGTGCCATGTCATTGTCCTGATATTTTTTATTTTTTGTGTGTGGTTTTTTGAGACTATAATCTTTAAATTATTTTTAGATTATGTTCATGATATTAGTGTGTGTGGTGCTGCAGAAGCACAATGACACACATACTGCATGTTATGGAGTTCCTGTTGCAGTAGCAGGTTATTAATAAAAGTGTGAATTGTTGAGCTTTTTTTTTTTTTGTTTTTTTTTTTTTTTTGTTACCCCCCATCCACCCCCATAAATTTCATGTACACAAAGTTAAAACAAATCTCCCATATTTAAGTGGAGGCAAATATAATGAACCATTATAAAGTTGTTTTGGTTGAAGGTACAGTAAGGTGTAATTCCGAACTAATGCTCAGGTAAAGGTCTGGATAAGAGGAGGCCAGAGTAATTTTTTTAATAATACAGAAGCCTATTGATTGTGGACCTGGAAAGCCTGTGAATTTCATATTTTTACGCACAATAGGTAAACTGAAAACAGCTGACTTCCAATTCTGCTTTTTCATCAGAAATAATTGTGAATTATATAACAACCTTTTCATATCTTAATAAGTACACACGCACAATACTTGAAATGACCTTTTAGAGGTGCCTTGACAAATCATATTTTAGTCCTGGGTTTAACTCTGTTTTCCGACATTGGAAGATGCTTGCAGAGAAATGGGTTGTGGATTATGTATTGTGTGATACCTTTGATAACTTTTGCTTGATACCTGGCCTGCTGATATTCAAAAAATATTGAACTGTTGCCAAAATCAGTTTGTAGTGTAGGCCAAGGAGTTTATTTTAACGCATGTTTATCAGCTGCTTTGAGCTTTTCACATCTTTTATATTTTTGGGAAACCTGTTGGAAAGTCAAAACCTGTAGGGTAAGATTACCTTCAAAGGTAAAGGTTTGCATGTCCATCAGAATTATTTATGAATACCTCCTGAAGCTGTGACAACATTTATGTATTTTATTAAATGATTACATCAGATTTTGCATAAATGTCCCCCTTATGTGTTGTGTCTTTGTTTAGGCTGTTGAAAACCTCTGCTCTTACAAGATCTCTGCAAACCTCTATAAACAACTAAGACAGATCTGCGAAGACCACATCAAAGCACAAATCCATCAGTTCAGAGAATATCCTTTGCATGGTAAACTTTCTAATAGAGCAATTGTTGAAAGGGAAACTACAAGTACCATAACAATCAGTGGCTCTTACATTCGTTATACGGGTACATAAAGAGACAGGGGATCTCCTTGCACAAAAACTACAGCTATCTGTTAACACTCTCTATTGAGGGAAAACTGCTCTGCCTCCATCTCATACATGTAATTTTTTTTAAATTTTTTTTTTAAGTTCTCTCATAGCTTTCTATGAAAGCCTGTTCTGATCTTGTTGCATTTTTATGGAATATACTCTGTGCATAATTGTGAGACAGCCAGGTTTAGTGGAGATAATTTTTTTTGTTTGTGTTTTTTTGGGTGTTCAGGGAAAACCTGCTAGCTTTTTTTTTTTCGTCCCTCGAACATGATCTAAACCACATTTAACACAATATAGCCACACTGTGCACCAATGTGTTCGGTGCTTTTTATTTTTTGTAAATACGTTTTTATTGAACGTGCAATCTTTCAGATCCTCAAATAGCTATGAATGTGCGACAATTAGGACACGCAGGTCCCTTCAAAATGAAACCATAACAGTTTTAGTAGGAAGTGATGTCCGCTCAGTCATATATCGGTGACACGCAGGTCACAACATAACATGCATTATCTTACTAACAGGACTGCTAAGCACATTCCTTACAGTATCAGGTAGTAATGCGCTAACTTGTGGTGAGATTCGTAGACCTCAGTCTGCATCTGAACTACCATGGCGTGGGCACAACATGCGCAAAGAGTAACGCCAATAACATTGGCACTTTCGTAAGCCCAGTGGTCTACAACCTTGGTGAACACATAAGTCTTGCGTGCATTCTCTTACCAGACATCTGGTATGGGGTTAGTCCCAAGATAGTATCTACTACTGTGGGGGGTGCAGTACGAGTCAGTCTTACAGAGTACTATAGTCAAGTACCAGGCCATGGCCTCTCCCATCCGTCAGCCCTGACACTAGCGTCTCCCGCTCTGTGGTGGTTACTTAGGGTTAGTACGGAGTGTCTATTGTCAAGAGCTGGATCTTCATCTGGTTCTCATGTGCGGGGCGAAGTCCACGTGGAGTGGCTTCGTGGTGTGGCAAGTCATCTCTATTGTCTTGCTTCCTGTCTGGCGGTGTTAGGTGTAGTCCTCTAGTCTTTAGTTACTACCTGAATCTGTACTGTGTCATGCAAGTGCACCCCTCATAGTGTTCGGTGCTTTTTAATTTAATTTTTTTCTTGTGGAGTGTACAAATTTTAAAAATACTTCACTGATTTTGTATTTGATATTATCATTTCTAAAGAGCAATGTGTGACCCTGCAGCTTCAAATGTTTTGTTTTATTTTTCTGTCAGCAAATGGGACTCATCCAAAATAATTTATACTTCATTAAAAATGGTAACTGGGGTAAAGGGTTATGTTTGTAGCATTATGTTAACATGTTCCTTTTGTATAATCCCAAAATATTACTTTATTTTATCAGAATCTTCCTTCTGTTTTTACTGTTTTACCTTAATGCTGAAATCACAGATTCATTGGATAGTGTTCTTTTCCTAAAGAAAATTGACAAATGCTGGCAGGATCACTGCAGGCAAATGGTAAGTGTTACGCCTTTGCAGAATACAAGCCCTTGATCGTTCGGACAAGCTAACATGCAGTTAACTTGGCCATATCTACACATTAACAGAATATGTATTCAACATTTTCTCAATGCATGTGAACAGGTTATGATGAGAAAATTCTTTATTTTTCTAATTTCACATTCGATGAAAACATTTGAGTGGACAACATGGCAAAGAGTAATGCAGTAATAAGTGTTCAACATCTTGTACATATAATAGCAGGAGAAGGAAAGAGCTGTTGTGCTTAGTACCGAAGTGTGTGTGTGTGTGTGTGTATGTATGTATGTATATGTATATGTATATGTATATATATATATATATATATATATATATATATATATATATATATATTATATATTATATGTGTGTGTATGTATGTGTGAGATGAGCATTTTGGTTTTAGTAGAATGCCTGTCTGAGATTCCAAAGAGTGGAATTACCATTGGGTCATGTGACTAATGCATAGACGAGAGTTAACTGTGCCCATGATGGGTAGTTCCATCCCTGAGAGAAACAGTAGGTATTAAATCTTATCACTAATCAAAAAGTATGGGAAAGGATGGAGGGGAGGTTTACCAGTTGTATCTTTTTTTATTTATTTATTTTTTTAACCCATTAATCGGTTGACAAACCTACACTGATATTACACAGGTAATATTCTAGTGCGGGTTTTGGAAATGGTAGAAGCCCCTGTCCCAAATGTACGGATAGTGTTGGTACTGCGTGATGGCACTGTCCCACATTCCCCCTTATATGGAAATGGGGAAAGGAGTAAACAAGAGTAGGGAAGAGAAAGCAACCATAAAGTTATATCTGCTTTTCAACGGTAGTACTGGAGAAGTCCCTGGTTTTTATATGGGATCTTGGCAGTCAAGACATCAGCCTCCTTGGCTCGGTTTGCTCCCAGTCATGTTGCGGCGCCGGTAGGCAATGTGTCCGTGCCTGCCACGATGTGAACTCCCGGACCCTAGCCAAGTCTATAGTGGACAGGCTCCTACTCTTATCAGTGGTTGGTGGGTTGAGTCCCAGGTTCTTCAGAAGATCTTCCAGCTCCTGAAAAGTTTACGCTCGATGAGTGGTGTCTTGAGGTGTGATCAGAACTGTTCGGGGAAGGCCCCATCGATATGGCATTTCTTTTGCATGTAGCAATTGAATCAATGGTAGCAGGGATCGGCACCACAAGAGGGTATTTCTCGTGAGATCCAGGAAGAGGAGAAGTGTGGCACCTTCAAAAGTGAGTGGGGTCTTCCCTCTCACAGCTGCTTGAAGGAGGGCTTTGTCTTGCAGAGACCTAAAGTGGAGGAGCAGGCCTTAGAGTAGCGGAATGATGTGCCCCAGGCGGTTTGGGGCTACGGACCATGCCGTCTAGTTTCATGGCCTTTTCGCGTTTCGGTGGTAAGTAGGCCTGATGAAGTGAGGGAGGTCTGGCAGTCCCACCAGCACTCTCCTAAGCTTCAGTTTATACCTGCTTCGCTGATCTTCCAGGGCATTGATCCTGCTTTCAGCCCTTTGTTGGTGCTGGTGCAGGTCAGCCAGGCCGTTCTTCATTGCTGCAAGCCAGCTTTCATGAGTGGCATGGGTAGCCTCAAGTTGTTCCACTTTAAATGTCGTGTTTTCAATGGCTTTCTTGAAGGGGGACAGGTCGCAATGTTTTCGCGGAGTTCAGCCAGCATCGCCCTCAGTTGGGCCGCTGTAACTGGGTCACGGTCAGTCTCTGCCAGATGAGGATTTCTCCTTTTCCTGGTGTGCGAGGCGCCCTCTAAGGGGACATAAACCATGTCTTCCGAGGAGTAGGAAGAGTCTTTGTCCACAAGCGCCATATTGTCCCATGTGGCCCTCTGTGAATTCCTGAATATGTTGCTGATATGCAGGCTCTTGTCAGGCTTGGTTCTTTTTTTATTTTTACGGCCCATGGTGTAGCCTCCAGCCAAGGGATCGTCTCCAGTAGGATTAGGAAATTGCCTTCTCTCCAAATTCATCTTTTTTGGGCGTTATACAGAGCTCATGGAACATGCCACCGTCCAGGTTCCCAGTTAAGCTCTGCCCCCTAATGTTCAGTTATATTGTATGAAATGAGGTAGAACAGCGGGATAGGTGTAGCGTCCTCAGTTTTCTTACAAGCTTATGCAATAACTAAAACTACAGGGACTGACCGTGTAGTAAGTATTTTTGTGTTGAAAAAATAAAAGATAAGTTATACTTTTCTGGAGCTGTAATTCAGGTCTGACTTTAGCTCCTGAGCGGTATAATCCCCGCCTATAGATATAGTGCAGCTCCTATATTGCTAGTAGTTAGTCCTTGTGAGGTATGGTAGAATGTCTCATCAACATAAGGGTAGAACAGGATAAAGTAATATAGTGTGGTATTTACAACTTAAAAATTCCAACAGTAAGGTAGGTATACACTTACAATTACTGAAGCCTAGCAGTGACTCCTGAGGTATTGCGTGAAATGGTGTGATTCCCATTCTTGGATATGTGGGTGGTGCAGGTCCTTTGCATATAAATATAAAACTAGAGAATAAAACAATATAGTGCACACAATTTAGTGAGGGTATAAAAATAATTAAAGCGGCACGGTCATGCCGAACTTACCTTTCCCCAATCGATTCCTCTTCTCTCCCTCTCTCAGGATCAGTTCTTCATTTCTTCCTGTCTGCTCTAGTTTTCTTTAAAACATAAGACAAAGTAGGGACTACTTGTCTTACGGAGGTTTCCTACGCCTGACCATCTCTGACCAGCGGAGGAACAAAGTGTCCGGTGGTCCGTCTTCATTTCTGGTGGTCAGAGAAATTTTCCCACAATTCTTAACTTTCCTCCCTGTTCCCGCGATGCATCCTGTCAGTATTGCCGAACGTCCTGTCATTTGGACAGGACGCCGGCAAAAATGCCGAATTGTGTCTTACAGAATGAGAACAGTTTCTCCATTCATGTTAGGACGCAATTCGGGACTTTGTTCGTATCGGAATTTCATTCATATGAATGAAACTCCGATCCTATTCGTGCCGTGGCTACATCTTGCAGCCACTTGGTAGATAACTCCATAATTCCCACGGTAAAAACCTAAATTGGTCTTTCAGCCAAATTTACTAATACTATGTAAAGATTACTTAGTATTAGTAAATTCTGACTCTACTCGCTATACACCTGAGCGGTGGGTTGAGGCCATAAAAGATAATGAGGGGGAAACCTATTGTCCTCCCCCCTGGCCCCCACCCCTCAATGGTGGGTGGAGGCCATAAATAACAATGGGGGGGGGGGGTAATATTGACTCCCATAGAGTGAGGGAGGACATGGGGGGGCTTAGGAAGTGGCGGGCAGCACTGCTCCCGACGCTTCGTTCTTTACATTTTACAAGGAGGGAGCTGCGCGCCGGTCGCTCCCTCTTTGTATCAAACGGAACGAACAAACGAACACCGATATTCAGTGTTTGTTTGTTCGTCTGACATTTCTATTCATTCATTTGTCTTTCTGACGAATGAATGGATGAAATTCCCATTCGCATGCCCAAGTGTTTAACTGGGCATGTGCGGGAATTTCACAGCGCTATCTAGTGTGGGCAGATGACGTGTCCCACAGGGACTTCATCTACCCACACAAAGATGGCGGCGCCCAGAACATAGGTCCGGGCACAAAATAAAGATCAAAAAATAGGTAATATGGGGGCTTTGGGGCATTTGGGGGTGACTAGGGAATCAGATGTAGTGGAGTCGGGAGAGGGTTAAAAAAAAAAAAAAACGGCATTTGACCACGACAGTTCCGCTTTAAAAGCTTACATGGAAACAGGTAAATACAGTTTGCTCAATCCTAGGTGTATAGGTCTATCAACACCAAGGATATTAAGTATTGGGAGGCAAGCAGCAGTACAGGAAGACCTAGGATAAAAAAAATGTGCTTTATTAATAAAAATATAGTAAAAATGTAAAACTAAAATCTTATCTTCTCTCCTAAAGCCTACCACATTTTCCTATTTAAAACCATGCTGTCACTAATGGAGTTTCTTCATTTTTAAAAAAATTTTTTTTTTTGACATTGTGACATGTTCCCTTGTATGTTAGCACTCTTGGGGTGGTTACAGAGATATAATGGCAGAGTAATATACAAGTCTACAGATGGTCTTGGAAAACCACAGTTAAAATGTCATATGTGTTTATTGCTGGTTGTGTGCAAACATGCACATCCGCATTGCCTGTTGGTAAATGGCATTGCCACATATTACACAAAAAGGCAAAAGCGGCCAAACCTTTTTGGGTACGCTTTGTATATTTTTCAAAGATCCATAAAGTGACATCCCTGCTTGATATGCGGAGGCTTAGCAGAGGGTAGATATACTTATTTAAGCTTAACCAATTTACCATGTATGACCTTGATGAGCAAGTCATTGATATTTGACTTTGTTTTAGGCCTCTCTTTTTAATCCAATGCAGTTGGTATGTAATAGTAGCAGTCATGTGATATCAGAATCATGATAGATGTACTGATTTCAAAAAAGCACATTTAAGCCTTGTGTATGTAGTTATGTCCTCTATTTATTAAAAAACCTCTTCTCTTGTTGTTTTTTCTTCAAGATTATGATTAGAAGTATATTTTTATTTTTGGATCGAACGTACGTCTTGCAAAATTCAATGCTGCCATCAATTTGGTGAGTAAAGGTTGATTGCAATAAAGTGGCTTTTTTTTAAAGTGCTTTATTTTTTCACCACTCCATTTAAAATATGTGCATGTGTAAGATTAAACTAAACAGAGACATTATGGTAAAAAAATAAACCCCTCTTGCTTATCTTCTAATGAACAGTGTATGTCATGGTACATTTATAATCTGTGTAGCTGGTTTGATTTATGCTTAGCTGGTTTAAATGATGCTTAATTTACCTTTTTGTCCATAATAGGGATACTATAGGTATCAAGACAACTTTGTTAATGGTGCAGTTTTGGTTTATAGTTCATGACCCTATGGTCTCCCTGCTCAGTTGTATGCCATTTAGGAGTTAAATTACTTAGGTTTCTGTCCATACAGCCCATGGGCGGAAATACCGCTGTAGCAGCTGCACCGAGGTCTGCAGGTGTTGTGGGCCCATACACTTAGGACAAACCCAAAAGGCAGGCAGGTCTCATCCCGGGCTCAGTTGCTTGCTGCAGCAGTTTGGCAGCACGACTGGTCCCCTGTAATATCTGCAGTCTGTGCTGGGAGGAAGCGATTACCTGTCACTTCCTCCCAGCTTGCAGTCTGTGTGAGCTGGGAGGATGGAGGAGGGAGAGCATTTCAGAGAGTCTGGACAGCCTCAGACTCCCTCTGAATCAGCCACCCTGCACTAAAAAGGTATGGAAGCAGAGGGGTGGTTAACAATAGGTAAATTTCAACATGTGTATGTATATGTTTGTATCTGTGTGTGTCTCTGTTTGGGAATATGTTTGTGTGTCTCTTTGTAGGTAAATGTTTGTATCTGTGTGTTTTGATGCATGTCCCAGAATTCAAACACAATTCTACATACAAACACACGCTGGCATTTAAGCGCATTACACGCAAAAACACCACTACTTTCAAGGGGCAACAATACATTCAAACCCATAATTGCATTTAAATGCCAAAACAACAAATAGACCTAGAAGTTCACACACACACATACTTCATACATAAACATGCTTACATTCAAACACACAAAAACTGCTCACAAATGAAATCCCTGCAAGAGTGGGCAAATGGTAGATTCCAAGCTAAAAATGCATCGTGGAAGATGTACAACAGATGTCTTTTGACCGCCCTTGTTCTGGAAGGGCCCCAAAAACATTTATTGCGTCAGGGACTTCTCTACATTTGCTGCAGCTCTAGCCACACCTCCCCTTTCTGTGACTCTCACAGCCTGCATGAAAAAATTTTTTTTTTAATTTTCAATGGGATGTTAATTTACTGTAGACGTAGACTGTAGCCTTTATCTCCTGCTCTGTAAATTGAGCCTCAATCACACACAGGCTGCTCCTTGCAAGGTCTTGAGGGCTATTAACCGAGCAAGAGATCAATTTCTATATTAAATAAACTGTGATTTACTGGAACCTAGAAAATCAAGGTTCTTTTTCAGTTTGTGTTTAGGAAAGCTGTACAATTTACATGCAGAGAAGTGTGACTAGGGATGTATAACAGCGTCTGACAAATCCCAGGTTGAGATTTGTGAGCCTCTTCAGTGACCGGCTGCCTGAGAACAGAGGCGGGCAGTCGGATCACGGAGGGCTGAGGCAGGCAGCTGAATGAGGGAGAGGGGTGGCTGGCTCATTGAGATCTAAGGTAGGGAGGTGGACGGCTTGCTGGATAATGGAGAGCTGAGGTGCCGCGGCGAGGAAAGGATCTGTAATCTCCCTGCTTTGCCCTCTTGCGCATCTTGTAGTGATGCCAGGAGCCGGGTTGTGGCGTCACTCAGGTCCCCAGCTCACTAAACAGTGCATGAGAGGGAACTAAGTAGGGAGATGACAGCAACCACACTGGGCCGTAGGGAATGCCTATCCACTCCAGCTCTCCGATAGGTAAGGAGACTGGATGGATTAAATTAAAATGAAGAGTAGTTATTTGTGAGAGTGTGTCTGTCTGTGTCTGTGAGTGAATGAGTGTGTCTGTCTGTGAGTGAATGAGTGTGTCTGAGTGTGTATGTCTATGTGTCGGTCAGTGAGTGTGTGTTCCCTCCAATCACACGGGAAAGGTGTTTTTACTCACCATTTTCCCCATGCTGTGCTGGTGACGCCACAGCTGGCCCCACCTCCATGGCTGAGATCCTCAATCTTGACGATCTCAGCCAATCCATGCTCCACCCACAGGAAAGCACTGAGATACTATTGCGCATGCACGGCAAAATGCCACTGCGCCAATTTAACTTCTCTTAGAGATGCATTGCATTAATGCATCCCAATAGGGAACAATAACGTAGGTGCTGCACAGTGTGAAGCACTGAACCAGGGCGCACCTCTAGAGGCCGTCTCGGTGACTGTCGCTAGAGGTGTGACCAGGAAGTAATGTAAACACTGCCTTTTTTCTGAAAACTCTGTTTACATTGAAAAGCGTTCAAGGACAGCATATAGACTTCAGAACAACTACATTAGGCTGTAGTGGTTCTGGTGACTACAGTGTCCTTTTTAAGAATTGTATTTTTGGCATTGATTTCTCTGACTCCTAACTTTTTTAGCTGGCTCCTAGATTCGAAACAAATTTGTCAAGCCATGATGTATAAACAAAGTGAAGTAACTCCTAACTGGCAGAGAATTGAGCAGTAAGATTGCAGGGGCACTGCTTCAATTAGCTTAACTTCTTTTTATGCCTATAGTATCCATATAATGATTAGAATTGCCAGCTTACCTTTCCTACCACCATTAACTTTGCTAACTATATTAGTCTTTTACTGGTTATTTTGCAATATTAGTCCTTCTTTGGACTTTTCTTTATATATCCCAGAAGCTGTTAGACAGAGACCGAGCACTGTTAAGCAGAGTGTTCCCCCTGGCACAGAATAGCAACTAGGATATTACGTTGTATTCTTTTGATATTAGCGACAGAGTATACTTTATGTATTACAAGACACATATTACCCATACTTTTGCCACTCCGCTCTGGCTACCACTGGCATATATGTATACATGTACATATATTTTAGTTTGCTTTTCTAGCACTGTATATATTGTTAATAGATCACTCTGTATCATTGTGCCTAATAATAAATTTTTTTTCTTGTGTGGCCATACTCTACTGCCACACAGTAGTAGGTTAGTGGTTATACCATAACCCTTTTACGAATTGCTATATTAGAAGTTACGTTTTATTATTCAACCATTTTTCTCCTCGAACGTTTATTCACTATTTGGTTGCATGCCCTACCCCTTTAGCCCAGAGATACTCCAATTATTCTCCCATCCCTTTTCTGTTTTTTGATAAACCTTAATGATACAAAAAAAGTGACTTTTAACCTTGTGCATCATGTGAATACATTATAAATCTCCCACAATTGACAGAGAAGTAACACATCTTATTTAATTCCTGAAGAAACCTGAATTATTTAATCACATGAATTCAGGACTCAAAAAAAATGTGCATTTCTACAATTTATCCATAAGTCTTTCTGGGTATAATTGGTGAATTGGATAATACTTGCATTTAATGGAGTGTCTTTAGCTATGATGGAAGAAAGTTGCCTATCAGAATCCATGTTGGATACCGGGAAATTTGAACCATTTATAGGTGAACAAAAATAATGATGTTCTTAGACTAATTCATAGATCGTAGTTTGCAAAATAAAATTACCACACTGAGTTAAATAAAAAACAAACCAAGTAAACATAATTGCTATGGTACTTTGGCGAGATCATTGCAGTTGAGTAACAAAAACATCCATGCAGCCATTTAACTTAAAACGAATGCATATAATATGTTCCAAACAAAATTAAAGGAAATGGTATGTGCGATGGTGCCTAGTAAGCTGGTCGTCAACATCCTTATGGGCGATTTTAATTACTCTGCGTTTGTCAAAGTACTTTTGTATTTTGTACAGTGTTGTATTAAATGGACACTCCACTGCTTAGTAGATATTCACTTAATAAAAAAGATGTATGCATTTTTATTCATTTGGGCGTACATCTGTAAGCCACTTTCAACAGCTGCATATCCCAATCACAGACTTCCCAATGCAGCTCTCTGAGAACTCATTGCAAGGCAGGTGCTTGAGCTTGCTGCGCAAGTTATGGTCTCTTGACTTTAGCTCCGCTAAGCTAAACAACCAGTAAGTTACAGAAGCTGCTGCCTGATTGACAGCCATGGGATATAACAAGGTTAATGTGCAAAAGTGCCAATTTCTTCTAAAACCTGCACTTTTTGGTTTGTAAAATGAAAAATAGAGAACATATATTCATATATTCTTCACAAATAAGGCATGCACTGTACTTTCTGTAATTACCCCCATTGTAGTGCTGTTGTACTGGCAATAAAGCAGGGAAGACAGCGTCATGGATGAGGCTTGCCATACATGTAGAAGTGTTCCCAAACATGGCCAGTCATATTAACCCCCTTAAGGACACATGACATGTGTGACATGTCATGATTCCCTTTTATTCCAGAAGTTTGGTCCTTAAGGGGTTAAAGAGGTGCAAGAGTAAGGTGTGTCAAAGGAGTGGGAGTTGCATATGTGTAACACTCACAAACATCAGACCATGGCTTTTCTCAAATCTGCTATACAAATAAATGCGGTTTTTGTATTTATTTTTAATTTTTTGCTACAGTCCTTTCACTGAGTTAAAAGAAAATGTAATTTTTTTGTAAAATTTTGTTTTGTAGGGATATGGGTCTAGAACTGTTCAGAAACCATATAATCAGCGATCAAAAAGTTCAGACCAAGACCATTGATGGAATTCTTCTATTGATTGAGAGGGAAAGAAATGGAGAAGCAATTGATAGAAGTTTGTTACGAAGTCTCCTTAGTATGCTATCTGATTTGCAAGTAAGTTTGACCTACTTTTTCTTAACTATTTTAATGTGTATTGAGTTAGAAATGTATCCTGAATCTGGTTCAACACTCTATAAACTGTATTGTTTCCAATCTAGAAAATCTTATGTTATATAAATTCACAATTTTAAAAAATTTTTTTTTTTTTTATTTCTTCAAGGTAGTGTTTGCCCTACTGGTATTTGTTTTTTGTTTGTTTTTTCCAAGTTGTTTTGACTAATAAATCTCCACTAACCCTCTTGCCATTACTAAGAGGAAATTGAACAGTATTGACTCCTCAATGGAACCTTGATCGTGTTTTCCCTCATAAGGAAGTGGCAGCTCTATATAGTAATGGCTCAATAAAATTTTCATTAAGTCTGAAGATGGCTAAGCTTTCAGCACATGGAAGCAATTGCTGCTTGTTCCAAAATAAAGGCTTGTCCCCACTGCTGTGTAGGGACCATCAGAGGTTTTATCCAATTATGATACGGATGTTTACCAGTAGTGCTCTGGCATCACTCTGGATATCACTCCTCCTACCTTCCTCTGATCAGTACATTTTAAAGATAAATTCTAGAATTGGAAGTCGTTCTTTCCCTTTTAATGTTTTATATAGTTAATAAATACCTCTTCCTATTGATTGTGTGTTTAGCCAAATAGATCACTAGGCACCCGAAGTCCTTTAATCCTGTGGTGCAAGGTACTGGTTAAAATACATCTTCATTAGACACTTCCTTTTTATAGTGCAACTTATCGTATAAATGCAGATTTAAATCTTAACGACATTGAGACAGAATATAGAGGGAGAGCTTTATTTTGCTTTCCTGTGCAGCTATGCTCTTTTTCACTGCAATTTGCTTAACGTGTGGATGTTTGTTTTTTCCCTCAGATTTATCAGGATTCATTTGAGCACAGGTTCCTAGAAGAGACAAATCGCCTGTATGCAGCTGAAGGCCAGAGACTAATGCAAGAAAGAGAGGTGTGTAAATCCATCCTCCTTTCAGTTTCAGTGTCACACTTTTTTTGTAAATTGTGGAGTCCTTTTTAATACTGCATCAGAATTTTAGATGTAGTAAAGATGCACAGACTTTCATACCCTATGCCCAGCAACACTTCCCAAACATTGGT
This sequence comes from Pelobates cultripes, assembly GCA_933207985.1. Classification (NCBI taxonomy): domain Eukaryota; kingdom Metazoa; phylum Chordata; class Amphibia; order Anura; family Pelobatidae; genus Pelobates; species Pelobates cultripes. Next base: position 65,923,720 of record OW240920.1, read on the forward strand.
AAAATTTCTTTACCGTTGGAGCCAAGGTAAGTTTTGACTTTAGTTTTTTAATTCGGGGAGGCAGACAAGCACAGTAAGCGTTACTCTAACCAAAAATCATGTTATATGAAAACATAATTTATTTTGTTGTTTGAGTAAATCTTAACCCCTTAAAGGACCACTCTAGGGTTAACCCATTTTTTTTTTTTTTTTTTTTATAAACATAGCAGTTTCAGAGAAACAGCAATGTTTATAAATAGGTTAATCCAGCCTCCAGTGGCTGTCTCTTGACAGCCGCTAGAGGCGCTTGCGTGCTTCTCACTGTGAAAATCACAGTGAGAAGATGCAAGCGTCCATAGGAAAGCATTATGAATGCTTTCCTATGAGACTGGCTGAATGCGCGTGCAGCTCCTGCCGCGCATGCGCATTCAGCCGAAGAGGCGGAGAGGAGGAGGAGAGCTCCCCGCCTGACACTGGAGAAAGGTAAGATTTTAACCCCTTCCTCTCCCCAGAGCCCGGCGGGTGGGGGCACCCTCAGGGCACTATAGTGCCAGGAAAAAGAGTGTGTTTTCCTGGCTCTATAGTGGTCCTTTAAGGACCTAACTTCTGGAATAAAAGGGAATCATGACATGTTACACATGTCATGTGTCCTTAAGGGGTTAAAAGCGAATCTATAGCCAGCAGTGCTGGATATGCCAATTATAAAACAAGTAAAAATGTGAATAAATATATAATGCATACATACATGCATCATCCAAAAAAATACCTGCACTCTAGGATTTCCAATACATCTTCTTTTATTTAGAGTATCCAAAATAGTTACTATTCCAGTTCCCAGTTGGAACTTTGCTCACAACATGATGTTGTCCTGAGGAAAGTTCCAATTGGGAACGGAAACATTAACTACTATAGTCACCAGAACAACTACAGCTTAATGTATTTGTTCTGCTGAGTAGAATCATTGCCTTCATACTTTTTGCAGTAAACAAGGTCTTTTCAGAGAAAATGCAGTGTTTACATTACAGCCTAGGTTTACCTCCACTGGTCACTCTTTGGATGGCTACTAGAGGTGCTTCCCGGGGGCAGTGCTGCACACTATAAAGGGAGATGCTGATTGACCAGGGCTGTGTTTGGCTTGTGCTGGCTCTGCCCCTGATCTGCCTCCTTGATGGTCTCAGCCAATCCTATGGGAAAGCATTGTGATTGGCTCAGAGAGTCACTTCTGAAGATATCAGCCAAGCAGGCAGGGACAGAGGCAGCAGCTGCAGACTTGAATACAAGTAAGATTTTACTATATTTAGGCAGGCAAGATGAGACCAGGGGGGCTAGATGGTGGTTTTAACGCTATAGGGTGATGCATGCCCCTTTAACAATTTCTAGTTTGGTAACACACTATGTAATCATATGCAGATAATTTCCGAATGTAAAGGTTGTTCTTGCTTCCATGTGATACAGGTCCCAGAATATCTTCATCATGTGAACAAGCGTTTAGAAGAGGAAGCAGATAGAGTCATCACATATTTAGATCAAAGCACACAGTAAGTTTTCTGTTTGGGGGTTTAATATACATTTTAGGAATTGCTTGTAAAGTTAAACGGGGACCAAGATTGTCTTTAAGTATAAACTGCAGAAAAATGAAGCAACCATCCCAGAGATTAAATTGATCAAGCTTCACTTAATATATTTTATATATTCCAGAAACCATTAGCAATTGATTGTTGATATCTATAGAGGTATGTGTCTCTCAAGAAGAACATATTTTGTTACTGGTGCAGAAAACAGACAATAAAAGATGGTTTAGAGATGTGCCCCAAATATTAAGTGCTTGAATTTAAACCCTGGCAGGGTTACATTGTAAGGTTACGACAGCAACATAATTATGGAGAAAATAACACCCAATTCATTTTAAAACAACATATATTTATTTAAAATTTGTGACTGGGATTGTACAGCAAGGGAAATATTATGTTGACTCTGAAGTGTCTGTGAGGCACAAAACTTGGCAAAAGCGATTCTAGTTATTGGAAAGCTGCAATACAGTTTCAGAACCTGAATTCCAAGTATACTTTATTATTAAGAAAACTACAAAATAATTTCAGCCAGCCTCACTAATGAAACTGTGAGCTGCTCTACAGTATGGGGGAGAAAAAACAGACTCTGCAAATATTAAACTTTTGAAAGTTTGGTTCTTTCATGTTATATTCATATCTTAATTTTTGTAACTTTGATTACACGTAGTATTTCTGCTTGCTAGATCTGACCGAACTCAATTTTATACAGAAGGATGACTTTATTTTTGTCTTGTTGTGTTAGGAAGCCATTAATTGCTACAGTAGAAAAGCAGCTACTGGGTGAACATTTAACTGCAACTCTTCAAAAAGGTAATTGCTGTTTGTTTTCATCACAATCCATAGCAGTATACATCCTGGGTTGAAACCTTATTTTTGGATTAGATGAAAAGAATGCTTGCTATTTTTTTTTATTTTTTTTTAATTATTATTATGATTATTTTTTTGTGTGTGTTATAGATACCCTATTTGAATTATGATTATTATTTGAATGGAATATAAAAATGTAATGCCTTAAATCAAAACAATGACATTTTTAATTTGGCATAGTACTTTTGTTATATTGCCGTTATTTCAATGCTTCATTAACCAGCTTTGATAACAATGTTTTGGTATTTGCTCTATCTAATAAAATTTAGAAATAAAATGGGTGTAATTGTTTTGTTCAGAATCAAAATGTATGATATGTGTTTGGTGTTCTGGCAGTAAAAGTGACTATATTTATTTTTGAATTGTGCTTCTTTTTGACACCTTTTGCTACATCAACCTGAAAGTAACAAGATCCTTATTTCTTCTTGTTTCAAAAGGGTTAAATCACCTTCTTGACGAAAATCGAATTCAGGACCTCTCATTGTTATACCAGTTGTTTAGTCGAGTCCGCGGGGGTGTGCAAGTTCTTCTTCAGCACTGGATTGAATACATAAAGGTATGTGTTATTTGTTTGGGATTGTGTTTTTTTTATTTTTTATTTTTTTTATTTGAAAATTAGGAATTCATAGTGAACATGATATTAATAGAAGAAGAAACTCAACCTCATGTATTACTAAAATTAAAGGGACTCTATAGGCACCCAGACCACTTCATCTCATTGAAGTGTGCAAAAGTACAAAATGACAGTCTATGGAAAATCCATGGAACCTTCATTGATCTTCTCACACTTGCCGTATGCATATACTGAACATATCTTCTGTGTCAATCAATGCAATGTTTCTTGTTTTTTTTCTTTCTTTCTGTAAAAGATTATATTTGTATGTTTAAAAGAAATGCAAAATGCAATTTTTTGCAGTAAAATAAATAAAATTTGGCTACAATCACAGTCTTATGAATGGATTATTTCCTTTATTGAATGACTATAATTTCTAAAGAGGTGAGATTGATGTTTCAGTCCCTAACAGGGACTTTCAACAGGATTGAAAAACAGCAAGAATACTTCCACAAATATATAACAGAGAAATAATTAGTGAATAGACTTACCCAAGGTGCGGTGCGAGTGAACCGGTTCATTTGTGGAAGTATTCTTGCTGTTTTTTAATCCCGATGAATGTCCCTGTTAGGGACAAAAACGTCAATCTCACCTCTTTGGAAATTATGACCATTTAATAAAGGAAATTATCCATTCATAAGACTGTGAGTGCAGCCAAATTTAATTTCTTCATATATAATATATATTTATCTACATTGATTATTGCATTAGTGTATCTAGCCATAAATAATTTGTTAGGTGATGACATAATTCTGCTCTTTTTATGCCACAATAAACCACTCCTTGCCAGATTTGAAATTCCGGTGTTGTACTCTATTTGTTGCCTTTTTGTGCCATGTGTCGAATTTTCAAACAGAAGTGTTATTCCAGTGGATTCACCTGCAATTCTGATTATTTTACAGGCTTTTGGCAGCACTATTGTGATTAATCCTGAAAAAGACAAAACAATGGTTCAAGAGCTACTAGATTTTAAAGACAAAGTTGACCATGTGATTGATGTCTGCTTTATAAAGAATGAGAAGTTTGTTAATGCCATGAAAGAAGCATTTGAAACATTCATCAATAAGAGACCAAACAAACCAGCTGAACTCATAGGTAAATTAGAACTAATATATAAATGAACTTTCTGTTGCAACCATGTTTAACAAATTAGATTTTTGCTTGGAAGTCTCACGTTCTATACCTGCCATGCATTTTAATTTGAATCGAAACCACAGAACTTGTTCGCTAAACGGTAACTTTTATTTGGGGGAGGGGGGTGGTTGTTAGGTGTCAAGTTCCTCGTCCAGCAATTGGTAAAAAAAAAAAAAAAACCTTCACTATACAGGATTGTCTTCCATTTTGTATAAATGGTGTCAGTCCCATGCTGAAATATTACAAAATAAATTAAAACTATAAATTTAAAATACCTGCCTTGAACTTCATAGTCTTTGTGGATAGCTGCAGCACATGCATTTACATTTTTAAAATGCCTTTAATTGACACAATGAAATTATGATGTTTCTATTTGTGTGTGTGTGCGCTATATGCATGCATACTCAAAGTTTACAATTAGTTTTTACTTTTTAATATATACATTTTATATTTTTTTATAGCAAAATATGTGGATTCAAAACTTCGGACGGGAAACAAAGAAGCAACAGATGAAGAGCTTGAGAAGATGCTGGATAAAATTATGATAATCTTTAGGTTCATTTATGGTATGTGATGAAAACAATACAAACTTAGCTGTTCTGATATGTGCCCTGTTCCATAATGTATACTAACATTAGTTTACTAAGTGAAAACTTTTAAGAGAGATAAATATTTTTCTGTTACTCATGTCCTCAATTGACTCAATAAAATTGCATATACATTGAGCCTTATTGAGCACTCTGAAACTGTATTTGGTCAACTTTTATTTTGTAATTTGTACAGGCAAAGATGTATTTGAGGCTTTCTACAAAAAAGACTTGGCAAAGCGACTGTTGGTTGGAAAAAGTGCTTCCGTCGATGCTGAAAAATCTATGCTTTCCAAACTCAAGCATGGTATGTATGAGTTTTTATTTGTGGTATAATGTGTTTCCTATTTAGTTTTTACATTACATTGCATGTTAATGGTCAAGTAATTGGTGATAAAACTTTCAGTCTAGGCACTATGGCATATTTGTACCTTGATGAATGAACGTCAAGTCATGTAATTTTAATCCAGTGAATCCGTTATAATATGACAAACCTGATTTTCTAACATTTATTTGTGCTAACGTTGGTTTAAATAAATAAAGCCCAACTCCTCAAATAACGGTTATCCACAAAATGCATTGTGTGGATTAACACCTTCCCGACCGTTGACGGAAAATTTCCGTCATTTACTAAAGTTAACCTGCGATCGCGGGGTTAACGGTGCTCCGGTCTGCCTCTGTATTAGAGGCAGACTGGGAGCACCGGATCGCACTGCCCCAGCACCGGTGCTCACTGATCTTCTCACTATGTAAAAAAATGAAGATAAATCCCACCCCCCCCCCCTTTCCCCTGCTTTAATAAAATTGACTGACTACAGTGATTAATTGGCAGGGTATACATTTTAATGTCATCTGATTTTTAAAACCCCTGAGGGTTAATTATTATTATTTTTTTGACCCTCAAGGGTTACATTTATTTTATTAATTAATTAATTTAAATATTTAAAAATTATATATTTAGCTAACTGGGATGGGGGGGAATTTGGTGGTAGGCTAACTAGGGGTTAACGTTAAAAGTTTTAAAATAAGCTTTAAAAAGGTAAAAAAAGTTTAAAAAAAAATGTTTTAGTAACGTTTAAGTAAAAAAAAAAAAAACCCCACCCCCCTTTACCTAGTCTTTACCTAGTCTAAATAAAACTAACCCCTTCCCTGCCAGTTGATCACTGCCTACATTATACTGTAATCTAATTTCTTTTAACCCTTGAGGATTAACTTTATTTTTTAACCCTCAGGGGTTCAATTTATTTAATTAATTTAAATATTTTATAATTATATATATTTTTCTAGCTGAAGTGGGTGGGAGTTATGGGAAAGGGGGGAATTTACTGTTAGTGCTGCTTACTGCTAGTTAGGGGTTAACGGTAAAAGAAAAGTTTAGAAAAATTTTTTAAAGTGTAAATAAAGTTAAAGTGTAAAACATTTAATAAGTAAAAAAAAAAAAAAAGTTTCAAAACGGATTTTACAAAGTAAAAAGTTTTACAAAGTAAAAAAAATACATTAAAATGCTCATTACCACTACACTTGGTACAAGCTAGCGGAAAAATGATCCCACGCTAAGGTTCAAAATAGGCCTTTTGAATTACCCTGAGATGTCTTCTTTAAGAAATGGTATGCCTTTATGGTGTAATTGGATTATATAGCCTTGTAAAATATTCTAAAATGGTCATGGACATAGCGTAAAAATGCAAAATTTGAGAAAAACGGGAATGGCTGTGTCTCAAATGTGCCCCTTCAATGTCTACATATACCTGGCAAAGGTACATACGGGGGTATTGCTGTACTCAGCCGACATAGCTGAGCAACATATGAAGTATTATACAGTCGTAGCACACATAAGGTTTGCAAAATATACTGCGCAAACTCACTTTGTGTGTCAAAAAGGCAGAAAAAATGCTTATTGCCACTACAATTGTTACAAGCTAGCGGAAAAATGATCCCACGCTAAGGTTCAAAATATGCCTTTTGAATTGCCTTGGGATGTCTTCTTTAAGAAATGGTATGCCTTTATGGGGTAATTTGGATTATATAGCCTTGTAAAATACTCTAAAGTGGGACATGGACACAGCGTAAAAATTCAAAGTTTGAAAAACAAACAAACTGGAATGGCTGTGTCTCAAATGTGCCCCTTCAATGTCCACATATACCTGGCAAAGGTACATATGGGGGTATTGCTGTACTCAGCCGACATAGCTGAGCAACATATGAAGTAGTATACAGTCGTAGTACACATAAGGTTTGCAAAATATACTGCGCAAACTCACTTTGTGTGTCAAAAAGGCAGAAAAAATGCTTATTACCACTACACTTGGTACAAGCTAGCGGAAAAATTATCCCACGCTAAGGTTCAAAATATGCCTTTTGAAATACCCTGGGATGTGTTCTTTAAGAAATGGTATGCCTTTATGGTGTAGTTGTAATATGTAGCCTGCTCAAGTGCTCCAAAGTGGGACACGGACGCATCAAAACCCTCCATGAAAATTCACACTTAAAAACCTTAACTTGTCACGTCTCTTTTACAGCAGTGTAACTTCACAAAATAGTGTCTAGGTCATACATTGGGCATATTGTTTTACTCAGAAGACTTAGCTGAGCATAATTTGGGGGGTTTGAACTTAGTGGCACATATGAAATGTACAAAATGCCCAGCAAAAATGTAATCCGTATGTAAAAAATGCCCAAAATAATTTTTTACCACATACTTTGGCATATATTGGTGAAAAAATGGGGGCATGTTAAGGCACAATATGCACCATATGAGATACCCTGGAGTGTCTACTTTTACAAATGGTAGGCCTTTGTGGGGTTTTTTGAACAGTCAAACTGCTATAATACCCCAAATTGAAGCATAGGCCCATTAAATCCGCCTCTCAAAATTCTACTGTAAATGTTGAAACGGACAGGTCTCCTATATGGCACTGTAGCTTCACGAAATAGTGCCAAAGACATACAATGGGGGTATCGTTGTACTCAGCAGAAGTAACTGAACACAAAATAAAACTTTGTACAGGAATAGCACACACCAACTTTACAAAATACCCATGAGAAGTTCTTTGTTATAAGTTTGTGTGCCAAAAACCCCAAAAAACTAAATTTTACTCCAATATTTAGCAGAGATTGGCGGTGAAATGGCTATGTAGAAAGTGTCAAAACAACCTTAGGACAATAGCCTGTGATGTCTACTTTATATAAATATATACTTTTGTGTGGCAATTTTGTTTTCTTTTATGGCTATTAAGCTTACAAGACAAACATACCAAATTCTAAAATCGCTCCACATTAAAAGTTTATTTTACTCCTTGTGCTTTGTGACCTGTAACTACCACAAAAAACTGAAAATCCCAAACACATTATATATTCTGTAAATCAGAACTAAATGAATTTATTTTTAATTACTTTCTTTAACCTGCACTAATTAGGCACACATTATTATTGCAAAAACTGTACAAAAAACACTTTTTTTTTTTTTGTGTGCATTTTTCTGTATTTTTTTTAATAAATAAGTGTGTGTGTGTGTATATATGTATGTATGTATGTATATGTGTGTGTATGTATATATATATATATATATATTACATCAAATTAAAGCCCTTTCGGTGCAATAAACGAGAGAGATGCAAATTGCAGTTGAATGCATACAGCAAGAAAATGCAAAAATTGCTTGTGTCATTAAGCGTAAGACAAGCTTCTGAAGCTGTGTCCTTAAGGGGTTAAGTGAAGCGTACTTTGCTATTACTGTGCACGTTTTAGTTTTGTTTGTATGTTTTCTTCCGTTTACATGTTTGAACTAACAGGGGGGTGTTGAACTTTAAGGAGCAAGTTCTACCAAATGGCTCCTACTAGTGTACAATTGGCTCTATCGGGAAACTATTTTCCCATGTGTCTCACGAGTGTGGAGATGTGCAAACTCAAGAAGAAAAAAAAAGGAACATATTCTTGTCATGATTGTTCCTCTTTGAGATCTGTCATCAAATTTTATTTGATCCCGCGCATGTGTTATACAGAACTAGGTGCCTAACAAAAGCATAAGGGGCTATATATTTTTACATGACACATGCTTTTGACAGTTATGTATGCCAATGTGGAGATTACACATGGTGAAATGCTATTAAATTTTTTTCAAGAAACATGCTTTATTTTACCTGTCTCTATTTGAATATTAGTTGTGCCATTTAACTGAGACTCAAAATGTGTTTTTCCAGAATGTGGGGCTGCCTTTACCAGCAAGCTCGAGGGAATGTTTAAAGACATGGAACTATCAAAGGACATTATGGTTCACTTTAAACAGGTACATTTTTCATTTGTGAATTTCATACAAAATATTGCTTTTCATTAAGTAGTGCTAACTGCTGTAATAGCGAAAGCAAACATTTATTTTCCGCATTGCATTGCAAATTAGTGCACAATGTAAATTCTTAAAGGAACACTTTCGTGTTAGAAATACAAAGATGCAGGGGCATATCTAAAGCATTTGGCACACACGGTGCAGATCCTGTGTTTAGAAACCACCCCCTTCACCCCAACACACACACACACTTTAAAACGTAAAAAATACCCACCATTTTTTTTGAATGTTCTTCCCCACTTCACAAAAACCCCTTCCAGCCCTCCTCTTACAAAACGCTGACCCAGCCTAGCTGCCCTTCGACAAAAACGCCGGCCCAGACTAGCCGCCCTTCGACAAAAACGCCGATAGTGATAGGATAGCCTTATGCCTAGTCCACGCATGCTTAACTCCTTAAGGACCAAACTTCTGGAATAAAAGGGAATCATGACATGTCACACATGTCATGTTTCCTTAAGGGGTTAAACTCCTTCACTGTGTTAACCTCTTCCACTTCAGCTGGAAGGCTATTCCATTCATCCACTACCCTCTCATTAAAGTAATACTTCCTGATTTTATTTTTAAACCTTTGCTCCTCTAATAGAAGTCCTCTTGTTGTGGTAGTTTTTCTTCTTTTAAATAGTCTCCTACTGTGTTGATTCCCTTTATGTATTTAAATGTTTCTATCATATCCCCCGTCTATTCTTTCCTCCAAGCTATGCATGTTAAGATCCTTTAACCTTTCCTTATAAGTTTTATCATGTAATCCATGAACCAGTTTATTAGCTCTTCTCTGAACTCTTTCCAATGTATCAATATCCTTCTGGAAATACGGTCTCCAGTACTGCGTACAATACTCCAAGTGAGGTATCACCAGTGTTCTGTACAGTGGCATGTGCACTTCTTTCTACTGCTAATACCTCTCCCTATACAACCAGGCATTCAGCTAGCATTTCCTGCAGCTCTGACCATTTTTCTAATTTACCTAAATCATTTGCCATTTGACTTATCCCTCCTGGAACATCAACCCTGTTACATATCTTTGTATCAGCAGCAAAAAGACCTACCTTACCATCAAGACCTTCTGCAAAATCACTTCTAAAAATATTAAAGAGAAGAGGTCCAAGTACAGATCCCTGAGGTACTCCACTGGTAACAAGACCATGCTTGAAATATATTCCATTGACTTCAACCCTCTGTTGCCTGTCACTCCGCCACTGCCTAACCCATTTAACAATATTGAAATCCAAACTTAAAGATTGCAGTTTATTATATGTAAATAAAAATAATTAGCAAGCATTTGCTCACAATTGATGACGTCTGCTCCCTGCAGCCAATCCGTCCTCAGGGCTCTAGTGCCATGGTGCTGTCCGCACTATGGAGGTGGACAGATGGAGCACGGTGATGCGGCGTTATGCGCCGCCACCGGGCATCTCCACTTTCTTCTTGCTCCTCATCATGGTCAAATAGTCCCCCCGCCCCCATTAGTTCGCCACTGCAAAGATGTATTCCTAACACTAACCTGTTCCTCTGCCTGCCTCCTCATCACATAAAAGCTGAAAGTCCACATACTTGATTTTGTAATGACCAAACCTTCAACACTTTATTCCATACACACTTTATTCCATACACACCATCAACATAGTAATTGAATTCTTCCAAATTGAAGTGTGTAAAGAGATTACCATTTCACAGCTAAAATAAAATATTTTTTCTCAGTGTGCATATGATCTTTGTACTCGATGTGAACAGATAAACGTGGAATCTGTAGCGTGCAGAACAAATAGTCTCCAGCAGCATTAACACTTAAATGCAAGCTTAGGAACATCCCTTACTTATTCTATACAAAAAGATGTGCATTTAATTAAATGTTTCTTTTTCAGTATATGCAAAACCAGAATGTCCCTGGCAACATGGAGCTGACTGTAAATATTCTTACGATGGGTTACTGGCCAACGTATGTGCCTATGGAAGTTCACCTACCAGCTGAAGTAAGTGTGTGTGTTTTAATTAACACTCGCAGAAAAAGGTGTTTCTTTTCAGTTTTCAAAATCATGAAGACCCTATTGAGCTAAGTCATAAACTTGTTTAATTGAGTGTGTATAATACACAACTCTGATGAAATCTCAAACTGTCTCTTTAAAAATAATTACCTTGTGTGCATCAAGCGAGCAGGGCCAGATTAAGAGCCCAGTGGGCCTGGTGCTGACATTTATAATGGGCCTAATTACAGAATCTTATCGACCAAAAACACTAAAACAGTCATACCTCTCAAGCGTCATGTATCTGGTGGAGATGGTGTTGGAGGGAAACTCAAAGGATGCAACTATAAGAAAACACATACTCTATGCTAATCTCTCTCTAATTTATGCTTTCATCTTTCAAGTAAATCCATACCCCCCTAACAGCAGTGTCCAGTGAAGCAGGAAGTCAATAGGCGGGGTAAAAGGGTGGGCCACTGAGGTGAATCACGTGACCAGAACAGTCAAAAGGGCAAACATGCCCAAAAAGGGGGCATGTCTGTCCAAAGAATTGGAAGGCCAGTCTGGCATCAGTGTCCCTATGTATCACAGTGTCAGTGTCCCCATGTCGCCCAGTCCCCTAGTCTCCCAGTGTCTGTGTCCCCATTTCCCCAATGTCTCAGTGTGTCCTGTGTCACTGTGAGACATGGGGACACAGTGAGATCCAGTGACACGGAGACACTTGGGGGCACTTGTGAATCCAGACATGGAGACACTGGGAGAAAGGGGGACACAGACACTAGGGACACATAGACAAACAGACACTGGGAGACATGGGGACACTGAGAGACATGGAACACTGAGACACTAGGAACACTGGCTGGGAGGCATAGGGACACAGACACTTGGGACACTGGGATACATGGGGGCACTGGGACATAGACATGGGGACTCTGGGAGACATGGGGGCACTAGGTACAAAGAGAGACATGGGGACACTGAGACACTATGAGACATGGGGACACTGAGACACTAAGAGACATGGGGGGACACTGAGACACTAAGAGACATGGGGACACTGAGACACGAAGAGACATGGGGACACTGAGACACTAGGGACACTGGCTGGGAGACCCGGGGACATTGTGAGACATGGAGACACTGTGTCTCCGTGACACTAGGTACACTGAGAGACATGGGGACACTGGGAGACATGGGGACACTGAGACACTAAGAGGCATGGGGACACTGAGACACTAGGGACACTGGCTGGGAGACACAGAGACATTGGGAGACATGGAGACACTGTGTCCCTAGTGTCTCCGTGTCACAATGTTTCCTAGTGTCCCCTAGTGTCTGTGTCCCCATGTCTTCCTGCTGCTTTTCCACCCATTCTTCACTTACCTGAGCTGTAGGCTGTCTCTGCAGGCTGGGAGCTGCTGTCTGGACACTCTGTGCTGTGTAGCTGCTCCTCCGCCGATCAGTAAGTAGAGAGAGGCAGGGAGGGATATGCTGTAACTTCCTATCGATGCCTCTCTCCACACACAGTGACCCGTGCTGGTATTGCAGGGTAATCTCCGTTTATACTGAGAAAAATATCTGCATTTGTATTGCCGGTATTACTGCAATACCGGCACGGCCAGCCTCAAATAAATACCAGTCAGGTTGCAAACCTAAGAGTAATTTTTTTTTTAAAATAGGCCTTGGCCTGGGCCTGGAGCTGCAGCTCCATCAGCCCCTATGTTAATCCGGCCCAGCAAGCGAGAGAGGGAAATAATGGATGAAAAAATTGAATTGAGGATCAAGTATATTCATCAACAAGCATTTAAGTACTGCTTAAGTGATCTTTGTGAAAAGTACAAAGGATCTTTCTCACTGTTTCCATCAAATGTCTATAAATACAACCCAATGAATTGTTTGGTAATCAGTAAGGCAGTTTTCATGTTTGTATAATTTGCCTTTTGCCACATATGATCATATGGTAATGGTTTCGATGTTGTAAAATAGCTGTATGCCTTTTTTTATCCTTCATAATTTTAGATGGTGAAACTCCAGGAAATATTTAAGACTTTTTATTTGGGGAAGCACAGTGGAAGAAAGCTGCAGTGGCAATCAACACTAGGACAATGTGTTCTAAAAGCAGAGTTTAATGAGGTAAGTTCCAAAGAAGGGGCATACTAACAACTAGCTCTCATACAGCTTTTCTCATATGTGAGCCCTGAATCAAAAAAACAATAATGAGCACACTTAACCTAAATTTTGTTCCTTTTGGTTTTCTTCAAATTTTAAATGGGTATTAAAATACATAAGTAAATGGGTCTTCTAGTAGACATTTAATGCAAGCTCCAAAAAATTTCTGACTGGATATACAAAGTCAATGCCATAGTATACTATAGATACTTGTCATCAGCCTGGAGGAAAGAAAGCAGGAGCCTGCAATTTTGTTGCTTTGATTTTTTTATATGCTAAATCCTTCTGCATATATTATCCCATATTTTTTTAAAAAAATGTTATGATCTAAATGGGGCTTTGTGTCATCTAAGTTTGTGACATGTGCCTCCTCTTCGAAAAACACCTTGTAGGTAAAAAAAATAATTTTCATACCTGCAGCGCCGTACCTATTTTTTCCCCCCTTTCTATCAAGACTGGCAGCAACTCCTATTACCCCCACCCTCCATGTTATTTTATTATCTATTTCCGCTCAGCAGTGGGGGTTCACAGACTGCACTGGGCTAACTGCCTGTCATTTTGATGGAATACACATGCAGGCTGCAATGCAGGAACAGAAGCTTGTTTAAAAGCTCTGTTCTAGTTTGCTGACAGCTGGTTTGTGAAACTGAAGGAGTGAATGCATCTACTCTACCAACTGTTAAGCTGAGGCTTTTAAGATGAGAAATTTAAATTCTTTATTCTTACAAGCATTATATGAAAAAAAAAAATCTCTTTACCGACTTTGGTACGGTCGAATCAATATTTTATTTTGCTAGGATGTCCATTCCACAGTCTTAAAAGAAAATTGCAGTGAATGTGAAAGCAAAAGAAATAATTTGGCTTTCTCGAATTGTAACCTGCCCTTGCCAGATGTATACAAGTGGATAATCTGTGCAGAAAGGAAGCCAGTTATAATGCTAAGAAATCTTGTAATGTCTGCATTTGTATCCTGTTTTCAATCCATCTAACAACGGTTTTACAGTTCCTTCAGCCTCTTGCTATTCAAAAACGGTCTATTATTTCGAAAGAGGGACATAATTAGTATTTTTTGACAGACTCCAGTCTAGATGATTCTCATGTTACCAAGTCTCCTTATTCCACTGAAGATAAACTTATATATGTTTTATTTTTATTCTTTGATTTGACCTTGGCATGGTTAACACAACAAATATATGATACATATCTGAATTACCCTCCATAATCCTTCCAATTTTTGATGGGCTGTTATAGATTAGGTCAGTGTTGTGATCTTTGAGTACCTGGAGGAGCACCAGTTTTTGTCAAATTGGTCTAAAATGCTTTTACAGAAAATGAGTCCTAGCACCATAAACGATTTAATGAGCTTTAGTGGATCCGTTCCTTCGAATGTCCTTTTAACATTTTCTTCTTCAGTATTTTTGGAGTTTGTAGTGTACCTTTGAACAGCTGTCCTCCCTAAAATTATTAGTTTTTAGACAAAACTTCAAAATCGACATATAACAAACATGACATTTTTATCTGTCTGGTGTCCGGTCTTTTGATCATGTGATGCAGTCTTTGTTTACACATAAATTGTTTCACACATTCATTCCTGTACCATTAAAGGGACCTGTGCTACACCATTTAATTTTAAGAATGCAGCATGTGATTAGAAATTTTTTTTATTTTTTTTTTTACTACAGTTTATAAATAGTAAAATGACACTGTAGCACAACGTTGCTTTTCACCTGACTTTCCATTCTTCTCTTATCTAGGGAAGAAAAGAACTCCAAGTTTCACTCTTTCAAACTCTTGTGCTGCTTATGTTTAACGAGGGAGAAGAATTCAGTTTTGAAGAGATTAGACAAGCAACTGGCATTGGTAAGAGATGAGTTTGTGTTAAGCTAATCTTATGCTATATGCACCTAAATAACTTTAACTTAAAGGGATCTATAGCCACCCATACCCGTTCATCTCATTGAAGTGGTCTGGATGCGGTGTCCCTGCCCCCTTAACCCTGCAATGTAAACATTGCAGTTTCAGAGAAATTGCAATGTTTACATTAAAGGGTTAAGACTGCTTCTACTGGCTGTCTCAATTACTCAACGCTTTCCTATAGGAAAGGCCTAATGAGTGCATAGTGCTCGCTGTGCTTTTGCATTAGTTTCCTTGGATTGCCGGCATCGGAGGAGGAGTAAGTAAGTGATTAAAGATTGTTTTGTTTTTTTGTTTTGTTTGTTTAGTGCATAGTGACACTATATCATTAGGGATACACTTTTGTATGTCTAACACTATAGTGTTCCTTTTAATGGAGTGGTCTTGGTGTATAGATCATGCTTATGCAGCCTTAATGCTCAGTTATCTGACATTTAGGACTTAAATCATTTTGTTTATGCAACTCTAGCCACACCACCTCTGCATGTGACCTACACAGTCTCCCTACACATTTCCAGTAAAGAGGAATCTGTGCAATAAATGAAATTTAAAAATAAGTCTGTTTAATTTAGAATTTCTTATCTCCTGCTCTAATGACCTTTTAGCTTCCTGTGTGAGAGTTTAATTTACAGGGCAGGAGATAAAAACTTATACAATAAGTTAACATCTGATTGAAAATTAAAACCTTTTCTTTCACGCAGAGTGTGAGAGTCACAGCCAGGGGAGTTGTGGCTAGGGTTGCATAAACAAAAACAAAAGTGATTTATCTCCTAAATTACAGATAATTGAAAAGTGAGACTGCAGTGACCTGATCTATACACCAAAACTGCTTCATTAAAGAGACATTATAGTCACCAAAACAACTTTAGCTTAAAGAAGCATTTTTGATGTATAGATCATGCCCCTGCTCTCTCACTGCTCAATTCACTGTCATTAAGGCGTTAAATCACTTTGTTCATGCAGCCCTGGTCACACCTCCCTGCATGTGATTTGCACAGCCTTCCTAAACACTTTCTGTAAAGAGACCTCTAATGTTTACACTTCCTTTTTTGCAAATTCTGTTTATTTTAGAATTTCTGATCATCTGCTCTGTTAATAACTTGCTAGACCCTTGCTAGGTGCCTTCTGTATATAAATAAATGTAAATTTAGAGAGCAGGAGATAAAAACTTTTAAAGTAAATAACATCTGATTGAAATAAATCCATTATTTTCATGCAAGCTGTGTCAGTCACTGCCAGAGGATGTGTGGCTAGTGCTGCATAAATCGAAACACGCGTGATTGAACAGGGAGAAAGCAGGGACATGATCTATAGCTTAATGAAGCAGTTTTTTTGGGTGTAAAGTTGTTTTGGTGTTGCAAGTATATCTTTAAATCTAATATTTTATGAAACATGTTTCTTTTTCCTCAGAGGACAGTGAATTAAGAAGAACACTTCAGTCCTTGGCATGTGGAAGAGCTAGAGTTCTTGTCAAGTACCCTAAAAGTAAAGATGTAGATGATGGAGACAAATTCACATTTAATGATGATTTCAGACATCAGCTTTTCAGAATAAGAATTAATCAAATTCAGATGAAGGAAACGGTATGTTTTTATTTTTTAAAAATTAGCATGTGTATTGCCATTGAACAAGCAATGATGCATGAGAGAGGGAGTTTTACACATTGCAGCATTCCTTCCTTTGATGTCTGAGTTGGCATATCCCCATTTGTGATATGAGATGTTTGAAGAAAACCTCTTGAAGCCCGGTACTTCAGGGAATTGTAAAAGTAAATAGAATACCATGCAGCCATCTACATGTATTTCACCAAAATGCTTTTTCCACTATGTTGTAATCAAAGTAATTACTCTTAACTGAGAGATTAAATTGACCTTTTTTGATTCTTATTTCATTTTCATTTTAATTTCATATTTTCATAATATTACAAAACAACTTAACAATTTCTTTAATTCTCTACATCTTATTCTAATTGCCCACTTTTCTGTGGGAAAGAGTACATGCATAGAACAATGTGCATATTGGCTCAGCCATCTCCTTACTTCCATTAGACTTTAAATGTGTAGTCTACTTTACATTTGTTTCAGTATATCAGACTAACACAATTGGTAACGGAAAATAATCTTTTAACAAAAGAGCTCTTTTGATATCTTTATATCTATGTGTTGGTATCATGAAATTTTGCATTGAATTGAAGACCAATTCAAAGTGAATTATCTTAAGGAAAATCCAAGATACCTGAATTCATTTCTCAATTTATATTTTATCCATTTTAGACATTTAAATGCTTTAAACCATTTCATGACTATTTCCTACCTTTTCACTTTCGGTGTGTTTTTGTTTAAGGTGGAGGAGCAAGCAAGCACTACAGAGAGAGTATTTCAAGATAGGCAGTACCAAATTGATGCTGCAATTGTTCGAATAATGAAGATGAGGAAGACCCTTACTCACAACCTCCTGGTTTCGGAGGTGTACAACCAGCTTAAGTTCCCAGTGAAGGTATAAATACAAATGTAGAAAACAACAAAGAGTGGGGTTCAGCCCTTGAAGAGTTACTGGAAGTATCGGGAAGGCAGCTCAGACAACCCAGTCTGGAGTGTCTCTATCCCGAAGAAGAATCCGGTAGTGAAGAGGGAGGAGTTTAGATGGTATATGTAACAAGAAGACAGGAGGGCAAGGAAAACTAATATAGTGTATTATGAATATTCTGATTTAAGAGTTGTTTTACATATTATACTATATTGGTTTTCCTTGTCCTCCTGTCTTTGTATCGTATACCATCAAAAACTTTAAAGGCACTACTCCCAAGTCCCCAAGTCCTCCTCTTCACTATAAATACAAATGTGTTTCATAGAAACTGAGCTCAGAATTTCCACTCACCACTATCTACTGACCAGTGAAATTATGGCCCTGATGAGTAGAAATTCACTCCTGGTAACTGAATTAGAAATGTCATGAACCCGCCAGGATTCTGGTGATGAGTAACTCTTTAAGGGTAGCAGTATTTAAATGGGGGGAGGGGGGGGAGCTTGTAAATAAATAGTGCATATTTGAACTTTTTTTTTTTTTTTCCCTCTTCTCTTTATAGCCTGCGGATTTGAAGAAAAGAATAGAATCCTTAATAGACAGGGACTACATGGAAAGAGACAAAGAAAATCCAAATCAGTACAATTATGTGGCATAGAAATATCAGCTGTTTTTTTTTTTTTTTTTCCGTTTTATCTTATTTTATGGGCTCCAGCTCACTGGGTTACTAGTGGATAATAAAATAGCCTTCTGGTCCCATTAAGTTAACATTTTTCCTTTTTTTGTTTTTGCTTTTGTTTTTACATCGATACATCGAACATAACTGAATGCAAACTGCCTAACGAAGAAATACATAAGCAGATTAATTCAGTGATTTCATACGCCCATTTAAAGAGTACATTTTACATTTTAAAAGAATGCTGTTGAACTCTGCATGTTTTGAATGGTGTGCACAGCACCTGTCGGAGTATTATTTTCCATGTTTTTATCCCTTTACAAAGTGAAGACTATTTAAACAGGAATATGGCACATTTGGGGAGACAAATTGGTTTCCCCACTGCGCCTTTGGGCTGCATGCAAACTGTTCCTTCAAAATTAACTATCTTAACGATGCGATCAGAGACTCGCTTGTGTCAATGTGTTTCTCAAATAAGCTATGAAACTGCAGTATGGACATTTTTGGCACTTATATCCAAACAAAACAGAAGGCATTGAAATAAATAATTTAAAATAATATATATATATATATATATATATATATATATATATATATATATATGATGAAATGCCAACGTGTGCTCTCACATTCAAGTTTTTACTGCGTAAATGATCTCTCATTTGTTTGAGGAGGCTACTAATTAGTTAACCAAGTTGGCATTAACTGGGAATTCATAAAGGGATTCTCCATAGCTCTTCTTAGCTTTTTGGCTTCTGACTGATGATTGGATGCATTGCTTCAGAATAACAAATGGAGTTATGGATGCTGTATCCTAAATATATAGGGGTTTGGTACAGCCACACAGCATAAAGACAGCTAAAGGAGTTAAATTCGCAATTGGTATAGCTTCTTATTGGGACTTTTGATGTATTTGTACCAGTCGTTCAATGATGCCTTTTGGGCTCAGGAGCAAACTGGTATTAAAACATAATTAACTGGACTCTAAAACATGTTTGTTTGGTCACCACTGAATGGCTTTTTAATAAGACCGTTTTGGTTTTAGAATGAAGTAGGTAGGTTCTCAGGCGTTATAGAGAATGAAAATTATACACTATAATAGGTGATTCTATGTATTTCTGTGCCTTTTATCAAAGACTAAAATGGATTTACATGTTATGGACACATATTTGTCTTTTCATTTGAACTTTCATAACAAACGAAAAAGAAATTAGGGAAACATGTTCTGTTTTGTCATTTTATGAAGTGTTTAACCTAAATGGAATGAAGCAGGTCAGCTATCAACTAGAAGCATAGCTTAACTGTTCATTGTATTTGCTTCTGGTCCCCAGTATGTTTTGCAGGAGATGTACCTTTGTATTGCTCTTATAGAGCCAGAAGCAAATGCAATTATGTTACAGGGTTACCAGTGTTGCCTTTATTTTTAATTTATTTTTTTGTTTTGCAAAGTTGTATTATTCCTTTCGCAAAATGTAGCGTTAAAGTAATGGGGTGAGTTTCTGTCTGAGACTATTTTCTGATTGAAAATCCGGATGATATGCTGTACTTATTACAACATGAGAGAGATCACTTTCACTTTTCACACTTGTAAAATTCAGCACGGGAATACCATTTCGTTCATTTAATGTGTTACGTTATTTTGTTTATAACATGAAAAATGCCCTTTGCTGCTTAACCTTAAAGGGACACTATAGGCATCAAAACAACTTTAGCTGAATAAATCCGTTTCTGTGTATAAATCATGCCCCTCCCCGGCTGTGACTCAGACAGCCTGCATGAATTTAAAAAAAAAAAAAAAAAAATTTCATTTTCAATCAGATGTTAACTTGCTTCAGTTTTTTTGTTTCCTCTATAAATTGAACCTTAATCACACACAGGAGGCTCCTGCAAGGTCTAGGAAGCTATTAACAGAGCAAGAGATAAAAAAAATAAAAATAATTCTACATTAAACAAACTGTGCAATACATGAACCTAGACTATCTAGGTTCTTTTTCAGCTTGTGTTTAGAAAAACTGCAAATCGCATGCATTGAGGTGTGACAAGGTCTGTATAAACAAACACAGACTCCTGTGGACTCTAAAATGCTATTAACAGAGATACGAAATTCTAAAATTAACTGATTGTGCAATAAAGTTTAAACATGAAATCATTATTTACAGTAAATGTTTAGGGAGACAGTGTACCTCACATGCAGAGGTGGCATGGCTAGAGATGCATAAACAAAGTGAGTTAACTCCTAAATAACAGATAATTGAGCAGTGAGTTTGCAGGGGCATAATCTATACACAGAAATTATTTCATTAAATTAAGCAAAAGTTGTTTTGGTGCCTATAGTTTACCCTTAAAATCCTTGTTCCAATAACCCTTGAAAATCCCCCTGGTTGTGGCTACATTAAGTTACCTATTGGTCTGCTGAAGTAGAAAGGTTTTCAGACAATTTTTATTTTTTCAGTATAATCTTTACAGAAAACGAACAAAAGGTTTTAAATCAGTCGTTCTTATCCCTTTTTGACAGGGCATACATTAAGTAACACATAGTAACTTGACATCCCATTCTTCAAATGAAAATTTTTGCATTGGCACATTCTTCATGTCCTATAATTACATGCAAAGATGTTTGCATTGCTGCAATGCTACTCCAGGAGACATGTTGTCAAGAGATACCTATTGCTACTTGTGGGTACCTGTTAAAATATGATGTGGACCCATTTTTGCACCCTGACTCCTAGGGCTTAAGAACCACTGCTTTAGAAAATTAACTAGCAGATTGTGTAATTTTGTGCCTGCATAGACTATTTAAATTGCCTCTGACAGAAAGGAAACAATGATGTTTTTAGATGTGTAACTGTAATCCTGGTCAGCCTCAGGATAAAGAAGAAAGGGTTCACTATAATTGTTTTTCAGTCTAATTGTTTTTATCGTGAATTTTTTTGCTGAAATTAGAACATTTCCAACCTTGCATTATTCTTTTAGTAGCCTTCCACAATGGTAACCAATGCTATTTTAATTTGAGGGTTGTTTTTTGTTTTTAAAGCTTATTGCTCGATCTTGTTTTCCTTTGGCTGATATCAATGCTTTGAAGTCAGAAATTGTATAATGTGGGTTTTTATATAGTTTACGCAAAGATGCCAAAGTACAGCACATAAAAAAAAATATATTTATGAATGGGATCACATTTAGTAAAAAAAAATTTTTTAGTCTTGATAACCTTGTTTTATGAAGGTATATTTGCATTTTCTGCACTACCTTCATAATTTTTTAATTTGTTTTATTTGCCTGAGAAAATAGTGATGGCATGCTAGTCACAGAATGTTTGATGGAGTAATAAGGGTCATTTACCTTTTTTTATTTTATTTTTTCTGCTTTAGTAAATGGTTATGCTCAAGGCCCAACACACACACACACACACCACTGGGTATGCATCCAGCCCAAATATTTTGAAACCTGTCTACATTGTATGGTTAGTTCTTTCCGTTACCAAGACACCCATGCCACTCAAAAACCATCAAACAACACCATGGCACCCATCAGTCACTGAATGACATACCCAGTCCCCACTCACATTTCAGGGCCTACTATACTAAAATAAACAAATTGAGCACCTGTGCAAATTCTCCTCTTGGGAGAGCTTCTTTACCCTGCATAGGGAGGAGTGTAATGCACCATTTGCAAACTACACATATAGCCATATGGATTGGTATTGCTACAATCACTGTGAAAGAGTAAACTGGCAGAAGTAGTTTTAGCTACCATACCAGCTCTGCATTGTTGGTCATTATGGTGACAAGAAGTCCAATATTACTGCACCCTAGGTCATGTTTTGTGCACCCACCTATTATAGCCGCCAGATCATCTGAAATGCTATTATTTCCAGCAACATGAGTGCCAGACAACTTGCTGTGTCTGGTATCAGTAGACCTAGTTCTTGAAGGCTTTGTAATATGTTGACATTACTTATACTAATTCAGCCTGTCTTTGGCACTATTTCGTATTTTGTGAGTAGAGGCAAACAACTGCCACAGGCACAGATACCAAAATTAACATGACCACTCATCTGAGAGGGGGGTAAAAAATTAAATATTTCCACCTGAATATAACACTCTCCCCTCGTATTTGAGATTTAGCGGCGATCAATGCATTATGTATCTTGACTGAAAAACAGACCAATGTGTAGTGGTATGTTGCAATTTGCAATCAGCGTTCAACATCAGCACAATATTATTTCTAACAGTGTTTTTTTTTGTTTGTTTTTTTTGTTTTGTTTTTTGCTAAAACAAAACGTGTACCATTGTGCATATTATTATTTTTTGCGTCACAGGAGTTAAAGCTGGTGGGGAGAGTTTGCGCTTTGAAGAGTACAGCAGCATTCAGAAATGTAATATAATTTTCATATGACAATTGTTCAGTATGTACAGTGAAAATGTCACCCTATTCCACAAGGGCACAGTTCCACTGAAACTAGATTTGAAAAAATTGTGTATGTTCACTGTATCAAACATTTAATGTGATTTAAAAGGATTTGTGATGTCATCACATCCTTTTAAGACAAAGGTGAAACCTTTTTATTGTTTCATAAAACAAGTATAACAAGGGCACCAGGTCTTTCTAAGTTGATAAATAATGTAAATATGTGTCCTTTCAAAGAAGAGTGAATCTGTTATCTAGGTATTTTGTGTCATTTAATAAATATTAAACTGTTTTTGTGTTGCTAAATCATTTTCTGTCTATCCATTTACATTTTCAAATCTATAAGTTTATTGATTATTATTTTTGCCCAATTGAGAAATGGTCCAGTGTGTTATGAAATGTGCCAAAAATGTTTCACCTAGCCAAGGTAATTTCTGCAGATCTAAATTCTGAACAAACCAGGCAGTAGTTACATCACTTTCTCTCAGATTACTCAGTTTACTGGAAAGCAATCTGTTGGACACGATCCTTTTTTACATATGAAACCAAAATCCCCATTTCTTTTTTTTTTTTTTTCCCTCATACTCAGCTGTACAAAAAATTATTTGATATCTCCAGGACTCCTCCTCTTGGTGTGACAGCTTTCAGTGTCCTTGCTACTCTGCTTTCTGGTACCCCTTTGCAATTTTCTCAGTTAGTGAGCTGATCCAGGAAAAAATGTCTGTGCCACACAGGCACAATGGTGGGAAAAAGAAAGAAATCGAATAATAATCTGATCCCTAGACAATGGTTTGAGTCGTTTTTTTTTTTTTTTTTCTCTCAATAAAATTTGTAGGGCCACTATACCTCATTCAGGGAAGCAGTGATGCCTCCAAATATTTTACCAAATAGTAACATGATTTGGATAAACAAAATCTCTAACAGAGGCACAAAATCCCTGTGACTCATTTAATGTAAAGGGACACAAATACAAAATAAATCCGTGTTTAGTAGATATACTCTCATTGAAAATATAAATGTATTTAATGTTTTATTTTAGGAGCACAGAACTGATTAGACTTAATGTTTTTTGGTTGTGTGCATCATACTCTGTCTTAATGCTGTCTGGCACTTCCTGTGTCTAAATTTCAAGTTATTTCTTTCAATGTAGACAGTGAAGAGAATTAAAGAAAACCAGATATAGGAGAATAAAATCCAAACCAGCCCCTCTTGCCACACCCACTCCAGCTCCCTTCCTATATTTTCTTGGCTTTCAGTCTCTTCATAGTTCTCCCACAACTGCACACTTGGACCATTAGATAGTTGTCTTGGAATTTTAATATGACGTGCTCCTTATTGAAGATTTAAATTGCTAGCCACCTGTGTGCCAGGGCACTGCGTGCTGCTAACAGGATCTTGTTCAATAATCTTTGGGCATCGCTGGGGATACCCTCAATGGATTTGGAAGAAGGACCAAGGTTCAACATCCACATAACAGTGGAGAATGTCTAGTGAGAGCCTTTTCACCATCTTCCAATACTGTTGTACCTTAGGACATATACACCACATATGGGTGCCCTTTTGTCCACAGCCCCTCCAGCATTCATCTGTTGGAGATTTGCCCAACAAATGCAATTTCACAGGAATAGTGTACCACATCATCATGTTCTTATGATTGTTCTTGTAGGTTTACACATACGAGGGTTTGTTTTGTTGCTTCCAATATATCTTCTCACTTCCCCGCTTCTAAAGTGTGCTATTAGCCCTCTTCCCACTGTGTAATATATCTTTGTATATCTCGGTCCTCTCCCGGAGCGCTAATGTGTGTACATAGCTGTGATGAAGCCCTTTTGCTGAGTGTGTTTGTAGTAGAAAACCTTTCAAAGATAGTTAGCATACCAGTGGCTGCCTTTTTTTTTTTTTTAAACTAAATCAGATTTAGCAAAGTCTTTCAGTTGCAGATATCCGGAAAAGTCGCCTGTGGTCAGTGGATTTATTTGCTGTAGTTTTTTTGAATGAGTAGATAGCCTTCCTATCCACAAGATAGGTTTCTTGTGCCATGTGTCTAGGTCAGAGGTAGGCAACCTTTGGCACTACAGATGTTTTAGACTACACTTCCCATGATGCTCTTTCAGTATTATGGCTGTAAGAGCATTATGGAAGATGTCCTGAACATCTGGAGTGCCAAAGGTTGCCTACCCCAGGTCTAGATCATTGAAGAGGGTCTTTATTAGAGTGGTGTACTTGCGTCGATAAAGTTTGTCAGGGTCTGCTGTTAGGATTACCCCTAGGTATTTGAAAGACATCTGTGTAACCCTGAGCCCATGTATGACCCCCAACAGTGCCACGTCTGCAGCCGACACGTTCAGCGGCATTGCAGTAGGTTTATTTTATAACTTGAAATGTGGCTCAAGGTGTTTAAGATAAGTAGTACGTTATCTAGTGATATAACTGGATCTGAAGGGGTGAACATAACATCATTTGATGATGATGATGAGAGAGGGAGCCCTATACCGGGTGTTATTATTTAGGGAAAACCGTTGAAAAATAGTTCCTTGGTAGTAGCGTAAAGTGCCTTGACAGCACGAATGAAGGAGGTGAGGCAGGATGCTCATGTGTTCTAGAAGTCTAAACCTATATGGCCAAAGCACCCGGTCAAACGCATTCTTTGCATCCAATGATCGGACAGAGAAGATGTTCACTTCTTGTGTGCCCACCAATTCAAAACTGCTTTCCTGTGAGTGTTTTCATACAGTTGTCTGTTGGGGATAAACCCCACCTGATCCGGGTCAGTCATAGTCATAGTAGACCATGCCGGATTTAGTCTAGAGGTTAGAAGTTTTGCGTAGATTTTCATATCAAAATTGATTAGTGAAATTTATCTATAGTTTGCAGCTTTGGTTTTGTGTGTTCTGAGTTTTGGGAGTTGGATTATGTTGGCTAGTTGCATGTCCAGGATGTGGTGGTGATTCCATAAACTCACTAAATATGGATTCTAAATCAACTGGGACATGATACCTTGTTTCCCTTGGGGCTGGATATAGCTAGATCGATTTAATCTCTGGAGACTGTAACAGGTCATCGGGCCTTTGTAAATTTACCTTAAATAAAAATATATACATAATATATATACCTCCCACATATCCTACATTGTCGTGAGTTAGGTGAGGGGAGTGATTATAAATCTTTAGAAAATATTCCTTGAAAACTTTTCCAATACAGAGGTAACCATATGACACTTGTATTTTATTGCTGTGATTAATTTCATCTTCTGTCTAGGCTTGAGTTATCTCGCTAGCAAATTATCCATTTTGTTATACTTTTCATAGAAAACTTCTCGATCGAATGATATCCCCATTCACTTCCTCTAAGGCTGTGTCATTCAGTAAATGTCTGATGACCCTAAGCTCCTTCAATTTCTGGGAGTTGGGTTCTGTTTGTGTTGTGCTTCTGCCTTATGAAGAGTCTTCTGGAGTTCAAAAAGCCCTTCTGCCTTTCTTTTTTTAATGTGTGTGGCAATTTTTATCAATGTACCTCGAATGACTGACTTATGGGCCGCCCATATTATAGTTGATGATATATCTGGGGTATCAATCGTTTGGAAGTAGTCTATAATCTGACTTTTTATTTGGTTTTGGATTATTTGGTTTTGGAGTATTACGCCTCCAATTCCAGGCTGGTCTACTGTTTGGAAGTGTAAAGTGGATAGCAATGTCACCATGGTCTGACCAGAATATCAAATTGTTTTCTGGTGATCTGACCCACTGCATTCCCAGTGTTGTGTTTGTGGAAAAGAAATCTGTAAATCTCATACACTTGATCTGTTAAATGTATCTTAGAGGACAGGGGTAAGTGCGTCTCCTGAATGAAGACTATGTCTGCCCTCTGCCTTTTTAGTTCTATTCGTAGTAATCTGTGTTTGTTGGGTACATTTAGTCCATTAGCATTTAGGGATGTTATCTTGTGTCATGGTGCAAATATGTGTAGTGAGAGCATGACATGGGACTCACATTTGGCCGACCCTGATTCACTCTGACCTCCTTGAGAAAGTAACCGAATCAGAATTAGACATGACTTTGGCTCAGTATTTTAGCTTATGTCCAGACGCAGTGTGCGTCAGGAAGCAAGTGAAGACAGGAAAGTGAAAGATATACAGTGAAAAGAGTATAAATATGAAGAAGAAAAAGCGCACCAACCATAAGAAACATATCAAACCACGTCCCTGGGCTTATTCGATGCTGGATCATTTGGGAGATGGGACCCCGCCCTTCCAGACCTACAGCTGGAGGATATCCAGCCGCTGAGGGCTGCTCCCAAGATATGAAGTTTTCACCTTCCCCTTCTTAAAGCTTCCGGTAACACAAAGTTAATCTTTGCAATATAGTGCCTAAATGCCTAATAACCTCTTATGATCCTGGTTCAACCTCTATTCCCACCCCCACTTCTAACACCTATTTTGTGGAAACATGTTTTTGCTCCTTCTGGTAATCTTCGATGAGCCTTTTGTGATTACAAACTTTTTAGGGGGTTATAGAGATGTCAGGTCCTTCCTCTCTTATTGCTGTTTAATGCAGATGTGTATCCCCGACCATCCTCCAATAAAGATTCATATATACTGAATCAGAAATAGATTTGTATTTACCCTTGTCATAATAGATTTGTCATATATTGTTTTTTCTATATATGTTATGGTATGAAGTGTTTCACTTTCCAATCACAAGGTTTATACTAGGCACATTAGAGTATCAAATGCCATGAAGTTTGTTACAAGCTGTAGCCTAGGGCCGTGTCCCCCCCAACCACCCTATGCCGGTATGCCCCTTATGATGGGGGCCTTGACGTATCTCTGATGTGGGTGTAATGAACCCTCAGGTCATTTAAGCAGAATACATGTCTCACCAACCACCACCCCTCTCTCAAAGGGCTATGTTCACTATATGTTAACCCCTCAGCAGAGCGTCCCTTTCTATCAGCCCTGGAGTCACCTTTCACCAGCCAAGGGGCCGCTGAGGCATGGCGTGCCTGACTGGGAATAACCCTGATCTCTGGAACTCTAAAGCAGACCACAGAGTCACTTAAATCTCAAATCAGAGCGCGCTCAGTCCCAGGACCATCAATCAGGGTGCTTTTTGGAGGATTTATGGAGGAGGTGGTGAGGCATCGAATGACACCAGTGGGGGAGCTCCATGCACTCATGGAAAATGCTGTGTTTTTATGTGACCGGGGAACTCAACCCAGCACTCTGGAACTCTGCGCCGGCTCAGAGGCTTGCCGCGTCCCCCTGAACTTAGCACTTCCATTTAACTCGGGCTAGCTACATCCGATCCAGGTAGTTTTTAGGCACTCCAGAGAGACCTTTTTTTGGGGATATGGACGCTCCAGAGAAACCTTTCCGAGGATATAGGACTTGTGGGTGTGCTCTGTTATATGATGTGTTTTGGGTAATTTTGTATTGCGCTGTCTGTATCCAGGAGATATTTTAACAGAGAGCTGACTCAATTATCTCGGTATATATTCCTGTGCCTTTGCTCAATAAAATCAGTTCACTTTCACCATTCACAAAGTCTCTGCTAGTGTTTAGGTGAGACCGATATACCCTCTGCAAGAGAGCTTAATCACTTTAGAGCTTCAACACTAAGGGAAGGGAATACTAAAGCGGTAGTAACCCAGCTACTCATGGGTATACCGCCACAGTGAGCATAAGAGTGCCATATAAAAGTCTTAGCCCAACTGTGGAGGATGCCTCTTAGTGAGGAAATTTTTTTTTTATTTTTTTATCTTTTAGTACACTCATTGCATTACTTGCCATATCCATCCATGGTCTTTCCTGGAACCAGACATCACCAAAAAAAACATTAGCACATAGAATTAGTCTTTGAAACAGTTAAGTCAAATGATATGAACTGCAATCTGCAGCAGAGACTTAGTTTTGCCTCCTGCTATATGATTGTAGGGATCCTTCATGAGGCGTCTTCATTGGCGTTGCTCCTGGCTCAGCATCCATACCCAGCCCCTTAGGTCCTCTGTCCGGAGTCAAATCCCTCAGGCCCCTCTACCTCTATTCCCTGACCTGTTAGGAACGTGAATTGATAGGTGTTTGGTACTAGTATAGATGGATGTGGCCTCTTGACCATTATCCTGAGAGGGAAACCCCATGCAAACTTAAGAATGTTGACTTTAACGAAGTTTGTTATGGGCTTCCATTTGCCTCCTATGCAGTAACATGGTTGGTGCTATGTTGCAATTGTAGTGTCATCCCTGTATCCGTGTAGGGGTTATCTCTGCAATGTTTTAGTCCTTGGTGGTATAGTGGTGGAAACGTAGTATTGACATTTCTTAGCGGTCTGCCTTTGCGTGCAGGGCTCTATACACACTGTAAAGCGCTCAGTGATATCTGGTAAAGCTGCCTTAAAGCACTATAGATGCACCTGTGTAAGATCTGTGTCTGGGACAGTTTCAGGTAGGCCCCGTAACCTCAATTTGTTCCTCCAACGATTTGATATATCTTTAACTGTCATCTCTTAGTAAGGTGTTGGTGAGTGTAGCAGTTCCATTATGAGCGATAACCACAGATTCCATGTGTCTTTCTAATATGTCATTGTGGGTCCCCACAACTTCAATTTGCGCCTTGACCTCCCTTGCAGATCTCTCTATATCCCCTGCCAGGTAAGTCTTTACCTCAGTCAGAGATTGTAATATTTCTCTGGTGAAGTGTGTTCCTGCAAGGTCAAGTATCTGGTGAGTCTCCACTAGGAACAGATTTGGAGCACTGGATGGCTGAAAGCGAGGCAAAAGGGAAGGCCAGGTGAGAAGCTCAAACAGAGCATGTCTTGATGCCATGAGTGTCAACCCTTGCCCTCACCCCTCTCCCTCCCATTGATTTTTGACTCTTCTTTACAGAGACTCTCTTTCAACCATGGGTTACTAGCGTCAAATTCCCGTCAATTAGATTGTGACATGCTGGAATGTTTTTTTTGTTTTTTTTTATAATTTATTTTTGAAGCGCATTGTCAGATACATTGTGAGGTTATGACATTTAACAGGTTACATGAGTTAATACGGTGACATAGTGGTAAAGGTGATTTGTTGCGCTTTTTTTGTTTATGCAAAAGAAATTAAACCGGCTTATCAGAGAAGTTGTCAAGGCATTCAAACAAGTGTTGGGCAAAACAGGGTAGCATAGACATGGGTTAGCCTAATAGATTTCACGAGAGATGTGTACATTTAGTGTGGTGACCTGCGTGGCTAGTCAGACATGGCTATGTGAGACCGTAGTAGTTAAGTGGACATGCTAAGATTCCTCTGGTTGACACTCGCTGTGTAGATGATATTAGGGGAACTGGGTTAAACTCCCTGCTCCCTGGGATTATCAAGTGTCATGTGATGCCACTTTCTGGGTTTGTGACCGACTAGCCAGGTTGGACAGGTCCGACATAGATTAAGTGTAGGTACGTACTGACGTGTAATTACATGGCATGGTTTAACCTCCAAGGGACCTTGGGGCACTGGGCTTGCCAGGGAGGGTATATGTGCAGGCTTAAGAGGCCTAGGCGCTGTCAGTGGGGAGCTGCAGAGTTAACATCTACTGTATTAAACACAGAATGAAGTTATTAATGAGATAATAAAGAATATACAGTAGTTGGGTGCAAATGTGGTAGGCATCCGCCTAGTCGCTCCTGTGGCTGTACTGGATCGGCCGGTGTCTTAGCTGGGATTGGGTCTGGTGTAGCTCATGTTATGGATGTGTCCGGTCCTGTGTGACTGCTGGCACCAACCCCAGGCAGAGAGTAGAGCCCGCGCCCCATGTCCATCATCCCCACAGGTATAGTTAGGTTCAGAGTCCTGAAACAGTCCACACAGACACA
Source organism: Pelobates cultripes (assembly GCA_933207985.1). NCBI lineage: Eukaryota > Metazoa > Chordata > Amphibia > Anura > Pelobatidae > Pelobates > Pelobates cultripes. The sequence goes on from OW240920.1 coordinate 65,954,307, forward strand.
CCAGTGACAGTGGGTGGGGGGGGGCGATACCTCAGGTGGTGTGGACGATGCTCTCTGTAGCGAGCCGAAATTATTCTCTGTTTGCGTGGTGAGTTGTTACCATTGGAGTTGTCCGATGGTCAGGGTGGACACGGAGATTGCTTTGTTTGTCTGCGGCTTGTTGCCAGCGTGCAGTTGTCTGATCGGCACCGGCTTCAGATGGTACCCAGCAGTTGCTCAGTTGCTACAGCCCCAGCTCTCCAGCTTGTGGTAGACGCGGCGGCCATCTTGGTTTTTGCCATGCGGTCCCAGGCTGCTTTCTTCACTGCCCAGATGCTATTATTGAGCACTGCGTCCCTGGTGGGGACCGGGATAACCCCCACCGGCCCATAGGGGGGGAGAACGGGGCCCTCAGTAGGCGTGGGAGAGGTCCCGCCGGACTAAGCACGGGAGATCGTCCGTTTCTCCCGCCAGAGCCTCACAGCAGGCCGCAAACCCATCAGCCCATCGGTCGGTGCCGCCGGCAGGACGGGAGCTGATAATTGTACCGGAGGTTGCTGCTTGGGTTCCACATGTCTTCTGGTAGCGGCATGGGGTTATGGACGTAAGAAGGGATAGTTTGAGGCTGGTTATCAGGTTTCACTGGGGAGCCGAGGTGCTCCACGTCCATCCAGCTTGGCGGCCAGGCCCCGCCCCCTGGAATGTTAAACCAAGGCACAGCAAGAGACAACTGATGTCCCAATGTATCCTTAATTTTTGCCATTCCATAAAATTAGTGCCATGCCCCTTAATTAACAACAGAGCATGCCTTAGAACATACCTTTATCCCAAAATGCTACTGGATACCCGTAGCTGCCAAAATAACATGCCTTTAATAGGTTGTGTGTCTTCCCATCCCCACATTCTAGAATGCTAGAAGAGTGCAACTTTAACTGCGAGTTAAAACTTAACCTTTATTGGAAAGGCTAATAAAACAATTCGTGAAAGCTACAATATACTATGTGCTGGAATTAATGTTATCTATGTCTGAAAATAAGCTGTAAGAATGTATGTGATTTAATGTGCTGATCATATGAAATAAATGTGTAATCCAATTCACTTGTGTAATCTAGTAAAACTGAGCAGTAAAACATATTATGAAGCTCAAGTCTCATAGTATAGATAATACTGTCCGGTTTAGAAAAAAAGAACAAAAAAAATTTAAATTACTCAAATTCTAAATCTAGTAGCAGGTGTAAGAGCTGACTTACAGCTGGTTAATAATGGCTTTAACGAGTTAGGATAGCTTTTTTTTCATCCATCAGAAGTCCACTGGTTGGAAACATTGAAAGGGAAGAGGGCTGAGAAGCAAAGATAAAGCAATGCAGCTGGAAAACTGATGGCCTTGCATTCAAAACTGGTGAGAAATCTGGAAAACATAGGAGTGACTTGGGCATGGGAGAAATTTAGTTTCGTCCAAAATGAATCTCATCCATTGCCTCGTTAGTTTTCAGACAAAATTTGTGCAATATTTTAGTTTCAGATAGCCCATTTGTGCAGTGCGGAATTTGATTAGGGGAATTAAATTATGTTCCGATCCGGGCCGCGTCTACATCTCAGTTGTTTAGTAGATAACCCCCTAAATTTCACAATTAGGGCGCTATCTACTAAAAAGATGAAAGACCAAAATTGCTTCCTCCCAGCCCCCACCCATTAGCAGCAGGTGTGGGCTCTCGGTAACAATAGGGAGGAAACCTATTGTTCCCCCCTAGACCCCACCTATTAGCAATGGGTGGGGGCCCTAAGTAATAATGAGGGGGTCATTGGTTTCCCTTTAATTCTTAATGTCAATATTTGGCAAAAAAAGTCACTCCGTAAAGTTTGCTGGTTCCCTCAAATGTTTAGTCCGTGCTGCACTGTAATTTCCTTTTTTTTTTTAATTCTTTTTTTTTGATGTTTTCCTCCTAGAAGTAGTTATCAGAAGATACTATTGGTATAAAGAGAAACACATAGTCCACAACAATACTTAGGCTGCAGGTTTTAAATCAATGCTCAGTTTGTTTTAAAGAGCCTAACGAGGGTCAAAAATATTTCATGATAAATCATTATATCACCAACCCCAGCCAGAACACAAAATGCAAGATGGAACTATGTTTACTCCAAATTCATAAAACAATGTGTGACTAGGTGAGAATATGTAATATGTGTGTGGATGTGACCGCATAAATGGGTGTAGATAAATGGTAGGTAAGTTGATGGTATGTACATGATGGGTGTTAATGAAAGGGTGGTGAGTTGTAGGTAAGTACAGGGTGGGTGGGGATTTGACCAAATGTGGGTTGTGTTAATGTGAGAGTTGCAAATTTGGTCATAATCTGGTCAGTTTAACCAAATTGTGTCCATCTGGATGAAATCTGTTGTTTAGTGAATAACCCTATAAGGAATTCCACATGTATCCCAGAATGGGTAGCAAACACTGTTAACAACGGATACATATGTTGGTGCAGACTGAGAAGGTGACATTTCCTTTGTACTACATCTAAATTCTCTCCCTCTGACATCCTACAAGATGTCACTTACTGTGTGCCTGTTAAGTGAGGCCACAAGACTTTTCTCACTATGTGAAACAGGCAATTACCCCACATACAGAATATTTCTACAAAAAGCTGCAATTAATGTTTTATAGAGTAATTGGTGCATATTTCCAATGATTTGCTGGACACACACACAGCCACTCTTGGTCCTGTTGGACACAGGTCCCATTCCTGCCAGAGGGTTATCACACTAAATTGATGTGCTGTTTGAGTTTCTGTAAGCTCTGACAGATGCTGCTACCTCAAGACTTCTCCCCATTTTGAAAGAAAATAATTTAAATTGCAAGCAATTCTGTTTGCATGCTGTATAAGTGAGTTTTACTGTCTTCCATGAATAAGGCTTCAAGTTATGTATCCATGACAGATTCACTTTCAGAAACCATGGTCAAGGATTCTAAAATAATTTACCAAAGTAAGAATGATTGGGATTTCAAACTCAATTTACAACTTAAGGAGAAACTAGCCAAACTAGAAAAATCCTCCAAGTCAAGTTATGCTTACAATTTGGCTACTCTGGCCTTAAACTTGAAATTTCCCTGAATTCACTTTGAAGTACCGGCAATTTCCACTTCAGTGGAAACCATGTAGGAACATTGGCTTGGCATGTTCCCCTTGCTCCTTGTTATTCTGAACAGTATTGAAAATGTTTTAGTAGGAAGTTATTGTAGAGTGATTTAAACAAATTTGGATTAAAGCAGGACAATGTAACGCAACTGCAATTTAACATTTTCAGTTAGAGAAGCATATCAATCAGTTACACTCATGTGCACCTACCAACTTTTTAAATGGACACTTTAATTTTAAGAATGTACATAACGTAGGATCTAATTAGGGGTGGGCTTAGGTGACTTACCAATTAAAATACATGGAAAACTGTAATTTAAAACAGGAACAATGTATCTTATTTAGACATACTGATTTCTAAACAGTTACTGTAGTACAAGCATGTCAAACTCGCGGCCCGCAATGGACTTCTTTGCAGCCCAGCGAGCCGCGAGTACATGCTTCGTGTTAAAGCAGACTAGGCCCCTGCTTTCTCCAACTTGCATGTGCCTACTCTGCTATACCTTACCTGGCCAGGGAAGAGCGGAAGGTGGATGCAGCGAGGGAGCTCAGCCTTTCTGCTCCTCACTGCTCCCTTGTGCACGCTGTCTGAAGCGATGCTGGGTGCCGGAATATGACGTCCTATTCCGGCACTGGGCATTACCAAACTGCGCACAAGGGAGCAGTGAGGAACAGGAAAGCTGAGCTCCAGATAGAAGATCCCCCAGGACCCCAGGAAATGATATGAGTGTGTGCAAGAATGTGTAAATATGTGTGCGTGCGTATGTGTCTGTCTGTGTGTTTGTCATTGTGTGTGTATGTGTCTCTCAGTGAGTATGTCTGTCTCTGTGTCAGCAAGTGAAGCGGGAGGATCCACTTTGGCGGACGTTGGGTTATACCAGAGGCCGGACTCTGGAGTCGCATACTAGTAGCGGCAATGTGAGTGGAGTCTGCTTGTTGGCTGGAGGGGGGGGTGCTGGGATTTAGTACAAGGGGGAGGACTGGGATTTAGTAGGGGGGGGAGTGCTGTGTGTGGTTTTTTGTTTTTTTTATTATACTGTTCTTTTCCAAATAAACCTAAATTTCTATGAAAATTTAAGTTGTTTTTTTTTGCGGCCCACATAAACTTAAACCTTGTTTATTTGGCTCATGCTAGACTTTGTGTTTGACATGCTTGCTGTAGTATAAAGATGCAATACTGTTAGTGCCATTGCTGTTGAGTTCTAATATACACATCAGATACACCAACAATATAGAGCTCCCCGAAAGACAATAGAATAAATCAGTGGGACAGATGGGTTTAGGCTCAATATAGGGTTTGACCCTTCCACATAGGGACACTTGGGAGGTATGTGATCATACAAGTGAATGGAAGATTAAGTGCTTTACAAAAGCAGGGCTGTTGGCACAGGAATATTCGAATAGCATTTGTAGAAAGGGATTATTATATATGACAGGTTAACAGGTTTTCGTGTCAAGGTCTTTCAGGAGAACAAGGGGTGAAGATGTCAGCACACCTATTATCTATGTTTGAGAGCAACAGGACACCCTCACTGTACAGAGAGGCAGAAAATACTAGTGCTATATAAATGATACTAATTTAAAAGAGCTTTGGTAATTAATAACCATTAATTTTAATATTCACTATAACAGCCTAGGAACATGTTGTTTTTTTTTGATAAGATGGTTAAGGTTAGGGGTGTCAAAATCTAGTAAAATAGTTCAGCGTTATCTACCTAAGTGCAAATGTATCGCACTTCTTAGTCTGTTTCAAATTTTAGGCCCAAATTGCCGAAACTGAAGCCATTTTTGCCTAAACTTTGAAATTTACTTTGAATTAACTTTGAATACCCAATAAGTTACATTTTAGCAAATAGCTGTTTAATGTTCGAAATTAAAACCCAGTATGCTGTTGTAGTTTCACAACTTTCAAAAGCTCCTGCTAATTTTTTTTTTTAATAAAGATATCAGATAAAGAAATTTATATTTTGTGGGGGAAGGGTAGGAACAAGGAAGGTCTTAGATTCAAAGGCAAGAGAAAGGGGGTAACCCTAGATAGAGAATAGCACATAGATAAGTGCTTGCCTACTAGTGTCATTTTAGCTAAAACATAACATTTAATATATTGATTAAAAATATTGCTATTATTAAATCAAAAGGTAAACCAAAAGAAAATTTGATAAAAATATAAATAATATAAAGCAAAAGGTATACAGTAAAGAGAAAACGATACCTGATTATCCAAAAACGTGTATTAAAAAGAAAATATGTATGTAAGCTAGATTAACCCCTTAAGGACACATGACATGTGTGACATGTCATGATTCCCTTTTATTCCAGATGTTTGGTCCTTAAGGGGTTAATAATCAGTTGGTATATTGCTGGAATTGCAGGCTGAGCCCAGATATAAAAACCTGTAGTGTTTCTTAAGAGATGCCAGTAAAGCGAAAACTGGCTATCCCAGGAGACACAAAGTGTTGAGTTAAGTATATATAACAATGCTATCAGTCTGTAAGATACAGTTGTTGCAATTTTCCTTGGAGGGGAACTGTTTGAATCACTATTCTAAGGTTCTTAACTCTAACTGAAAGAACTCAGTCAACGTTGTCACTTCTAGTACCAGTAACAAAAGTTAAATCACTGAGTAGATCACTTAAATCCGTAAATGGTGCTCTAAATTATCATGCTGCAAACTTCTAAGCTATGCCTTCGAGGGCACCTATTCTATGTCAAAAAGCGATCTACTAAGCTGAAGTAAGTACCATTAGGAATGAATAAGTTATGAAGGTGCTCTGCCTATACAACTCTGATAAAACATCATGTCCAAGTTTTAAATAGCGAATCTTATGCTCATCTTAGGCAATGTTAAACAGTGCAATAGTACGTCAGTATTATTTACAACCTCATTCATTATATTAACCCCTTAGTGACCAGACCGTTTTTCAATTTTCTTACCGTTAAGGACAAGGGTTGTTTTTACATTTCTGCGGTGTTTGTGTTTAGCTGTAATTTTTCCTCTTACTCATTTACTGTACCAACACACATTATATACCGTTTTTCCTCGCCATTAAATGGTCTTTCTAAAGATACTTTTGCTTTATATTATTGATATTTTTATTATCAAATTTTCTTTTGGTTTAATCAATATATTAAATGTTATGTTTTAGCTAAAATGAAACTAGTAGGCAAGCACGTCTCTGTTTGATAAAGAAATGATATTGCACCTGTCAAGATAATATTTTAGACTAAGTTAAAGAAATGTACTCTTGAACCTAATCACAAGCACCTTTGACTCAGCATTTACTATTAATTGTTTTAATAGTTTGTTTGTAGTTCACTCCCTTCTGTAAACCTGGATTGTAAACTATACAAGAAGACATGCAGAAGTGATCACAAAATTAGTATAGTGATTTTTAATTTTTTTTCAATTTTCTTTTTATTGTATAGTTTGAAAAGAATATAGATACATGAAATACATCAGACCACAATGTTTAAAGGGATGCTGCAGGCAGAACAACAACTATAGTGGGATGTAGTGGTTATAGTGGCTGAGTTAAGCAATAACATACCGTTGCATCTGAAGTCTAAATGAGATGGAGAGCAATTACAGATTTTAACTTGGAGTTTGAGCTTAGAGGGGGTGTGACGGACCGTCTGGCACCCCGACTGGGTACCTCCGTCAATTGCTGCTTCCTAGTAATCCTTAAGTACCATAAGCAATGCACCGGACACCATAACCACCGTAAACCCCACAAACCGCCGCAGCTTGGTTGGGGTCTCGCTGTGCTCCACTGAGACCAGGATCCAGCTTCCAGTGGGTAGACCTCTCCTAGTCCAGAGAGCAAAGCAGGTTGCTCTAACTAGAGCAATTGCTGTGATCCAAGGGAGTATAGTGATTATAGCAATCCCCAGAGTGAATATAGCTCTTCAATTCCCCAAACATGAGCCTAGACTTCTTGAAGGGTAAAACAAATCTGTTTGATGATAAAAAGTGGATACACCCCAATCAAGAGGGGACTCAATACTGGATATTAAAGAAGGGTAAAATCAAAACTGCAACTATAATAACTAGCTTAGAGCTAACATTTGTGAGGATATAATCACAAATATCCTCAGCTATATATGCCCATAGTATCTAATAAATAAAGTACTTTATTAGGTAAAAACAATAAAAAAATGGTACAAATGGAACTTATGCTGGGAAGCAGATATAATTGTTCTGTATATTAGTGGCCAACAACTGCAGCCATACTCAATTGGGACTTAAATCAACCATAGTAATGGCTGCTAAGTCCAGATAAACAGGATTGCTATAAGGGAATGTTCACTAAATAGTGATCTGGGTAATACACAAAACCTTGGAAGCAAAGTCTGTTTAGGGGCACTCCCCTCTGTACCTGAGAGCAGACTACAGTAAAAACATACACACGATTACATTGGCTCTCAGGTCCAGGACCAGTGGTGTATCCTGGTTTTGTGCTGCCCTAGGCAGACACACATACACTAGCTAACAGACACACACACACACACTCTCTCTCTCTCTCTTTTTTTTTATTTTAAATTCAATGCCCCCAGCCTCCTTACCTTTGGTAATGCTGGGGGTTGGGGGTTTCTTCCTTTCACTGGGGTCCAGTGGGGCTGCTGGGCTGCCGGCCGGTGACTGCAGGCGGCGAGGGAGCACTGATCCTCCTGTTCAGCTCCCTTGCACGCCGCAGAGTGATGCCGGGAGCCGGAATATGAATTCATATTCCGGCTGCTGGTATCACAATGGGGCGCACGAGGGAGCTGAGCAGAGAGCTCAGTAATCAGTGTACCCTTGCCAGTGCAGCCCGTCTGGAATGTCAGTTGGCCGCCCGGCTAACGACATTTGCCTGGGCATTTGGGGGCGGCTTTTTTTTGCCACCGCCTGGAAAGTGTCGCCCAAGGCAAATGCCTTGGACGGCATTAATACGTCCCTGTCCAGGACACTCCCATACAAAATAGGTCAATCCCTTCCCTATGCCTAGGAGATAATTGAGTCAAGCACTGTATTAAACTCCAGGCACAAAAAAAACACACATTTTTACAAAACCCCCAAAATACCTTAAAACACACAAAATCCCCACAAATAAAAAATATCCAACATATCCAAAAATCCCCCAGATCAGTTGAGGGGTTCAGGAATTTCCTGGAAGTCATAATTTGACCGAGTGCACGCATGGGGAACCAGGGGGAATAAAATATGGGTCTTTACAGTCGCTGACCTGGCCCATAGTCGTTGGGCAGGATGTCAGCTTCCACACTCCTCCAGGAGTCCGTGGCAAACGTCTGTGGAAAGCAGCGTTTGTCACAGGGGGTTTATAACAATGTTCACTAAGTTTACTGAGATAAACTGAGGATTCTATGCAGAAAAAAGCCAAGGGCGTCTAATTAAAAGGTACCTACAAATGTAATGGGATAGGTGTATGTTGTGATAACGTACAACCAAAATATACCATGATAAAGTAATCAAACCTTTCTAGACTGTAAGTTTGTTTGCGTTCATCAATCTATTGTTTCTGTAACATTTTGTAATTGTCTCATTTATTGCAAAATTTCCCCCTTTTTAATAATTTTGTAAAGCGCTGCGGAAAAAGTTGGTGCTATATATAAAAATAATAATCATCTAACACATTTTGGGGAATATTTACTAAACCGAGATATGGGATTATAGCAAACTGATCATCGAATGGCAAAATGTAGGCTAAAATATATAAGATTTGACTATAACCGAGTTAGACCATATTTTCCAGATTTCAATTCTCTGCCATTCGAAGTTTAACTGAATAAACCACTCACTTCAAATTTTGACATTAACTGCACAATTGTTATCAACAACACTGACAGAATTATCAACTGAACCAGGAATTATTGGGAATTTCTTAGAGAATTTTAAATTTGGGGCTTAAATATCTACTTTGAAAACATTCTTCATCTTTTCCAGCGAAGATATTTTGACATATAGTGTGCATTTCATTGGTAAGGTATTCAGGTGAGTGATTATGCGGCATATGTCTAATATTTCACCTAATAATAAAAGCACAGACATATATAGAACCACTCCATCCAACTTCTAGATTTTCCCACAATATTATTATTTATAAATAATAGTATTGGGTTAGGCCCTCATAGTTCCATCTTAAAACCTCTTCTTTGTTTTAATACTGTTTACTCGGGCATATTAAATCTCATTAATCCAGGTTTACCATTAATTGAACTACTAAGTACTATTAATAGTGAAAAAAAATGATTACAAATAATATGCATAGCCTGGCAAATAAAAAAGCCTCCCTCCCGCGTGTTTATTGTAGGTAGAATGTAGCTAACACAGAAGAACAATGGTGACGTCGCAGCTTGGATGATTGGGGGAGTGGCCAAGTGCTATCATGTGACAGAGCTGTGGGTCTCTGCAGTCAGTGTTGGCGTTTGCTCCGTAGTGTTCGGTCATGGAACGCTATGTATCTCTTTTCGCTCTGAGCCTGCTGAGCCTGGGTGAGTTAGGATGGTTCTGGCCGTGAAGGATGGAGATACTGGCTTGGAGGGGGAGGAAGGGAAGCCGGGCGCTGGGCCCAGGCATTGTCTCCGAACAATGTGCAGATAGGCTGAGGTGTCATTGCTGGGCGAGGTTGCTTGTTTTTGCATGAGGGCCCACATAGTAAATAAATAGTTTTAATGGCAATTTGTTGACAGGAAGGTATGGGTTGGGGTTGTTATGGTTAAGGCTACTTCCTGTTTGATGGTAATCAGGTTATCTACCTATTGGGCAATGTTGACTACTGTAGAGTTACAGTGCCCATGATGGCAAAGCATCATGGCAGTGGTAGTCCTATAGAAAGGGGATGAGGGGGGTACTGGGACACATCTAGAAAATGTGGGGCTCTTACTTTAGAGCCAGAGTGGAATTATTTTGCTGTTTTTCTCTAGTTCAAAAGCCTTTTATGTAGAAATACACCAGACTCCCCAACAAAGTTTCCCATCTGTGTATATACAGTGACAATCACAACTACAAAATAATGTGCCATATATGACACGAAGACTGAAAATAAGGCTGAGGAATTGGGAAGATAGCCGTGTCAAAGTACCATCTGAAAGCCCTTTTGTGGCACAATACGTGCAAGTAGACAAATATATGCCTCACTATATCTATATACAGTTTCCACTATGATGTGCCCTTTCTCTCTCCCTTAGTAGGATTACACCTACGTCTTTTTATATGGAACATTTACTATCTGAACAGATGTCAAGCTTTTGTGGGTGACATTTCTCAAGATGTTCAATCAGCTGGTAGCCTACCCTAAATGTGCGGGGGTTATCTTGCTTGCAATGTTTCAGGAATTTGTATCAAAGATGGAGAAATATGGTATTTTAGTTTGGATATTTTCCTGACTATTAGTGGGTGTAACTGTCTTAACTTATAACCCTATTCCAACTTTCTATACACAAACTTCGTTTACAGAGTTATTTACTGAAGTGAGAATACAAAGTGTTTTTTTTATTTTTGTTTTTTTTTTGTGAATGGAAAGCATAAAAGACTTACAGATTTTTTTTTTCCTGTTCAACCATTTTGTCCTTGAACTTGAAAAACAGTTTGAATTCATTTTCGAATCTCACAGTGAATAACCTGTCGGTTACTTGTCACCTAATGCATATTGAGATCTTCCCAAGATGTGCCTTGCTAAGCGTTTAATGTAATGCTTGACTAGCACTTTTCCATAAGGCTGCAAAGCAAATTTAAAAACATGACTAACCTTAACTTTGTAGGTGATTGAATATTAAAAGTGGGTTTTTGGATGAAGGCCAATGTTTGAGCTAAAGCTGTGGCCGAAATGCAAGCTGTTCGCTCACTTATCAAGTCTCATATTCTTTGTCCCCTCCTACCCTTCCTGTGCTGTTGCATAACAAATGGCCAGGTTCACATTACACCATCTGCTTGCGATGCTAAAATAATGGCACCTAGGCTGCTTATCTTTCAAGATAAAATGTGTTTCAGTTTAAAGTGCGAAAAACCATAATTGAAAACTCCACTCTGGCTGTGTTTCCTTTGAGATGCCATTTATTGTGCACATGCCTTGCTATTAGGAATTTGATAGTCAGTCAATAAACCAGTTAACATCCATAAACTTATCTAATTTACACAAACTGTCACTTTTATATGGTTCCTTTGCAGGGATATAGGGGTGTGGTCATAACGTAAGGAGCTGGTATATACAGTGTTGCCGCTTGTAGCATCAATAGCCAGCTAGAAGAAAAAGATCTGGCTGGCTAAAGACAATTCTGTGCTTATTGGCTGAGAGCGTTTTAACAGACCCAGTCAGCCAACGAATGAGCAGCAGCATTGGTACCCAACTTCTGCAGCTTTGGAGAAGCAAGATGTGGTTATGTTGCTATTACAGCAGGACCTGGAAATAGTGCAAATCACTGAAAAATGGTTTGCCCAGTTACAATGGTGCCAAGGTACACCTAACATCATATCAACTACAGCAGGCTGTAGTGATTTTATGATGCTTGAAGTGACCTTTTAAATAAAGGTATAAGTAAAACATTAAATGGTTTCTCTCATGGGCATACCTAGAGCATTTGGTACCCTGGGCAGGTCCTGTGTTTGGCACCCTCTTATTCTCCCTCTCCTTCTCTCTCCCCCCCCATAAAAAACAAATTTGTAAACTTTTTAAAACCTCTTTGTTTTTTCTACAAAACCCATGTCCTGCTCCTCCTACAAACCCTTGCACCACACACACAGTTACAGGCAGACAGTCACATATACAGTCACACAGTCGTAGACCCACACATAACCGCAGACAGTCTCTCTCACACACACACCTGGAGGAGGGGTGGATTCCTTCCTGGGAGCCTGTTATTTGGAGAAGCAAGGATTCCTTTTTGCTGCACCTCCATGTGCAGCAGTAACCGCAGCGGGTAAAGGCTGTGTTAAGCTCTGCTAGTTTGGCTCCGCCCCAACTTTTCTTGGCTTCTCCCACACTTTTCTTCGGTGCGGCCAGTTCAGCTGGTAATTGCTGGTCTCTTCGTGTGTGCCCCGACCGCCCGGCACCTCAGCTGTCACTGGGAACAGCTCAAACATCCCCTCTCCAGTCCGCAGACCATGATCATGGGACCCCCCTACCTGGTGACTCTTGGGTTGGACCCCCCTCCCCATTAGTACGCCAATGGTTCCTCTTTAAAGTATTGCTCCAAGCACTATGACCTCTTCCATGATTTCAAGTGGTCATGGTGCTTGAAGTGTGTGACCAGTTTGAAATACTGCACATACAGAGATGATGAAGTTTGCTGCCAGAGGTGGGAGTCAACCTCCTGCTATTTTTATTAGCAGAATGAGGGTCAATTCCATGCATAAAATGCATCTTATGTCAACAAGCATAGCATGCAGGTGACTGTGACCAATGACTGCACACCCCCCACCCTAAGTCTTTCCTCAGAGAAGTGATGTCACAGGTGGCTCAAGCAGCAAGTACTCACTATTTTAATGGGGACAGGACCACGCTCTGCATGGAAATGTTGAGCATTCCCCATAGAGATGCATTGAATCAATGCATCTCTATGAGGACATGCTGATTGACAAGCGCAGTACTTGAGTTCATCCCTTGACTGAGATCATCAGTGTTGACTATAAATTTTAAAGATCTCAGCCAAGGGCGAGGATTGGGGGCAGCGCTGGCAGATCCTCGTGGTGCTGGAATAAAGGGATGTGTGTGGTTGTGTGGGTGTTTGTTTTTTTTGTTTAAATCCTATTCAAAGGGCAGCAGGCCAACTTATCAAGTCTTATTCTTTGTCCCCTCCTACCCTTCCTGTGCTGTTACATAACAAATGGCCAGGTTCACATATACAGGTTTTGATGCTATAGGGTCAAGAATTCCTGACCCTATAGTGTTCCTTTTAAAGCACTGCTTTTGGTTGGGAAAAATAACCCTTTCAGGACCTTTTAATATCGGATTTTAATGTAAGTCAAACTGATTTATCGGACGTAACATAATGCAGGTTTTAGCTCATTCCGTCTAAACCATTCTTCCTCATTGCAATTCTTAGATCTGAGTCAGAGGCTCTTTGCCTTAATGATATTGTAAAATAAGCAGGTTTTCCTGGTCATAGTTAAGTTGTGATTTATTTATTTTTTTAAATATTTGTCTTGTGCTGGCTGCTTGCACCTGAAAAAGCTGGCTTACTTTGAGTGTTGTTTGGACCATCTGGCACAACATATGAAATTCAACAGTAATGGGCACATCTGAGCTGTAAATAAAATCTAGTGTCTAAATTGGAGGTGAGGGGGGTAGGGTAACCTACTGATAATTATAACTCCTACAAGAATCATGCACCATTAAGGATGCTTAAAAGGACACTATAGCCATCAACACAATTTTGGCTTAAAGGAAAATTATAGTCCGGAACACAAACACGTATTCCTGACCCTATAGTGTTGAAAAACCATCTAGCACTAGTCTGCTCGTGCTGGCTGTGCCCCTGATCTGCCTGCTTGGCTGACATCATATGTCTCAAGACCAGTAAAGTCCCATAGAGGACTGAAATGTCGACACATTTTCTGGTGAATAACTGCACAATAAAACTTCAAGATTTATCTACTAAGTCCTGTGAGTGCACCTTCCTTGAGAGAGAGAATTTGTATCTTGTAATACCTTTTTTATTTTTTATTTTATTTATTTATATATTATTTATTTACTTTGTTTTAGATCACATGAGTTCAGCCAGCTGAACTGCTCACTAGTGTGTAGCACCACCTAGTGCTTCTGATTATGTCTGCAGCTCAGTGTTTACTCCAAACCAGTTACACAATCTACAAAGCAATACATTTTATTGTAACTTTATTTTTAGCATTGTGTTTATAAATGAATAAAGTGTCTTCTACAGTTGGGTATTGGGATTTCTTTTGCCCAATGCAGAGCACATGCACTTCTGATGGCTAACTTTATGGGCTTTACAGTTGGTTTGACATTGAGTGAGAGAAATATCAAATCACTGAAGTAGTCATGGTGCTTAGAGTAACCCTTTAAAAGGAACAATATAGTCACCAGAACTACAGCTTAGTGTAGCCACCTATAGGTGCTGAATGGAGATGCTGAACATTCACCATAGAGATGCCTCTCTGGGGAGATGCTGATTAGCAAGCACAGCATTTTTGCTGTGCATGCGCAATAGCTTCTGTTTTCCTATGAGAGTCAATTTTGATGATCTCTGCCAAGGAGGTGGATTTGGCCGAAGCAATCACTGGTGGACCCACACAGCGCTGGAACAAAGGTGTGTAAACATGCCTTTTTATATAGGGTACAAGGGGGCTAACATGTGATTACAGTGACAGGATATGTCTGTATTTCTGTCCCTATAGTGTGGTTTTTGCTGTATAGTGTGGTTTCTGCTGTAAAAGCAGCAAGGGATTTTAACAACCTTCCTCATTCACACAAGGTTATCAGGACGGGTATAGCAACTTTAATCCAGAGCTTATGCTGAATCCCACTAGCTGCCATGGCAAACACCATGACCACATCAGGTCACCGAAGTGCAGATGGTGCTTAAAGTCTGTATTGGCAGCATTATAGTTTGAAATGCTGCACTTAAAGATGCTTAATGCTAACTCCGTCTCTGTGTTACTGGCCAATCTGGAAAGAGTAAGTTAGCCTACCCCTTTTATGAAGAGGTGACCATGCCAAACAAGTTTTACGCTGACCAAAAAGTGTTTAAAAATGGTTATTAGTTGGAGTTAACTTATTATATATATTTTTTTTAAGGCACAGGCTGAGCACCATAACCACTATATCATGCTGTTTCAAACTATGAAATCCCTTTCAGCTTTGTTGAATTGATCGAGTGCCGGTTAATTGATGGACAAAAGAATAGGAGATTTTTTATTTTATTTTTTTATTTTTTAAATCTTGCCAAACTAATAAAGTCCTACATAGACAGGCATTTTGATTCAATGCTGCTGAAGGTGATTTGTGTGCATGTAGTCAGTCTTGTAACACTTTGCCCATTTAACTGGTGTTCACTGGGCCAATCACTCACTCAGAGCCAGAAACGATCTACTTTGCTCATTGGATGACACCAATCAGCTTATGCTTTTAGTGCTTATAACATAAACCCTGCTATGCAGGTACAGTTTATTGGCTAATGAAAACTGGTAATATGCAGGTGCTTTCAGCTCTCAATGAAGGAAGTGGCCAGTGTCGGTCAGACCCCAGGTAAGTTCTTAAAAGGCTTGGCAAATATTTTGACTAGTGACCTTGAGCATGCAAGAACATTCCTGCCTCCATAAACTGAAGTGTGTACTTAAAAATAAGCTGCAGTGACAGGGCCTTTGCACCAACATCACTTCAATAAGATTAATTGGTTTTGGTAGTTAGAATGAGCTTATTCAATGGTATTCTATAACAAAGCTCCTATGTTATAATCCTGGTTTGTTGCACGTTTATTTACGGCTGTTTTGGTTGACCATTCCAACATTTTATCGAGATTTCTTGGGGTTCTGCCATTATTTTGTATCGGATTTATTTTCAGTAGCATAGTTGTTGTTTTAAAACTTTGTTTTGACAAATTATTTCTGGCTTTTTATCTTTGAGTAACATACTGCTAGTCGTTCACATGATCCTCTTGCAAAGATGCTTCCCTCCCCTTTCCTCTCACGCTTGTTGGTTGTGTGTCTGGGAACATACATGTATTCTACATTTGTACACACGTGTCTTTTAATATATTATCCTTTTGCACTAATTGGTTTAATTATTCATTTATTTTTGTTTTACCTTCTAACAGGGTTCATGCAGTCCAAAACTTTTGACATAGAAGTAAAGGATTCTTCAAATCATACTTGTATACATGCCAGCCTGATGGTGAACTTCACAGTACAGTATGAAGTAAACTCCACCTTTTCTGTAAGTCAATTTGCCCTTGAATGCCAGTCATGTAACCCACACAATGTCCAAAGTGGGCTTTGTGAGTTGTTTTGCAGGCTCTATGTCCCGTCTCTGCCTTTTTAGCCGCTATTGGGTAATAATTCCTTCACTCTGACAGTCTGCTCTAACAAGAACTGCCAGTGCAAATAATCCTTTATCAGAAGAATGATCTACTGTTTTTGATGTTGATCAGTAATTTATAAATGCAAAGTTTTAAAGCTGAAACAAGCTTTGAATGAGATCCTTGGTGATTTTAAAGGGACACACTGAATGACATAACTTCATCACAGCAAAGTTATGATGTCAGTAGGTCCCCTATGTTGACCTCAAGGGCTTGAACAGTTCAAGTTATAACCCCACTCGCTTTGCCCAGCAACTTCAATGAAAATGTAGTTTCTTACTTTTGGCTGCATTTCTTTCTTTTTTTTTTTTTTAATACACCTGTATAAAGAATAAAATCTGTTTAAAGAGCACTAAATGAAGAAATGTGATATCCCTGCAGATCCAAATGTTCGTATTTTGCCCATAGCTATTCACCTGGTTTACCAATTTTTATCTGAATTAAATGTCTTTGACTAAATAATTTTAGTTTCTTTTTTCAATTCTCAGCAATTCCCAAACTACATATTTTTCCAGTTCTTGTGCATGAGACCTTTTTAAATATGAAATTCTCATGCTTGTTCTCCTCAATTTCCAGTTTGGGGAATAAATACAATCCATAATCTGTTCGTATATGCCTAACTGCACAGTAGACTAGACTATTCAATGTATTTGAACAATATTTATAAATAAATAAAAAAAGATATATGGTTCTGTCTCTGTGTTCTGTCTCTGTGTTCTGTCTCTGTGTTCTGTCTCTGTGTTCTGTCTCTGTGTTCTGTCTCTGTGTTCTGTCTCTGTGTTCTGTCTCTGTGTTCTGTCTCTGTGTTCTGTCTCTGTGTTCTGTCTCTGTGTTCTGTCTCTGTGTTCTGTCTCTGTGTTGTCCTGTTTGCCAAATTTTAAAAAAGCGTTTTCTCAAACTATTTTTAGAAATCTTGATTGTAACAAATACATTGAATAGTGTGTTCACTGGAGACTGAACAGACATTTTAATTTAAATTATATTTGTTAAACACAACATTTAAAAATAACAGCCACCTTTCGGTCTGTTTTATTTACCTTCATCTGCCTTTCTTTGAAACCAAACTAATCTTGGAAACCAGCATTGGGCAACAAAGCATATAAATATGTATGCATAACTACCCATGAAAGATTGAAGGGACACTGTAGGCACCCAGACCACTTCAGCACATTGAAATGGTCTGTGTGCAAACTCCTATCACCCTTAACCCTGTAGTGGTAAAAACTGCAATAATTACCTCTGAGGGTTAACTCCTCCTCTAGTGGCTGTCTACCAGAATTGAAACTGACTTTTGGTCCGTTTTCAGATGCTGCATAGCATAAGGACCTCCAGCATCGGATCCCCTCCTTCCCCCTCCTTATGAGTGTGTGGCCATTGCTGCGCATTAGGTCTCACCTGCTGGCTGACATTGGCAGGGGAGGAGCGTGGGCCGAGCCTGACCAGCGCTGAGGGACATCAGCTGACTTAAAGGGGGGGTATGGTAGCCTGTGAGGGATAGGGGAACTGCTGGATTATACAGTGCCAGGACAACTGCTTTGTTTTCCTGTCACTATAAAAATCCCTTGATCACTATGGGTTCAGGAATACATGTTTGTTTTTTCCTGATCCTATAGTGTTTAAGTTATTTACACACACACACACACACACACACACACCATTGTACTCTTAAAAATGTGCTACTGTTAAATTGCAGACTGTTCAGTTGCCGCACAAAAATATATATTTGGAATATGCAAGATAAAAGCACTTTATGATGGAATAAATTAATCCTTGTATTCAGAATAGTCTATATTTGATGCAACAGGTCCTAGCATACTTATCCGCAGGACGTTATCTGTGAAGCTGCACAAAGACTCTCCAGTTCCCTTTTGGGGCAAAAGTTATAGTTCCATTGGTAGTATGGCCAACTATAGCTCCAAAAATGGAGAATGCCCCACACTCTCTCAACTTATCAATATGTAGGCATGAAATGAGTGCATACAAATGTGGTCAAAAGCTAACTAGTAGAAATGTATGGGAGCATAGAACAATTCATTGTGTGTAGCGTGAATGCTTTCCTCCCCTGGCCCCCTCCCCATATGTTTCTCGTTCTCCTTTTCGTTAGTGATTTTAGCCTTTTCTGAGCTGGACTATGATGTAATTTGCTAAATCTGTAATATAAAATCTAAAAGGAAATTAAATATCTCATTGGAGAGGAAAAAGGTTAACCCCATTTATCGCTGATTTTTATTTTTACATTGTTTTTATTCTGTAATGTCTACAGAAGTGACAGCTCTCTTCTTAACTTTACTGTTTGAGCATCTGTCTAATGTTCCAGAGGGGAGTATACACACTTAATTTTTCCACTACTGGGTAGTGGGGAAACTGTATGTATACAAATGGTTTTATTGCAGATCTAATGAGTCATACAACACTTTCAGAAAGATGGGCAAATTTGTATTTTTTTTTTTTTTTTTTCCCTTTTGTCCTCCTTGGTAAAAAGGTCTTATTTTATTGGTCTCTAGAAACATTTTAACTTTTTGACCCCACTTCAACATTAAAAAAACCCCAAAACAAACCGGATCTTATTTATCAGATCATGTTTTAATTTAAACTAACTTTGTCTTGCAGAAAAACTCTACTTTTTCAGCACCAAGTAACGTAACCATAAACGGAAGCCATTGTGGGGAAAATAGTGGATCACCTTTACTACTAGTAAACTTTGGGAATGGTCACTCGTGGAGTTTAAACTTTACCAAGAACAGCACAATGTATAGTGGGGATATACTTAATTTTACTTACAACACAAACGATTCCACATTCTTCCCGGATGCACTTAAACAAGGTATTTTCTTTGAATTTGTCTACTTTGATCTGCTGTATTAGACCTAAAAGGAAACTGCATCAATATAATTAACTTAGTAAGCAACGCTGTATCTCTGTCCTGTAACATGCATGTATCGTGCACAAGAGTAGGTTTTAAATCTGCATAAACCTAGGGCTGTTTTATATCCTGTTTGGTTTCTCCTCAACCTAATTAGTACTTGGCTATGTGTGAAGTGTTCTTTGCTTAAGTGAGAATTGTTAAATTAAAAGTGATTTTAAAACTTAAGATAAAGTAGTCGAGTTGAAAACCTTGGAGAATTTATTTTTCAGTTTGACTTTTTTGACCTTTTTAAATTTTAAAATTCCCTTTTGAATTCTGTAGAATTCTTACTTTAACCAGCATCTTGCTGACTAGACCCAAAAAGTCAAAATTGTACAATCCATGGTTCATTTCAGGTCACTGGTTATTTGGGATCGCTACATCCTACATTTGTTGAGGCGTCCTTAACAGAGCACAACTATTCTTTTGAACAAAAAGCACGAGTTGTTTAGAAACATGTTGGATGTCACTGCCCGCTGACCATGTAGGAGGGTTGTAGGGGAAACGTGATTTCTTGTTAATGCCAGGCAGACTTTTCCAAAGATCGCATTTGAGCGAAGTAATTGGTGCATAAAGTTAAACTTTGAACTAAAAACGATCAAATGAGTCTTTTAAACGTATTTAAAAAAAATAAAAATAAATAAATAAAACATTAGTGTTGTTGTCCAAACACACTTTCTTGTTTGTCTAATGCATATTTTGTAATATATTACAGGGCTCCCATGTTTAATAATAATCCTCCCCTCTTTGATTCTAGGGAAAACCATAACATCCTCTTTCTTTTCAGGTTTAAAAAGTTCCCTCACAAAGTTCCTTGATCCAGTTCTCTTAAACCGTACTTACAAATGTATGCACAATGAGATTTTAAGGTCTGAAAATGTCATCCAACTTATCTGGAATGTAACACTACAAGCGTATGTACAGAATGACACACTTGGCCAAGGTATGTGTATTTAAAGAGTGATGCTATATAGTGGTTGTAAGGGCATATTGCTGTAGATATTCTATTTCTTTCCTTCTACCCTGATCAATTTTGTATGTATTTATTTTGTTAGGTAGGAAAAGTTAACTCCATACATCCATATGTGTACTACTGCAAAATGTTACTCTCGTACTAAAAAAAGGCATTATAAATGCTCGGTATGTGCTTTTCAGTGCTTAAATTGGCATTATGTAGGTGGAAATATTGGCTTCTGCACAGTAGTCACATCCATCACCTGATCACCTTTAAACTACCATTTAGTAGCCTAGAAATAAACTTTTATTTTTTTATTTTTTGGGGGGTCATATGGTGGCAGTACTACTGAGTCTTGCTCCTCCCTGTGTACAAGACCTCTAACAAGTTATTAATGATCTAAAAGATCCTCCCTCCTTTTCCCCACCCCCCCAGGCCCCCCTTGCCCCATAAAATGGCGTACCGCAAAAACCTACCTCAGTTTCCTTTCTTGTCCCGAGAGGGAAGGACAGGACATCCACAGGGTGAGACACACGGGCTGTCTGGGGGACCTGGTCCGAGAGCTGCCCGGGCGGTATACTGAGACCATGCTCCTTAAACAGCATTACGGAGCAAGTGGAGGTTAGTTCTCTTTATGCCGAGAGTGGTTCCGGCTGTGCTTCCTGGAGGCGGAGCTTGTCCTAAGCAGACGCACAGCGGTGGAATGCACGCCCGGGTGGTGATGCGTTCCACCTAAGCTTCCGGGTGCGCTAAAACGCATGCGCAAATCGGAAGCTTAAAGGTACAGAAGGGGGGGAAAAAACAGCGAAAATTTGAATTCTGGTGTATAAATAGAGCTGTACAGTTACCCACTGACTACATGGATGCAGGTCAGAAGAGGTACGCCGTGTCACCTGCCCCCCACATGGCCCAGAGGTGTTTTGAGGTAGGATTAATGAAATCTTTACTTTAAAATATGCTCTGGAAAATTTATAGGAAATCTCAAACAATCTAAGCCTCCGTTTATTTTTTCTCGACAGATATGTCTAGCCCAGCTTATCCTGATATGGACAAGGAAAAACTGGCAACCTCCATGCCTAGAAAGGCTACGGTAAAATCAAAACCTCTAGTTTGCTGTGAATGTGCAACTCCTCTTCCAGATGGATCATGGAAGGTGTGCAGTCAGTGTACTGCAAATTCTTTGGAAAGATATAAGCAAAAAGATATGCAATCTTTCCTAACCTGGTTCCAAGAAAATCTGTCCCAGAGCTTAGACTATTAAAGAGTCTAAAAAGGTGGAATCCCCTATACAGCAAGGACATCAAAGAATCAAGAAAAGATCGTCTACATCTGAAACGTCATCCGGGAATATTTTTCCTCAATAGATTGGGTCAGATGGGTCAGGATCCTCATCAAGTGAACCAGTGGGGTTTTCTTCAGATGACATCTGTAAAGTCATAAAGGAAGTTAACCTGACAATCCTACCGGAAGGCCCTGAAAATCCTAAAGAAAGGTTTTTCTGTTCAACAAAACCTGGTAGATCTAATATTCAGGGAATGGAGAGACCCTGGGAAACATGCCTTTTTTATATCTAGACACTTTAAGGATATCTTCAGACTGGCTGGTGAAGTTATGTGGGAAGATCTCCCGAAAGTAGATGTTCAAGTGGCGCAGATTGCTAAAAAGACCACTATCCCTATAGGGGAAACTTCGGCTTTAAAGAATCCAATGGATAAAAGAGCCAAAACCTCTTGTAGGTGAGCTTACCAGACGGCCGGTTTTCAATACAGGGTTTTACTGGCAGGAGCAGCGGTTGCCAGAGCAAATGGCATTTGGTTAAACACGGTACAAGATATTATTTTTATCTTCTGACCAAGATAAAGAACTTAGTCATATGTTTCAGAACATGCGCTTGTCTAACAAATCTGTTGGATATGTCGGTAGAAGTTCTTAAGTTGGCATCCAGAATTATGGGATTGTCTTCGGTAGCAAGATGAGCCTTATGGTTAAGGTCGTGGACGGGCGGATTCTGCTTCCAAATCGGTCCTTTTGTGAGCTTCCACTAGAAAAACAATTATTTGAGGCTCCTTTAGAAGAAATTAAGCAAATGTCAGAAAACCAAAAGGGCACTTCCTCAAGATAAGTTCTCCTGGAGATCAGGTTACCGGAATTACCAGTATAAATACAGGAGATCATATCAAGAGAGACTGCATTTCTTTCAAAGAAGGGATACAAATCAAAGATTTGAACAAAGAGGTGATGTTAAAAGAACCTTCAGAGATAAAGATAGACGTTTCTGACGCCAGAAGTGTGGGAGGAAGACTCCAACAGAGTTCTAAATCTTATCCAGCACGGACACAAGATTATATTTACGGAGAAACCAAGAGCAAAACTTCTGGTATCAACTTACCAGTCTTCAAAAAGATCACAAGCCCTATTTTCTCAGACCATGCTTCTTTTGCAAAAAAGGTTGATGGAAAGAGTACCAGTAAAACAAAGATTTCAGGGAGTTTATTCAAGATTATTCCTGGTTTCAAAACCAGACCACTCTTTTCGTCCCATTCTGGATTTAAAGAACCTCAACCAGTTTATCCCTTATCAAAGATTTTGCATGGAGTCAATCGCTTCTATTTTGTCCTCTGTTACAAAGAGGCGACTTTATGGTAAAAATAGACTTGAAGGATGCTTATCTGCATGTTCCGATTGCTACCTCTTCAAGAAAATTTCTAAGATTTGCGATAAGAGGAGGATCCACTATTTATTTCCAGTTCAGGGCTATGCGGTTTGGTCTGTCATCCGCCCCAAGGATATTTGCAAAAATCTTGACTCCTCTGACAGCTCATTTGAGGGAATTGGGAATATCGATTATCCCATAACAGAAGAACAGCTGCTCAGGGACCTGCAGGTCTCTATCAGATTTCTTCAAAACCACAGCTGGATCTTAAACCTAAAGAAGTCAGTTCTTAGACTCTAAGGTTTTTTCTTTTTCTAAACACCTTAGACACACCCAGGTAATCCCCTGGTAGGGGGTCCTGAGGACTGGGTTGAGAACCCCTGCGTTACAAGCTGTGGTGGCTTAGAGGTCCCGCCCAGATGGGGATCTTGCTATATCCCTGTAGTACTGCCACCCTATGACAGAAAAAAACTGATATTTTTACTTACCGTAAATTTTTTTTTTTCTTCTTAATATGGTGGCAGTACGGCTTCCCTCCCTCTTTATTAAAGAATTTTTTTGCAGTATATTTTTGTATGTTTCTTTCTCTTGTCACATACTGGGGTAGGTTTTGAGGTATGGCATTTTATGGGTCAAGGAGGTGGATCTTTTTGATCACTAATTATTTGTTAGATGTCTTGTCCACAGGGAGGAGCAAAACCCAGTAGTACTGCCACCATATTAAGAAAAAAAGAATTTACGGTAAATAAAAATTTCTGTTTTCCTGACACATGGTGGCTGTACAATAGGGATGTACTCTTCCCTCGGGACAAGCATCTGAAATAAACATAAAAAGTTCCTCCCCTTACCAGGTATAAGAGACCAAACCAGCCCTGGGACTTCAGTTCTCTTTCTTGTTCAATCCGGAACGGACGGCATCTGGAATGAGCTGGTGAGGCACATGGGTTGCTGCCAGGGGGATCCGGTCTGATAGCCTCCAGGGTGGAGAGCTGAATGGCCAGCAAGCATCCTGCAGAATTACTGAGCAGGTATGGTAAGCCTGCTTTATGCTGTGTTCAGTCACCGGCGAAGCAGGGAGGCGGTCTCTAGTGGCAGCAAATCACTGCCCATTGGAGATGCATGCGCACGGTGGTGGAACGCGTGCCCGGATGGTTATGCGTTCCACCGGAGTTCCGACTGCGCTATGCGCATGTGCGGTCTGAACTCCCCGAAATGGCGCCAGATTTTAAACGGATCTGCCTATTTATGCTGTGCAGATCTTACTGTCAGCATGGAGCTTGACAGTGAAGGTCTCGCGTGTCACCAGCCCCCTCACACGGGTGAGAGGTTTTAGAGGTAAAGATTCTTTAGGTCTCTACTTTAAAACTCTCTATTTTTATTGTTTCTACAAATATGGTTTATTTGCTTATGTATTGCAGATATGTCTAGTCCTGTCGCTACTGATAATATGGATAAAGACAAAGTGCCTGCACCTGCTTCTAAAAAAGCCAGTTCCAAAGCTAAACCTCTCTGTTGTAGTGAATGCTCCACTCCTTTACCAGATGGTTTTAAAAGGAAAGTCTGTAATATTTGCTCCTCTTTGACGCTAGAATAATCCAAGCAACAAGAGATGAAATCTCTTTTGTCTTTGTTTCAGGATAATCTGGCCCAGTCTTTTGAGTCTTTTAAAGCGCTAAAAGGAAGAGAACACAGTCTAGTTCAGAACTATCCTCTGGTGAATGTTCTTTTTTTCTTATTCAGAATCCTCTAGCGACTCTTCTGTTACTGAGGTTGGTTTTCCTCATCATGAATTGAGAAAATTTTATTAAAGAGGTTAATGTTATCCTTTCTGATGACACGGTAGACAAATCCAAGGGTAAAGCACTTCCAGTCCAACAAAAAATGCTGGATTTGATATTTAGAGAATGGAAGAACCCTGAGAGGAGGGCTTTTGTTTCCAGACATTTTAGAAGTATTGTTAAAATAGAAGAAGATAAATGGCAAGAATTGCCGGTAGTTGATGTACAAGTGGCTCAATTGTCTAAAAAAACTACCATACCTATTGGTGAAGTTTCTGGTCTGAAAGACCCTATGGATAAGAGGGCTGAAACTTCCAGAAGAAGGGCTTATCAGGCTGCAGGTTTTCAGGCTAAAGCAGCATTAGTCGGGGCTTCAGTGGTGAGAGTTTAGAATCTTTGGCTTAACACTTTGGAAGATGGCCTGGGTGATAACTAAGACAAAGGCCTTTCCCTCCTGTTCCAAAATTTAAGGTTGTCTGAGTACCTTATGGATATTATCACGGAGGTGATTAAGCTTTCTGCTCATGTCATGGGTTTGTCATCTGTGGCCCAAAGCCTGGACCGCAGACACTGCATCAAAATCTGCATTATGTGAACTGCCGTTGGAAAAGAAAAAGTTGTTTTGGTTCTCCTTTTAGAAGAGTTAATCTGACAGATGTCAGCAACCAAGAAGGCCCTGCCTCAAGACAGCAAATATGCTTGGAAACCCAGGTATAGAAACTTCCAGTTCAAAAACCGTAGGAGCTTTCAAGAAAAACCCACTTTTTTTTTTTGTCAACAAAGGAAATATCCAAGATTTGACACACAAAAAGACCCTATGTCTGACAGAAACAAACGTTTCTGACTCCATCAGAGTGGGCAGAAGGTTGCAAGGTTTTGTTCACAGATGGAGGGAGACCACTACAAATCCATGGATTCTCAATCTGGTGCAAAATGGATACTGAATAAAATTCTTAGATGTTCCAAGACCGTGTTTCCTTGTCTCATCCTACCGCTCGAAGTTAAAAAACCAAGCCCTTTTTTCTGCCACAATCTCCCTATTAAGAAAAGGTGTGGTAGAAAGGATTCCAACTTCCCAAGTATATCAAGGGGTATACTCCAGGTTGTTCCTAGTCCCAAAACCGGACATGTCTTTTCGTCCACTCTTGGATCTAAAAACCTGAACAAACACCTTCCTTACCAACATTTCAGAATGGAGACTATAGTGTCTGTCACTCATATCCTTCGAAAAGGAGATTTCATGGCAACTTTGGATCTAAAGGATGCCTACCTGCATATTCCTATGGATGTGAAATCAAGAAAATACCTGAGGTTTGCTATAAGGAAAGGGGAAAAATGTCCATTTCCAATTCAGAGCCCTTCCATTCGGGCTAGCTTCAGCACCCAGGATTTTTACAAAGGTCATCACACCTGTCACAGCTTTTTTGAGGATACAAGGAATCACAGTAGTACCTTACTTGGACGATTAATAAAGGCAGATTCAAGAGGCGCTCTAGAATCCGAAGAACATGGTTGGATTATCAACCTAGAAAAATCACACCTTACCCCTACAAGGTCTATCCTGTTTCTAGGGTTTTTGATCAAGTCAGATACTGTCAGTTCATCTGACAAGAGAAATGATAAAGATATTTTTAATTAAAAAAAAAAGTTTGGTGAAAGCCATGCAGGTTTTAGGTCATCTGACCTCTACAATCCCGGCAGTAAAATGGGCCAGAGCAGAATAAAGGCCCTTACAGTGGGAAATTCTTGTCCAATGGTCAAAGAAGGAAGAAGACTTGGATGCATTAATTAGTGTATCCGATCATACAAAAGGGAAAAACTCTCTTGGTGGCTAGAGGAAAAATTCATTACAGAAGGCATGTCTTTTCAAAAATCTGTAGATCGTGATTTCTACAGACGCTTCAAATACAGGTGGGGAGCTCACCTCTTGTATCACTTAAGACAAGGTGTTTGGTCAAAAAAGGAAACCAAGGAATCTTCAAATTTCAAGGTGTTGTTGGCAGTACTCTACGCTTTTCAGCAGTTCAAGGATTTCATTGTAGGAAAAGCTGTAAAAATGAACAAAAAAGGCGGTACAGGAGTAAAAAATTGTATTTCCTTTGCTCACGGATTATGTCCTGGGCTCAATGTCATCTAGACGTAATTTCCGCCATTCACATTCAAGGGGTAGACAACGTGGTAGCGGACGATTTAAGCAGATCATAAAATGGTCCCAGAACGAGTGGTCTCTCAATCCAGAAATTTTCGCTCATCTGGTGAAGAGATTCGGTTTTCCAGTCATAAACCTTATGGCAAGAAGATCAAATGCAAAAGTAAGATGGTAATGGATGGTCTTTTGATCCGGTGGGAGTTTCCCCCTTGCTTGGTTTTTTTGTTTTTTTGTTTTTCTCAGTAAGCCTTGTCCCAAGGATTCTGCAAAAGGTAACATCAGATCAAGCTCATATTCTGGCCATAATACCGTACAGGCCAAACCGCAACTGGTTCTCGGTTTTAAAGAAGATGGCTTTAAAGTACTGGATTCTCCCGGTAACACCGGATCTTCTGCAAAACGAGGGAATTCCAGTAGGAGTATTGAACATGTTCAGGTTGACCGCTTGGCTGCTGCACAGCTAGTTCTGCATAATAGGGGCATTAAAGAATAGGTTTCAGTTACTGTTAAATTCTACCAGAAGCTCTACTTCTTCTATCTACTTAAAAATTTGGATGAGATTTCTGAACTGGTGCATATCTCATCGTTGCATAGGATCTTCTCCTTCTACTGATACTATCCTTCCCTTTTTTTTTTTTTTTTTTTTGCAAGATGGTCTTAAAATATATATATATATATATATATATATATATATATATTATCTATATCTCTATATATATATATATCTCTATATCTATCGCAATCTAAACTGGTTACTATAGATACAAATTACCACAAGTACTTATTCTGAGATTTTATTTAATCACTATGGTACAAAGCACAAAAGAACTCTATTATACAAGAGTGGTCAATACAAGCAGTTATATACAGTTGCAAGAAGTGTGTGTGAACCCTTTTGGAATTATATGGATTTCTGCACAAATTGGTCATAAAATGTGATCTGATCATCATCTAAGTCACAACAATATACAATCACAGTATGCTTAAACTAATAACACACAAAGAATGAAATGTTGCCATGTTTTTATTGAACACACCATGTAAACATTCACAGTGCAGGTGGAAAAAGTATTTGAACCCCTAGACTAATGGCATCTCCAAGAGGTAATTGGAGTGAGATGTCAGCCGATTGGAGGTGTTGGTTACAGCTACCCTGCCCTATTAAAAAAAAAATAAAACACAAAAAAACACACACACACACACAAGTTCTGGGTTTGCTTTTACACAAGAAGCATTGCCTGATGTGAATGATGCCTCGCACAAAAGTGCTCTCAGAAGACCTAGGATTAAGAATTGTTGCCTTGCATAAAGCTGGAAAGGGTTATAAAAGTATCTCCAAAAGCCTTGCTGTTAATCAGTCCACGGTGAGACAAATTGTCTATAAAAGGAGAAAGTTCAGCACTGCTGCTACTCTTCCTAGGAGTGGCCGTCCTGTAAAGATGACTGCAAGAGCACAGCGCAGACTGCTCAATGAGGTGAAGAAGAATCCTAGTGTCAGCTAAAGACTTCCAAAAGTCACTGGCAAATGCTAACATCCCTGTTAGCGAATCTACAATATGTAAAACACTAAACAAGAATGGATTTCATGGGAGGATACTCCAGAGGAAGCCACTGCTGTCCAAACAAAACATTGCTGCACGTTTACAGTTTGCACAAGAGCACCTGGATGTTCCATAGCAGTACTGGCAAAATATTCTATGGACAGATGAAACCAATGTTGAGTTGTTTGGAAGAAACACACAACACTATGTGGGGGGAAAAAAAAGGCACAGCACACCAAATCAAACCTCATCCCAACTGTGAAGTATGGTGGTGGGGGCATCATGGTTTGGGGCAGCTTTGCTGCGTCAGGGCCTGGACGGATTGCTATCATCGAAGGAAAAATGAATTCCCAAGTTTATCAAGACATTTTGCAGGAGAACTTAAGGTCATCTGTCTACCAGCTGAAGCTCAACAGAAGATGGGTGTTGCAACAGGACAACGACCCAAAGCATAAAAGTAAACAGAATGGCTTAAACAGAAGAAAAATACACCTTCTGAAGTGGCCCAGTCAGAGTCCTGACCTTAACCCGATTTGAGATGCTGTGGCATGACCTCAAGAAAGCGATTCACACCAGACATCCCAAGAATATTGCTGGACTGAAACAGTTTTGTAAAGAGGAATGGTCAAGAATTACTCCTGACCATTGTGCACGTCTGATCTGCAACTACAGGAAACGTTTGGTTGAAGTTATTGCTGCCAAAGGAGGTTCAACCAGTTATTAAATCCAAGGGTTCACATACTTTTTTTTTTTTCCACCTGCACTGTGAATGTTTACATGGTGTGTTCAATAAAAACATGGCAACATTTCATTCTTTGTGTGTTATTAGTTTAAGCAGACTGTGATTGTCTATGGTTGTGACTTAGATGATGATCAGATCACATTTTATGACCAATTTGTGCAGAAATCTATATAATTCCAAAGGGTTCACATACTTTTTCTTGCAACTGTATATCACAGCCACCTTGACTTCGAGGGGCATCGAAGGGACTGCCGGTCTGTGGGGTGCTCAGGTTGTGCGCTCGGGACCAGATAGAGACCCCACGCCTAGGTTGAAAACCTCACAGCTACTTCCTACAAGAGGACGAATGGTTCCAAGTATACAGCCTGCAGGGCACAGAGAGGAGTCTTTCCTTTGACTAGTGATTGGATACACTTCAGAACCATAACACTTCAACCTTTAAAGGACTAACACTGACCAGCATATTGGTGAGATCTTTCCACACTTCAATAGGACATTGAGTAATATCTTTTTGGTGTGTACACATTAGGACGTTTTTATATCATTGGTCTCCTCCTGGTTAGGAAGCAATTTGATCCTGAGTCTACAGTGGGCTATCAGCCATATAGTGCAATTAAGCACCAAAACTACTGACACTGTCAAAATAATTCTTTTTTGGGGATTTGTTTAGCTATATTTGGTGTGTCTAGGATAATTACAGTGCTCAGGCTGCGCGCTCGGCACCCGATAGTCCCTTCGATGGACCTCGAAGTCAAGGTGGCTGTGATATAGATATCTATCTTTCTCTCTATTGCTTGAATTGACCACTCTTATGTAATAGTTCTTTTGTGCTATCTAGCATAGTGATTAAATAAAATCTCAGAATAAGTACTTGTGGTAATTTGTATCTATACTAACCAGTTTAGAGTGCGGTATCATATGTTTGTATATATGTATCTCTGGTATTCGGAGTGGGCTACCTGGATACCAGCACCTATTTTGAGTAGCAGAGTGCCTGTACACAGCTCTGATTTTTATTTTTTAAAGCTGTAAGACTCGTAAATCCTCCTAAGAAAATCTGTTTTCCCTCTTGGGATTTGTCTTTAGTTTTGAGATCTGTGTACTCAGCCTTTCGAGCCTTTAGAAGAAGCTTCATTTAAGAATATGTCCCTGAAGACCGTGTTTTTTGTGGCCATTATTTCGGCTAAGAGAATAGGGGAACTCCAGGCCCTTTCTTCCTCTCCTGACTTTACAAAATTTCTTCTGAATAAAGTGGTTATGTACCCTTCTTCTGAAAGTCATCTCCTCCAAGGTTATCAACCAACCTATTTTTCTTCCTTCCTTTTAATGGTCAATCAATGCCAGATTGGGAATTTGATTGGAGCCAACTAGATGTTGGTAGGTCTCTGAAAATCTACTTGGACCGCTCCTCTCTGTATAGGATGACTGATCATCTATTCGTGAATTTCTTTGGAAAATTTTAAAGGCCAAGTTGCCTCCAAGAACACTTGGGCAAGATGGCTGGTGGATACTATTAAATTGGCTTATTCTACTTTGAATCTAAATCTGCCTGCCTCCTTAAAAGCACATTCTACTAGAGCCATGGCTGCCTCTTGGGCCGAAAAAGCGTGTGACTCTCCGGAAGATATAAACAAGGCGGCTACCTGGTCTTCTTTCAACACTTTTTTGTCAAACATTACAGGCTAGACGTATTCTCTGACGCTGATTTTGGGCACAAGGTGTTACAAGCTGTTATTGCCTAAATTCTCACCCTTAGTCTGGGATCTCGATATATACCTATTGTACTGCCACCATATGTCAGGAAAAACTGTAATTTTACTCACCGTAAATTCCTTTTTTCCTTAATATGGTGGCAGTACATCAATCCTTCTGTGTGTGTGTGTGTATATATGTGTATATGTGTATGTATATATGTATGTATATATATGTGTGTGTGTGTGTGTGTGTGTGTATATATATATATATATATATTTTTTTTTGGGTGTTCTATGGATTCACTGAAGTGTTCTTGGTACGTACTCCGGTCCCAGGGCTGGTGTGGTCTCTTATACCTGGTAAGGGGAGGAAATTTTTTTGTTAATTATTTCAGATGCTTGTCCTGAGGGAAGAGTACATCCCTATTGTACTGCCACCATATTAAGAAAAAAGGCATTTACGGTGAGTAAAAATTATTATTATTTTTTTTTTTTTTTTTATTGTATTACTTATATTGTTTTAGGTTATGTATGGCTCACTTGTATCTAGTTCTGTCACAATTTATTGTGCTTTAAAGTGAACCTGTTGTGGCACGTTAACATTGATCAGCTTTGAATGCAATGAATACATAATTGTCAGAACGATTATATAAAATGGCTTTATGTATCTCATCTGAATGATCTGTAACTCTATCACCATACTTCTCTAGCAAGAACAAGGCACGCTTGCTTGAAAAAGCAATCCTCGCAGGTACAATGTGTGCAATGTAGTTGCTGTGATTGAGGAAGAGCATAATCGTTAGTAAGCTCTTTTGTTCCTCTTGTCACTCAGTCCATGGTATAGGCCTCAGTGTTGAGCATTGTTTTTTATTTTATATTTATTTTTTTTTCTCCTGAAACGTTTTTGTAATCTATAAAGTTCCTAGCACAGTTTATACATGCATTATCTTTATGTGATGTTAATTTTCCAGCTAAAAGTTGGTTGCGATGATTATCTAAAGTTAATTTTATAGAAGGATAAAGACTAATTTTTGAGCTGCCTTGAATCTTGCACGAATATCCTGATCAGTTGTATGTGGCGTAAATGTTACTGGAGGTGTGTGGGACACTAGGCACTAAAACATTAGCTAATGAAGCCATTTTTGTGTATAGATCATGCCCCTGCAGTCGCACTGTTTAGGCACAGGAGGGAGAGGGACTATGGAGGGTTTAGGAGGTGAGACAATAAAAGGCACAGGAGGGCTGGGTGGCACAAAAACATATGGGGGTCGAGGGGGAGAAAGATGCACAAAGGGGCTGGAGGAGAGAGAAAGATGCACATGAGAGAAAATACAGCAAAGGGGGGGGCAATCCATAAAAAGATGGGATATAAAACATAAAGGGGGTAATTTAGTCAAAAGGTGGGTTAGAAGAGACACAGGTTTTGTTTTTGGTTTTTTTGCTCGTGGGGAGGGGGTGGCAAAATGCATCTTCGTCAAAAATCGTTGCCCTGGCTGGTTGTAAAGTATGTGTGGTTGCTGAAGGTTTTTCTTTTAATCCCTTTCCAAGCCTACTGCACACTTCTGTGTGATGGTACTGCCTGAGTTAATGTGGTGGTTTTTTTTTTTTTTTTCTTTTCAGAAATCACATGTGATGCTGATAAACCAGTAGTACCTACACCAACTCCGCCTGCACCAACTCCGAAACCAGTGGATAAACCATCAGTTGGTAATTATGTTGTTTCTGACGACACTGGGAAATGTCTCCTGGCTTCTCTGGCTCTGCAGGTCAACGCGTCCCTGACCATAGAAGGCAAGGTAAGTTTTGTCAATATTTTGGAATATTCCATGTTTGTTCAGGTCAAAGACTTGTTATGTGAAAAGGGAGCAAGAGTTACCGGTCACCCCCACCCCCTTTCGATGAACTTTTAATGTTCCACCATGTGATTAAAATCTAGTCCTAACAGTGTTTTTTGAGAAATGCTAATAAAGTTTCGAAGCATGTATTAACTAAAGAACTAGCTCCATGCATAGTGTACATTTGGACAATAGCAAATATTAAGCACAAGTTTAGTGGTCAGTTTCTATCAACAGCCATTCATTCCTCCTTAATGGGTCACTCTGTGCACCCAAAAACGTTGTCCCCTTTGTGCCTCCCTGATTAATGTCCAAGTAAACCTGGACATTACACCTTACACCAGAGCTTACGCCATGTCTGTTACTTCTCATTAAGAAAAGGAGTGAATAGGGTACATATCTTTTTAGCTGCTTCTAAAATGTCATGAAGCTCAAGTAGCAGGTGGCCAAAAAAAACCAAAACCCTGAGGCTCTTTTGTCATAAGATTCCCTCCTTTATGGGCTTTTCAAACCTAAACCAAAACAAGATCGATTGTAGCTTGACTAGAGAATTGGTCTAAAATGTTAGTCTCTTTGAATTCCTGACAAGTCTTAAGTTTTTATTTTTTTTTCTTATCAAAGTGGTATTTTTGTTTTTTAATTATTTGCTTTTCCCCCCTCCTCTGTAGAATGTATCGGTGTTGTATAACTTGAACCCAAACACTACAAGCAGCACTGGAACCTGTGGTAACGATACTGCTACTCTAAGACTCAACGATACCAAGGTCGCAATTGAATTTGATTTTGCAATTGTGAGTAACTACAATTGGTCCAACTCTTTGTAGAATATGTTTTTTATATTATTGGTTATTTGGGCTGCTGAATAAAACATTTAGCATACAAAAAAGTGCACATATTCTTGACTTGTATACTAAACTGTACTTTAAAAGGAATCCAGGACACCCTAACTGGCTCCCTTTTTTTTTTTTTTGCATACGTTATGGTACAAATCGCCCTGTCTTCCTTTATCAACTTAATATATATAGTCAGTGACCTCTTTAAAGGAACTCTTTTTAAGCACAGCAACCCTAAAGGTTTTTGAAAGGAGCACCCTGGCTCCCTCAGAGTATGTAGTCAATAGTTTGAATGGTTTAACAACTTATCTCTGGTACAGCAAATGTGCTGCTGGACCACTTTGTCAATGAGCCAGCAGATCAGTAGAACTAATGGAAGCTACTTGCTCCCTCTGGTAGCAGTGGAGTTGGGGACCCAGGTAAGTTGAGCAGTTTGACTGCTTACTCTAGGAGGGTGCCAGGACACTCATGGCACTATAAACACAACATTGGGTTGTAGAGGTTATGGCTCTTGTAATGTTCCATTTAATCTAGGCAACGGAATTAACGATCAAAAATGAACAGCAAGATGCATGGGTGTTATTCTCTTTGTAAAAGGCAGGCTAAAATGTATAACGCACATGGTCTCCAGAATTCTATTAATATTTCAACATCCGATAACTTTAGTGATTGTTGTCATCCAGTTTTGTTTAAGTGTTCTCTTGTATGGTTTCAACAGAAAAAGAACAATTTTTATCTGCAAGAAGTTAATCTCACGCTGGAAAATGAGTTTGGTGAGTTTCATGTTGTGTTCATGCAGTGATAATCCTTGATTATATGCTAACAGACACTAGCAGTGTGTATGTATTAAAAATACATTTTTATAGAGATCCAAAATCAAATCAATGCTGCTGCACTTCTGGAGCAAAATACCCATTTAGAGTGCTTTAAATATTGCACCCAATATCGCCAGAGGTACTTGCCACGTGCTGCACTCCAGCCAAAGGATATCTGACCATTACGAGCGTGCTCACTGGACTTGGAAATTCAGAAAGTTAATTTTTAAAATAAAATTTATTTTATTTACAAAAAAGCACATATACAGGGCATTGTTTCAGTTGTAGTGTGGGTATTACAATCCACTGTTGTATATTTGATAAGTCATAGCTCACCTTTTAAGGTGCAAATAGAGCATTTTGAAAAAATATGGTGGTTGGGCACAATGGTACAATACACATCTCCTGGAGTGTCACTTGTTGCAGATCCGTTAAGCTAAATGCGACGGTCTCCTTCTGGGATCAGTGGCCTGAGTAATGTGGTGGTTGGTTTATTTATTCCTTTTTCTGGCTCTTCATTTGCCATGAGCAGACATCAGCATTCTACTCTCCTGCGTGCCAGGGCACAAAACTGATATCTATGGTGGATGCCACAAGATTCTTTGTCATTCTAATGGTGTAGGAACCTCAATAGACAGCCATTTAATTTTCTCTTCAGCTGTCACTAGTGACGGCTGAGGGCTTTACAGCAATCGTTTGACCCCTTTGTCAAGAGTAGGAAAAAATGTAAGGCAAAGTAGTCCATAGCTTTAATTTTAAAAAAATAAATAAATTAAAAAATGTTTACTGCATGGTACAATATGTTTCGGCTTTTGATGGCTTTGCGTATTGTTTCAGGAGCATTGTCAGGAGCGATACAAAATCAGAGTTTCTGGGAGGCTTCTGTAGGAAGTTCATATTTGTGCCACAAAGAGCAGGTTATTTCCGTGTCGGGAAACCTGCATATTAACATGTTTGATGTGAGGGTCCAGCCTTTTGGAGTACATAATGGAACATATGCAACAGGTAAGACTTATTCTGCTTCGTGTACTACTTATTCAACTCTTATGCAGCCAGCAATCTCTATACAGCATTTATTTTGCTTGTAACTTCAAAATGGCGTGAGTTCATCTGCTGTACTTGACCACATCTGTCAGAGTAACAACCACTCTGGCAGGGCGCCCAATAGGTAGATCCCCAGATGTTGTAGAACTACAGCTTCCTTGATGCCTTGTCATTTTAAAGCATCATGGGAGTTGTAGTTCTAAAATATCTGGGGATCTACCGATTGTGCAGCCTTGCACTAGAGACATTAAACCCTTAAATGCAAACAATGTTTTATACTTTAGGGTTAAACGAGCGGTACATGGCACCCAGAACACATCACTGAGATGAGGGGATTTGGGTGCCAGTAGTGCCCCTTTAAATGACCTGTGTAAAGCAAGTCTTTACATCTGTTACAAGAGCACATAACAGCTGATTGTTACTTACACTGTCCCAACTATAGGGAGTTGGCAATGTATTCCTCTTAAAATGTCCAAAATATTAATCAGAAATCACAGCTTAAGAATCGGTAAATGACTTCATACATTTGAAGAAGTTATTTAAATGTGTTCAAATTCTTTGTAGAGATTTCATTATTTTTGAAATTATTTTTTTTTCTTTTTAAATTTTTTATTCCTTCATCGTATTTTTATTTATTTTTATATATATATATTTTTTTTTATTTGTCTTCACCTACAGCTGATGAATGCTCACTCGACGGTGACTCCCTTCTAATTCCAATCGTAGTTGGTGCTGCACTTGCAGGCTTAATTGTCATTATTGTGATTGCATACTTAATTGGTAGAAGAAAAAGCTATGCTGGATATCAAACACTATAATGGGCCTCCATTTTGAACTAATTTGCACTTTTTATTTAAAATCTATTTTTTTTTTTTCTTGAAATTTCATCAGTTCATTCTTTTGTGTGTTTTTATGTTTAGTCTGTCATTTTCCATTGTTCTGGAAGCTTAAATAAAGGGGGAGGGGGGATAAAACTGCCCACAAGACTGTTATGTGACCAAATGGTAAAATACTAATATACTGGTGATCTTTAATCCTTGGTTTTAGTCTTTTTCATTTTGTTAACTTTTAGTAATTTCTTTCAACACCAATGCTGCTAGAGTTCTGACATATTAAAGGGAATGGACACTTAATTGCTGCCACCATCAGATATTTTGCACAGACTTCTCAGCTACCTAAAATGTAAGGGAGTGTAACTGCAACTCTGTCAGGACAAGCAAAATCTGCTAGGGCTACACTAAAGCTTTTAGATCAGGGGTGTCCAAAAGGTAGATTATGTCCCTCTCCCTCCAGATGTGTTTAAAACTATAGCTTCAATGATGCTTGGCCATGCTAAAGGCATGCAAAGACTCATGGGAGTTGCAGTTCTAAAACCTCTACCTTTTGGGCAACCCAGTTATAAATAACTTGGAACTTGAATACCGCAAGTATTGCTTCTGATGTCGTCATGATGGCATTTGCAGTGACTGTTTGTGTACATGCAGTGTAAACCGTATTTTGCCATATAGAGTACAGTTATTAAAATTTATCACTTGTAAAGGAATTTTTAATATCAACTTTTCCTAGTAAAGTGGTTGCTGCACATTCACTTTTGTACAAAGGGCTAATATTGCTACTGTTGCAATCTGGGTTTTGAAAGCTTGGACTGAAGGTTAGTTTTGATTGGCATATCACACTCCATACACTGAAACCCGTACTACCCTTCCATATTGATTTGCTAGCTACACCACTTTAAAGCAGTATAGTCTGGTATGTGTCTTAATCCAGTGATAACTTTACCTTGGACTTTGTATAATTTAGATATCACCAGTAAAGCAATACAAAGCCTGCTTGAGTAGATCCTCTAGCATACAGTGCCCGTCTGATAGTTTTAAAGGTTTTCTTGCTTTGTGAATGTGCATTAGCCACGTGAATGCCAGGAAAGCATGTTGTGGCACTCTGTAGTTTTAAGACTACTGGGCAAATTTCTAACCATGTATTTTGAAAATTTTGCACGAATATGAAAGTGGGCAAGGTGTTTAACACAGTGAATGCTTGTTGAGGGGGTAGAAAACTAAAATCCATTGTTTACCCTCATATTTAAATCTTTTTGGTTTTGTATGTTTTCTTTTTGTGGACTAATTAAACATTCAAGTGTCTTTATCAAATTATCTTAAAATAAATCAATTGGAACCAAATATGGCGTCCTGTTTTATCCAATTCCAGGTTTCTTTTTCTACCCTCTTGTTTCTCACAAACCCAAAATTAAAGGGATACTATAGTCCCCTTAACAACTTTAGCTTAATGAAGCAGTTTTGGTGTATAGAACATGCCCCTGCAGCCTCACTGCTCAATTCTCTGCCATTTAGGAGTTAAATCCCTTTGTTTATGAACCCCAGTCACACCTCCCTGCATGTGATTTGCACAGCCCTCCATAAACACTTCCTGTAAAGAGAGCCCTATTTAGGCTTTCTTTATTGCAAGTTCTGTTTAATTATGATTTTCTTATCCCCTGCTATGTTAATAGCTTGCTAGACCCTGCAATAGCTTCCTGTATGTGATTAAAGTTCAATTTAGAGATTGAGATACAATTATTTAAGGTAAATTACATGTGTTTGAAAGTGAAACCATTTTTTTTTTTTTTTTCATGCAGACTTTGTTTCTGCCCTTGCCACACCTCCCCTGGCTATGATTGACAAAGTGATTTAACTCCTAAATGACAGTGAATTGAGCAGGGGAATGATCTATACACTAAAACTGTTTTATTAAGATAAAGTAATTTAGGTGACTATAGTGTTCCTTTTAAGCTAAAATTCTACATTTTAGAAACTGATGGAAATTAACAAAAAGAAAACACTGCGCTACTTGCGTCTTTAGCTTTCGTCTGCACTCTTACAGAAATCTGCTTATTTTGTTTGAAAAACCTGTTTGTGGCTTTTTTTTTTTGTGTCTCCATTTGTCAGGTTGGTGTTCTGTTTGACTTAGACCTCCCCTTTACCTCCTCATGTCCAGTCGATTGCCAAATCCTGCCACTTCTATCTCAAATACATAGCATGTATCCACCCCTATTTAATTCTGGACGCGGCTAATGTGCTGGTCCATGCCGTTGTCCTCTCTTGCCTTGACTACGGCAGACCACTTCTCAGTGGTTTTACGTGGCCTCAACTTGCCCCGTTATAGTCTATAATGAATGTGGCAGCAAGGCTCATTTTCCTTTCTGTCCGCACCTTTCACTCCTCTGTTAGTCCTTACATTGGCTTCATATAGGATTAAATGTAAGATTCTGGTACTTGTTTACAAGTGTCTACATAATGCTGCTCCAATCTATCTGTCCTCACTAATATAAGTGTTCAATGTAAGTCCCTACACTCTGCTGAAGACCTACTTCTATCCACTGTCTGCACTACCACCTCTGCTTGCCTTCAAAGCTTCTCTAGAGCTGCACCTTTCCTGTGGAACTCCATTCCCTTCTCTGGTAGACTTTCACCCAGTCTCTATTCCTTTATAATAACAAAGAAAGATATTGAAAATTCACTTCTTCAGGAAAGCGTATCAATTAAACTGTTAACATCTTTTGTTTGCTGCAGCCTGATTCCTCTGTCAACAAAAAATAATTCACTAAGCCCTCCGTGGATACTATTCTAGCAACCTACTCTTCTACCCTTATCTATTGTGTCCCTTTACCCCACTCCCTCTAACATGTAAATTCATTGAGCAGGACCCTCAACTCCTCGTTTGGTTACATATGTGTCTATTAGTCCACCCACTGGGCAGTACTGTGGGATTTGTTGGTAGATTATAAAGCGTCAAAATATTAAAACTGGCGACTGGCCAATTTGCACAACTGGCAAAGCCAAATGCAGTCACGAGTCGGTCCGACTGACTTTGTAAAATTTTGCTTGGATGCATTTGGAAAATCAGTAATCTGCTAATCAAACCAATTCCAATGATAATGGAGGTTCCCACCCTCTCCCCCTCCTTTTTATTTGTTCAAATTCTTCTGCTTGCCCTTACATAGGCTTACCCGCGCTATAACAACTATTGCAAAGTGTGGGGACATTTTGCACAATTTGCAATATGACCAGGAATGTTCTTGTTGGTTGTCCAGTAAACCAACCAATCCGAACATTCTGACAGCAGAGTCTCTAGAGGTATAGGACTTGGTAAAATATTTAATGGCTATTCTTGTATTACAATCTATGTTCACTTTTTTGGGCATTGTGTACACAACTCATTCAAATGTATTTATGGGTTTTCTTAAGAATGCGTACTTTATCATGGGCTCTAACACAAATGTTCGTTTAATTTGGAAATATCTAACAAGGAAACAATTTGATCTAGGGCTCACCTGGCACCATGAGCATTAAAAAAAAAACTATATATTCAAATTGGTGTCTGTTTTTATATAGGCTTGCAGAGTAATTTTCAACATTTTAGTTTGTTTTGTTGCCACTTTTTTTGTTTGTGTTTTTTTTTTTTTTTCTCCCCTTTGTTTTATTTTTATCTCCACTTGTAGCTGAAGATTGCTTTGTAGATCAGGACTTCACTGTACCAATAGTCGTGGGAGCCGCATTGGGAGCATTAATAATCATAGTGACGGTGGCCTATTTCATTGGTCGCAAGAGACGACAGTCAGCTGGATATGAACATTTTTCCTAGACATTTGTCCTACAGAGTTTGAAATATTTTTGTGCAATACAAAGAAACATTTGCAAAGTAACTGCATATTTAAACTTATTTTTTTTTAAAATATTTAATCTAGTATCTTTTGAATGGTCCTGATTATATTTCACATGTTGACTTGAGATCTAAAATTTTAACTTGTATCAACCTGCTATATAAAGTAAATCTAACCCATTTACACATTCCAGTGTTTTATCTTAAAACCGCATTGAGGGGAAACAATAAAATCACCATTCTTCTACTTTATGAAAGTTGGTGTGGTTTTTATTTTATGAATTGTTTTTGACTCTTGATTTCTAAAGCACTCTATTTGTACTATTGTCTAGTTAGTATCTAGTATAATCAACAATCTCCAATCTTGGCAGAGCACTTTGATTAAACCCCACCACCCACCACCAACTGTTTTCTATGAAGGCAGATTTTGAAAGGACTTTTTACACACACACACAAAAAAAAAAAAAAAAAAAAATTCCGATACAATGGTGGCATGCAGGGCCGGCCTTAGGCTTTTAGGTGCCCTGTGCAAAAAACCTTCACAGCGCCCCTGCACCCCCGTCATCCATGTATAGTGTGTGTGTGTGTGTGTGCGCACGCTTAGGAGTGTAGTGATTTTATAGGGGATTTATTAAATTAATGTTTTAAAAACATTCATATTCATTACTCCTTTCCTGTTACCTAGTTGGGAGAGGGGCATGCTGATCTGTATCTGGTCTGACCCGCCACTGGGTACAGACCATGCGTAACTGTCTTGCAAGCTCAGGGACTTGCAGCGTCCTTTGGTAATCTGCGGCATTGCTCTGATTATCCCGAGCTAGGAAAACAGCTACTTATGGTCTGCTGCCAACAGAAGTGCAGGCCAGAAGTGCCAGACTGCCTCCCCTACATTACAGAGAAGCAGACTAAGTATGTTACATAGTAATGTGAGTGGTTTTGCTTTGGAGCTCTGGATTATACTTATTTACCTTAACCTCTTTGGAATAAAAAAGAATGGCAACTGTTGCCAGAGCATTGACTTAAGTTTTGCACTGAATTCATATTTGACAGCTCGGAAGAGAATTCTGGGCTGCCCAAGTCTCGTGCAAATAGCCCCGGCACAAACTTGGTTGTAACTCTGGACGTGCAGTTTTTTTTTTTTTTGAGAAATGTTGCACATACATACTCATGACACTTTCAGATCATTGAAGTTGTCATGGTGGTTGATATTCAAAGCAGATTAGCATAGCGATGGACACCAACGCAGTGGATTAAATCTTTTATGTCCTAAGCATTCGATTGCTGTATTGCTGTGATTGTTGAGCATGTGCTTGTATGTGCAAAGAATGTAAACCTTCATCCGTAAGGGACCACGCTACAGAGAGGATATGAGTGTTTGTTTAAATCTTTTACTCCAGTTTTGTAGTTTCAATTTTATTTTTTTGATAGTGTTCCTTTAATGTATCATGTAATGCAGCAAAACACCATGTTCTTGAAAAGCAGGAAACAAAGGCTTGTTTTATGTGCAGATGAGTTGACTTTCACAGACCTAGGACAAGGATATACACAGGATGTTTTTTCTCTGGGTACATATGATAGCTATTAATTGTGGGGTTGAGCTTAGAAACGTTATAAAGTGTTCTAGGTGACGGGGGGTATAGGGACTTGATGGAATGGAAAGCCGCTATGGTAAGGAGTAAGATAAAATGCACCAGGTTACCACATATCACCATTTTATTTTATACATTGCATTACATTTAATGAAACTTGCCTGAGAAAGTGACTAAACTGCAAATAGTGCTGCCTGCCACTCAGAATGATCTTGGATGTATAGTGCGCATGGGAAAGAAAAGTTCTTTACATAACTTACTGTACATTTACTGAATGTTGATGGCTTGCTCTCTTCATGGTTTTCTTGCTTTTTTCCCCCCCCTCTCTCTAAACAGCTGAAGAATGCTTTGCTGACTCTGATCTCAACTTTCTCATTCCCATCGCAGTTGGGGCGGTGCTTTTATTTCTTATAATACTTGTTCTTATCTCCTATTTAATTGGACGAAAAAAGAGTCGCACGGGCTATCAATCTGTTTAACATCTTAACTATTCTATATTACCTTTCTACGATCTCTGCTACAACGAATTCTTGTACAGCACTGGCTGCTCCATATACCGTGAAATTTAAAACCTTTAACTCTGAACAACAAGTTGGTGCACAGTACAATGACTTTGATCCTGGTTATAGGATATTTTATTTTGTAAGTCTTACAGTGGTGATGGACACTGGGCTTTTGTCTGGTGCTGCAAAAACCTGTTAAAGGAACACTTTAGTGCTGTGAATGCAGGTTTGTATTCCTAACACTAGACTATATATGCCCTCCCTATGCAGGTGTCCACGCTCCCATGCAGGGGTTTAAAAGGTTTTTGAAATTTCCTTATCAAACTATTTTAACAAACTCTTAAATACAAAACACTGGCAGGTTATTTACTGAAGTGAGAATTCCAAGTTAAGGCTAGAGTATAGTGAAATGGAAGACATAGGTTCCAAGTTGTCGATTTTGACCTTAAGTTTGAGATTTACTCCGATATCATCGAGGTTATTCACTCAAGTTAGAATTCAATTTGGGAGGAGAGGGAGAGCACTTCTGGCACCTAAACTACTACATAGTTGTAGTGGTCTGTGGTGCTTGGAGTCTTAGTTTTATTGCCCTATTTTTAAGTATCTAAGGTTGACGGGATGTGGTTCTGTTTTTATTTGGGGGGGTTGGGGTTTAAGGGACAGCTCCCTGAATAAGACAGCTGTTTTGTCACTGCAAATGTTGCTAAATATGTTGAGGTGAGATTACATGTTAAAAGGAACACTCTGGGAACCAACAACTGATTGGTATGTATTGGCATCATAGTCATGCTGTGGTTTTCTCCATGTTTAAAAAAAAAAAACACAACATATTATTTATATATATATATATATATATATATATATATATATATATATATATATATATATATATATATATATATATATATATATATATATATATATAATCTCCAACAAGATATCAGCAGTTATTTATATTTTAATTACATTAAAAGCTATACTGGTGACAGAGAGAGAAAAACAATATCCCAGACATCCACTCAAATGGAGATGGGTGTATAAGAATTAGTACAACCTGAAATAGATAAGTAGCCAAAAAATAAACCTTTATCTCTAAAAGCGTAGAGCTAATTTATCTAATAGAGGGTCCTAAATGGGAAACCAATGTCTGCATACCAGTTAATGGGGTATCAGCCCTACGAGACAGATAAGCGGTACATGAAGCGTTCCACTTAAAGGACCACTATAGGCGCTCAGACCACTTCAGCCTAATGAGGTGGTCTGGGTGCCAGGTCCAGCCAGGACTAACCCTTTTTTCTATAAACATAGCAGTGTCAGAGAAACTGCTATGTTTACACTGAGGGTTAATCCAGCCTCCAGTGGCTGTCTCATTGACAGCCGCTAGAGGCACTTGCGTGCTTCTCGCTGTGAAAATCAGTGAGAAGACGCCAGCGTCCATAGGAAAGCATTGTGAATGCTTTCCTATGAGACTGGCACTGTAGTGGTCCTTTAAGAGGGATACCCTGCTATCAACCCAGCAGTGACTTTTTTTAATATATATATATAAATATTTTTTTTTTTTTTTTTTTCGTTTTGGGAGTCTTTTTGTTTCTCTCATATCCAATTTCTAATCTCCAATTGGCTGATATCCAGGAGTTCTCTTTTTGGATGAGATACAGATTATCCCTCTGT
Organism: Pelobates cultripes; assembly: GCA_933207985.1. Classification (NCBI taxonomy): domain Eukaryota; kingdom Metazoa; phylum Chordata; class Amphibia; order Anura; family Pelobatidae; genus Pelobates; species Pelobates cultripes. The sequence continues at coordinate 65,997,815 of OW240920.1, forward strand.
TACCCAATCACCCCTTATTAGGTTCAGCTTCATGGCAGGGTATCTCTCTTAAGTGGAACACTTCATGTACCCCTTATCTTACTCATCTCTTTAATTCCTCTCCTACACCATTACCCAGCATGCAGATATTTGTTTCCTAATTAGGACCCTTTATTAGATAAAGTAGCTCTACGCTTTTAGATTTAATTAAAGGTTTTTTATTTTTTGGTTTTTGGCTACTAATCTATTTCAGTTTGTACTAATTCCTATACACCCATCTCCATTGGAGTGGACATCTGGGATATTGTTTTTCTTTCTATTTCTAGTGATTAGGGTTACCCCCTGTTATACTAATAGAAACAGGTGACTCCTCCTTAACTAGGGGATAGGGTTATAGGTTTCCCCTGTCTTTTGGCTGGTGGAAGATTTTTTTTTAATTTTTTTTCCTTTACCTATCCCAGGGTTAATATCTTAAAAGTTGTTACTATACTGGTGACATGCCCACTTTAATAATTTCACTGTTTTCAATATTTGACACACCTGTTGTATTATCCAAATTTTATTGCAGAGGCACACTATTGGAAAAAAAGAGCCAAATGTTAACTCACCTTTGCGGACTTAAACTTTGCGAACTAACTTAAAGTGTCTCTTGAGTAAACTATATGTATCTGATGTATTGAATGTCAAACGAAAAATATGTACTTTAGATGCCATTATTCACGGTTTAGTGAATGGACCCTTAGTGGTGAGTTATGCTGTTGTATGCATTTTATGTGCATTAAGGTGTTAGAGATACTATAGGCAACCAGACCACAACATCTCATTGAAGTGGTTGGATGCAGTGTTCCTGTCCCCTTAACCCTGCAATGTGAAACATTGTCGTTTAAGAAAAACTGCAATATTTACATTGCAATGTTAAGACCGCTTTCTAATGGCTGTCTTCCAGTTAACCACTAGAGGCGTGTCCTTCATTAAACTTGCACATTAGGTTCCCATTGCATTGATGTCAGAAAAGGCAGAGACCTCAGTGCTAAGGTAAGTGGGGGGGATAAAAATAAGGTGTTTATTTTTATCATTTCATTGCTGGGGTGTGGGGGCAGAGGAACACTATATAGTGTTTTCTTAATACAAGCCCAATGTGTCATGTCTTTTTAAACAGTTTTTGAATGAATACAATTCTGTATGGGAGGATCCCTGTACTTACAACTATTTACTGGAATAGGGAATCAAAGAACTTAAAATGTTGCATTTACATTAACTAACAAGATGCAAATCTTCCTGTCTAAATGTACATAAAGTGTGAAATAAAAATCTTTAGAAAAAAGTGTGGTTTTTTTTTTTTTTTGCATCTGTATCTGAGTTATAAAGGTCAGAAAGTAGAGGTTCTGTTTCAGTGGTGGACAGATTCTGGTCTGGGTCCTGCTTTTGGATGTGAGATAGATATCTATCTATGGTAATTTAAAAAGAAGTAAAAAGTCACCGGGCTTATTTAATACACTAAAATGTAAATTCTCAGGAATTTTTATTTTAGTTTAACAACTGAAGAATATTTTTGACTTTGGTTACATATTACTGAAAGGACATCTTGATAAATTTGAGTTTTCATTTTATGTAGAATATTAGACCGCTACAAAAAAACAAAACAAACAGGTTTTGTAATTTAATCTGTCCTTAGGACCAAGCCAGAGCAGAGTCAAAGATCTTGTGATTTAGTGGGCTTTTTAAAGGAACACTTTATGGATCGTAACCATTGCTTTGTTTTATTTAAAATTAAATATTGCATATATGGCGTCTGTATACAATTTTTCTAATGTGTACATGTAAATATCCAACTACTTTTCATTGCATATTCTGGGTTAGTTATTTAATGAGCACAGCCATCTTTAAGAGGCAATCGAGCTTGTGTGTATTCATTAATTCAGTCAACATCTTAACAATATGCTATGAATGGTTTTCGCTGTTCATGTCTCAAAGAATAAGTGCTGGTTCTGACCAAAAAGGAATTTAAATATAGCCTCCCCCATAGAGCACAACAAGAAACATAATTCACTAAAAGGAAGTATTAGGTTCTGTTCTTTCATTACAAAATAACTGAAATAGGCCTTAACACAAGCATACAAGCTTTTAGTTTGATGCATAACAAAATATGATGACGGTTTTTAATTAAATACAGCTTTTTTTTTTTTTTTAAACTTTGATTTACTCCTCCCTGGTCAGTTTGGCAAATTTTTTTATGTGCCCTCCATTTCACTGATCTTAAAGTATGAAACACAATATATCTATCACCTAAAGTACATTATTAGAAGAGTAAATTGCCCATATGAAAATTAATGAAAGACTTCATAGAAGAACTTATAATTCGGTATTACCAAAGATTCCTTGCAGCCGGTGTGTGTGCACCAACAACAAGGCAAGTTGTTGGTGATATATTGTGTCTACTGCTTCTGAGCAGGAACGAGGGCAAGAGCCAGTGCACAGCTCTCTTGTTTATCTACTAATAGGAAATGGACAGCTTCAGTCTCCTCAGCCCTGGTGAAGACATGGGTAAGCTGGAGAAGGTTTTAACCAATCTATGTGAATGAGTATGTGCATGTATATGCGCATGCACGTGATTGTGCATGTCTCTAGTTGTGTAGGGATGCTACACATGTCACATTCAATGTGTTTTTGTCAGTTTAAGTCAACAAATAACTGTATTCAAATTAAAAGAAGTGTGTCGTGCTGTTTGTTCATAGCACTCTTAACTTTTTTTTTTTTATCCCCTTGGAAAATGAGCAAAATATGTTATTTCCTGGTAATGTCTATGACTCCATTACTGATGAGTTAGTTCCTCCCCACAACTCACTGAAGAGAAACTCCTTTAAATAGAGCATAGTACTTTTATTCAAGGTAAGAGTTTTAAAAAATTGGCAAGTGATTGGTGTTTTTGTGGTGTATTTCTGTATTCCATCAGCTGCAGTGAAGCAATCACCAAAGATAAGGTATGTCATTTAAAAAAAAAAAGTTTTGTCATTCAAAATATCCCATTGTAACAAAATATAAGCATTGACAGCCTCCCTGAGAGACCAACCTCACTAGTAATAAGAGAAGGTCCAACAAATGGCATCCTGAACCATCAATCTTTAGCACAAATTATTTTATTGGACCCAAAGTCCCCTCACTGAGAAGAAAAAATAAACAAAAATAGCCTTCACTCTTTTGTCACCTCGTGTTCAGAGGTTGATCGTTGAATCTCGTTGTGAATATGGCACCTGTGAGTCAAAATATTAGAACTCCTCCCCCCAATGCACAGTTGAAGCTAGTGTGCAATAATGATTTTTTTCACCAAAAGGTGGTATGTAACATACTAATTAGTGTGCATGAGACTTACATCAAAAGAAAAAGAACATAAACAAAGCCAGTCATGTCACCTGTAGATACCTTCAGACCACGAGACATCAAACTCTAAAAGATTGCATTTGCGGGACATATCTTTACCCAGTGCAGAACATATGATATTAATTATTTTAATAAAACAGATTCTAACTAGGAAGCTTAGGCCTAAAACTAAAGTCAGAAAGGTCCTCTCTATAAGGTGACCAGATGGGATCGTCCTTACGATCCCTAAGGTGATCAATGAGGCTTTAACCTTCAGTTCTCTGGATAATCATTCCCCTTACTCATCTCCTATAAATTGTAAGTCAGTAGGTAGAAGGGAGAACATCTTTAACCATGTGAGGGCACATGCCACCTAAGCAGGCATGCTCCCCGACAAAGAAAGAACCGCTTGCACCTGGAGAGAGAATTCAACCAAAGCCTCTCTATTACCATGCTCTAACATCTACCAACTAAGAAGCATTGTCATCATATTGCTATGTTCTGTACAGAAGTTGTTTATGCCTCAGAATAAACATTATTGGAGATTCTGAAGAACACAATGGTGTGTTATTGTTCTGCTGAAGTATTGCCCCGGAAGGAAGTCTGTTTAGGACACACACAAACATATATATTAAATAGGTATTTTCACATATCTAATTTTCAGCCAATCATGAGTAAATAAAAAAATATATCTGCAGAAAGATAAGTCCTGGGCGGCAGCAAAGACTACAGTACACATCAGCCCCACTATATTGTAAAAACCAAAGAAAAAAAAGTTACCTGCACTCTCTCCTTAATCCCAATGTATTTTTAAACAAATTGAGTTTTTTTTAGTTACCTCTGATGGCCATGAGAGGATAAGCCCACCTGCCAACGTCGAGGCAGACCGCCCCAGGTGGGTCCTAACCCTAATTTACCATGCTTCCTTGAGCTTCTGGGAAAGATCTCTAGTGAGACAGAAAGGGGTATTTTTTATATACACCCCTATATATTATTAACCCTTAATAGGGAACACATGGGATGGGCGGCTGCATTGTAACAAGGCTGAGTGATACAAAAAATGGATACAAATGCGGCAAAGACTACAGACTACCTATTAAGGGTGGCAGGTGGGCTTATCCTTTCATGGCCATTGGAGGTAACTAAAAAACCTCCATTTGTTAAAAAAATACATAGGGATTAAGAAGAGAGCTCAGGTAACTTGTTTTTCTTTGGTTTTAAAAAAAATATATCTGCCTCTATATCTATTTTAAAGGACTCGTCACCAGAACAACTACAGCTTATTGAATTTGTTCTGGTGAGTAGAATCATTACCGTCAGGCTTTTTGCTGTAAACACTGTCTTTTCAGAGAAAATGCAGTATTTACATTACAGCCTAGTGATGACTTCACTGGCCACTCCTCAGATGGCTGTTAGAGATCCTTCCTGGGTCATGGCTGCCTAAAATGCATCCAAACATTCAGTATCCCCTCCCTCTGCATGCAGACACTGCACTTTCCTCATAGAGATTCATTGATTCAATTCATCTCTATGAAGAGATGCTGATTGGCCAGGGCTGTGTTTGAATCACGCTGGCTCTGCCCCTGATCTGTCTCCTTGTCAGTCTTAGCCAATGCTATGGGGGAGCATTGTGATTGGATCAGGCTACCACTTCTGATGATGTCAGCACACTGCTTGTTTTTCTGAGTCGCATGCAGAGTTACAGCTTCAAACTTGAATACAGTAAGGTTTTTACTATATTTATGGAGGCATGAGGGGCCCAGGGGGGGCTAGATGGTGGTTTTAACACTATAGGGTCAGGAATACATGTTTGTGTTCCTGACCCTATAGTGATCCCTTAACTTCAGTTAGAGGAATTTAAAGGCAGATTCAGATGACTGACTGAATCTTCATATTTTTTGCATTGGTAGAAGGCAGTGTAATGAAAAGAATCTCCTACCTCGCCTTTTTTTCCATGCCATTTATATCCTTATTGTATCACGGAACCCCTGTTTTATCACATGAAGCCAAAAAAAGCTTCAGTAACCAGGAAAGGCCCAGCACACAACCTCCCTAAATCTCCTGGCATGTGATCCTCTTGTATTTAAGACATTTTAAGCAGTGTTGGGCTAAAAACACAGTATGGCCATAAGATGAATATCATATTATTTTGCTTAACACAGATGATTTTTAACAATGCCATATGATTTGAATTGTATCTTATAATGTGCATGTCTGGCAGCCCAACACGTCTTTTACGTTGGCAGATCCCAGGAGAATGTTACCTGCCTTACTAAAAAGTGCCAACAGCACGCATTGATTTAAAAAAGAAAAAAAATAAGAAAAGAATTATAGATCAAAACTTTTTTTCTTTGTTGTCACAACATCCCTTGGTTCCAATGGAAGGAGACCTTAATGATACAGGAAATAACATTCTAGGTAATTTTGTAATAGCAAAAGTTCTTTGGAAATGTCAAATCCTATTTCAACATGGCTCTGTGCTCAAAACCTGGCCCCTATAAAACACCTTACACATCCGGTTAATCTCTGAATCCTGGACTTTTAGGTGTGCTTTGAGGAGAGCGTTGAGGAGCACTGCTTTAGTGCTTTAAGGTTCCAATTGTCCATAATATTACGGTCAGTTTATTCACATCTGTACATGACTTCCTCTACATCTATAGATCCTCAAAAGAAGCAAAAACAACACATAGAGAGAAATAGGGCTCATGAAGGATAAACAAAGAATACATGAGAAAAAAGGAAGAAGCATGTTAACATAGGAAAAAGAGAGAAACAAATGTATGAAAAGGGTGGGATGAATAAGAAATATGGAAAAAAAAAGATTTCAAATCAGGGCAGCGATAATTAGGTTAATAAGAGAGGGAGATACTTAATCAGATATAAAGGTATGTGTATAGGAAGGGGAGTAAATACGGAGAGGATTGAGCAGAGAAATGATAGAGGTGGCAGCCATTATTAAGATATGCGGCAATGTGCAAGTGAGCAGCTATGCATATTGTCATTATTAAATTTTTTATTAATATGGTGAATTTAGTCTTTTAGTTTTGTGCAAAATATATTTTCTAAATGTAGTAGTGAATCTGTTACCGATATGTGGTGCTTTCTTAGACTAACATCATGTCATAATAGATAGGAATTGTCATAATAGATAGGGATTTGCCCACTCATACGCATGAAGAACCATTAGAATTTCTTGGATGAGTACCTCAATGTGATTGCATATATTGCAGGAAATTACATTTATGTATAGGTCAGTGGCAAAAAATTGAAGCATAAAAAGGTGTTGACTAGATTATCACATCCATCAGTCCAGAAGCAATATCACTGTTCAATAATTCTATTATCGTAGGCTAGTCCTTACAGACCCTATACCAAAATTATTGCACCACTTATTTAAGAACAATGGGGCTGTATAGGATTTATATCTTGTAGTTGACATTCCATAATGGCACATGATCCTAAAGGACCTGGATTGTCATATACTGAGAAAATGGGGAGAAAAAAAACCAACTATATTATTCTATATATCTTATTGAATTAAAATATACCACCTTGTTTTAGGTTGTCTAGGTCGTCTTCACTGAATTAACCTGGTCACAGTGTATATTACATAATAAAAAGGTTTATACCATGAAAAAATACATGCTCTATGAAAAGGTTTCTTCAAATATTTAAAATCAGGCACATTTCTTTCAGGTCTTTCATTTAAGAAAGTCATGTTTGGAGATTTTTTTATTTTAATTTTTTTATTTTGTCTTAAATAACCACAATGCTTAAGGTTCATTTTTATTTAGATTTTTCTAAAGTAGTTTATTATCTAATACAGACATATGTGTGCTACAGGAAAAAAAAAACTGAATTGGAAGAAAGAAAAAAGGTGACACCAATAAAATATATATTAAAATAATACCGTATACCAAATCACCAATCACACAGGTTAATAATTATTTTAGAACTCGTAACCACAAAGACATAGGTGGATCCCAATGCTGACTCAGTTTCTACATAAACTATATTCCAAATGTACTAACAGCATACTAGTGTACCCAAGGAAATGCTCACTTGGAAATTTCTTTCTGTTAGACCATGACCATCCTAGCCTAGTTTCATCACAGACAAATACGTCAAACCACTTTCTGTTTTAAGCGGCAATTTTTCTTCCATGACCCCATTTCTCACTTTAGCTGAATACCAATCCCCACATCACTTATGAGCAGACCACAATAGGACTCTGATGACTACTTTCTGCCTCACATACCAGAGATATTGATTTTATCATAACCCGATTGTGCTCATTGATGAAGACAATAGCCTAAGCAGAGAAAATCTGAAGCAATTATACTTTACTTTGTATTACAAAATCACTTTGTATTTACTTTGAATTCCCAACCTTTTGCAAGCCTCTACTATTTCTGTTAATTTACAGACTGTGTAGTTCACTCTATACACTACTACACTATATAGGTTTCTTTTTCTTGAATGCACCCTTTGGGAATACCCTACTTTGTTCCCTTTCATTCTTCTCCACATGGCCAAGTTACTGTCTTTGCAATCCTTACCTAGACCATTTTGTTGCTCGTAATTTGTTGAAACAAAAATGTTAACAATTGGTGCCTGCTTACATATCTTGTCTTAAACATTAATAATAACAACTGAAAAAAACTAAGAATTTTAGCTGTCTCATTGTAGTCCTGTGGGTAGTCTTCCAAAGAGAAATAACAAGAGAGACAATTTTATGTACCACACCGAGCAAGAAATAGACACTTTTCTTTATGGACGCTTAGTCATGTGGTTCTGAGACGTAATTGGATTTATAATGGGGTATTTTACTATATATTATCACATTAGTGTCACTTTTTCCCCCTTATTAGAAATTCAAATCTTAGGGGTTTTTTTTCATGTTTTGTATTTACAAGATTATTTGTTGCTATGTTATTTTAGTCTTTGCTTCTACTATTCTTATTTGTGCTGATCTGCATTACTGTCCAATGAGTCCATAAAGAATTAAGAGAAATCTGAAGTGTGATTGGTGAACTGTACTGTCCGCAGTTTACAGGGACTGTGAATAGTCAAGGGTCGCTGGGAGTAATGCTGGAAAGTTTGGTATCTCATCCGATATGCAATGTGAAGATTATTCTGCCCAGAAATCGATCATTATTGTTATCACTAATAATGCGTTTTCCATTTATCTTGCATTGGATGGTTACATCTTCATTTCTGGCCACCTCTGTGAAATGCATTGCTATTAGAGGGGAGGAATAATTTACCTAAAGAAACAAAAACAAAAAAACAAACACAAATTCTGTTAATAATCACGTGTTCCAGTTTTGCACACTAATACCATTTAGTATGCGTGTTTTACAAATAGATGTGAGAAGAAATGTCAATGTTTGGTATTATTATTTTTTTCATTCTTTTGTACATATGAAGTTTTTTCCCAAGGATAATTCGCCAGAGACATTTAAGCCCCCTCACAATTTGTTCAAACCATATCCATTCATATTTATAAAAAATAGTAAAAGGCACAAACTTACTGCCAATAATAATAATAATAATAATAAAAAAGGTCTGCCCCCTCCCTGTTTAAGAGTGAAGGACATCAAGGATTCTGCCCTGGGCACCAAAAAGCAACTTTATACGTATATTTTATGCAATTTAACCATTACAGTTAATTATTGTAGTTATGGTGCAAGAAGTCTGGTAATATTCCCCAATGCTTCCTTGAACCAAGCGTTAACAAAAAATATATATAAATATTGCAGATTTTACTGTTGCAGAAAAAAGTACTCTGTACTTTAATGAATTACTGTTACTGCTCTGTATTTCTATTCAAGGAACTCTATAGGCACCCAGACCACTTCACCCCTTTTAACCTTGCAATTGAAAACATTGCCGTTCTGCAAAAACATGTTTTCTTTGCAGGCTTAGTCTGCCTCTAGTGGCCGTCAATATGAGGTGCTTCAGTAAATTAGCAGAGTAAAACTCTATTTTAATCAGATGGTTTAAGAGAGACGCACTAGCTTGTCCATTATCTCAGCCAAAGAGGCAGAGTTTGCAAAAGGAGACCAGTGTGGCGAGAGAAAAATGCTGAGTTCACTACCTTTTGTAATCCTGGCAGCACTGGCCCTGTCATTTAAAGGGACAGTTTGGGCACCATAACAACTTAATCTAAATTAAGTTGTTATGGTGCCAGGAGGCCCACAGGCCTCAGGGGTGTCAAACTGTTCTTAAACAGTTTAACCCTAAAGTTGCTTCCGTCACTGTGATAATAATATTCCATATTAATTAAGAATGATTGAACTAAACTCTCAAAGATAGTTAAGATGGCGCCGGTATGCACTTAAGCACACACAGGCAGTATTACTAGATGCAGGCCTGGGTGCCACAGCTACTAATACACAGCACTGAAAATGTTAATAAAACCACAAATCACAGCACCAGAATGACTCATGCATACCATCACAAGATAATTATTAGTACATAGCTAGCCTCTACCTGGCATGGCATTGTTGGTGGCACTGGACAGCCTGGTCCCATCCAGTGCTTTTGCAAGATCTTTGCTGGGCTGCACTGATAAGGAGACTTGGTGGAAAAGTACAAGACTATCCATCCCATTGGTAAAAAAACTTATAAAAGATGAGAAAACTTGGCACTCGCTTGGAGTACTACCCACCTGTAATACGGACACGAATTGATGGTTCTGCTGATTCCCAGAAAGAGATGGTACCTTCAAAACTGACTGCCAGAAGTTCTCAGTCGAGTGCAGCAAGCTTCTCTAATGGTGATGCATAACTTAAGCTGAATATCTAGATAATTAAACTGTTTCTTTAAGCTGAATGTGGACTATAGATTCAATGTTATTACTTATTAATTAAGTCTCTGTTAATCAATAAAGTTTGTATTGATTATTTACAAGTACTTGCTGTCAGTGTTTTCCCCTTTCTCTAATACTCAATTCACTCATCCCGAATAGGGTTTTGGTGCCCACCAATATCTTTAAAAACTTTAGGGTAATTGATAATGGCTTTTTGATATTGGGGCTTCATGAATTTAATGATTAGGCACAACAGTCACCAATCTCTACTCCAGGTGGCATCTAGCCTCTTAAATGTCAGTTTCAGGAAGCGGGATGTCACTAAGCAGGGGCACGGTTGATTGACTAAGAGTGGTCAGCTGACGCTCTCAGCCAATCAGTGATTCCTCATTCACAAACCTGGTTTGAAAAGGTACATTACTTTCCAAACCAGTTTTGTGAATGGGGAGTCACTGATTGACTGACAGCGTCAGATGACCTCCTGGTTGGCGGCACTCCGAGCTTCCTGAAGCTGAAATTTCAGATACCGGATGCCACCCAGGGGAAATTGAGATCGGCACTGGAGATTTGAAAACTGTTAAACACCTTGAGGAAAGAGTGCGGCGGGGGCCTCCTGGCACCAAAACAACTTTATTTAGATGAAGTTGTTATGGTGTCTGCAGTGTTCCTTTAAATGGTGATTTGAGTACTATAGTGTTATGAATACATTTTTATGTTCCTTTAAACAAATGTACCAAAGCTTGAGGAGAAGTCTGCACCATGGGGGTCTCGAAACCAAGACATCCTATAATATGAAACTAAAACATCCGCACAGTGTAGCAGGCAAGCCTTGGGTAAAAATATATCATTGCATAAGAATCTTCAGTTGGAACTTTATGTCAATGGATAAACAATAGAATACATGGGGCTTCTCTGGTTAAATAATGTTTATCAAACAATGTCAGAACAAACTAGCAGTTTACACTTAATTTAGTAATAAATTGGGGTTTTACCATGTGGAAACCATATTTTGGTAGGTAATGGTAATCCAGGTACTCACGTGTGTGATTTTGCCATAGTAAGGGAAGTACATGAGGTCAAATCTGTTAGATGGATAGAAGTTCACTGACCCTAGATTCCGATTGCCTCTCTTTGAAAAAACAAACAAACAAACAACGAAACAAACAATAAAAATATAATTATGAATGCATTTAAATAACAGGTATATAACAGCAGACAGATATCTATCCTACGTAAATGCACATTGTATAACATTTAACTGTACACAAGGTATTTCTATATATATACAAAATACAAACTTTTTTGAATAGTCCTTACACTCATGCTTGAGTATAATATTAAGTGCCGGGTGCCAGTCCTGGGGTGTGAATCAGTGCTGTATCTTGGTTTTGTGCTGCCCTAGGCAGGAAAAAACTCAGGCGCCCGTCCCCCCCCCGCACCGCATTCTAAATACACACAGATTTTCACTGACAGAAACACATACTCACTAACAGACTCACTCACTAACAGACAAACACACACTCACTAACAGACACACACACACACACACTAACAGACAAACGCGAGGGAGCTGAGCAGACAGCTCAGGGAAAAGTGCTCCCTCGCCAGCGCCACCCGCCTGCCCGCCCATCAGCCAGCCCAGCATGTCTGTTAGCCACAAGGCTAACAAGACATTTGCCCTGGGCATTTGGGGGCGGCTTTTTTTGCCGCCCCCTGAAAAATGACGCCCAAGGCAAATGCCTTGTTTGCCTCGCGGCTAAAACGTCATTGGTGTGAATATTCAAGATAATAAAAAAAATTGGTCTGCACTCACGGTCTTCCCATGTATAGTTTTCTTTATTCCATCATATTAAAAGCTTCTGCTTTTAATATGATGGAATACAGAAAACTATACATGGAAAGACCGTGAGTGCAGCCCAATTTTTTTTATATATATATATATATTATTTAATAAAATATAAACACACTAATTACAGTTTTTACATTATTAGGTCTCTCTCATGGTGCACACATGCAATGCCTATATATCTATACTACAATGTTTAGACTGGTAAAATAATCAGTTTGTGGAAAATGAATACTTGTTGCCAGAGGACAGAATGTAAAACCAATAACTGACACTACTGAGCAATGAAAGCATCAGGATGGGATAAACCGCACTACTGTTTTGGAACGTCAAGTGATGCACATTCTGTATGGGCCATCTGAGAAGTGGCCAGTGAAGTTATCACTAAGCTGTAATGTAAACACTGCATTTTCTCTGAAAATACAGTGTTTACAGCAAAAAGCCTGAAGGTAATGATTATACTCACCAGAACAAATTCAATAAGCTGTAGCTGTTCTGGTGACTATAGTGTCCCTTTAATCTCTATGAGGAGATGCTGATTGGCCAGGGCTGTGTTCGAATTATGCTGGCTCTGCCCCTAATCTGCCTCCTTGTCAGTCTCAGCCAATCCTATGGGGAAGCATTGTGATTGGATCAGGCTTCCACTTCTGCTGATGTCAGCAGGCAGTGGGCAGGTCTAAAGGAAACAGAGCCAGAGCTAGCAGCTCCAGACTTGAATACAAGTAAGAATTTGCTATTGTTAGGGAGGCATGAGGGGACCAGGTGGGCTAGATGGTGGTTTTAACCCTATAGGGTCAGGAATACATGTTTGTGTTCCTGACCCTATAGTGCTCCTTTAATAAATATTTTTTACTCCCTGGAATGGAGTTAGTATAGAACCTGTATTTGTGGCACCACCTGGCTCATAACTAACTAAAGATTATTTTTCTGCAAATTCTGTTCTGTTATCTAGACATTTTCTCCAATGACCTACAACTCCTTGCAATGTAAAAATTGTAACACAAGAAACTGGTTCACAGTTAATTGGTATCAATATGATTTGGGTTGAAATGATAAGACACAATATGACATCTCCAAAAGGCATACAAAGCTAATGGGTAAATAAAAAAAGTAACGTGTGGAGGATTATATTTAACCTTAACTCTAATGTCTGACATAACCTTGACCTTTAATTTCAAGCTTACTAGCTGGCATTGTCAATAATTTGGGATAACATTTTATAATTGAGTAGCATTCGTGTGTCCTCATTGACAAATTTAGGGGAATCACATGCATGTAAATAACATTAAAAAAAACCATTTATTTATTTATAAAATATTTTACCAGGAAGGATACATTGAGATTTCTCTTGTTTTCAAGTATGTTCTGGTACACAAGGATTTGTACAAATCAATTAAATTCCCCAATATGCGTTTCCATGCTGCACTGTGTACTGTTTACAAGTATATTGTGTTATAAAGAAGAGTTTACGGATCAACAGACATATTACGGACCATATCTGAGAATGTAAAACTTATAGATGTTATATAAATGATGATATTTATTAAAACATGCCGAAAAAAATATGCAAAAACTATTAGTGTTGCCGTTAATTTGATCATAAAAAAAAATAAAAAAAAGTTGAACCATAATAAATACTTCATACCGGAATATCACAGGTTACATAGATAGGCACTCCGGAACCAGCCTCAAACCCAAGGATCTAGTGAATAAATAAAAAAATGTTTAAATATATGCACCACAGAAAAACCAGAAGTAAGTAATTTAGAAACTGAAATCTCATACCATTGTTGAGGTTGGAGGAGAGAAATAAAGTTGCGGTGACTTTGATCCAGATCTGGAGAACACATTGCAATGGCTGACTGGAAACACATGTTGCTCAGCTGTACTGTATCTGGCACGATGGAACATCAGGTATACTAGTACTGAACTGAAAACTCAGTAACAGTAAAATGCTTGAGCTCAGATACAGTCACAGCTTGCGTATTTTAGTCTAAAACTCACTGTGAAAGCTGGTGAAATTCAAAGATGTACTGATCTAATGAACAATGCCTTGTACAAACCAGAAACCTATATATACACCTGTATCAGAAACAACAACAATCTTAAAGAGGTCCAACTCCACCCATTGATGCTATTGCCCAATGACAGTCCTAGAAGATAGGACAATAAACTCTTTATTCTTGTATTTTATTTTGTGAATTTTAGGGTTGTTGGTGACATTGCCGTGGGTGACTTACAGCAGCACTGGGGGAGACAATATATCCCAATATTTTATAGCTTTTTATTATTTATTATAGGACAATACACAGGTCAGTCATTTTTGGCACTCAGAATGCAAAGCAAATGGCTGATGTTAAAAATCATGTTAGAACAAACTAAGAGGTCTATACTTTTTTTTTTTTTTTTTTTAATGTCCCAAAATCTTGACATGACTATTTGGTTAGCCTTGACGTAGTATCTCTACCCATCAATAAATTCAGGTAAGATGGAACTCAGATATAATTACGATAGACACAATATGTCTTCTTACACACGAAAGTCCTTACTGTGCAAAAAGATTTGATTTTACAAAACCTGGCAGGATGAAACCCATCAGACCCCATGGACAAGCTCTTCTGAAGACTGTTTTTTCACTTCGCTACAATTCACAGTTTAGTGAAAAAAAAAAACCTTTATGTTCTTTGTAAAGGGATTAAAGGGTCCAAAAGGTTCCCCCCAACTTCGCGCCCCCCTCCCGCGGCGCTGAAGGGGTTAAAACCACTCTCCAATATTTGACAGAACTAGAAAAATTTACTGAAAATACAGACTTGAAAAAGACCCTGAACTGTAGAGTTGAAATGTTGAGTGGTATAGGACATTAAACAAGCGAGTATGGATATTTAGTTTATAATAAGCGATAACATGAGAAATAAGTCATATTATTTTCTCTTGGCCCATGTGGAAAGCAGAATACAGTCAGGTTAAATTCACTGACACAGGATGGCTCAGCTCAATGGCTGGTGTTCTGGCTCAGTTTTTGACAGCTGTGTTCTGAACAGAAGTGTTCTGACAGATGGACAGTCTCAGGGCTTAGTAGTTGGCAAGTCTAAAATATCAAATTCAAATACTTTTCTTCTTCAACCCACTACTATCTAGGAGCAAACAATACATACGAAACCCTGAGACTATGTTTTCATAAAAAATATGTGGAATAGGTTTTATGGCTCTGTTTTTGGATTACATTTTTAAATTCCACCCTTAGCACTCTCTACCTATCACTGCCATCCAGGTTGGACAGAGTTGATATCGGTAACACAGAAGTGTAATTTCTGCATTACATAAGTGGCTGAAGTGGGAGTGGGCGCTAGAGAGAGACCCATTTTTAGTTAAATCCGTGAAAAATGGGGAATAGTGTTCACAGAAACACAACACCATAACCACTATATAGAGCTGTGCTAGTTTTTCACATTCAAATGTAAAATTTGATTATCAGGTTACAGTTGTTTATTGTTTAGTAAATTAACCGTATATATTTTGTGATGCTTAACCTCAGAAAAAACACATATAATTGAAAATGTGACGTGGTGCGGTACTATAGGGAAAGGAAGCAGTGTTCCAATGCCCAGCCTGGCACACTGTGGTAGAGAACCAACACTTCTAAAAATAGTAGCAATGGTAAAGAATCTACAGGTTCTATGGAGTAGGCACATCAATGAAGGATTATTGGAAACAGGAACACAAAAATAAAAAATTAAATGTTTTGGCCAAAGCCGTAATTAAGGCCTTTGGCCAAAACTTATTTATTATCTTTGTGTTCACGTTTCCATGTTCATGTGCCTACCCTATTGAACCAGTTGTTTCTTCTTCTTTGAAAACTTTACATCAGCATCATTGTTTAACATTACCCGATTCATCTTTAGTATGAAGCAAGGCTTCCCTTCTGCAAAACCATAGGACGGGTCATCAATCCCAGAGCAGTTCTTTAACTGTGAGCGTCTGAATTGGCAGGCTTTCTTCTCATCCTTTTCATCTCCAGGTTGGACAAAATATTGTCCAGGGGTGCACTCTATATTGTTAATTATTTGTGTATCATCTTCATAGTCTAAGAATCAAACAAATGTTAATTTATAAATGTTAAATGTTATTATGCAACAAAAAGTTCCATGAAAACACTGAAAAAAATAAAAATAAATAAATAACACTCTAAAATACAGAACTGCATAGAACACAAGTGCCAGTGTACAGAAACTTAGCCATACTTTCCCCAGAATCCAACAACCAAAATTCCTGGCACAAATGGTTAAAGGGACACTAAAGGCACCAAAACAACTCCAGCTTCATAAACCCTGCAGTCTCAGTGCTCATTTTTTTGCCATCTACAATTTCAACCACTGTTTGCGCAAAGGATGCTTTCAGTAATTATTTTCCAAAATATCTTGGATCACAACTCACAAGGTTATTACCTAAAGTGAGAATTAAAAGTGAATTTCAAATTTACAATCGAAATAAAATGAATTGGGGAACTTCTCTAAGCCAGCTATGTTTTCAAGTGGCTTAAATTCACTTTGAATTCTAACTTTAGTAAATAGCCCTGACAGTGACAAACAGATCATACAGTTGTGCTTTTGGATTACACATTTCTATAGTGTCCAAGGATGCGCAACAGGAACATCAAGTGTCATACATTTAAAACACATTTAAAATCCTTTAAATCTGCAGCAAATTTTGTAAAGAAAATAAACATATTTGTTTAGGTTGTGATCTCAATAAGACAATGATCTCTTATTTTAATGCGGGTATGCATACTGAATTGGCTCCCATCTAATAAAGTAAACCATGTAAATAGAATAGACAGACAGAAAAGCACACATACTATAATTAAAACAAATGAAACTATAGCAGTTAACTTTATCTAACACTGCTATAACTAAGCACTGTAGACCAGTGTCCCCCAACCGAGTCTTTATGGACCACCAACAGTCCAGGATTTATGTGTTTCCCTGTTTTATTCCACTGGAGATACTGACAAAATCTGGACTGTTGGTGGGCCATGAGGGCTGGGTTGGGGAACACTGCTGTAGACTTCACTATAATTCTATTTCTACATATTTAACTTCTACTGGCATACAGACTATCCCTTACAGATGGGCATCTAGCCCTGGTAAGAGCAGAAACAAAATAGATTTACTTATTGGATGGATACTTAGTACCCCAAAGTTCTTCATGGATAACTGGATAGTAAAGTGCTATAATGTTACTGCACTGTATTTCACTGTATTTTTACTATTGGCAGTTTTCCAACATTAAGTTAGGTTATGTTCCCACGACCTTAGATATATATGTTTGGTCCTGATTAGCACACTTTTTTTTTGCTACTATTAAAACACGTTATACAGGTTCTTATATTATTTAGGTTGTAAGTGTACATATGCACAGAATAATTTAATCTTTTTGCTGGTTATACAAATTTACTTTATTATTTGTTTCAAATATCTGTGATTTATAGTTTCTGTATCATTTATTATTTAACAGATTTTCACGAATAACTTGGACCTCTAAGTGTGAGGCTGTCCATTTATTTAAATGTGAGATTGATGATTTGCTTTGTTGATTGTTCTTGGTATAATCAACTGTGCAATATGTTAACACATCAAGTCTTGAGAAAGTTCCTGTTGGAATGAAACGTGTTGACGTCATCACATCAATCACGTTTTAAATGATTTTTTAGGAAGGCAGAGGGGGAAGGTATCTTTCTCATCCCAAAAAAGATGGAGAGACAAAGACCTAGAGGATGCAGAGGAGGGGTCGAGTTTCAACAACGAAAAAAGAGGAAGGATGTCAAATTGGAGGGAGTGATGAATCTCTCTACATATAAAACGAGTATAGATGAAATAAGGATTTTAAATAAGGGTCGGAAATTTGCACCTTCAAGAAATTTTTATTCTTTTTCAGCCTATGTGGATATATTGAAATATTCTAGAACCCTGACTTTAAAAAGATTTTTTAATATTAATACATTTGTAGATTATAAAACAAGTGGAACTCATACGGCACTTAGAAATAAATCAAATTTTTTTCCTAGGACTTACAAAACTAGTGCAATTGAGATATTTGAGAAATCTGTGATTGAGGACTTTGAAAAACTTGATACAGAAAATCAAAGAAAAAAGTTTAGGAATAATTTAAGTGGACAAGAAAATAAGGCCCTAGAGAACCTAAGGAAAAACAAAGAGATTATTATTAAGCCCGCAGACAAGGGAGGTAGCATTGTCATCCAAAATACAAACGATTATTTGGAGGAATGTTACAGACAATTAAAAGATACCAATGTATATATTGAACTAAAACAAGATCCCATTCAAGAGATAAAATCCTCCTTATTTGCACTGCTGGAGAGAGGTAAAGAGACAGGTGTGCTAAATGATAAAGAATATTATTTTTTAAAGGTCGAATTCCCTAGGACATCTGTCTTTTACACTTTACCAAAAAGTGCATAAAAGTTTGACACAACCCCCTGGCAGGCCAATTGTTTCTGGTATTGGCTCCATATCAGCTAACCTCTCTAAGTATGTGGACATTTGGTTGCAAGATTTGGTTAAGGAAATACCTTCATACTTAAGAGATACTACAGATATTATTAAAATTATTAAGAATGTCAGCTGGAAAGAGGGCTATTTTCTGGTGACTTCAGATGTGTCAGCATTATACACATCAATCCTACGTGACTTAGGTTGTAATACAATTCAGGACTGTTTAAAAAGGTCAGGAAAATTTTCAGATGAGCATATAATATTTTTAACAGACAGTATAAGATGGATTTTAGAAAATAATTATTTTGTTTTTAATTCTAGGTTTTATTTGCAGCGTCAGGGTATGTCAATGGGAACCAGGTTCGCCCCCAGTTATGCCAATTTATTCATGCTGGGTTGGGAAAATGATGTTATTTTTAACAGCACAGCATGGGGGATGGACCTGGTCACATACCATAGGTATATAAATTTATTTATTTTTTATATAGAAGGGGACGTTAAGTGATTTGGAATCCTTTTTAATAAGTATAAATAATAGTAATTGGGGAATTGAACTAAATAGTCAATTTAGTACTACAAGCATACATTTTTTAGATCTGGAGATCTATACAGAAGGGGATATTCTAAAAACAAAAAAAAAAAATCAAAAATGTGGATGCTAGTAGTTATGTCCTATATAATAGCGGACATTATACGCCTTGGTTAAATAATATACCAAAAGGACAGTTATAAAGGATTAGGAGAAATTGCACTGATAACGAAATTTTTAAAGAACAAGCTAAAATAGTTTTAGATAAATTTGCACAAAAGAAATACCCCGAAGTTATACTTGAAAAAGCACTTGAAGAAACTAATATATTGAACCAACAAGAACTGATTTCCAAACACAACACTACAAAACATTTGATAATTCTAATTTAATGCCCTTGGTTTTAGATTTTAATAATGATAATAGGAAAGTTAAATCCATTATAAATAGACACTGGCACCTTCTTAAAAAAGATAATGAGCTATTAAAAGTGATTCCAGACAAACCTTTTATTACCTTTAGATGAGTACCAAGTCTTAAACGTATGCTAACTTTTAACCACCCTAAAGCTGAAGCAGCTACTACTTTTTAAAAAAATAATAAAAAAGGCTTTTATTCATGTGGAAAATGTGTGGGATGCAAATGCAGTAAAAATAAAACTTTAAAAGGCATTAGCAAATTTAAAACAAAGCACAAAGTAGAAGACTTCCAAATAAATGATTTTATAACTTGTTTTAGTAAAAACCTTATTTATCTTTTAATTTGTCTGTGCGGATTACAATATGTTGGCCGGACTATTCGTCCTCTCCATAAAAGAGTGTACGAACATGTTAATAATATTTAAAGGGTTTTGAACAGCATAGTGTTTCAGCTCATTTTAAAAAAATATCATAAACAAGATATATATACCATTGTTTATATATATATATTTTTTTACCATTTACCTGTGTTTTAGCCAATTAAAAGGGGCTCACCAGGTACCGTATATACTTGTCTATAAGTCGAGTGCAGTTTTTTGACCAACAATTGTGAAATATGCTATGACTTGTGGAAAAGTCGAAAGTAAAACTTGAAACTATGAAAGATAACTGCCCCAGCAAATCTGAGTAGCAATATGCTTACAAGGAATGTTTGGGTGGTAGCTCAGAAAAGAATGACAAATAAGAAGACAAACTTTACTTATTAGTAGTAAACAAATAACTTAAGTCTAAAAACCAAAATCGGGAGCGATTGAAGCAGAGATGCCCACACGTGTGTACATTTAATAAGCATGATATATTTGTATAGTGTTGGACAATTTATATTCGATCGTCTAATTTTAAAGGAATGTGTCAGCAGAGAAGAAATTGCATTTGTTTAACCCTTGCACTGTGTGGCTCTCTGCGGACAGCATGGGTTACATGGGAAAAGATGCTTTATACCCAGCCTCCGATCTTTGCTGGTGAGAAATTAGCAAATGCCTGAACAGGCTTAAAGTTATCTTTGTATAACCATCTGTAGTTTGCTTTGATGTTATGGTCTCTGAGGAAGTTCCAAGTGTGGGACAAAACATGTAAGACCACAACTACTGCTGTTTTACCAATTTTATTTTATTTATCATAAAAGACGCTATTTTATACTACCATCTGGAGTCCTGATCTCCTGCTATCCTGCAGACAGTGGAGAGGGATTCAAAGCCCCCCAATTACAAAGGGGGAGGCACTTTTTGAGTGCATAATACGTCTACATCTTGTGAGTGCATTTTTGTACAGCGCACATTATTTGTTAAAATTGTATTACACTATTTTTGTCTATGTTCTATTTAGATTCCACAGCCAGATCCCATATGTGTTTTGCTTGTATTCTGGTTTAAAAGACCACTACCTGGGAAGTGATTCTTGGGAGGCTGCCCACTTGATTTACCTGATAAGTATATTGCATACTTATTTTACACTATTCACACGTGATTGTGGTGATAGTATTGTTTTGTTTTTTACAGTTACAGAGGGCAGAAATCAGGAGAGGGACTGAAAAGTCCTACTTTACCACCTCACACAAAGGGGTCCTCTCCTCAACTCTGACACTCATTCCGATAGACAGAGCAGAGCTTGCTGTCCTGTCCCTAGGTGGCAGCATTATAGCGGGGAAAGATCCACGCAGCTGAGTACCCCTGTGCAGTTTAACAGCACATAGAGACACAGGGACAGGGGGAGAGGACCGAGGCAAAACTGACCAGGAGGAGAACATCGGCCTAAGACTATCTCCATTGGGGAATGGGTTACAGAGAGGACTCCAAGGTAAGTCATCTTTAAACTTTTAGCAGCTTTCTGTCGTGGGTACCCAGGGTGCTGCAGTGGCTCAGGTTAGTGCACCTTACAGAGGTAGGGCCAGGAGGGGGCAGTGTACTGCCAGAGTAAGGAACTGAAAGGAGAAATGTTGGTTCCAAGTGTAGGAAGGACATGACCCCATAATATGTGATGTACGATCGTTGTAGTGAGTAAATAAAGTTCTGTAGAATTGGAGTATTACGTGAGATTTTATTTCTGATTAGATTATTTATACAAAGTTTCAGCCATTCATTGTGGACTTTAACTCTCACCACCGCCAGCCGCAGCCTGGGAGTGACAAACCTTCTATATACATTGTCTTGTGAATGGCATACTGACATCCAGCCACTGAAGGGTTAGTGCCCTGAAATCTGGGGTTAACTCTTTCAGTGCCGGGGGGTGGGGAGGGCCTGCAGGACTACAATCTGGAACGGCGTTCCTGCTGTGGAAAAAGTGTAGGTACGCCATTCCAACGCGTTCCTGCAGGATTTAATCCCTGTACAAAATTCTTTCGAAACTGGCACTGACCCGTGGATAAGTCGACTCTGCGTTTTAAACTGAAGTTTACGACTAAAATTTCTCGACTTATACACGAGTATATACGGTAATACTATAGACTTGTACAGCCATATACTATAGACTTGTACAGCCATTTCTTGCTGATCAGCCATATTTTTTTTGCACTTTGCTTCTGGTTACTGCATGTACTTTTTCATGCTCCATTAAGAATAGGGGACAGTTTATTAAACTTTGCTTTTAGTTTGTTCTTCTACCTCACAATTACAGTATCCTTATTATTTAATTATTATTTAATTTAACCTATACTTTGTATTTTGTGAAACCTGATTATACATGTTTGTATTCACTAAAGTGACAGTTCCTAGTGAATGTCAATTTAAAGGTCACATAAAACCTTACCTAAATTATCTCCCATATACATTGAATACACCAAATATCACAAAAATACCTGGTGTTTTCAACGTAAAATATTCCTAAATTCCTCTTCATGGGTTTTACTCTTCTTGTAACACCTTCCTGGCCGTCCACTGCTCTGCATGCGCTAGTTATGAAGTCTTCCTTGATTTGCCCTGCTCGTGATGCATCCCAAGCAGGATAAATCTCTCCAGTGATGTCAGCACGCTGGATTTGTTGCCAGTGTGCTGGCATGGGAAACAGAGTGACATTACATCACTCCATGCATGCACTGCAGTTGCTATGGGTGGAGAGCAGAGGGACCTCCTATAAGAGGTCTTTTCTGCTCTCCCTTGTTAGTCAATGCTTTGGCACAACGAGACATTGAAGGATGGCTGTGAGAATAAACTGTTTGTACATTCCCCCCCCCTACCAATTTATACATTTGCTAGCAAAACCGCAAGCACAATGTATAGATAAAATCTTATACTCAATCAAATGAGCAAAAGTTGTTTGGGACATGACAGGTACCCTTTAGAAAGCAAACAAAGGAACAAACTTAATAGGCTTAAAATCTGGTTTCCATAGTTAAACAGGCTGCTACAATAACCAGTAGACCAGAAGCAAGCCCTGGTAGACATAACTAAACTAATTATCCAGATGACGGATGACCAAGTTTCCAAATGATCTCAGGACTAAAATACAAAGAGAATTCCATGGGGACAAAGTTGCAAGTTCTGCATGTACAGATCCCACAATGCTAAGAGTGGATATAATTAGGACGAACGTCACAGATGTGAAGTAAAGTAGAAACAAGCCAATAAAAGATAAGATGAAGATAATCTAGCTGAAACCTCTACACATGGAAGCAGGTGCAAAGCTACTACCTCCAGCTGCAACTGCTTGTGATTTAACATGCTTCCTAGTTGTCCTGTTTTAGGCAGAATAGCTCGATTTCAGTATCCTGTCCCTCCATCTCAACTGTCAGCTCGTGTTGAACACAGGCTTTCCTGATTGAGGCTGGCTGGAAGGCAGTCAGTCTTGCATGCCTTTAATAATCCCAATAAAGAAATATCCATGTTACAAGGAAGGGAATTAATCTAAAGCAGAGTAGTTATACTATCCAAGGTTGCATTTGTCTTTCCTCCATTATATTATCCCCTAAAAGGGACACCACTAGGAATCTTCACTAAAGTGAGAATTCAAAGTGAATTTCCAATGTAAGGTCATATTAGCTGAACTGGGAAAATACTCAGATATGCTTCAAATTCAGTTAGTCTGACCTTATGTTTAAAATGTACTTTGCATTCAGTTTAGTAAATAACCCTGCTAGATCATGGAAACAACTTTAGCTTAATGAAGTGGTTTTGGTGTCAATGCTCAATTCTCTATCGTTGAGATGTTAAATCACTGTTTATGCATCCCTAGCGACACTTGCCCTGACTTACGTAGCCTTCATGAATAAAGGTTTAATTTTTACAGCACAGTGGGTTTATATTAGAAGTTCGTATCTCTTGCCCTGTTAATTGAGCCTATTTATTTACACACCAGAGGCTGTAAAGGGAATCAACACAGTAAAGGAGGAGACTATATTTACAATAAAAAAAAACTACCACAACAAGAGGACATAGTCTTAAATTAGAGAGGCAAAGGTTTAAAAAAATATCAGTAAGTATTACTTTACTGAGAGGGTAGTAGATGTATGGAATAGCCTTCCAGCTGAAGTGGTAGAGGTTAACACAGTGAAGGAGTTTAAGCATGCGTGGGATAGGCATAAGGCTATCCTAACTATAAGATAAGGCCAGGGACTAATGAAAGTATTTAGAAAATTGGGCAGACTAGATGGGCCGAATGGTTCTTATCTGCCGTCACATTCTATGTTTCTATGTTTAATGCTCCATCAGACAGTTAACAGAGAAGGAGATTAGAGATTTTAAACTAAACACACTTCTCAATAAGGGAAGCTAAAAAGTTTCAGCTCTTTTTTATGGAAGTGTGATATAACTCCTAAATGGCAGATAATTGAGTAATGACCCTGCAGGGGAATTATCTACACACCAAACCCAGTTAATTAAGCTAAAGTTGTTTTGGTGCTTAGCATGTACCTTCAAAGGGGTGGAAAGAACCCACTCTTCTATGCTTGTATTCTTCTAGAGATGTGATATAAATAAATAAATAAACCATCTCGTTATATGTGGTAATACCTCCCATCTAATTTTTTTTCTGTTCAATTAACAATTTTAATTGCATCTCCGAGGACAATTGTGAAAGAAAAAAAAAAACCACTGCAGGTCAACCAAGTGAGAGTTGACTAATTACAACAGTCGGGAAAAAACTATTTTTGAAAACTGAAAGTATAAAGAAGACTATAATAATCATACAGCTAATAACATGATATAGTGCCACATAAAATGATGACAAGTGCAAAGGCCAAGGTAACAAAGGGGAAGACAACCAACAAGGACAAAAATATAAATAAAATATAGAATGAAAGAACAAGAAAGGACAGTATGGTACCACCTGCGACGCTATACCAAAAAGGCAGCGTCCAGTTAGGGCCAAGTCGAGACTCCAGGGGTCTCACAGGGCTTAACCCTATAGTAGGTAGAACAAAAATACAAACAAATAGATACAAAGAAACCCAACACAAAAAATGTAAAGGGATCGCTGTATCACCTGGAAATGCAAGTAGTTGGTTGAAGTGATCTACACAATGTAGTGCTAAATTGTGTAGATCACTACAACCAACTACTTGCATTTCCAGGTGATACAGCGATCCCTTTACACTTTTTGTGTTGGGTTTCTTTGTATCTATTTGTTTGTATTTTTGTTATAAATAAAATATAGTAAAACTCACACTGGATGGAGCAAACAGAAACAAACTCAGTGAAGTATGACTAAGACAACATGGGAAACAAGTGTTTTCCAACTGTTTATTGCTGAATAAGATTCCACAAGAGCTCCTGCTGGAGGTACGGCTATGGTGGATTACAGCCTATCACTACCACCTACCACTGCCCAGGTTAATTGAGAAATGTGCCTCAGCCTGAGCAGAGAGAGACAGAAAGAAAGACAGGTAATGGGGGCTGGGATGTAGGCACTTACAAAGCCTTATTCAGTGTTAAAAAAAACCAAGAAGGGTTCAACGCTGAAGAGTGGGTTGGTGCCATGGGACTTCAATTAGATAGAGTGGTTATGGTGCCTCGTGTGTCCCTTTAAAACATCAATAGATGATGCCAGGGAACAAACTGCCTGTCTATTTAACCAGGAACAGATAAAAGGTGACAGGAGAGCTTGCTCACTTTGCTACAAACCCAGTTCTCTAAATACGCACATATTGCGTATTTCTGGAGGAAAGGAAGACTTAGAAAATAGATATTGTAGAAACAAGTTTAGATATGTGAGCCTGCCCAATCAGTTATACAATTCCTGACTCTTCAGTATAGGCTTGCTACAACTCTGCATTTACCAAACAACATTGACAAACTACCTTTTATTAATAAACGTGTACAAACGGGACCCTGAACTAAGATATGTAACAGTTCAGACTTCAGCATTGGTGATTCCCAAGTTATTTAATAAACAATGACTCATTTGTTGGAAGCAAACAGTGCTAATTATATTGACAATATCCAGCATGTGGATAATCCGGTGCTGTCCTGACAGACCTCTAGGGCAATAATGAGGGGACATTGCCAAATTCAAAAAAGCCTTTAAAGCTAAATAGGACTCCCTGAGTCTCTCTCTTAGACAAGCTTATCCGGACTACATTGCTTCCCCAATAAATCAAACCAAATGAACCGGCACAGAATTGTAGATTCTCTCCTGTTAAAGGAATAAATAATCAAATTGCACTTAAGTGGACTGAAAAAAAACAGTCCTTCCACACTTTGGGAAACAAATCAAAGAAATTGCTAATGAGCAAAATAGCAAAATAAGCAACTACAAGGTTTCAAATCCCTTGTATCCGAGACACTGCTGCCATGATAACCTATGATCCTATCAGAATTAACACAATATTTAGTGAATTTTATCATACCCTTTAGTACAATTCTCTGAATTATGCAATATTTGGGATGCATCTTCTTAAACAGGTGGACATGGATTACTTAACAAATGAGCAAAGAAAAATATTAACCCCCTAAGGACACAACTTCTGGAATAAAAGGGAATCATGACGGAATATTTCCGTCATGTGTCCTTAAGGGGTTAAATGCCTCCTGAACATATAAAGGCTATGTTACTCTCAGCTGGGTCAAATCTGGCTAACCTCATGGCCCTGGGAGCTTCAATGCTGATTATTTCAAAATATTGAAGGAACACCTCCCCCCAGTAAATCAGGCTGGAGACAGCTGCAGCATTTTCTCAATCATCCAGCACAGAAATTCCCTCTACATTGCTTAGTTTTGCTTCCCACCAAGCTTCTGATTTGTTGGCTCTGCTTGCCCATTCCAGAATGTTGGAATTGACCTTTTTTCCTTTCATTCGAAATCTCTATAAGAGACCAACCACTAGTATCACAATTAACGGGACTGATTCTGAGCAGCTATTGATGGAAAGATGAGTCTGTGAGGGTTGTCCACTTGCCATGAATCTTTCTCTGGAACCTGTTATGTTTGCTGTTCAAAACATAGCACTTCAGGAGTATACAGATCCAGGGACGTTGCAAACTTAAGGCACTTGCAGAAAATATTTTGATTTATATCTGAGAAATTATCTGCAGTATGTCCCTCAAACGTTTGACAAATATAGGAAGATAATGGGATGTGAAATAATTTTATCCAAATCCAAGGCCCTGGCTCTGGGACCCTGGCTTTCTGTATCTTGTTTCCAACACCTGGGAATGGGCCTATATCAAATATACAAAAATACCTTATAGCACAGAAATTTGGTGTCACTAGTCCATGGATTGAGTATTATGTTGTAGGAGGATGGCATATGTGTACATCTACGTTCCTCTAGGGAATTCTTGCTAAATTGGTATACTCTTTGCACCTTGCTCCTAGTGGATGGTATGTTGCGGTAAGTGGCGGTGATGCATATGGGTCGAGGAGCTGCCGTGGGGGATACAGATGTCAGGTGAGCTAAGGATGCTGGGAGTATTACGATTATCCCTGGTCGGAGGCATCATTTGAATTAGCGGGCAATGCGTCTACGGTGTTGTGTAATGCTGTCTGGGGTGGCGTGAGCCGAGATATCCAACAGGGCTGTATGTCGCCTGGTCCCCTGGCTCTCCTCGCTATGTCTTGCAAGGTGGGTACTGAGTAGCAGCCTGCTTGCCTATTTCCATATGTGTGTTTGTCTATTCCAGTGAGGGAGATGCTTGGGAGCGAGCAGGAGCTGGCGCTGTTAGAGTAAGGTTATCTCTGCGACCCAGGCATGAGGGGCACCATATGGTTTGTGAAAACTGTGTGTGGAAAGGATGGATATGTAGCGGCAGGTGGACATTGCATTTTATGAGTGTACCTCAAAACAGAAGTGCAAACAGAGAACTTAATTAACAATATAACCATAAACGTGATTGTATTAGGTGTAGGAGGTCTGGCCTGCAGACCTTCAGTGAGGACTCAGATAGTGGCTATCGCATATGCTTCGGGGGTGGGCCCTCGGGGGACAAATGGCACAGTCGCTGCTGGGTTCCACTCATGGGTATTGGAAGCTAAGCATGGCTGTTTTAGAGAGTCCTGTAGAGACCTGGGGGTCCCAGTGTCGTCAGGTGTGCCTTCGCCTCTTGCAGATCCTTGATGAAATACGTAGTTACTCCGTGGAGCACCAGTAGCATGTGATATGAGCGCCATTGATATTTGACATTGTGTGTGAGGAGCAGGAATGTGAAGGATTTAAGGAAGCTTCACCATGCCATGGTTCCCCCAGATAGGCCCGCGTAGAAGGTAAGGGACATGTGTTCAAATGAGTATGGTGAGTTCCCCTGTATTGCGGTCATGACTGTAGCCTTGTCCTGTCGTCTCTGGAATCTGACTATTAAAGGACAACTATAGTGCCAGGAAAACAAACCCATTTTCACGGCACTAAAGTGCCCTGAGGGTGCCCCCACCCTCAGTGTCCCCCTCCAGCACATTCTCAATGCTTTCCTATGGACGCTGGCGTCTTCTCACTGTGAAAATCAATGAGACAGCCACTAGAGGCTGGATTAACCCTAAAGTAAACATAGCAGTTTCTCTGAAACTATGTTTACAGCAGGCAGGGTTAATCCTAAATAGACCTGGCACCCAGACCACTTAATTGAGCTGAAGTGGTCTGGGTGCCTATAGTGGTCCTTTAAGTCCCTTGTTGCTGCAGTTGAGGCTGTAGCTGAATTGGGGATTCTGAACATACCATCAAAGCACACCCCTTTAGCCTGCATAGGTGGAAGCACTACACTCACAAAGTGCCTTAGGAGGTGAGGTAGCTCTGTATCTGGAATTGTTTCTGCTATGCTGTGGGCGTCGCGAGTACTCCAATGCGCCATGTGCCCACCGCCAGAGATCCCCGATGCTCACGCCCGGTCGAGGCTGTTCTGGCTTTTGTTTTTTTGTTTTTCCTGCCCATCTCATTTATGCTTGTTATGGAGGCCCAAAATGTCTCGCAACTTGGGGGTAAAAGTGGGTATTATAGCGATTTCTTTGCTCAGTATTACGGAGCATACAGAGAATGCAACCATTCAGCTTGGCTGCTAGGCTCCGGCCCCCATAGCAACATTTCTAATTAGAATTATCTAAATATTTCTAAGATTATAAGACACATAAAAACCACCATTAGGTGACGGAAAAGTCTCATACTTCTATTCCTAGGCAGAGTCAGTTTGTTTCAGTTGATTTAATATAATTATCATAATTATTGTATTCTTTAAAAATATTTCTAGTGATCCTCACTGACAAAAGAACATTTATACTGATGTCCACATTTGAAACCAAAGAGACCTAGATTGTCCCAATAACACCTTTAGCAATTTAGGTTTAATTTTGGCATTAATATCCCTGTTGTCCTTTAACTTTGGTTAATAAATATAGGCATGATGGGTCACGGAATACTGCCTTAGAGCATGGAATGGGCTTGCTACACAGACTCCTCTCTTGAACAACACTTTTCAACCAATATTTCTCTCACCCAATTATTCCATACTCTGTACTCTGATATGCTACCAGAGATAAAATTAAACCCTTCTTTGATATCAATTAATAAGACTTGGAGGTTGGTTTGCATTTGGGTGGACATGGGGTGGGAATTCTTGGCTTTTGTTTCTTTTCACAAAAAAACAAAACAAAAAACATACAGGTGGACTACCAGCTTCTACTGCTCTTATAAAGACTGACAGGGCTATCAAATGTTGACAAGTTTGGAAAAGTCCCCCCCCCCAAAAAAAATTAAAAAATGTTATACAATTAAGAGAGAAATACACAGAGTTCTTCACTCATTGGTGTTCACTCAAGAGACTAATATTGTCAATAATCAATTAATATTGATCAATGTTTATATCTAATGCCCTATTAAATGTAAATACAAATTTTGGATATCTACATTTTATTTTCTCTGACCTCACAAATAAATATTGTTTAAATATAGGGGATAAGTAAACATATCTTTAAGAATCAAGGAATGTGATAGTTCCCCTTTAGCTCTCCCACAACAAAAACAAATAATAATACAATTTAGATATAAAAATAATTTACCTTCAAGGAATTTGTCCAGGTTGTCAGTGAAAGATGACCATGTGCTTCTTTCTGAACCATTGAAGGCATAATTATGTCCAGTTATGTGTGGTCTGATAGTTAGACCTTTAATAAAATATGAGAAACATCAAAATATTATTTTATTAAAATTACAATGAAATGTAAGAATTCTTGGTTCAACAATGATATACCTATGTGGAAATTTCCCAGTATGTGATTAGCTTAAGAAACGTGGTCCAAGGCAGATATTCTATGTCTCTTCATATAAGCATGTGTAGTGTTAGTGTTTTATGAACAACATGTGCCTATGAAATATTCTCCAGTGCTCATTTGAGGAAACCCTGAAAGACTTCACGGCTTTTGGGAAAACAAGGAAATACCTGATTAAAAAATTGAAGTGATTTGTCACATAGACTATCAAATATGTGATGTTGCGAAAAAGGACAGTCTGACAAATGTAAGCCTTGGATGCAGATTGATGCAATGACGTACGAATATCAAACCTAAAAATACTATCGGCAGACATATAGACAATACTAACATTCTGATATGCTCAATAAATCATTAGAAGATGTATTTTAGCTTAAATGTGCCACAGGTGACAAAGAGAACGAGAAAGACATTGTGAAGGAATAATGAAAATCGCAGTGAACGGTGGGTAGAAGGCCTGGCATAGGATCAGAACATGCCAGAAATGTATAACAAACAGAAAATGAGGAGATGTATTGGAACATTCATTAATGAAAGACAAAGTGTGTGTGTGTGCTGGAAAGGGTAAAGAGAGACGTATACATAAACACATTACGTATTTTGTCTTAGGTTCAACTGGTTTAAGTGTAGTTTTTCAGTTAAAGCTAAGGGGAATTTAATTTTTTTGTTTGGCTACATTGTGATCACCAGATGTTGTGAAGCCCTGAGCCCTTTTTTCTCTTCGTTTGTAATAGGTCATGAACACTCTGTCAGAGGAGGAGAAGCCGGCAGGATTAGTCACTAAAGGGATTTGTCAGGAAATCAAAGTGAATTTCAAATTTAAGACCACAATAGCCAGATAGGAAACTTTCTCAAAGTCAGCTATGCATTCAATTCAGGGTATTTTGGTATTAAATTTGAAATTCACATGGAATAACCCTGAGAGGGTAGTCACTCAAAAATACAAGGTATGCTATGGCAACACCTCCATTACATTCTAGATGAGTGCCAATGTATTGCTGGATATTCCAAGAGGACTTGCTGGTCTCCTTCTGCATGTGAAACAAATGAAACGGGCAAAGATCTTAGAATTAAATCTTCCTCTTTAGTCCCTCATCTGGTTTTCCAATCTAGCAATAATCTTCTAATGACAAACATCATGAGCAAAATCTCCTCTTTAACATTCGGCTTTGTTGCTTCATTGGCTGTTGTTGTTAAGCTGCTTGTTAAGCCTTGTGCAGTGGTCTTGAAAAGTCCTGGACTAATGAACTCTGTGTGAATACCCTAAAGGTCAGACATGAAACCTTTTGATAGATCACTGGAAAGAAGCCTATTAGGAAAATACAGTCTAAAAAAATAACTCAACACAAGAACGGTAAAGTTTACACAGTGACATGTATGAGTGAAATATACCCCACTTCAAAATGTTGGGTATATTATACTTGTAGATGTCCCTGTGTAAACTTTACTGTTTGTGTATTGTGTTATTTTTATTGTGAGAATTAAGTATAGCCAAAACATTTTTATTGGTTTATATTGGAGTCTATACAAATAACTAAGATGAAATGGAGCCATAAAAGAAAAGGCATGCCACATAAATATTTAGAGGTAACATGATTGACCTCGGGAATATGTAAAAAGCAAATAATTAAAAAAAAAAGTAAAAGACAATCAAACAGCGAAAACTGTAATCTATGATATTAGGATATGAGGGGATGGAAGCGATCAATGCCTTCCGTACTTCCATTATTATTTATTTATCATCACAATTTTGACAAAGACCTAATTTAAGGCTAAAATGTCATTTGTTTTCTTTAGAACAAAGTTCTACCTGTTTTTAGCAATACTATACAACAGACAAAAGATCAAACATTCAGACTGGAAGAAAGTCATTTTTGCTTAACATAGAAACATAGAAACATAGAAACATAGAATGTGACGGCAGATAAGAACCATTCGGCCCATCTAGTCTGCCCAATTTTCTAAATACTTTAATTTGTCCCTAGTCTTATCGTATAGTTAGGAAAGCCTTATGCCTATCCCACGCATGCTTAAACTCCTTTACTGTGTTAACCTCTACCACTTCAGCTGGAAGGCTATTCCATGCATCCACTACCCTCTCAGTAAAGTAATACTTCCTGATATTATTTTTAAACCTTTGTCCCTCTAATTTAAGACTATGTCCTCTTGTTGTGGTAGTTTTTTCTTCTTTTAAATATAGTCTCCTCCTTTACTGTGTTGATTCCCTTTATATATTTAAATGTTTCTATCATATCCCCCCTGTCTCGTCTTTCCTCCAAGCTATACATGTTAAGATCCTTTAACCTTTCCTGGTAAGTTTTATCCCGCAATCCATGAACCAGTTTAGTAGCCCTTCTCTGAACCCTCTCTAAGGTATCAATATCCTTCTGAAGATACGGTCTCCAGTACTGTGTACAATACTCCAAGTGAGGTCTCACCAGTGTTCTGTATAATGGCATGAGCTTACAGCAGAGGCAATGTTTTTCTTACAATAAGAACAATAAAAAGGTTATTGTATTATCAGATTCAATAGTTATTTTATAGATATAGCTGACATGGATTTTATTAAATTTTTTTGTTGTTGCAATAACAGAATATTCAAGTCCAAAATTAATATGTTGGTGATCAGGTTGTTGGTCCAAGGAGAAATCTGATTGCCATTATGGAGTCAATAAAAATGTTTTTTCTTTTTGTGTGTTTTCTTGCCTTCTTTTGAAACAACAGCATAAAGGAATAGGATTTAAAGCTCAAAATTGGTGAACTTTAGTCTTTTAGTCTTTAGTCAAACTAGATTTCTATGTAACTAGGTGACAAGCCAGCATTGGCCCAGGATATGCCTTCTTTTCATTCTAATACTACAGCAACACATTTTGAGACCCAAATCTCTCAAAGCTAAAATTAGTACGTCTCAAGGTCACACATAGATCAGATTCTGTGTCTAAATTGTAACACTAACTGAAACGGACCTGTGGGTTCACGCTTCAGGCTTCTTCCGTGCCCAATTTATCTTGATCCAGGAGAATGCTAGTGCCCTGTAGACAAGCCAATAATACGTGCCCAAACATTCTTTCCAGGTTCTCAAATAAGAAAACACTTATCTTGCAACATTAGTGCAAAACAAGGCATGTGTCCCAGTGCGCCTTAAACATTGTGATTTATTCTTTTCTATAACTGAGATTCATTACATTTTGATAAAAAGTTAGTGAAAAAAAACCCATTATTAACAGGATACTCACCCTAAATCAACACTCACATAGTCTGAGCTATGATTGCTTATTTATGTAAGCTACTAAATTTATTGCAATTTAAAAACAATTTTTTAAATTGTTACATAATTGTCCAATTATACATTCTTTCTCATCTTGTGTAATTCACAAATTTCCTATGTTTTTGCAGATAATCAGGCCTGCATTTTATTATTATATTCATGCATGTGTTTAAGAGCATAACCAAGGATGGGTGAATAGGGTAACAATCATGGATGCAGGTAAGATTTTTTTTAGGGATTTATTCTTTAAACTGTGGCTAGATCAAAAAAGGGTTATAAAATATTCTGAGTCTTCTGGATGTGATCCTTAAGGGGTTAAATGCGATGTAAAATTATGTAATGAGGTTCTAGAGGACTTACCTGGTGGGAAAACACGGTCTCTGTATGTCGGAACGTATGGGTTTATTGTGAGAAGCAATCCATATATACATAATGCAAACATCCCAGTAAGAAAAACGTATAAACAAAAGTAAAAAAATAAAATCTTGGCTGAAAAAAATAAAATACAAATATGAATACATTTCTGTATTGAGGAGGAAAAATACATCAAAACATTCCTATTTAGGTTAAATTATCCAAGAAAATATAGTCTAGAATAGCTGCATGGTTGTCACAATTTAACTATTTTAATCCATATAGTTTTTCACAAAAGGCAAATCTGCTTAATTTGGTTGCAGTTAGGTTGAAAATTGCCTAGTCAAGGTCCTACTATAGTGAAAAAATAGTAAACAGGAATCAATAGCTACTGAAAACTCAACAACTTTCCTCCCGTGCCTTCAAGTGCACCTATTGCTAGTCCCGCTGTATATTAATATATCATGATCCCTAAGGAAATTAGCATAATTGCTAGGTGAGTGAGTGGATAGATTAAAAGATCATCATGGTGGCAAGTCCATGTGCTATCAGATCATCAGGATAACACAAAAAAGGACGAGTGCGATTGCCTTGATTGGCTGGGGAGTGCTGAGAAGATGTTGCATGTTCATGTGGAGTGAGAATGGAAGCAGCTTCTAGTACGCTGTATCACCAGACCCAGCTTTGGCCAAGCAAGATGTCTGGGCTCCTAGAGAGGAGATGAAGATCGGAATGGGCAGAGTAGGTATCACATTGAGTGTGTGTCATTTGGTAGAGATGTCGTGTGCATTTGATTTTAATGATTGATTTGCATGTTTTTTTATTTATTTTATTTTCATGAGAAATTCTTTCCATTACTACAGTTTTGTGTTGGCTCTTTTAGATAATAATTTGGTTTCCTGTAGAAGTTTTGGCATTTAGGCCAAAAGCATGTTTGTCATACTGTCCAAGATGCTCAGGCCTTTCAGTAGATCCCTATTCAATTCTCGGTTCTTTCAACTTTATATTGTTAGTCAATTACCTGCAGTTTTATTTCCCATTTTTAAATATTCTAGACCACTGTGAAATGTGTTGGCACCATAAAAAGGTTAGTAGTAATAATAATGAGCATCACCTGCAAATATATATGTCATCACAATGTTCAGTGCTGCTACTCCCAGAGTTTGTATTGAACAACACTGATTAAACTTGGTTGAAGGCAACAAAAATCAAGAAGAAAAAAAATCCAGCTCAGTTCTGCTGGAGATTTTTCCATTTTGGTACTTTTAGCTACCGGTATATATTTCAAGCCAGTTGTTGACACAAAGCAAATGATAATTGAATAACTTCCTGTGAATCTTTCTAATATTTGAAAAGTGAGGAAAAGGATAAGTTTACAATTGAGAGAGGACAGTATTTCCCATGGCAACCTTATTAAAATGTCAGTAGGGTCTCACAGACACATATGTAAATTCACTTTGTTTTTCCCAAGTGACGTGATTATGGGAATATTTGTTTATGATATCTATATGGGGCTGCTAACACAAGACAAAAACATTACCAAGGAGAAGTCATAGCTAAAATTGAATTAAAAAAGTATCACAATAGATTAAAAAATACTCTTTCTCTCTCACATTGTAAGTTCTACTCTATTAAGCAGATAAAACAAGATGGTCCAGGCACTCAAATGACCTCAGATGGATCATCTTGTTTTCTCTACTACTGACCGAGGTACAGCCAAACTCCAGCTAATCACTGTGTTTCGTGGAGGGAGCGTGGGAAAGCTCTTAGTTCTACAGCATACTCTACAAAACAGGGCTTAAAACTAATTTGCCATCGCAAGCGTAAAGAGTCCATGGCACACTTATCAGGGCTGAAGTTCTTAAATTTTACTCGCCAATGTCTAGTGGCATGTATACATTTTGAGCTCTGAATATATATATTTTTATAAATATCATGATGGGCTAATTAAAGGGTCATAGACACAGGGCCATCTTTAACGCAGGGCAAATGGGGCAGCTGCCCCAGGCATAGTTATTTTGGGGGACCCAAAGCAGCTGCTCTCTGGGCCCTGCTGCCCTCAATTATTTATTTTTTCCCCATGGGACCCCGGTGCAGCAGGAGGCCCGCACATAAAAGAAGGCCCACCGTGTGGCCAATGCACTAAGGGAGACCTGGTGGGCCTTTGTAAGCAGGAGCCAGGTTGTGCGCTGTAGTCCTTTAACAGCGCCCTTTGCTTTTCGGCAGCACCGGGAGAGATCAAGGAGGCAGTGAGGAGGGGGGCTGGGCTGGAAGAGCCAGTCTCTAACTCACAAAAGCTTCAGCCACCACTCTGGATACCAGGGAAGGAACCCTTCAAGGTAGGAAACGGGATGTAGGTTTAAAAGTCCAAACTGTGCATGTGTGCGAATGTGTGTCAGTATGTCTGTCAGTGTGTGTATTTGTCAGTATGTCTGTCAGTGTGTGTGTGTGTGTGTCAGCATTTCTATCAGAGTATGTGTGTGTATGTAGCAGTATGTTTGTCAGTTATGTGTCTGTATGTTGCAGTATGTCTCTCAGTGTGTGTCAGTATGTCTGTCAGTGGATGTTTCTGTGTGTGTAAGTATGTCTGTCAGCATGTGTGTTTCAGTATATGTGTTTGTGTAAGTATGTCTTGCACCTCTCTACTTTAGTTCTCCCACTGTGTTAGGGTAAAATGTGTGGATGGACACCAGGGAGTGGGGGCTGGTGGTGGGCAGGGTCACGGGGCCCAAGAAACTGCTTTGCCCAAGGTCCTATTAATATTATAGATGGCTCTGCATAGACTAAGAACATTTAGGTAACTGGCATTCTGCATCACACAAAGCACTGTTTCATGGTAAGAAGCTAAACTATTTTTAACATCACACTGGATGCTCGAGCCTCATCAGTCACATCAAGAGAAGCCGGATTGCTCTACAGAGTAATTTGTTAATAATACTATCTTTAAAGGACCACTAGAGTGCCTAGTGCCCTGAGGGTGCCCCCACCCTCAGGGTCCCCCTCCCGCCCGGCTCTGGAAAGGGGAAAGGGGTTAAAACTTACCTTTTTCCAGCGCTGGGCAGGAGGCTCTCCTCCTCCGATCCTCCTCTTCTCCTCCCCGTCGGCTGAATGCGCACGCGCGGCAAGAGCTGCGCGCGCATTCAGCCGGTCGCAAAGGAAAGCATTCATAATGCTTTCCTATGGACGCTGGCGTGCTCTCACTGTGAAAATCACAGTGAGAAGCACGCAAGCGTCTCTAGTGGCTGTCAATGAGACAGCCACTAGAGGAAATAGGGGAAGGCTTAACCCATTCATAAACATAGCAGTTTCTCTGAAACTGCTATGTTTACGAAAAAATGGGTTAACCCTAGCGTACCTGGCACCCAGACCACTTCATTAAGCTGAAGTGGTCTGGGTGCCTAGAGTGGTCCTTTAGATTTTTTTTAAAAAATTTAATTTTTATGCTAAGGCATAAAATACTGATAAAACGCAATTTAACATAATGTTAAAATGAGGACATCCCATGTATTTGTATGGAAAATCTAGCTCTGCTTGGCCTACTAAATGACCGCAGTACACAACCTTTGAACCCATTTGGGGATTGTGGTAGAGCATCCCAAAACATAATAAAACACATCCTACAGATGTGTGCTAAGTGGGATTGTGCTAAAACATGAATATAAATGAACTATACAAACAATTAAGTGATGACATACCCCAGCTTTTTTTATCTCTTCCCATAAACTCCCCTTTGTAGGGATTCCAGATGAAGCGTTTGAAGTCTTGAATACGTTCTTTCCATGTTTTTGTCTCTTCTATGTCTCGCATCTCTGAAGCGTCGATTGAATAGTGTCGTCTCTTCAAACTCGCTTGTCTCTGGAAACAGTTACACAAAGCATCCCTGCTATTAGCAAATACTCTTTTACCCCTGGGACTCCTGTGTGTTTTTATTTGGCTAGCCAAGTTTAGAAAACATGTTCTATAACTATATTTAAAATCTGAAGTTCAGTTACATTTGTTATGTTAAAATAATCACATAGATGCTTTATAGTTTGCATCCATGTGAGTTGGAAAAAAAAATTGTTAAAATTACACGGTAAACATGGTAAAATATAGATGCAATTTCTTTCGCCTTTTCTCTTCAATGTTTTGTGTTTGCTTGTTTTATTTTGTTATTTTATTGCCAGAGCTGCTAAAATTTTAAAAAAAATAAAATAAAATGATTATATAAAAATAAATAAAAATTTCATTTTCAGATTTTTCACTTCCAAAAAAAACATTATACTAATTAATTTGTTAGCTTTTATTATTTAATTGATAAAAACATTATTTATAGTTTTCATTCATGTTGTATGTACCTGACATCATGTGTTAATGAGAAAATTCTTAAGGCTGTTAAGCATTTCTATTTATTTATTTTTTAAAGCTTGATTTTTACAGATTTGTAGATGAATTTCCTTTTTTCCTTTTAGTAGCTTTAATAAACTTACTTTCAGAATTGTCTGTGATAATTTACTCAACTATATGATGTATATATAGTTGTGAGTCTAGCGTGATCATGGTCTCAGTAGAATAAGGTTTGGATTTGGGCAAATAGGTTGTAGAATAACCTATTGATGGAAGGAAGGTGTAGGAGGCTGAGAAGAGCCTGCTTGTGCAAGCAAGCAGCCAGTCCAAGGAAGGTTACCACTGGTCCCAGCATGTTTGAATATATTTAGAGCAGTGATTTATATACAACAGTGCAAGTTCGATATTTTAGTGTACAAATGCAAATATTTCTATTCTTAAACTGTCCATGGGTGCCTTGCAATACTGAGATATCTTGTGCATGCTATAACCAGTGATGGATAAGAAGCTTCAGGGGCCTGGAACTAAATATTACACTGGTCCTAAATATACATTTTCAATTTGTGTGTTCAAGTCTTGTGCTTAGAACATACATGCATCTACAACTGGACTTTGCATCCTTTTTTTAAAACTATAATGGAAATTAAACTATCCATCTTCAAAAGCAGACTGACACACAGAAATGAATTGATAAGTCAGTCTGTCCTATGGGTCATATGGCACAGGGAATACATCCTACAGGTAATGGGGCAGAGAAGGTCAGAATATGTGCAATAAGTTGGGAGAAGAAATAGGACACTGCTATATGCAAATGGCTTGTGGCACATGTAAGCCCTCAGTTGTTAATCAGAGCACATATTAGATAAAGATTGGTATAAGGTAACTTTAGGTTTTATGTAAGTGCTTCCTGGGATGCTCAGCCAGGTCCAGGAAGATAATTGTGTCTTCCTGGCCACATGCTATTAGTATAGCACCCAGCATTTCAGGGCAGCAGCAGATTGTAAAAACATCTGGCAGCATAGATCCAATACAATGCAAGGGGCTGGAGCTTCAGCTCCAATAGGCCCTATGTTAACTTGGTCCTGGCCTTTACCACTAGATGTGCAAAACTTTGCACCTTCCCTTAATCATTTTCTAGAGGCTAAGAGTCTAGTCTTAGCCTCTGGAAAATGCACATTAAAAGGATAGACAGAGCACTGTCAGGGATATTCACTAAAGTATGAATTGCCAAGTATTCTAAGTGAATTTATCATTTTAGGGACAAGTAGCAAAACTAAAACATAGCTGTTTTTTCTCATTTCAGAAATTGTGACCATAAATGTTCAGTTATTATTATTAATGTTACTATTAATATTTAGAAAGCGCCAAAAGAAACTCTGCAGCGCTGTGCAATGGGTGAACTAACAGACAAGTATTTGTAACCAGGTGAGTAAGTTTTTTCATATTTTAGTTTTGTGCCCCCTTCTGGCAGGTGCAGATATTTCCTTTTTTTTTGTATTATAGGATTTTTTGTATTTTTTTAAACCTTGGACTCCTAAGAGGGAGAAAGAGTCTACATTCATTGACATGTTTTTTAAGATTTTTGATTGCCTGTCACTTGTAAGGTCTGCACATATTTTTATGGCATGTTGTTAACCATTTTTTCTATAACAAAGTATGCACTTTCCATAATTATGTGGATTATTCTGAGATGCTTATGAGTATGGACTGTTTGGCTGGTTTTCGTGACCCCTGCTCAAATGAGCCTAATTCTAGATTATTTTCACTTCACAACTGCTGTCAAGTCACTCTTTAATGAATACTGTGACAAAAGTGACTCTGATGTGTCACTCCAGCTGGGACCAAAGAGAAATGGTGATACAGACTCTTCTGCCAGAGCGGATCCTGGGCGGGTGCACTGCGCCCGGGCGCACTTAGATAAGGGGCGTAGAGGGGAGTGCTGTCAAAGGGAGCCCAGGAGTGGCCATTTGGCCACCTTAGGGCACTCCTGAAGTGACACTGACTGACTAAGGCAGTGGATGGCAGGTGCCTACTCTGAAGATATATGCTGGAGAGGAGGCAGGCAGCCGATGGCGGCGGTGAGGGAGGCTGATCTTGCAGTTCCTCAATCGTCCCTCACGCGCCCTCTTTGATGCCGGGAGCAGGAATATGATTTAATTCCGGACCCGGCATACTAGACAGTGCATGGGAGGAGTGAGGAACTGCAAGACTACAGCCCCACACTGGATCCCTGCAAGAGAGAGGGAAGCTGGATGGGCCTCAAAAAAAATTAATTTGTGAGAGTGTACAAGCATGTGTGAAAGAGAGCGTATGAGAGTGAGTCAGAGTGAGTGAATCTGTCAGTGTGTGAGTCAGTGAGTGAGTATGTCTGTCAGTGAGTGAGTGTGTCTGTCATGAGTCAGTGAGTGAGTCTGCCTGTCAGTAAGTGTGTGTGTCAGAGAGTGTGTGTGTGTCTGTCAAAGAGTGTGTGCGTGTCTGTGTCTGTCAAAGAGTGTGTGTTTCTGTCGGTGAGTGTGTGTGTATGTCAGTGACAGTGTGTGAAGCTACTCACCCATGTTAAAATAACCTGTCAGCCATCCCCATTTATACAGCTAATGTGAACTGTCCAAGAGTATATGTGCACAGCAATAACACTGGAAACAAGACCACTACCTTTCCCAATCACTGATGGCATTGGGGATTGCAGCAAATCTGTGTAATTGAGTCAGTGTGCATCAGTGTTTAGGCTCCTCTCTGAACCTTTATCAAGTCTGACTTGATAACTTGAAACTTTATAAAGGCTCAGAGAGGAGCCAAAACATTGTCTTGACTTTCTTGTTTCAAATAAGAAGACTGTCTTTTAGAGGAAACCTCAGGTGTGCCTGGATATTTCTTTTTTTCCATTTTATGTCATTGAAAGTTTGTCTGCCAGTGTGTGTATATCAGTGTGTGTCTCTCATTGAGAGTGGGACACTGTCAGTGAATATGTGTCTATCAGTGTTTGTGTTTCAGATCAGTAAGATTGTGTGTCTGATATTGTGCGTCTGTCAGTGTGTATCTCTCAGTGAGAGTGTGTGACAGTCAGTGAGTGTATGACTGATTAGAAAAATGGGACTTATAGATGGAGAGGTGGAGTCATTGACCACACCCACATGGGCGCCAAACAAAATTTCGTCACCCAGGGGTCTGCTGAGATATCTGCCTGGCTGATAACAAAGATAGCTCTTTGTTGTCAGGGTGGACATGCACAAAGGGAGATGGAAACTGTAACAAATAATATAGTTGTAAATAGGGTGGTGAGTGTTTAAAAACCCTGGTTCCTGTATAATAAAGTCAGTTGCTGTTTGCACCAAGAAGCTTGTTTTGTCACTTCCTTGAAGCCTTACGTGTATATTGCTATTTATTGTCCTCTGCAGAGTAGTTATAGAGTATTGCCAGAAGACAAGATAGAATATCCTATAGTAGCTGTAGATATCAGGGCAGTATATCTTGCATTGCCACTGTATCGTCACAAATACCATTGCATATTTTTTCTCATTAACAGGAAACACTTGTCCACATATCTTAAATAGATAATGTATTAAAAATCTGCAAAAATAAAATTATAAAAAAAATACATATGCATCTGATTATAATATACAATTACTTACAGCTTTTTTTTTTTAAATAAGATACTGAGACAAAGTATTGGACTAGCCCATTCCCAAATCAAGTATGAACATTTTTATTTTCATATATTTTGCAGTATGAAATCTAGTCCACAAATCCTCACTCACCCTCATTTATACTCTAGTTATGATTGACAGGCAGAGAAACACATTTCTCTACCAGAAGCAATTGGTCACTGATATAATGTCTGCACACGCCCCTTGTTTTCAAACAGTACAAGATGTTTCAATGGATCATATTATTCTTACAGTCAGGAAGGGGGAAGCAAGGATGGATCAGCATTACAGTAGCAGTCCAGGGATTGATAAAGAGTGCTATAAGAGTTGCAAATAGCTTTGTAAATAACTTTATTTTAGAAATATATAATTTAACTGTATTTACAGTATGTTGGCATTATGTTCAAATGCAGACAATCATTTTACATTCTGTTGCAATATTTAGTAAGCTGTACTGCTAGTAATGCCTTCAGGGTCCTTTCAAATACCTATAGGCAAGGTATTTGACCAATTTTTTAAATCGATTTTTGTCATATATACAGTATGTAGATATGGCATTTTGTAGATATGGCATTTTTACTACCGTATGTAGATATGGCATTTTTGCTTGTATACTAACATTTCAGATCCTGTATGATATTTTGCAAGATAAATCACACTGTATTCTGTCTAGATTGCTTTATTCTTCAAATACTTTTATAAAGCATGAACAATTAAGTGAACAATAAAAATAGTGTAGATTAAAATAATTTGAATGTTTACGTTTGTCTACAATTCAATCTATACACAGATGTTCTGTGTTATGATATGTCTTTATGCCAGCTATGCATAACTTGTTTCAAATAAATCTTAAGCTATTTTTTTTTTTATTTGGAAAGTGCTCGGTAGTGAAGAAGTAAAAATCCCTAGCTGTTCATTTAATCCTATGCAACGTTTATGGGATATTAGACAGGTGGGATGTAGGATTGGGAAAGATTTCCATTTTAAATTCTAGCTATTTAAAAAACAGCAAAGTGCTCGAGGTGCCAAGAGTGCTTCTTTAATTACTCTGTAGAGCAGAGACTACTAAATTGATAAATGACCTACGTTAAAGAATCATCGATTTACTATTTAACTTAAATTAGGATATAAAGCATAGAATGGCTTTACTATTTGTGGGCTGATATGTGAACCTTTACTATGAACTATGCACTGCATAGGAACCTTCTGTTGTGTGTACCTAATGTGATACATATATGTTCGAATGAAATACAAATACATGACATTCTATGTACACATTCAGTAGTATTTACTAAAATGAGAATTCCAAGCAAATTTTAAAATCAAGGTAAATACTGCCAAACAGGAAACATTCTCTAAGTCAGCTCTACTTCTAGTTTTAGCTAACCTTAAATCATAAATTTATTTTAAATTCACTTTAAATTCCTACTTTAGTGAATAACCCTGATGTTATGTGTTAGAACAATTCCTCACACATGTATAGTGTGCAAGAAAAATTAATTAAAAAATGTGGTCCTTCATCCCATCTGTTAATTCCTAGCACAGTGGTCTACAATGACAGTCCGATTTTTGACCTATTAGAATGTCTAGAGTGATCAGAAACTAAGCAGTTAGAGACTTCCCTTTTCAATTCATTTAACCCCTTAAGGACACATGACATGTGTGACATGTCATGATTCCCTTTTATTCCAGAGGTTTGGTCCTTAAGGGGTTAAAGGAACACTATAGTCACCTAAATTACATAAATAAAGCAGTTTTAGTGTATAGATCATTCCCCTGCAATTTCACTGCTCAATTCACTGTCATTTAGGAGTTAAATCACTTTGTTTCTGTTTATGCAGCCCTAGCATGAAAAAAAAAACCTGGTTTCACTTTCAAACAGATGTAATTTACATAAGCCTAAATAGAGCTCTCTTTACAGGAAGTGTTTATGGAAGGTTGTGCAAGTCACATGCAGGGAGGTGTGACTAGGGTTCATAAACAAAGGGATTTAACTCCTAAATGGCAGAGGATTGAGCAGTGAGTCTATACACCAAAACTGCTTCATTAAGCTAAAGTTGTTCAGGTGCCTATAGTGTCCCTTTAACATCAACTACTTAATTACTACTGTAATAGTTTTACATCTGTTGATATCTTTTGACACAATTCAGGATTGAGCTCATTGTCCCTCTGATTTTCATATGCTTGTTTGCATTACTGAGGTGGTTTCACCAAGGAGAACAGCACCTATGACTTCGACCTGCAGAAGCATCAGTCCTAAACCTCATTTCAATTCATCTTCACACTTGATCTTCTTTAATTGTTTTATAGTTAAATCATTGATAAAACACTCATTATCAGCAAACTATATGTTCAATATAGTTTTTTTTATTGTAAATCAAGTTTTTATAAATGTTTATGATTAAAACAAGAGCATACAATGCACGAACATAAAACAGAGTAAAAGAGGAATAAACACTGACAAGTAGATCCTTGTCCCAATAAAGGTGCTAATTAAAAAACGGTGATTTTATAAAAATGTAATTATGGTCAGGGAGCAATAGGGGGAGTCATTGGAACCTTTGCACCACTTTTATCAGGAAACTACCACATAATGCCTTCCATCGATACCCATGTCGCCACTCTCTCCCCATTACCCTATCCATGACCCCCAAGTCCACTTAAGGGAGGAAGCATCACTGTAACAAAGCTGGGAAGTCTGTTGACTCCATAGCTAGCAGCCATTGAGTCCAAATCTCTAGGTAAAGTTGGCTGCGGCCTGAGGAACCAAAATCAGATCTTCCATTGTTCACAGCTCCTCCATGCACTGAAAAACAATTGGAGCGACAGAGATATGGTTTGTCTCAAATATAACGGTTGTATGTGGAGGTTCTGATTGTGATGATATATAGAAGCATCCATGCCAGCTGGCACGAAGGTGGTTTGTCTGTTAACATTTGATATTCGTTTGTAATGTCTCTAAAATAGGAGTGGACA
This sequence comes from Pelobates cultripes, assembly GCA_933207985.1. Lineage (NCBI taxonomy): Eukaryota > Metazoa > Chordata > Amphibia > Anura > Pelobatidae > Pelobates > Pelobates cultripes. The sequence continues at coordinate 66,042,518 of OW240920.1, forward strand.
ATCCCACCAACTGTGAAGAAATGAGCCATCGGCATTGAAGCAACGCCAACATGGGATAGATAGCATGAAGTAGCTGTGGGATTCTATATCACAGTGAGAGGGCCTTGTAAGCTGACTCTTGAAATCTGCTCTCTTTTGCACAATGATGAGTCACATCACAAATCGTTTACCACTGGTAAAGGGTCAATGTTACCCCCAGGTCTATCTCCAACTTTCCGAAGAATTTAGGTTTGTGTGTGTTAGCCTGCCGTTGTAGGGTAGAGTAGAGATATGAAATCTTATGTTCTTGGGGCCTAAGTTCTGAACAGAGTAGTGGTCATTGTAGGGAAAATTTAGCAAAAGTGAGTAGTTGTTTGTAGCAAAATTCCCTGCAAGAGAAATAGGTTTACCTTCTTCAAAAAAATATTGAGCGTGAGGTATCGAAAGCCCAAACATGCCTAGCAAGATGTTCGGCTCCACCCAGGGTGATACAGAGTTACAGACTTCTGTTTTGGACCATTCTACCACCATTAGCAAATGTGTGGCCTGATAATGTACCCGAAAGTCCTTAAGAGCAAGACTCCCATGAACCTTTGTTAGGGCTAGGGTGGAGTAGGTCAGCCTGCTTTTATGTCAGATGTACCTAATAACCAGTGAGTATAAAGATTTGAGGAACACTTTAGGAATGGTTATGGGTAGGTTTTGTAAAAGGTACAGTAGGCATGGCAAGAGATTCATCTTAACCACTCCTACCCTGCCCAGCCAGTAGATATGTGGCAAATCCCAGTCCCCTAAATTCTGATGAAATTTGTTAAGGATCACCTGGAAGTTAGCTGCAATTTTCTGTTCTGTTTTGCCTTTCAAATGGCAATAGAGGCAATAGATGTCAGGGTTTTATCTAATCATATTAAGAAATGGTTCAAGGGCAAGGACAAAGAGCAAAGGCAAGAGCGGGCATCACCCAGTGCTCAATCAAAACTTCATTAGGGAAACAGGAAATGTTTGCCACCAAAGTCTGGGTGGGATACTTTGGCCCTCCTGGATGGAATTAAAGGCTTTGAGTTTGTAAGGGGACAAAATATCAAAGAAATTTTAAAAATATCTGAGCGGGAGCCTGTCCATGCCAGGGTACTTGCCTGTTTTATAGTACTTAAGAGCTAAAGCCACTTTACCTCCTGACTAAGGGGTTTGTCCGAGGTGGCTGCTATTTCTGCCATTTCTGCATTTGATAAGTTGTTGTTAATCCATCTAGATATGTGAGATGTATGGGTTTCTGTCAGCACTCTAGGCCAGGATGGGAATAGTTTAGAACTTTTCATAGTGTGTACAAACCGTCTCCAATATACCATGTAGAGCCCCGCATTTGTTAGCATTAGAGTAAAAAAAAAAAAGGGCTTTGACTGCAGGAGGGCTCTATTGTGTAACGTGGTAAGAATCCGTGCTAGGTCCCAGTGTAATTTGGTAAGTTTCTGATAGTGTGCCAAATCAAAAGTACATTTGTGCATCCTGTCTAGGGTGTATATTGCTGTAAGTAGGTGAGTGATTTGTGCACTGTGGGCCCATTTCAGGGCAGTTCCCCTAGCGATGAAGAACACTATCATTACATATTTATGTGTCTTCCACTGTACCAGAGGAGAAATGTAACCCATGTAATTTTCCTGAAAATATTGAGTCTTGTCTGGGCTTCCCCAGCCACTGTGTCGTCAGAGAGAAGAATCTCATTAGGTTTCCAGTTAAATGCATTATGTTGGTGCTACCATGTTGCTGTGCCAATATAGGGATGCATCCATAGTGATCCAAGTATGGGTGTGCTACCCGGAAGAAGCCCAAATCACCCCTGAAATCCAAATGATATCTGACCTGGCCACAAGGTGTCAGTCCAGCAATATAAACCCTCTGACTCACCAAAGATATCTTTCCAACTGCCCATAAAGTGGCTAGCATGGTAACCTGGTGACAACCTGATATGAGAGCCTAAGCCAGTGGTCCCCTCGAGATAGCCCAACAACTCTTTCCGCCATCCATTCCATGTCACCCCCAGCTAGCTTGCATACGTAGAGACTTTGAGGGTCTTCCAAGGACTCAGGGGATGTAATGGCTGTGTAGGGTACCTGATAGCTCGTAGGCCTCAGTCTATGCAGGCTGAGAGGAAAGGTCTGCTGGGGTTGAGCAGTACTGCCGCAAATCCATGTTGGGATTTTTAAACTGGGAACAGTGATGGTCTGTAGTAGGGCCCCTAAGATGACTTTCAGGAGAGTTGCTGGGGAACTGCACTCTACGAGTTAAATACTATTGCTGAATCTCATTGCATATGAAAACAAGAGGGCTGCACTCATCTGAACGTGCATACATTATAAGGGTGCTTCAGGGGCCAATTCACACAACATATAAGGTCCAGCGCATGCACTCATTCACTAAACAGCAATTTCAAAACTCAAAGAATGTAATAGTTTTTCTAAAAAGCACCTAACCTAGGCTATAATATTGGGGGTTTAGTTACAGTATATGATCATACATTGCATAAGCCTGCCACAATGCCAATATATCCCATTTTAAGAAGGTCCTATCTTAGCAAAAGGACTGTTTGTAGGTCTTCTTTCACTGCTCTTATGAGATAAATTTGCTTACTTGGGAAATCCTTCATCCTGTAGTTCTCAGTAGTGCAAGGTTAAATAGGGACCTGGAATGAGGCAACTCTAACAGGGAGGGGTGCAAAACAGGGAATTGGCCTGTACTCCAGAATATATTTATATATGGAAACAAGAGGGCTGCACTTACCTGACCATGTATACATTACAAGCATACTGCTGGAATTGCACTGAATACCTTGGCTGTGCATCATGAGATTCCAGAAAGCATCAAGAGCACACTACTCATGTGTTGAATGGAGTGGATATAACATTGAAAGGCAGGGGTATATCACAAGTAAGGGTCATTGAGTTTTCCTGTGGGCTTCTCAAAGATTCTTAATATATTACACACCCTTGGTGACTGGATTTCTCTGGGGATAATCATAAGTGAGTATACTGGGATATTTTTTTTTCTGATCTACTTTCTGGTTCCTGAGTTTATACTGGGTCCCTCCACTCCAGACACATTGTATATATAGTTATCAGTCATATATGAGTATGTCTTAATATTTAGCTTTTATAATTTTGTTTTGCTTTAAAAAAAATCTTCTATGTGACAACAAAACTAGTTGTTTTTTTTTTTTAGCTTTACCTTGTTTTATATGTTTATATTACGGACAACTTATGGAGATAAATAAACCAATAACCTCTGACGATATTAAAGTAGCAATACATAAGTTACAGTTAAGTAAAGCTCCCGGTCCAGATGGCTACTCAAATAAATTTTACAAGATATTTAGGGATACTCTTTCTGAGCGCCTTGCCAGGATATTTAATGAGATAGTGGAGAATCGCACATTTCCCAAGGAGATGCTTCAAGCAAATATTGTCCCAATTTTGAAACCGGACAAAGATCCAGCTAAATTGGCAAATTATCGCCCAATATCTCTCCTTAATGGAGACGTAAAAATCTATGCTTCGATTTTAGCAGACCGCTTAAAAATCTGTATTCCCGCTTTGATACATCAAGATCAAGCAGGATTTATACCTGGCAGAGCAGCCTCTGGAGGCCTTAGGAAGAATGTCCCTCTTCTGACCCTGTCATTGGATGCTGAGAAAGCGTTTGACAGGGTTAGATGGGACTTTTATGGGGAATGCACTTAAGTCGTATGGCATTGTGGGAGTGGTTTACGATGCTATTATGGCATTATACACTATGCCCTCTGCTAGGACCATAGGACCAGGAATAGAGGCAGACTGGTTTAATATTAAGAATGGTACTAGGCAGGGCTGCCCTCTGTCTCCGCTACTCTATGTTTTAACCATAGAGCCTCTGGCAGAAGATATTAGGATAAATGAGAAGATTAAGGGACTTAGGCTCAATAATGTAGCACATAAGATCAACCTATACGCAGATGATCTCATGCTTATGATCCAGAATCCCAGATCCTCGCTACCGGAATTGATAAAAATATTGGCCCAATATAGTGAATACTCAAATTATAAATTAAATACAAACAACACTACAATAATGACAACTAACTTATCTAATGAAGAAAAGTATTTTATTAAAATGTCTTATGACTTTGTTTGGGTAAAGGATAATACTATTTTTCTTGGTATTAAAATTCCAAGAAATATAAAAAAAAATAATAGAGGTTAACTTTCTTCCACTTATAAAATCTACAAATAAGATCTTAAAAGAATGGGTTAGTAGAGAGATTTCCTGGATAGGGCGTATAAACACCATTCGCTCATATATTCTGCCTAAATGGAATTATCTTTTTAGAATGATACCTATACAAGTTCCAACTCCATGGTTAAAAATGATACAATCAGCTTTTTCCAAATTCATTTGGAAGGGGAAAAAAACGAGAATAAGCTTACAGTTATTATCTAAGAAAAGAAAAGATGGCCTTGCCGCCCCTAATATAATAGAATATCATAATGCCTGTATGCTGGCACACGCCGCTAACACCTTAAGTAGTGATCAAAAAGATCAAGCATGGTATCAAATAGAGCAATCCTTAGTAGAGACAAATAACTTACCTGCTTTATTTTGGACAACAAGGAAGCAGGAAAATAAGAATAACTTAGTACACCCAGAAAATTCTACTATTATAGATAACATTCTGAGATATTGGTATAAGATTAAGAAGAAACTTAAAATAGAATATAGACTGTTTCCTTTTTTACCCTTAGAGGTAATTAAGGGGAACATTGAGGATATTAATATTAGGGGATGGATACAAAAGGGAATTACGAATATACAAGAGATTATAGACAGAAAGGAAATTAAGTCATTTAATAAGTTACAATTAGAGTTTGGGATCGATAGCAAGGAGATATTCACATATTTAAGAATCAAGTTTTATTTGGCGAAATTTATGGATTTCCAGCTTAATAAAAACATCAGTAATTTAAAAAAGATTCTGGAAACTCATAGAGTCAAAGGTCATATTTCTAGATGTTATGAGTTTCTAGGGGACTCTCAGAAGCTTTCTGTCTGGAAATCTAAAATAATGTGGGAAAAAGATCTACATATTGTAATCCCTGAGCAAGACATGATAGTTGCGATTGTTAAGGTCAATAAATCGGTACACTGTTTGAATATAGTAGAGAATTTTTATAAACTTACGAACAGATGCTATATGATTCCAGAAAAGTTGGCTAAATTGTACAAAGATCCGAATCATCTTTGTTGGCGATGTGATGATGGGAAAGGAGATTATCTCCATATATGGTGGCACTGTAAATCTTTAAGTAAAATATGGAAGTTTATATACCAACAGATTTACAATGTTTGCCAGATATATATACCTTTCACGCCCCAAAGTTTTCTGTTACATCAGGGATGGCCCTCTATGCCTACTGAGAAAGTTATGCTGATAATACATATTCTGATGGCAACCAAGATAGTTCTAGCCAGATATTGGAAAAGTAATAAAGCTCCAGATTGGATTGAAATTAAAAAACAAGCAATATATCAATGTAAAATGGAAAGTGGAATAATCCAAGGAAATTCTGTTGGTTTGAGGAAATTCTGTACTTGGGAAAAAATGGTGGATAAGTTTATTGCTAGTAATTATAGCTTATAATATAGAAGGTTGGTGCAGCCCCCATTGTGCGTCTGATCCTGGAGGGATACTAGCAAAAATGTACTTAACAATTTAGGAAAGTTATAAGGGGATGGAAATATGCTAGTTCCACGGGATGGTATGTGTGAATGGTATGAATTTTGGTTTTAATGTTTCCTCTATTTTGATATTCATGTTTTCCATAGATATGGTTACTCTGTACTGAGGTACTCTGGCAATGATATAGAAGTATATCTATGGATATAAGTATGTAAGATATATACATATATTGATTGAATTAATGTTTTTTTTTATTAATTCTTGCATCCTGTTTTAACTGAAAACATTTCTAGGTGTAATTTTTGAAATGTCTATAGAGGAATTGTATGTATGTTTTTGTAATTCTAATATGGAAAAAAACTTTTTTTTTGTTTAATTCGAGTTTTATTGTTATTTCTCAACGTATAACGGGGATACAGAAGGCAAGAAGGGAGGGTAAGGTATGCGGTTGTGGTTCGTACATTTTATACAGCAATGTCGAAATAGACAAATATACATCGATCCCCATTGTTCTTTGCATATTGGTACCGCTGATATTGTCTCATCATTTTGTATTACACGAAACCTTGGTGCATGGTTGGTGACTAGTGTCCCCAGAAATATTGGGGGGTAGGGAATGGTGGGGAGAGCGGGGAAGTACTATATACATGGGGAGTGGTGGGGGGGGGGGAGGTACAAGGTATCTTTTATTGTTATTACTGTTCCGTCTATTGTGGATTATTCTGTACTAATGCCCAGTGTTTTAGCCATGGTTCCCATATGTTTAGGTATGTAGTGTATTTGCCTATTGTGGACCAATGTAGCATTTCCATTTCTCTCATGTGCTCTACCCTTTCTATCCATTGTTTGGCTGTGGGTGGTACATTTTGTTTCCAGTGGACCGGTATAAGGTTGTTTGCTTCTCCCAGAAGGAGCCATAGTAGGCGCTGACTCTTCATACATTGAAAGGAGTGTGGCCATCCTAGCAGAATTTGGGAGGGGTTAGGGAGTGTGGTAGTTTTATGATCTCATCGATCTTGGAGGTCACTTCTGCCCAGTATGTTCTCATGAGTGGACAAAACCACCACAGGTGTTCCATACTGCCCACCTCTCCCCCGCACCTCCAGCATTGTTCGCTAACTGTTTGCCAATATAGATGAAGTACCTCCGGGGTTCTATACCACCTAGTGATACGTTTATAGAAGGACTCTTGTCTTCATAGGCTACTGGAGGTGTGCATGGGTTTTGTGAAGACATATGCCCAGTCCTGGTGTGACATATGGATGTGAAGTTCCTTCATCCATTTACGTTGGTATGCTAGGGTCTCTTGAGCATTATCATTAGTTTGGATGAGTTTATAAATTTGTGATAGGGTGCGTTTTATCGGTTGTGTGGTGGTGCATAATTGCTCAAAGGGGGTTGAACCTCTTGGGTTCCAATATGGTAGTACCGCTTGAGTGATAGAGTGTCTTAGTTGTGCGCATCTCATAGCTTCCATGAGCGAATGGTGGCCTCTCGTAATTTGGGGTTGCTTGACTTTAGGGGGTGTATCTCCTGTCAGCAAGTCTCCTATTTGTGGGTTTTGTATTCCCCATAGTTTTAGTATAGTATCTGCCCCTCTGCCTCCTAATATATCCGGGTTGTGGTTTAACGGGTATAATGGAGATATGCCCGGTGACAGTTTCCAGGTATTTTTGTGTAATCTCCACTTCTTTAGAATGTGGGGAATAAGGGGGTGTGTCATGGTGGTCAGCCGCTGAAGTTGGCATGTCTGCCAAGGGAGGGATGGTAAAGGAGCCTGTGCATACATTTGTTCTATGTCGTACCACGCTTTTTTGTGTTTTATATCTATCCATTCCCTGAGTCTAGTGAAAAGGACTGCTATGTAGTAGTTGTACATATGGGGTAGTCCGACACCTCCTTTCTTTTTATCCCGTGTGAGTATGTCATATGCCAGTCGGGATTTTTTATTTCCCCAAACAAACGTAAGGAAGATGTTTTTCAGTGTGTGGAAGAACTGGCGTCCGAGCTCGATGGGGAGTGTTTGAAATGTATATAAAACTTTTGGCAGTATCATCATCTTAATGATGTTGACTCTTCCAAAAAGGGAAAAGTGGGGTTTGTCCCAGTGTTTGAGTTGTGATTTAATGTTATCCAATAGGGGAATGTAGTTCATTCTATAGAGGCTTGTCGTTGTGGGTGCGAGTTTGATGCCTAGATATGTTAGGCCTGTGTTTGCCCATCGATAAGGGTAATTGTGGCTTATGTGTTTGAGTTGGGTCGGTTTTAGGTTGATGCCCATTAGTTCGCATTTATCAGCGTTTATTTTGAAATTTGAATATGTACTGAAGTGTTCTATTTCGCTCTGAAGATGCGGGAGGGAGCGCTCAGGGTGTGTGAGTGTTAGGAGTACGTCATCTGCGAAAGCAGATACTTTTACTTCCTGGTCTCCTGCCCTGATGCCTTTAATGTTGGCATTTGCCCTGATGGCGTTCAGAAATGGTTCCATCACCAGAACGAATAGTAGTGGCGACAGAGGGCACCCTTGTCTTGTGCCATTACCTATGGCAAAGGGGGGAGAGTCTTGCCCATTGACTCCAATTGTGGCTGATGGTCCTTTATATAGCGTTCTCACCCATCGTATGTAATTGGGGCCGATTCCTGGGGTTTCAAGGGTGGTGAATAGGAAGGTCCAGTCTACTCGGTCGAACGCCTTTTCAGCGTCCACCGAGAGGAGTATTGTCGATACCCTGGTGGTAGAGGCACCATATATGAGGTTGAGTAGTCTTGTGGTATTGTCTCTCGCCTCCCTTCCAGGGATGAAACCCGCTTGGTCTGTATGGACGAGGTCAGGCAGTAGTGTCTTGAGTCGGTTGGCAAGAATTTTTGCAAGCAATTTAACATCGAGGTTAATTAGGGAGATGGGTCTATAACTACCACACAGGCTCTGGTCCTTGCCGGGTTTTGGCAGGTTTGTTATCGATGCTTTCAGCATCGGGGGTGGTAATTCGGTAGTGGTTAGTAGATTGTTAAGTACTTCTAGATAGTGGGGAGATAGGATGTGTTGGAAAGATTGGTAATATCTGTCCGTTAGGCCATCTGGTCCCGGGCTTTTACCCTTAGGAAGTGTTTTAATTGCTCGCTGCAATTCTTCCAGCTGGATGTGGGAGTCTAATATGGTTGACTGGTGTGAGTCTATTGTTTTTTGGGTATGGGAGGAGATGTATGTTTTAATGTCATGGGAAGTACCTCTTTGGTGCTCTAGGTTATATAGGTTACTATAGTATTCCCGGAAGATTTTGGCTATGTCCTCTGTTTTGTCTTTGCGTGTACCGTCTTGCGCCTTTATGTGGGATATGTATGTTTTTTGGTGCTTTTCTTTTAGGGCTCTGGCCAGGAACTTCCCACTCCTATTACCATGTGCGTAGTATGTTCCCCTGGTTAGAAGTACTGCTCTGTGTGCCTGCATCGTAAGGATATTGCGTAGATCCATTCTCAATGCCGTTAGCTTGTTATACGCCTCCACTGAGGGGTCGGTTTTATGTTCCATTTCTGCTCTAGCTATTGCTTCTGTGAGTGATTTGATCTTTGCTTGGCGTTCTTTTTTTATACGTGCACCGCACTTAATCAGTATGCCTCGGGTGATACCTTTGTCTGCCTCCCATACCCAGGTATCTGCGGTGTCTTTGTTTTTGTTTTCAAGAAAGTATCTAGGGAGGGAATTATTGAGGTCATCAGTCACTCTTGGGTCGTCCAAGAGCGATTCATTTAACCGCCACTTGTTGGTGGGTGTGCATGTTCCTGTAATGGATAGTGTGAGGAACACTGGGGCATGGTCTGACCATGTGATGTGGCCAATTGATGCTTCCTTTAACAGGTGTAAGTGCCTATGTTCTAAGAGGAACATATCCAATCTGGAATAACTATGGGCCACCTGTGAATAGTAGCTATAGTCCCTCTCCTGTGGGTGGGATATTCTCCAGCAGTCCACCAGCTGGTGGGCATGGAGGGATCTTTGAAATAAAGCCCTTTGGTGTATCTGTGTGTCTTTACTGGTTGTGGAGCTGTCCATAGAGTGGTCTAGGACCATGTTCCAGTCTCCCCCTAAAACTATTATCCCATTAGCAAATTTGTGTAGTTTCCTAAGACATGAGTTGGCAAATGATACTTGTTTGGTATTTGGGGCATATATAGTTGCTAGTGTCACCAGTGTGTTATTCAGTGAGCCCTTAATAAATAGGTATCTTCCCAAGTGGTCTGTTTTGATTTCACTCGGGGTGAAGACTATGCGTGGTGATATTAAGATGGCTACTCCTCTCGCTTTGCCCCCGTGATAGTTGCTGAAGAATGCTTGTCCTATTGTTTTTGCCCTTAGTTTAGGGGTTTGATCCCCCTTTAAATGCGTTTCCTGTAAGAAAACGACATCAGCCCGTTGTCTGTCTATTTCTTGGGTTAGTACTGTACGTTTCTCTGGAGTATTAAGTTCCCTGACATTTAGGGACATTATTTTGAGATCAGCCATTGGGGGTCAGGTGGTAGTGATGGCGTGTCTCCTCTGGGTGGTAATGCTTACACTTGTACCTTCGGGGGTCAGAGGGGTGTATGGGGGGATGTAAACTTGGAATGCTATGTACAATGAGCATGTGGGTAACATGCATCTACCAGATGGTGTCTAGCGCGCTAGGCTCTGTGTGAGTCCTACGTGCTCTCTGCCACACCTCTCGGGGGTTACGGGGTCTTGGTTGTCCAGAACTTGGCCTGTAATCTGATTGGTAAATTTATCATTCTAAAAGCGTTTCCTATAGTGTGGCCTGTGTTTTCTTATGCTAACTCGTTATAAGGTTTGAAATGTGGGTTTCTATCCCCTAATTTCGCGCAGCCAGGGCCCGAACCCCAGGGAGGGTGTAGGCGGTGGCCGCACGAAAGGCAGTTTAAATCTACAATATGATAATCAATATTCAAGTCACGACAAACGGCATACAACTTTCAGTCATATACGAAAGAGCATCCAGGTGCTTCAGAAGTCTGCTTAACATAATAAAGGATATATTGGGTCCCTTAGGTGGGTCTGCTTGTGGTGCCTCTGGGTGACGTGGTCTGTTCATTGCCCGATGGGATACACCTTCTGCGCTTCTTCGGGGTTCTTTGCCATTTATTTTTCTGAGAGGCGTGTGATGTCTGTCCCAGTGTTAGCCCTGTCCAGTCCTCCACTGCGGCCTTTGGTAGTTTTAGGGCTTGCTGGAAGGCTTGGACCTCCGCAGGTGTCGAGATAGAGTACGTTGTCCCTTGCTGAGTGACCACAAGAGCGAAGGGATATGCCCATCTGTATCTAATGTTCATGTCCGAAAGGGCTGTTGTTATGGGTCTGAGTGCTCTCCTCGCTATGAGGGTCGATTGTGCCAAGTCTTGGAAAATCAGCACTTTATGGTCGTCATGTTTGATTTCTCTGAGGTGCTTAGCTTTTTGCAGGATTGCTTCTTTGAGTGGGAAGTGGTGGATTTTACAGATAATATCCCTCGGTTTGTCCTGGGGCAGTGCCCGAGGTCTAAGCGCCCTATGTGCGCGGTCAAATTTAATGACTGTGTCAAGAGGCCTGCCCAGTATCTTGTTAAAGAGGCCAGTGAGTAGGAGTATGATATCTTCTGTCTCCCCCTGCTGTGTTTCAGGGAGACCCCTTATCCTGAGGTTGTTTCTCCTGCCTCTATTGTCCAAATCCTCTATTTTTCTTTGTAAGAATAGGATGGCTTCATTGTGGGTTTGCTGGAGGGATTGTATGTTTGTGAGATGCAGAGCACTTGCCTCCCCTTCTTCTTCTAGTGTCTGTACCCTGTGGCCTATTTGGCTTACCTCTTCGTGGAGCGATTGTAGTTTGTCCCCAAAGCTCCTCTCCATCTTGGAAAACATCAGTTCCAGATCTAGTTTAGATGGTAGTTGTGAGAGTAGGGTTTTTAGGTCGTTACCCTCTAATGAGCTTTCTGAGGGTGCAGGGCTAGAAGGTGCGCTGTGCGCGGGAGATTTCTCTACCTCCGCCATCTTGGATTTGCTCTCCGGCTCCGGTTTTTCTCCGAAATACCGTCGGAGGGAAGTTTTGGACGTGGTAAGTGGTACCGCTGGGGTAGTGTTTGCCTGTGCTCGAGGTTTTTTCGATGCCATGTCGTCTTAGCTGCCGGGGATGCTGCTTATAAGGCCTGTTCTGGACGGAGCTCAGCTCTCATGCGGCCATTCACTCCGGTGACCAAGCCACGCCCCCCGGAAAAAAAACTTTTGAAGAAATAAAAATATATAAAAAATAGATATGGGTTGGAGGGAGAAGGATAAGGGTAGGACACAAGTATTTGGGGCTAACAGAAATATAAATCAAGAAAATCTGGTAAGTTGGTATCAGAAAAACTAGCTGGTCAGTTCATGTGGACAGCCGAAAGCAGCCAAGTGCTCTATTAACTCACATATTTAGTCTTGAAATTGACATGAGAGCTTACATTTCATCATTATGCAATAGTGTAAAAACTTATTTTTAAACCTGCGGAGTTTGTCACTAAGTGCAGATAACTGTTTTTAGTGTAATTTTGTTTATACACTAGGACTGAATAATATATGCAATGCAGCCATCTAGGAGTGATGGTAGTTTGAGCACACGGCTAACAAGTTTTTATAAGTAGATACAATGAATTATACTGAAGAATGTTGGATCATGAAATCACACAAGAGGATTTAAATATCAAAAGCAATTATCAGAATCCTACATCAGATTATTTAATTATAGAGGGAGACTTGTTTTCTTTGGATATTTATCACAATGAAAATATAACACATGGTCGCCCCCTTTCAATCTTGAAATGCCAAATGAGAGACGAAAGTAAGATATGTCCTGGGACTAGATCCAAGAAAATTAATATATCCTGCTGTATCTGGCGTAATAATATATACTGGAATACCCCATGCTCGCTCCTGGTTTTAAAAATACCTTGTCTTGTTTGTCTGGTATAGGCCTTTCTCTCTTGGGTATACGAAGAAGAATCATATTATTGGAGATGTGATTTATTTCTGTTCTGTTGCCCAATTTGCAAATAACATTCGTAGCCTTTTTTAGACTTTAGATGCACCCATAACTATCAAAGTAAAGTGGTCCTGTTGCCGTGTCCCTGTCTGCTTAATTGCGCAAATGAAAACATTGACGTTTTGCAGAAAAGGCAATGGTTTCATTGCGGTGTTAACATAGTCACAGGATGACAGCCACTAGAGCCACGGCCACAGTTATAACTGAGTTAAACTAGTTAGAGGTCAAATGACTCTCAGTGATAGTGCACTGCCTCCCAATACTTTCCTATGGGGAAGTATGGATTGGCTAAGATAATTCAGACATGATCACGATCAGGGAAGTGGTGCGCCAGCATGCAGCAGGATGTAAGGTAAGTTGAAACACTTGCAAGAGGGGTGGACACCTACGTAGGTTTGCATCCCCATGTTATAACACACCTCCCAACAATTCAAATGGACAAAGAGCAACATTTGTATTTTTTATGTGTGAATGAAGGTGTGGCCAGAGGCAGCAGAGAAAGTACCATACTGACTGAATGGGCTCATTCCAGTGCCTCCAACCCCCAATTGAGCACTTGAAGGGTGAAGGAGGACTGTTTGCTCTGTGTGTATGCATTTGGCAGTGTATGTGTCTATTAGACAGTTTGTGTTTATGTATTAGACAGTTTGTGAGTATGAGAAAGTTGGTGTGTGCTGTTGTATGTATGTATTACATGTATCTAATCGTCACATATTTCAGTGCATGTTAGGCAGTTTGTGAGTATATGTCTATAAAGCAGTTTCTGTGTGTGTACCAATGTGTGTATGTATTAGGCAGTGTGTGTGTGTGTGTGTGTGTGTGTGTGTGTGTGTGTGTGGTAGTTTGTGTGTATTAGGCAGTGTGTGAAAGTGTATTTATTAGGCAGTGTGTGTTGGTGTATTTATGTATTGCCAGTTTATGTGTGTGTGTGTGTGTATGTATTTTTGCAGTGTACATGTGTGTATGATTATATATATATTAAACAGTGTGTGTATATATAAGGTATTTCGTTTTTAGTGAATAAACTTGTGACTCAATGGAACTATCCCATGAGGGGGCAGCAATATAGATCTTTGCCTAGTGTGGCACAATTCCATGCACTGGCCCAGTGTGTCTGTTTTTGTTTATAGCTCTGTGTCTATGTATATCAATGTGTGTATATAAATGTATGTGTGTACATGAATGTAAGTATATGTGAATATAAATGTATGTAAATATATATGTATTGATGAATATGTGTATGTGTGGTAATTTGTGTGTATTTATTAGGCAGTGTGTGTTGGTGTATGTATGTATGTATTGGCAGTTTATGTGTGTGTGTGTGTGTGTGTGTGTGTGTGTGTGTGTGTGTGTGTGTGTATGTATTTGGCAGTGTGCATGTGTGTATGATTATATGTATTAAACAGTGAGTGTATGTATAAGGTATTTCGTTTTTAGTGAATAAACTTGTGACTCAATGGAACTATCCCATGAGGGGGCAGCAATATAGATCTTTGCCTAGTGTGGCAGAATTCCATGCACTGGCCAAGTGTGTCTGTGTTTGTTTATGGCTCTGTGTCTATGAATATCAATGTGTGTATATAAATGTATGTGTGTACATGAATGTAAGTATATGTGAATATAAATGTATGTAAATATATATGTATATATGAATGGCAATTTGTTGATGTAATTTCCCTAACAAAAGTTGTTTTTTTACAGTTGTGGGGGGAAGGGTTATCAAAATAGAGTTCTGCTCCGGGTTCCATATAACCTAGGTACACCACTGTACCAGTGGTCTCTTCTAATGGCAGGCCATAACAAAATAGTTTACTCTGGGCTAGTGTGACCTGTTGGGCATTATACACTATGTCGTCTGGTTGGAGAGATAAAAATACCTCTCAAGAACGTGATGTCAAAATGAAAGTTGGAAGTTATATGAGGAGATCGTATGTGGCAAAAAAGTTACCCGTTGAGCTGTTACAGCTTTCAGTGTTTTCTGCCAACATAGGGAGTTACATACTTCTGTTGGTTATATGAAGAATCGCAGGAAACAGGAAATTGGGGGAAACTAACCAGGGAACTGCAATTTAAATGAATTAAAGGTACATTAATTTACATTGCCATAATTAAAAAAAAAAAATCTTAGTAAAATATCTTTGTCATAATACACCATCTCTTTTTTATATATTCATGTATTTTTACATGAGGGGACAATGTCTTCATCCATAGAGACCAGTTTTTCATGAATTGCTCAGTGGTTTCATAAAAGGCAGTCATTGTTTTTTTCCATTCTAATCAGGACTTGCGTCCCAACATCTAGCTAAGCATATTCCCATGGCTGTACATAGTTGAAAGCTAGGCTTATTAGCTGACATGGGAAGGGATACTTCCATGTTGTCTCTGTTTAAAAATGTTTATCTTATTTTAAACCTGAGTGTCTCAATTTAGGAAACCATTACTTGTCTTGAATGAACTATCAACCAGAAGAAAAAGGCTTTGTTGTAATCCTAATAATTTATCGGCAAATAATTTCTGTATGCATCGAATCAGTGTTTGTCAACTTCAGCCCCCATTTAAAAGTGCAGAACACTGTTTTGAAGCAAAGGATGCATATCTAGCCTATAGACATATCAATAAATAGCCATTTTGAACATAGATTGCTTTACAGACAAATGTAAACATTACAATTATGCAAATGTAACATTTTTTTTATTTTTAACGTATTTGTTCATTCTACTTTGCCTTTATCTTGTATTATTTTACACATGGTCTGAAATATTAGTATAAAAGGAAAATGCATTTTGTTTACAAACAGTAGGTATGACAAAAATAAATAAATAAAAATGGTCAAATAGCTTGCTTATAGTTGTACTTGCAGGGACCACTAGTGCAGCTTAATGAAAATGGCAACTGGATGTAAAAATAATGTCTGTATTTATGCATAATACCCACACAAAGTAAATACAGTTAAACTATACACTTCTAAAATAAAAGTATTTAAAACTTCTAAAGTAAACTTTATCCATTCCTGGAAATGCTAATGTGATGCTAAAAGTGAAATAGTCCATTCACTAAAGGAATGATATGGTCAATCTAAAACGTCCTGTTTGGAAGCCAGAGGTCAGCTTATTTATTTTTATTTTTTTTATCAAGTTTGAAGGCACTGGCTTTTGGCACAGAAATTTGTTACAGTACAGCTTGGTAATCATAACTAGAGTATAGTAAGTGAGGCTTAACGGACTTGATGTCATACTGCAAAATACAGATGTATCGTAAAATAGAGAGTTTAAAATCAAGTTACGGAACCTTTTTTATTCCACTGCACACATACTCACCAAAGGGCCAATAAAATCTTCTCTCTGGTTTGAGAGTCTTGGGGTAGAGGAATCCATCTCCATGATTTTAGCTGAACCTGGAATATTTATGAAAATTGTATTACTCACTCAATAGAATGCATAGGCTAGTTCTGGAATTCACATATAGAGCATATAGTGAAATGTAAAGTTGAATGGTGTGATAGTCACTTAGCACACCACATTACATTTAAGTCAATATTCAAACAATATATATTATCCAAAGAAGTTGCTATGATGTTTAACAATGAAAAATGATGTGAAGTAGCACATGCTATGCTTGCACTTTCAATATTTATATAGGAAAGAAAGCCTTTAGATCCACCAGGTTGCTTATATTCCATATATGCGAGTGGCAAGGTAATGGGATCCCATCCTCCTGTTCCACAATCGTTAAAGGGATTATTTCTACTTACATTTAAAGCATGTTTTATTTTGAGATTTGTTTTGTAGCATGACCAGAAAAAAAACAGTAAGGTTCCTCAAACATCTGTTGTGCCCAAAGTGCAGGAGAAAAGTCTATTTTCTATCTGCAGTACACAATAAACCCACGGAGTCAGTAAAAGAAAAAAAAGTTCTGATCGAGGAAGCGCATGCTTAATTGTAATAAATATATGGAAAACAAACTTCTTAACTTCTTTAATCAGGGTTTGAACCTATACCTGGTTTATCACAAAACCGTAATATGGCATAAAACAGATGCAATGTGCTTGACACAAATTTTAATGTTTAATTAGTGTGTTCTATACAAGCATTGAGGCCTAGGCTCCAAATTTTGTTGGAGCAGTAGCCCTCATTCTTTGAACAAAGCGATGGCTGGTGGTTTAAAAAAAATATAAAAACACTGCACACCTGAAATTTGGCTGCTATCCAGTTTTTGTCAACCCAACCGTTTGTCCTGTTGGAAAAGTTAATCTACACAAGGTATACTGGCTGTACAGGACCAATTGTTTTAGCTTTTAAGTGCATGCAGTGTGACTGCAGAAATATTTTTCCTGAAACTAACATTTTTAACTTCAGCTCAAGTGAATGTAAAAAGTGAGATATGTGCCCACTTTATGCAAACTTTTAATAACCTTTGGATATTAGGATGGTAAAAATGAGAAGTTGCGCCTTAGACTAGTTCCATAATACACTGATCAGCCACAACATTAAAACCACTGATAGATGGAGTGAATAACATTGATTATATCATTACCATGGCACATGTCAAGGGGTGAGAAATATTAAGCAACCAGTGAACAGTCAGTTCTTTAATTTCATGTGTTGAAAGCAGGAAAAATGGATGAAAAGATCTGAATGACTTCGACAATGGCCAAATAACAATGGCTAGATGACTGGGTTAAAGAATCTCCAAAATGGTAAGTATTGTGGGGCATGCAATGGTTAGTACCAACAAAAGTGGTGCAAGGAAGGACAACCGGTGAACCGACATGTATGGAGCAAAGGCTAGTGCTGAAAAACTTAATTCTGGACATAAAAAAAAGATGTCAGAACACACAGTGCATCACAGTTTGCTGTGTATGGAGTGGCTATGATAACCCCTGTCTACCAACGAAAGCACATTTAATAAGTACGTAAGCATCAGAACTGGACCATGGAGCCATGAAAGAAGGTAGCCTGGTCTGATGAATCAGGTATTCTCATAGATCAGGTGGCCGGTGGAGTCAGTATTTTGCTCTGAGCAATGTTCTGCTGTGAATCATTGAGTCCTGGCATTCATGTGGATGTTTCTTTGACACATACCAACAACCTAGAGATTGTTGCAGACCACGAACACCCCTTCATCACAGTGGTGTTCCCTGATGGCAGTGGGCTCTTTCAGCAGGATAATGTACCCTTAACACTGCAAAAAAATAGTTCTTGGTTTGAGGAACATGACGAATAGTGCAAGGTGCAATCTGATTGAGCATCTGTGGCATGTGCTGGAACAGCAAATCCAATCCATTGATCCCCAACCTCATATCTTGCAGTACTTAAAGGATCTGAGGTGCCAGATACAGCAAGACACGTTCAGTGGTGTTGTGATGTCCATGCCTTGGTGCATCAGAGCTGTTTTGGCAGCATGGGGAGGACCTACACGATATTTGGCAGGTGGTTTTAATGTTGTGGTTGATCACCATATATACAATATGATTATTCTCAATGAACTCAATGAACACAAGTCAGAAGTGTATATGATTGTAACACTGTATTAAAGGGACACTCCGGAAACACTTCCTTGGGAAAGTACTTTATTAGTTTTTTGTGTTCTTTTTTTTTTTATTTTATAAAAAGTGCAAATTTGAAGCTTGTCAAATACGCAGGTGGATGTAACATCACTCATATAAATAAATTCTACCATTGACAGAGAAATGAATTCACAGGGGACACTGCACCCGCAGAACTAACACAAATCACAAACGACAGACTCCTGACATAAGCTGCACTGCTGACTATGTGGTGCATCATCCAGCCTTTGAATATGCACGTGGTGGGGAAAACAGGGGAGAAGAGATATTGAAAATGCAAAAAGGGGAAAAATATGTGGAGATGATACATAAATATCCGTGCATGCACTCAGACTGAGATCAACTAGAAGGGGCAATGAGAGATAACATTTGAGGGTATGAGGGGGAAATTGTAAAAATACGAGATGAAGTAGGCATAGGCGTGCGCATTAGGGTGTGCACTCTAAAGCACAAACACACGCCGCATGTGTATATATGTACACATACACATATATACATATATATATATACACACACACACATACACTACTGTGTGTGTGTGCTGTTAGTGTGTTTGTGCTGTATGTTTGGAGGGATTGTGGAGGTGGGGGCAGATTAGTAAATATCCCCCCTCCCTTCTTACCTTATGTAGGGAGGGGGGATCCTTGCTGCCATGTGCCATCCCTCGTGGTCCAGTGGAGAGTGAACTCTAGCCTCGGGGCTAGAGTTACTTCACGAGATCTGAGCATTGCCGTGGCAATGTTCAGATCTCGTGAGAAGAACTTGGCGGAGCTGCTGCCTAGAGCTCCCCGGGACCTCTTGCCTCCCTCTATGCTGCTGTGGGCTGGTGAGGTAGATCTTTGATCTCCCCGCCAGCCCATGGAGGCTTAGAGTAGAGCCAGCAGATAGCGCAGACTCTGCGTGAGCCGACAGGGGAGATCCGGAGATCTCCGGAGAAGTCCAGGGGAATAAAGTGTGGAACTCTCCCATGTAATGCTGCGCACACACATTGACACACATACACAGACACACACATATATATACGCATGCACACACATACTCAGACACACACATACAGACACACATACAGACACACACATACAGACACACACACACACTCACAAACACACACTTACAGACACACACGCTTACGGGGACACACACACACACACACACTCACAGACACACACATACATTCACACTCACTCACAGACACACACTTACAGACACACACACATACACTCAGACACACACACACATACCCACATACACTCACAGACACACACACAGACACACATACATTTACAGACACACAAATACACTCACAGACACTCACACACACACACACACACACACACTCACAGACACACACATACTCAGACACACACACATACACTCACAGACACACACACATACACTCACAGACACACACACATTGACACACATACACAAACACACACATATATGTACTCGTGCACACACATATTCAGACACACACTTACAGACACACACCCATACACTCACACACACTCACACAGCCACACAGTTACAGACACACACACATACATTCACACACACACTCACTCACTCACAGACACACACTTACAGACACACACACATACACTCAGACACACACACACACTTACAGACACACACAAATACACTCACACACACACATACACACATACACTCACAGACTCACACACACACACACACACACACACAAACACACATACATACTCAGACACACACATACACTCACAGACACACACATACACACATACAGTAGTGGGGAAAGTGATGGAAACCATGTTAAAGGATAGGATTGATGAACATCTAAAAACACATGGATTTCAAGATCAGAGACAACATGGGTTTACTTCAGGGAGATCATGCCAAACAAATCTTATTGATTTTTTTGATTGGGTAACTAAAATTATAGATCAGGGTGGTGCAGTAGACATTGCTTACCTAGATTTCAGTAAGGCTTTTGACACTGTTGCACATAGAAGGCTTATCAATAAACTGCAATCTTTAAGTTTGGATTCAAATATTGTTGAATGGGTAAGGCAGTGGCTGAGTGACAGGCAACAGAGGGTTGTAGTTAATGGAATATATTCGAAGCTTGGACTTGTCACCAGTGGGGTACCTCAGGGATCTGTACTTGGACCCATTCTCTTTAATATTTTTATTAGTGATATTGCAGAAGGTCTTGATGGTAAGGTATGTCTTTTTGCTGATGATACTAAGATATGTAACAGGGTTGATGTTCCAGGAGGGATAAGCCAAATGACAAATGATTTAGGTAAACTAGAAAAATGGTCAGAATTGTGGCAACTGACATTTAATGTGGATAAGTGCAAGATAATGCATCTTGGACGTAAAAACCCAAGGGCAGAGTACAGAATATTTGATAGAGTCCTAACCTCAACATATGAGGAAAGGGATTTAGGGGTGATTATTTCTGATGACTTAAAGGTAGGCAGACAATGTAATAGAGCAGCAGGAAATGCTAGCAGAATGCTTGGTTGTATAGGGAGAGGTATTAGCAGTAGAAAGAGGGAAGTGCTCATGCCATTGTACAGAACACTGGTGAGACCTCACTTGGAGTATTGTACACAGTACTGGAGACCGTATCTTCAGAAGGATATTGATACCTTAGAGAGGGTTCAGAGAAGGGCTACTAAACTGGTTCATGGATTGCGGGATAAAACTTACCAGGAAAGGTTAAAGGATCTTAACATGTATAGCTTGGAGGAAAGACGAGACAGGGGGGATATGATAGAAACATTTAAATATATAAAGGGAATCAACACAGTAAAGGAGGAGACTATATTTAAAAGAAGAAAAACTACCACAACAAGAGGACATAGTCTTAAATTAGAGGGACAAAGGTTTAAAAATAATATCAGGAAGTATTACTTTACTGAGAGGGTAGTGGATGCATGGAATAGCCTTCCAGCTGAAGTGGTAGAGGTTAACACAGTAAAGGAGTTTAAGCATGCGTGGGATAGGCATAAGGCTATCCTAACTATAAGATAAGACTAGGGACTAATGAAAGTATTTAGAAAATTGGGCAGACTAGATGGGCCGAATGGTTCTTATCTGCCGTCACATTCTATGTTTCTATGTTTCTATGTTTCTATGTTTCTATGTTTCTATGTTTCTATGTTACACACACACATACAAATTATTATTTTTTTTATTAAAAAATGTCCACCCAGCCTCCCTACCTGGAGAGCTGGCGTGAACCTGTCCGTGGGGTCCAGTGGGGCGGGCACCTGTCTCCAGATCAGACGCAGCGAGGGAGCGGTGTCCTCTCTGCTGCCTCTCGCCGCGCGGGCTGTCTACAGTAGTTGGGAGCCAGAATATGACATCATATTCCGGCTCCCGACATCAGCAAATGGCGCGTGTCGCGAGGGACCAGAGTTGACACAGCTCCCTCGCCGCGTCTGATCTGGAGACAGGCGTCCGACGGCGGTGGGGGGGCAGAGTGCCTGCAGGAACAGCGTTCCTGCTCAAAAAAAGGAAAAGGAATCCTATTCCTGCAGGACTCAATACATAGTGCGTGCCGCAGGGATTAGGGTGTGCACAGGCACACCCGGCACACCCCGTGCGCACACCTATGGAAGTAGGTATGTAATAGAGGTATACATATCCCTCTTAGGAGGGCAAGGATATAGCATAAGCAAGGAAGCAGGGTGAGATGGAATTTGGAGAGGAAGAAAAGATGGAATGGTGTAAGGATTATGGAATGAGAAAGGGTATGGAGACTAAAAATTGAAGAGATACAAATGGAGTGATGATTGGAGAAGGTAAATGATGAAGGGGTGAGATGGAATGTGGAGGGGAGATGGAATGAAAGGGTGACTAGTGATTGGTGTGAGGAGCTGTGGAAGAAGGGGAAGTATTACTAGTGTTATTTACCAAAGTGAGCTGTAATAAACGTATAGGCAACTTAGATTTGTTTTCCAGTTTGGTTATGTTCACCTTAAATCTGAAATTCACTTTGAATTCTCTTTGAACGACCCTAAGTTTCTGGGGAGGGTATTGGATGAGACTGGATGCTAAGGATGGTATAACTGGATGTTTTTAGAGAACAGGGATGAGTAGTAAGCCAAAAGGCTGGCACAAGGTTTAGTGAGAATAATGAGACTGGAGTGTGTTGGACAGTGGAGAGAGGAATCGAGTATGGGATAGAACTAGGGAAGCAATATTAGGCTACAGGACAGGGAAAAAGTCAAATTGATAACAATTATAAAATGATAATAATAATAGTTTTTATATACTACTCTTATTAGGACAAGCTCCAACAAAATCTGTCTCTCTGTATATTATTTTAATTTATTTATAAAATATTTTACCAGGAAAGATACATTGAGATTTCTCTCGTTTTCAAGTATGTCCTGGGTATATGAGGTTGGACAGCATTGATCTAAGCTATAATGTGTTTTTATCAAGTTTTAAGTTAGTCCCTCTTATTTAATAGAAAATACTTAAGCAATTTCTTTTCATTTTTTTTTTTGCATAAGGCTACACAAAATTAATAACAGAATGATAAATATTGTAATCAAATAAGCCCCTCTCCCCAAGTGAAAAGTAAACAAAATGTCATATTACGCTATTTATTTTGAATTATGTAATGCTGCAGTTTAGAATTTCTCCCAGCTAAGAGATTATATATTTTTTCTCTTTTTTTTTCTAATAAATATGGTTAGCGTTAACCAATGAATAGTTATACTTTTGGTAGATGGGAGCAGTTTTCTTCTATTTTTGGAGAGCAAAAACGGGTGATATTCTGAGGCAAAGTGATAAATAAAGAGCAATCACCATGAAAACCAATAGAATGTCTTAACATTTAGCACTAAGCACCCAAACTAACACCTGTTTAGCCTTGATCAATTTTTCACCATGTATTCTAATCTCTTAGTTGGGTACTTTGCAATTTGGAGCACAATGCTCCATTTAAAAAAAAAAAATGTTGCACTTTTTAATTTGGCCACCACGTGTAAAACTGCATGCTGTATATTTTCAAACATCTGTCTGATAATCTAGATTTTTCCTTAGTGAGTTGTAGAAGTGCTTCATTCACATACATCCTTGCTCTACTCAGGTCTATATGAGGAGTATCACATTTTGAATGAAAATATATTGTGTTGAATAATTACTTTACATGCTTAACTTGTTGAGTAACAGTACTTGTTGTATTGAAAGATCTCATATTTCTTGACAGAAAATATAAATAGCAGTGACGGATACATTGATAGAACTCCAGCGTGCCAACAATGTAATAAAGAACATTTTGAACTTATTAATTACAAAAATTAATTTAAAAAAAAGGAAAAGAAAGTTTAACTTAATGTGTTTGGTTAATAAAGTTAAGATAAAAAAAACCAAAGAATATAAACAACAAAACAAAATAAACTTAAACAAATTAATTTAACAGGGATGCATATTAAATTAATGTTTCACTTTAAACCTCATTGATCTCCCATTGCCATTATGACTACATGAATCATTCTGGAATTAATGCAATAATTATCAATTATTCAGTAATATTTTTTTTTTAGCAATAAAAATCAATTTACCTTGTATTGTGTATTTTTCAGAAATGCAGAACCTGGATTTTTTGGAACTTCCAGCAAAAAATAATATATGACTTATGAATTTTTTTTTTTTTTATCCTGGCATTAAATCCTTCAACTGAGAAAATAAATGAAAGAGTTCAGAGGTAGAACGTCTGACTTTCTCATGAATAAAGATTCAGAGACTGTTTTCTACCTTGGGGACCTGGCTGGAGTGTGGAGATCAAGCAGCATGTGTCTGTCACTCACACTTAGCCTCATGCTGGCAATGAGTTTAAAGACCGAATCTATTTTTATCTTATTGAATCCTAGCATGTCGAAAAGAAGCTGCGTATTGCACTGTCTGTTCCCACACAGATCCTGCAGAAACTGGATGTGATCAGATCGTTTAGTCAGTGTTGGCTTTTTCAGCATCCGACCAGTTTAAATTATTTCAAACGCAGTGCTGCGACTAATTAATCTGTTTTATTGCAATATAATTCCTCGGTTCTGCGGCACACAACATTGATTTAAAGAACTCTTTAGTGACTATAAACAGCTACGTTCAATTAATTGGTTGGATGGCAACGTGCTCCTTGGCCCATATAACATAATATTTTGTCAGGTGCTTTCAAACTGCTTAATAGAATACCCTGCAGATTGGTACTTTACCAATCTCACTATCATGAGGCTGAATGCTACTACTAGTTGTGTTGGTGGAGGTGTCGGAGGTATCAGCAGTCCTCATGTCTAAGATGTTCAAACTCTCAGAAGCAATGACACTATTGCTAATGGTGGATTGGGGAACAGGACCACTTTCTCACTGAATTTTGTCTTGGAATTAGTATGTGACATTTCTGATAGTGGGTTTGTTTTTAGTGTTACAATAAATCAGAGATATGAATGATTGTGTATTGTGTAAATGAACACCTCCTAGTTCAGCACAAATAGGTGTTTGTGTTGTAAAGTGTATTGTTGCTTGATGGACTTACTACTGTAACATTATTGTGTTTGACTTTAAGAAACACTGCAGAGTGTATGCACACTTGCACAGCACACACAGGACTAAACCCACTCAGAAAAAAATATTTAATAAAAATGAAACATATATTCCAAAAGGAAAAAAAGCTGTCAAACTGTAAATTGGTGTTTGTGAGTTGGTGTTACTTGGCAATGGCTGGCAGTGCCACCCTGCACTGACCGTAAATAATATTGTCACACTTGGATGAATGAAGCAGGCTATCTCTCTCAGTCAAAATGTGTGTGAGTGTCTAGGCAAGAGGAACTATTTTTCTTCCTTTTTAGTGAACAACAGTCTCCCTAAACAAATGAGTTTCTTTCTACAAACAGTTAACAAACAACAACAAAACAAATTTTCACAATTGTAAATTGCTTATTCCAAGTTGGTGTAAAGTGGCAAAGCATAGGAGAGTGACAATGCAATAGACATAAACAACAGTATCATAGGATGAA
The DNA here is from genome assembly GCA_933207985.1 of Pelobates cultripes. NCBI lineage: Eukaryota > Metazoa > Chordata > Amphibia > Anura > Pelobatidae > Pelobates > Pelobates cultripes. Next base: position 66,067,822 of record OW240920.1, read on the forward strand.
TTAACCTTTTTGCTCAGCATTGCACTCCCCTAAAAAGGATTTTCTTTCTACAAACAATTGACAAAAAAAAAAAAACAAAGAAAAAAATCTAACAACTTTTAACAACTGAATATTGCTAAATACAAGCTGGCGTAGGTGTGCCATGGTAGTAGCTAAGCAAGGATGTTTTGTTTCTGAGGAATACACTAAAAATGATTTCCTTTCTACAAACAGTAAGAAAACAAACGAAGAAGAAAATAACGAAATAAAACGAACAACTTTTAACAACTATATATTGATAGCCTAGTCTCACACTAGAAAAATGACCCAGGGCATTTACCACTCCAACACTTGCACACTAAATGTATATTGTATCACTGCTGATATATCTCCCTCAATAACTGCAGTCAAATTGTCTGGAAAATCCTGCTTAGAAGTATCGATCGTTTTACTGCTGCTCCTTTTTTCCCGTTATTGATGTGACTTGATCTGTGAATAAAATCAATGCATACAGACTGTCCCCTAACCATCAATCATCATTTGATTTCTGCCTCTGGATTGGATAGGAGAGCTAGCCCATATGATCGGGAAGACCTCTTGTCGATCATGAAAACTAAGCTGCTTATATGCCCCTACCTAAAATAAATAGCCTCCTGTCCTATCCATACCCCCTTTTATTGGTCCTAAGAACAACACTTCAAATCAAGAATGAAAACAAGCATTTTTATTCATAGTTTCCTTGAGATTATGGTTCGTGGAATTTCAGGTGAACGTCCTAAATTCAGTCTAATTGCATGCAGTTCAGCCTCAAACCAATTTCAAAATCTACTTGGAAACACTCTTGCTATTGTAAAGTAGAATGTTTATTCCTTTTTATTTTAAACAATTTTTATATTTAAAGGAAATGTCTAGATTCAGCATGTACGTTTGTTTTTTCAGTCTGTGTTTTATTGAGATGGATGTATGAAAAATACAAACAATTGTAAAACACTAAAGGTATGCAATTCAGTACAGTAAATCAGTACATATTTGGGGTATTAGCAACGGAGTGATGGAGCCATCTCTCTCTTTTTTTTTTGTAAAACAAGGCAACACAAAATAAATAGAATTCTAAACCGATATTGTTCGCATAGAAATGAATTAGATTTCTAGACATGAAAGATACTAAGAGATTAAACATAAAAAAAATCAAATTATAGTATTCAGGACACAGGAAAACCACTAGGATAAAAATAAAATAAATTATCATCTCAGCTGTAAGTAAGGAAATTGCTTAGGTCTTTAAGGCTATGCCTTTAATGGGCTAAGCTAGAGGGGCAGTTCGGATCCAGGCTATAGATTTGGTCACCCGATGCCACAGATGGGCCATGACAGAAAGTCCAGCTCCCTGCCAAAGGCAGCTCATGGTCTTGCTGCTGCCGATCCTAGGAAGCAAAGCTGGAGCTCCCGCTGTATATTGTGCATCGAGTTGAGCTCTACACTGGACTCGCTGCACCACTGTGTATGTAGCAAGTGGGATAGAATTTGCTGACAGCTCAGCTGACGAGTGGCTTTGGACTCACAATGCTTCAGGTCCCCACAACTCCGGCTCCTGGCCTCGATGGGAGCCGCTCCCTTAAGTCCATAGCTACTCCTATCTCTTGTGGCTGGATCTTGGGCCCACAGGTCCTCTGTGGCTTGGACTCCTCCGTGGGTGCACGGACTGTGGATTGACCTAAAAAAAGGAACAAGTTGCTGAGTCAGCATCAGTGACTCAGCAGGAGAGGTAAGCACCTGAGGTCTGCTAGAGATGCGGTTCCAGAATGCTTGGCAGACAGATTTAAACTGTCCTTCAAAATCCTCCCTCCACTGCTAGGTCTCAGAGCTTAACCGACCTTGTGGGGAATCTAGTGTGGCAGCCATTTTGTATGTGTCACACGACATAGGATTGTGGTAACCCAGAGCTGCTGAGAGCGTTGGTTGTGTGGCCCAGTGGGGACCAGGATAACCCCTGCTGGTCCATTGGGGTAACGGGGCTTTGAGTATTCTGCACCAGGTTATGCGCTTGGTGTCACAGGATCAGCTGCCTCCCCTAGCTGTTGGCGTCTGTAATCCTCAGTCGTGGATGTCAGAAAGGCGCAATGGCAAACACGTGTGCTCCGTCTGGGCAGTGGTGTATTTTGAAATGGTGCTGACCTAGGCATGACAGATCTCAGGCACCCCCTAATTTAAATGTACCTGCCCCTTCCTGCCAAGGCCACACTTCTTCCTGTTAACTTACACACATTTTGGCTGACAGACACACACTCACAGACCAGCACACACTCTCAGATACACTGACCTGCACTCACTGATTTGACACAATCTGACACACACACACTCACTCACTCACTCACATTCACTAACACACACTCACTCACATTCACTGACACACACACTCACATTCACTGACACACACTCACTCACTCACATTCACTGACACACACTCACTCACATTCACTGACACACACTCATTCACTGACACTCATTCCCTCAAATTCACTGACACACACACACACATACACACATTTTCCCCCAACACTCACAATTAGAATTATTTTTTTTTACCTTTAAATCCACCCAGCCTCCCTACTTTTGGTATAGCTGGGTGGATTTTTCACCTGGGGTCCAGTGGGGCTGTTGGCCGGGCTGCTGGGAAGAAAGGCGGCCAGACGTGCAGGTGGGCGGGCGCTCTAAGTTGTCAGCAAGAGAGCTGTGATCTCTCTGCTCAGCTCCCTCGCACGCTGCAAAGTGATGCCGGGAGCCGGACTGATGTCATATTCACTGCAGGTCGTGGGAGGGAGCTGAGCAGAGAGAGCTCAGGGGAAAGTGCTCCCTCGCCGACCGAAAGCCCAGTAAACAACTGTGCGCCTGCCCAGGGGGAGCCCAAAATTGGCCAGCCGGCCAGCTCTTGGACCCCCATAAAACAAGGCAAACAAGGCATTAGCCTGGGGATTTGGGGGTGGTGATGTTTGGCCGCCCCCTGGAAATTTCTGCCCAAGGCAAATGCCTTGTTTTCCTCATGATAGATACATCCTGGGCACCCTGAAACAGGCTTAACATGGCATGGTAAGAGGTGGGGATAGTCCCCAAGTACTGTGGAGCTATTCCAGATAAAAGTTGTGTGGTTTTAGTCCATGTATAGCTTGTGTTTAGCAGGAGCTAGAGAGAAATGCATCCAGTCATCTTAGTTGCCAGACCTTGCCCCCCAATTAAACATGTACATTTTAATGCATTTGAATGCAGTTAAAATATATATTAAAATAAAAAGTTTTACAAAATTATTTTTCTGTCTCTAAATCCTACATTTTCTGAAAGTTCTATAGCTATGCTGTTCCACCCCCTTTTCCATCAGCACTATTGTCCTTGTTAATGCTGGGCATTATATAGACAATTGCTTCTTATGGAAAAGCATTAAGGACACTATGAGCACATGCTGGAAAAAGTCTCAAATTGTGTTTCTCTGAATAAACTCCTACACGACTGAGGATTGAGCAGTGAGACAGCAGGGACACGATCTATACTCCAAAGCCACTTCATTAAGCTAAAGTTGTTTTGGTGCTTGCAGTGTTCCTTTCAGGTTGTGTGCCAGGTTGTGGACTGTGAAGTTGATGGGCTGAGTAAGGAATTAAATTAGAAACAAACAAATTAAGCTTCTAAATTAGCTGACTATGTAGTTAACTCTAGAGTAGGTATGCCGGCATTGAGATCAAGATTGGATTCTGTAGGAGGAATCTCCTCTGTATGTCGAGGTCAGGCATGTGTCTGCATTGCTAAGCACAATGTATGGTACGTAAGCCTAAACCAGAGACAGGTCAGCCTGATGTAGCACAATTCAGTAGGGTGCCAATTTTACTCTAAAGAAAGCTCTTCTGGAAGTCGTACTTGGTGAGAGGAAGTAATGTTGTTTTAATGTTTCAATTATTACCATTTTTTTGTAATATTCTTTATTTTTGTTGTGCATAGAAATACAAGCACAACATTAATTTAAGCATTTCAGAAGACAGTATAACACCAGCATGGCATTATGATAATTCTGCACATTTTTATAGTATAACGTGGCAATGGCTAGGTCTCCAGGATGGATCTAGAGTTTCAATATTATTGATTCATTCAAATATTCTGTTTCATACAGAACCCTAATTTTTTGCAAAATGTAACAATAGACAGAGTTTCTGCCATCACTTCCTGCCATTTTTACTATGAAAGATAGATGGGAAAATGCACCTTCTCACATGATGTGATATATATACCCATGACCTCCTATTGCACAAATTACAAAACTGAATGCACAAGAGTACATGAATGATGATGTGGTTCCTGGTAGTAGAAGCTTCCAGGATATGAAGCGATAAGGTGGGGGAGGATACGGCAGCCCTGGCAAGATAGACTAATTATGCCTCGCTAAAGGATCATTCCTCACTTTTAAAAAAAACACCAAAACCCCCCACAGTTTAGTAGATATCCTCCGAATGAATACATAAAACTAATTCACAAGCTATATGAAGAACGCACTAATATTGCACTTGGGCTGTAAGAAAAATGGTAAGCCTTATCAATATAGCCTCCAAATTCAGACATCATACAAAGCAAAATCTGCCATAGGATGATTAGATTTAGCCTTCCAAGAGAAGTATGAAAAGGGATGCCTTCAATGAAAGAATGTAAGTGAAAGAATGTAAGTGAATGCAGGGAAAATACAATGATTTAGAAAGTGGGAGGATTTCATGTTAGCTTAGTATGTCAATAAAAGCATTGACTTGGAATCCAGGTTCATTGCATGTTACCATTATGCTGTGGGATACTAAGGTGCTAAAAAGGTTTTATGGTAAGTTTTGATATGTTTTGTATACTTAAAGTAGCACTATAGTCAAACATATAAAAGCAAGAAAAACAGGTCCCCTAGCCTTCTTTCTTGCTTTTATATTAGGTTTGCCATTAAAAAAAAATTAATCTGAGTGCTTTTTATCATTAAAACTTACCTCCGTTCCAGCGCCCAGCTCCTCGGCAGGCCACGCCCCCTTTCTCGTCAAAATGACTAAATAACAAGACTCAATCAGACGCTTCTCATTGAATGCCGCTCTATGAATGAACTGAGGGCTCTACCACGCATGTGCGTGGTATGTGCATTTGCGAGCTGAACTGACTGACAGCTCAGCTCGCTGTCTATGCCGTCCCCCTCCTACTGTAACCCTCCAGCCCAAAGTTTGTGTATACAAACACGATATATAGAAATATCTCTATATATATAGTGTTAATATAAAAACACACAAATTTTAAATAAATATTGTAACCATACACTATCTATCTCTATCCACCTATCTATCTCTTTCTATCTATCTATCTATCTATCTCCCACACTGTCGGCTCTGATTGCTGATAGGTTCCGGGTTACTACAGGACACAGGAGGCGTGTTCACAGTGCCTCCTGTGTCCTGATAGCAACATTGATGTCTTCATTCAAGCGTGAAGACGTCAAACGTGATGAATCTGAATTAGGCAGAACCTCTTGTGGGCGTCTGAGTGACTGCCACTGCAGGTGTTCCTAGCTTCCAAGGAAAACACTGTATTTTTGTTTTGAATATTTTTATTGTGTGCATAATATAAAGTCATACAGCAAATTGATTTGTAATAAAGCAAGTGATTGCCCACGCAGGGGCTTAGGCATTGGTTTAACACTGCATATACATTTGGTTGCCTGCGTAGAGGCGGATTTGTCCTAGCTTGTGTTTTTTGTTCACAGTGGGTTGCTTTGTGTACTGTGTTACCTTTTTAGTTCGGTTATAGCATTAATTAAGTGTTTTAAGTTAACTGGTGTGTGCCAGAGCTACGTGTTTGCTAGTTGGTAAATGCAAATTCTCGCCTGTGCAGAGGCAAGTGAATCAGCTTGCTAATTGGAGTCAGACATTAAGCAGTAATCTAAGATATAAAAACTTTTTCAACTATCTGGTTAGCGCTCTAGACGTACGCTACCGCTGTGTTTAAAACTTGGCTTTTAACTATTAAACATTAGTATGCACATGGCTGAGAGCCTTATTTGTGGTTAATATTTTATGGCATATGTTTCTTGTCATTAATTAAGCGTTGATAGTTAGCGCGGTGTGAAGTAGCTATCAGCATTGCGACATTGCCCTATCAACTGCACATCAGGCATGCTGCGAAATATATGTACCAATGTTAAAGAGTGTATCCTATGTACAGCTGCTTATGCCCTTGGAAATATTAGCGTGGTTAGCTCTAATAACATGAATTTACACTTTTAACAGTCAGAGCGTTTGTGACTATGTTAAGGCACAGTAATATATAGTGCGGTAATCGAGCGATTAGGTAGGTAGTATTAAATAACCCTGACAGTATATACGCTGCTACATTGATTTCACAGAGTAGTTTTTCAGGCCTAGTAACATACAATACAGTAATTAGGCAGGTAAATAGGCAGTATTGAAACATGTAAAACTTCTAGTAGCAATTAAAAACATATCATCATGCCCTTGCTGCTAGGTCCGATGCTCATCAATTTGTACTATCCTGCACAGTTTCAACTAGAGGGAATATGTATACAAACTCTTTATGTTAAGTGCGTTTGCATCGCCTAGTCTATTGAAGCTCTGACATGCGAGGAACATATGCTCATATACTAAAAAAATTACTAATAAGGACTTAAACAATACCGGGGCACGGCTGTTCTGAACGACTACGCTTTTGGCTAAATGAGTCCTAGATGTTATCAAGTTAGGTTGGGCCATCCACATTTGGGGCCCGTGGGCACCTCTGTGTCTGGGGGACCCTCTTGTGCCTCCACCCTGGGCAAACTCCGGTCCGTCAGTGGGTAGATCCGTGGCGCCGTGGGCACTCGGTTGCGTGGGCAGACTAGCAGATCCCCCCCACGTAGAATCCACCTGCCACCCGTCCCCTGCACCTCCCCGATTCCCCCGGAACCACCCCCGAGTCCCAGTCAGTCCATGCCTCGCCTGGCTCCGGTCTCATACTTGGTACCAGTGCGCGCCCCCCGGCCACCGGTTCACCGGAGGGTCCACATCTACCGGTCCCACAGGGCTCACTGAGTCAGGGGCAAAGTCCTCTGAATCACCACCAAGTTCAAAGGGTCCGACCGGTTCCCTACCAGCACACCGGTCACCCGAGGGTGGGCATCTGTGGGTCCATCTCTGCAAAAGTCCGCGGTAACCCAACATGGTATGTGCCTCTGTTGGTGCTCAAGCCGCTCATCTGGTTTCCTGGGGGATATTAATGGTAGTAGCCTTTTATGCAGCATTCTCATCGGCAGCCTTCCAAATTGGGGCTTCGTGTGGGTTGTAGTGCCCCATCCAATGGTTGCTTGTGCCCCTTTATTCTGTATTAGGGTGCGTTCCTGGCGGCGTCCATATCTGCTAGCTGGCTGTTTTTTCCCTTTCAGCCGTTGCTAGTGTAGGCAGGCGGCATAGGTCGAGCGCGGGATCTCCCGCCACTGTGCGGGCCGCCGCCATGATGCCGGGATAACCCCCACCGGTCCGGGGGGGGAGCGGGGCCGTGCCCCGAGCCGGGGTATCCTCCCACGACCAGAGGCTTAGTTCATGTGGTTTTTCCCTTTCCCGCAAAGTGCCTCTCCGTGGTGTCTGGGAGCACGAGGACAGGCCTGTGTCGGCTTGCAGGCCGAAGGTGTCTGTTTCCGCTCACCCGGTGCGTGTTGTGCCTCCTGCGGGGTATCGGGCTGAAGCTGGTAACCCTCTCCATGCAGCGGGAGCGACGGTTCCGGCATTGCAGCGGTCTATGTCGGCTTTTTGAATCCGTTTCACGAGCCTAGAGCTGGAGCCCATGCATGTGGCGTCCAGTCGGCTCGGCGGCCCGGCCCCGCCCCCGAAAACACTGTATTTTCATGAAAAAGGCTGCAGGGAGCTATTGTACTGAAGTAAACTGAAGTTGTTCAGGTGACTATAGTGTCCCTTTAACATTTACTATAGCACAGCTTACTTATGGTAGTATTTGGACATGCTGGCCATGACAATGACTTCAAGAGGTGTATCACTACAATGAAAGAGAAATGTAATTCTAGAACCTCACAGAATTAGATTAGGGCCATCTAATTATATGATGTGGGATTCCTGTTACCAGACCAGGGCAGGCAGTTCAAACAAGGTCAGGGACAAATAGATACAGCAAACATTAGACTGGGGTCATGGTTTAGGGTCAGGCGAGACATCCAAGAGGCAAACTATATTGTAATGTAATTAAAAAACAATATTTTACTTTAAATTGTACTGCTGAACTTTAAATTAACATATCTTAATGAGATCTGTTAATAATCGTTGTAGCGTGTGAAATCTATTGCTTGTATTTGTCTGCGACAACTCAAAATGTATTTTACAGATAAAACACACACAGAGAATGTCTAGAAGTCCCAGGGACAGCCAACACCAAAACCACTTTTGCTCTCTGCATAGGTAATATGTATGGTAAAAGTAAATACCTGTTTCTGTCTCCCTCCTTTGATTCTTTGTTATAGCATTGATTTGGCAAAATATTTCCACACCCTGCCACTGTGTGATGCTTCTCCTTACTGGTACAATATTTAGTGTGTGTAAACTATACAATTCATGCGCAAGTAACTTATTTTTTATGCAAAAGTCTACTGAGATTGAGAGATATTTATTATAGGGCAAAATCAAGACCCACACATCCACATTATTCACAAAACTCAAAACTGTAGTGAATTAAATGTGAATGACAAAATTGAGGATAAAATAGATAGCCAAGGTTTGACTTGCCAACCTAGACTAAGAGTTTTTTCCAAATAAGCTAAAGTAGTTAAAATGTTGCCATTCAGATTTTAACCAACTACAATTCTGTGTTTAATGAATTAACCTCATAGTGATATTCACTAATGTCAGAGTTGCATTACCGTGCTATCAAACTGTTATTCATGGTATATTACTGTTTGACAATCCTGTTATGATAGTCTTATTTGCATAAATGTATTAACAGATACCACAGCTAGAGATTAAGGGTATTTTATTTTTTAGTATTTCATATTTTAGAGGTTTGCCAGACATAAACAAGGCACAGAGGTGGGGACACAGAAAAATAAAAACACTTCAAGGACCACTATAGTGCCAGGAAAACATACTCGTTTTCCTGGCACTATAGTGCCCTGAGGCCACCTACAGGGTCCCCATCCCGCCGGGCTATAGGGGGTGGAAAGGGGTTAAACTTACCTCTTTCTTCAGCGCCGGGCGGGGAACTCTCCTCCTCCTCTCCGCCTCCTCTCCTCCTCCTCGGCTGAGTCAGCCAGTCTCATAGGAAAGCATTCACAATGCTTTCCTATGGACGCTTGCGTCTTCTCACTGTGATTTTCACAGTGAGAAGCACGCAAGCGCCTCAAGCGGTTGTCAATGAGACAGCCACTAGAGGCTGGATTAACCCTAATGTAAACATAGCAGTTTCTCTGAAACTGCTATGTTTATAGAAAAAAGGGTTAAACCTAGCTGGACCAGGCACCCAGACCACTTAATTAAGCTGATGTGGTCTGGGTGCCTATAGTGGTCCTTTAAGCACAGCTAGCTCAAAACAGACAGATGCAGTGGACATGTTCGAAACCACATACTCTGATCTCGGCTGATCGTTTACCCTTCTCATCTATATTAAATTACCCTCCTCAACTACTGATTGCCCATCCCGCAAGTTTACCCATTTGTTCTACCCTAACCATACGAATGTAAAAATTTGAGTAGTGCTTTGTGCAGTTATAAATTAATGTGTAAATCGCCTTATGCAACAATGTAATTGTACTCTACAGTACCTACATATGGTATCCTTACAATCAACGTCATCGATGCTTGGTAATTTAATGCTTGCTGTTCGCTTGCTTAAGGAAACACACATGACAAATAAATCTGTGAAAGTCTAAGAAAAGCACAGATGCTTCACACATGCATCAGAATTGTGCAATCATCAAATTTGGCAATGAAATGCATTGCACCTACACTGCATGAAATTAAACAAGCCTTTTATAAGCCATACTTTTATAAACTATGTAATAAAACCATATTTAATCACCAACCCCTGAGATATGGTGTGCCACTTGGTCGCTGTATGATAGTGTTGATATTTTTATTGATAAAAGGGGGTAGATGGCATGGCTAACTTGTATTCCCTCATTCCAGAAAGCAATGGATTGTATACATATGTCAAGTGCACCAATATGGAATATTTGAGTGTTCTGCATTTTTCCAAATGTACACAGAAATAATTAGAAAAGGCATTTGTTTCCGTATAAAAAGCATTCTCATAAATAAAAAATGATGTTTTTTTTGAAATGTTGTAATTCTGCAATAAAATGTTTCTCATAGCAATGCAATTAGCATTATGTTTATGTGGATATCACCTCTCCATTAAAAGATAGACCGCTGTCTGCTTTGAACCTGTCTCCAAAGTGCAATGGGTATGTATGGACATTCAGCATCTCAACAAAGTTCAGAAGTGACAAACCGCAAACAAATAAAACAACACAATAAGCAGAAAATACATTTAGTTTAATATAATTAATACTTTGCAAATGGACTTTCTCAAGTGTGTTGCATGTTCTTATCATGTATAAGTGATATCCACACAAGCACCTTCAGTACAATTTAAAGGAACACTCTAAATACCATAACAACTTTAGCTTAATGAAGCAGTTTTGGTGTATAGATAATGCCCCTGCCGTCTCACTGCTCAATTCTCTATAATTTAGGAGTTAAATCACTTTTATTTCTGTTTAGGCTACCGTAGCTACGCCTCCCCTGCCTGTGACTCACACAGCCAATATGTCCAAAAAATTGTTCTATTATCAATCAGATCTTGCAGCACAGTGTGTTTTACTTCAACAGTTCTGATCTTCTGGCTCACAATGTGCAATAAATGAAGTTTAAAAAATAGATCCCTCTTTTTATGACATATGTAGGGTGGCTGTCTGAGTCTCAATCAGGTGTAGCTTGGACTGCATAAAAAAAGTGATTTAACTCCTAAATGGTAGAAAATTGAGCAGTGAGACTGTAGGGACATGATCTATATACCAAACTGACGTCATTAAACTAAAGCTGTTTTGGTGCTTAAAGTGTCCCTTTAATATATATTATGATTGTGCCATCTCTTGGTGAATACTCTTATATATATTTTACAACAGTTTTAACTCATCAATCTCTACTATATTTGATTTCAGGTTTTATTTTTTTACAAGGTACATGTACCTGGAATTGGTAAAAAAAATATTGTTTTTTGATATTTTTTATTTGGATATAAAGCACTCCTTACCCTATAGTTTTTAGTATAATTATTTAGATCCTCACCCTGCCTGTGAGTGTTTAAATGTTGAGTTTTACTTAAGTTTCAGCACTCGCTACACCAGTCTTCATCCTGCCATTCCGCCGCCTTGGCTGAGATCATCAAGTCAATCCAGTGTTTTCATATAGGGAAACATTGGGAGGAAAATGCACATGCGCAATAAAACACAACTACAGGTATGTTAACCCTGCAATGAAACATTGCAGTTTCTAAAAAACAGTTAAGACTTCAGGGCTGCTGTACACAGACAACGACACAGTCTGTTGTATATTCCTGCTTATGAACAGGTTAGCACTCACCGGTTTGTACTGACCCTTTTTTGGCATTAAAAAACTTTTTGGGGTTGATCTTGATTACTTTAGCTTTTTATTTTCTAGTTTAGCCCATCTAATTGCCTGTTTAGTTGTCTAATTGGTCTAACTGGTATGATTTTTTGAGGGTAAAAAAATATTGAAATTAATCAAATATGCCTTTTGTTGGTTTACTGAAAAAAATAATCATAGAACTTTTAGGACACTGATATACATAGTAAAAAAAATGTCTGTAGAAATGTCTTATTAGGACAGGGAAAAGATGAGGGGCAAAGTTGCTGGTGGTAGAAAAAAAGAAATCATTTTGCATAGCAATGATATGACCCCTAGATCTGTTTGCATCACTTTTGTGAATTTTTTATAATAACATTTTATTTGATCTATTCTACTACATGATCATTTTCTTTCTCTATATTTGTAAAATAATATCCAGTGACCCATTTAATCTCAGATCTATAACACGCATGGATTTTCTGATCCTTTTCCTGTAATCTCGCTATCTAAACAAACATTTCTGAAATATTGAATGCACTATGAACACCAGGGGGCAGGACCTTCCCTTTCTTCTCCCTGAATTTGATCTTTGCACTTAATGCATTCATATGAACTATGCAGGAGAATGATGGAATATGTATTGAAGTAATAACAATCAACCTCACCCAGAATAATTGATCAACAAGAGGCATTTTAGTTCCATTAAAAGCATGCAATATTTACTATACCCTAGTGCCTGTTTATCAAACTTCTTAATCTCTGACTCTTAATCTTTGACTCTTTCACTGGAATGCTATTTCTGAATTTACGTTAAATCCAATAATAATTTTTGTCTTTGTTTCCTCTGGGTTGCAACCTTCAATGTCATTATACGCTCTCGCTTCCATTGAAGAAATCCAGAATACTATTCTTAAAGACATTCGACCTATTTATACCCGTTTATTTTGTATGCAACTGAAATGAATCCCAAGGGAGTGAGAAGCTTCTATCCACCTGCAAAGCCAAAAATTATTCACATCCCATTACCAAGTTATCTGCTAGTGATTTCATAAAGATAGTTTAATTTTTTTTAATTAATCACCTTTATAGTAATTTAATCTGACATGGGTTTATTCAGTGAAAGTCTACATAAGTGATTGTTATTTATAATAGATTTACTACAATTTATTGCTTATCAAGGAACAAGTCCCCATTACCAATGCTTGATTTCTGTATATATGCTAATTGTATCGTTGGTATTTATTTTGAGAGTTGCTAAGAAATGTAAATATAGTGTAGTTGATCTGGATTTTGTTATGGGATTATATAATTTTACATACTGTATCGTATACAGTTCAAGTTTAAATGTATAAATTATAGAAATACATGAGTTGCAATGGTGACAGTCCATCCCACCGAATGGTATTCAATGAATGGCAGGCCCTTAATCGGGATTCACTCAATGCAAAGGCAGTCACCAACCCAACTGGAATATTTGATGCCATGCAGCCAACTGGTAAGTAATGTTTGACATATACATTGGCCTAAGTCTGTTATAATATAACATTAACCCACTACATGACATAAACCAAACATTAGTATGAACCTGTAAAACACACATTAGGATGATGGCTTGACATTGACAACGATGCTGAGATGTTGATACAGTAGCTGGTCCAGTATTATGAAAGGATAATACATTTCACTGTTAAGTGCAATGTTGCTATGTATCATTTTGCTGGATGAAATTTAGAAACATTAGTTAGAACTCTTCCACTTAATCCTGCTTTAAAAATTGAAATTAAATGAGAGCCACTCACACCAGATATAATGTAATAATTTGAGGTATTTTTTCTATTTGGTTTGACAAATTATGAGGGAGATTTGCATGGCCAGTTATAGGTCTTCAGACACCCTGTGCAAAACGTACAGGTGCCCTCCCTGAGAGCCCAGCCACCCATCATTATTGATTGTCATCATTTAATGTAAGTAGATGTAAAAGCCCCTTATTACGTTAATGGTAGCACACAATAATAAATACATGTATAAGTAAGAGATGGACTGTGTAATATTAACAATGATTTTTAATACATAAATTAATATATGGTTTGTGCATTATTAGTGCATCTAAAGGTTTAGTTTGTACAACCAATGTGAATGTGTAATGCCACAAACACACACACTGATACAAAAGGACACAGATACATACTAACAGACACACATACTGAAACAGACATACACGCATACAGGCATACATACTGAGACATACACACATATACAGACACACAGGCATACATAGTGACAGACAGACACATACTAACATACATACAGACACACATGCATTAGGACATAAAGACACATACATACATACACACTGACATACATACAGACACCGACATACATACATACATTCATACATACAGACATCCTGACAGACATCCTGACAGACATACAGACACTGACATCCATACACACATACATTCATAATGGCATACAGACATACCTTCATAATGGCAAACATACATACATACATACATACATTCAGACTGACATAAATGCATATATCCTGACATCCTGACAGACAGACAGACATACATACATACTGACATACATGCATACAGACATCCATGCACACATACACACAGACATATGTTCATAATGATATGCAGACATACATATATACATACATAATGACATACAGACATACATTGATACCGGCATACATACATACATACAGACATACATTCATACATACAGACATACAGACATACATACATGCATACATACATACAGACATGCATACATACAGACATGCATACATTCAGACATACATACATGCATACAGACATACAGACATCCTGACAGACATCCTGACAGACATACAGACACTGACATCCATACACACATACATTCATAATGGCATACAGACATACCTTCATAATGGCAAACATACATACATACATACATACATTCAGACTGACATACATGCATATATCCTGACATCCTGACAGACAGACAGACATACATACATACTGACATACATGCATACAGACATCCATGCACACATACACACAGACATATGTTCATAATGATATGCAGACATACATATATACATACATAATGACATACAGACATACATTCATACATACAGACATACAGACATACATACATGCATACATACATACAGACATGCATACATACAGACATGCATACATTCAGACATACATACATGCATACAGACATACAGACATGCATACATTCAGACATACATACATGCATACAGACATACAGACATACATGCATGCATACAGACATACATACAGACCTACAGACATGCATACATACATACAGACAGACATACAGACAGACATACATGCATACATAGAGGAGACAATACAGAGGAGACAATACATGTCTGGAAGAAGGGCTGCAGCGGAATGGACAGAGGGGACAATACCTGCCTGGAAGGAGAGCTCCTGAATGACCCAAGTCAAGCTTACTAGTTGTGACGAGACCAATCTCGCCACATTGCATTGGAGGAGCCTGGTTGCCTGCCTGCTGCCTTTGGATTATGGACCGGCAGTTAAACGGTTAATTTTACTGTGCAGAAAGATTTATTCCTTCCTTTCTGCACAGCCGTTCGGTAGATTCTATCTACCGAACAAACAGACTTCTATCAGCCTCCCCAGAGCCATGGGAAGTCGGCCGGCGCCGTTAATTGGCCACCCAGAAGCTGGCGTGTGCCCTCCATTTACCTCCCTGAAGCCGCGGTTAACCGCGGCTTAACGAGCGTGTGCCGGCACTTGACCACCCAGTAGCTGCGGTTAACCGCAGCTTAATTGACTGTTACTGGGTGGTCGCTTTTTTGCCCGGCTTTCCTACGCCAAATCTGGACACTGTGTCAGCTAAGCACCGCTGAGCCTCCAGCCCCTGGTTCTAATTCGTACCAATTTAACGAATGTATGTAAATTCGGTATTTTGTGTTGGGGGAATGTTTTAACCCAGATAGCTATGCCATGGAGCCTATTCGTGTAATTAAAGACTTTGGCTCCATGGCAATTAAACTGTATTCGTGTGGTCTGAGTGCCATTCACCTAATAATGTGCACTCAGACCTGAGCTATCTGGGGATATGTTACATGTCTGTGTTTTATGTAATAAATGTTACTTTATGTATTTTAAAGTATAATACTGGTTTTGTGTCCCCACGTGTGTAATGGAGTTTTGCCTTTGTCTTGGGAGATAATTGAATTACTTCTCAATGATCTCCCAGGGAGAGGGGAGGAAGCCAGGATGCATTGTGGGAATATACTGTGACTGTGTGTCCTATTTGTCTACTTGTCTGTCCCTTGTCACAGTCTCCCATTTGGTCCTCTAGGGGAGTGTCCACCAGGTGGGAGACCTGCATAAATACTGGGCAGGTAGCCCTCGTTAAACAGACCACTGCTTGACCCTCAACACGGAGCCTTGTCTCGTCTTTGGGGGATTTACTGAATGCTGATAGAGACTGATTGCTAGGAGTGTAAGCCGCTTGGATGCTTTTCCTATTCGTCTGCTAGCAGCAATTCGTATGGTTCCTGTTCATGTGTATGGAGTGCTATATTGGATGCCGTTCGGGAGCTTGGAGCATTCACTTATTGGCGGTTCGTATGTTTGGTGTTCTACAATAGCTGTGCCTGCATCTCTGGAAAGGGGGAAGATCGCCTAAACGGTTTTTACCCCTTTTGTGCAAAAGGGTCCGTTACACTAGTTATTGCTCCTTAGCCCAACCAATAATAATAACACCCATGGTCAGCTAGAGGGGAGGAGGTGGACACCTGGGCATGCCGTATCCTGCATGTGATTTTGCTGAGTCCACAGCCTGTCTATTGTTGATAGTGTGTCAGCTCCCCCTCTCTGTGAGTACTCTGTGTGATCGCATGTACGAACAGTATGAAACAAACAGGGATGTTATAAACAAGAGCTATTCATTAAATTTGTAATTAGCGGAGAACTAGAGGGATGTTTCATATTTTAGACAAAAAATAGTTGAAGCAGCCTGTATGTGCAATTGTTTTAAGGAATAATCGTGATTGTCACAGGGATTCCTAGCCATGCTTTTAAAGGTACTTGCCATGGCATACTCACAGGGGGTGAATTTATATATTTACTCTTTACCTTTCTACCTGTCTGCTGGAATGTGTCACCGAACTGCCTATCCTCTATTTCTGACTGCATGACTTCACAATTCCTACAACTCAAACTATTTAAGACTGAACTCCTTGTCTTTCTCCCCTCTAAAGCTACATCTGTGTCTGTTTCCCTTAAGGTCTACAGAGTGATCATAACCACTTAATGCAGGTGATGTGCTCTTTGACTCTGACCTTTACTTCATGCTTTACAAAAAATCTACCTCAAATTCTGTTGCGTTCACCTTACAAATATCTCTCACCTTTATCCCTTTCTCATTTAAGATGCAACCAAAAGGCTTGTCCATTCTATTTTTGTTTTCTGCATTGATTATTATAACCCTCTGCTTGTTGGACTGAAAAACTCCCAGATTGCCAATGTACAGTCTGTAAAAAATGCCTCTGCAAATTTACCTTATGTCCAGAATTTCTTTTACCTCACCCCTCTGTCAGTATCTACACTGACTTATTGTTTCACAGTTGCACACTACATCGTTGGCTAGGTTGAAAAAAGAATAACGTCCATCAAGTTCAACCGTGAAGCCCATTCTTTTATGCTGTTGATCCAAAAGAAGGTAGCCCACCCCCAAATTAAGGCCATTTCCAATGCTGCCACAAAAATGGGGAAAAAAAATCCTTCTTGGAATATAATGGCAATCATATTTATACTTGGACCAACAAGCTTTTTACAGACAGATCAATTATATCCTTGAATTTTCTGTTTATGCTAAAAAAGCTGTCAAGCCTTTTTAAAATTTATCTATAGAACCTCATAACAGAAACTCTTAAGACAGAGAATTCCACATCTTGTTCTTACTATAAAGAACCCTTTCCTCCGTTGTAAGTGAAAACGCCTTTCTTCCATTCTCAATGTGTGACATCTTGTCTGTTTTAAATTCCTGCTAATTAACTAATTAGCACATAGCAGTTTGTACTGACAATGTATATATTTGTTTAGTGCTATCATATCCCCACTGACCTTTTTTCTAAAGAAATCATTTTGTGCCCAAAATTGCACTGCATATTCAAAGTGGGGTCTTACCATTATTATCCCCAATGTATCCAAATCCCTCTGTAGAAGTGTAACGTCATATATCGTGTTCAGACTGTGTTTTCATTTAGGAATCAGTTTTGTACTTACTTGTAAAGCTCTACAAAACCATGCCCTTGTTTAATCTCCTCCCTTGTTAGCAGATATGCTCCAGTTTGGCCTCTTAACTCCACTGACGACCTGTTACTGTCCAGCACTTGCAAATGCAACCCAGACTCTCGTCTGCAGTCCTTCACTAGGGTTACCCCCTCTTTATGGAATGTCCTCCCGTGGAACATCTCTGCAGTCCTTTAAAAAAATCCCTAAAAACAAACTTCTTTAGGGAAACCTACAACCTTTGTCTGCCATTATTATTATGTTATTATTTATATAGCGCCAACAAATTCCGCAGCGCTTTACAGCGGGTAGACGAACAGACATGTAGTTGTAACCAGACAAGTTGGACACACAGGAACAGAGGGGTTGAGGGCCCTGCTCAATGAGCTTACATGCTAGATGGAGTGGGGTGAAGTGACACAAAAGGTAAGGATAGTATTAGATTAATGACAGTTGCAAGAGAGGAATCAGTCGGGAGCTATTAACAGTTTAATTGATATGCTTTTATGAAGAAGTGGGTTTTTAATGATTTTTTGAAGGAGTGGAGACTGGGTGAGCATCTAACAGAAGAGGGAAGTGAGTTCCACAGGAACGGTGCAGCCCTCAAGAAGTCTTGAAGGCGAGAATCAGAGGTGTAATTCTTCAGCAGAGCGTAAGGGCCTAGACAGGACATTCTTGTGTATTAGGGAGGATAGATAGGTGGGAGCAGCATTATGTAGAGATTTGAAAGCAAGAACCAGAATTTTAAATCTTACAGGAAGCCAATGTAGGGACTGACAGAAGGGTGAGGCGTAGGAGGTGTGGGCGGACAGGAAGATGAGCCTCGCCATCGCATTCATTATGGACTGTAACTGCGCAAGTTGGGAGCACGTAAGACCACTGAGAAGTGGATTACAGTAGTCAAGGCGAGAAAGGACAGTGGAATGGACCAGCACCTTAGTCACATCTGGTGTTAAGTAGGGTCCGATGCGCACAACGTTTTTGAGATGGAAGTGGCAGGATTTGGTGATAGACTGAACATGAGGCGTTAGAGTCAAAGAGAACACCTAGGCAGCGAGCCTGCATGGTGGAACTGGTGGTAGCACCGTTAACTTGGTGGGAGACAGACACAGGAGTAGCAACACTTGAGGGAGGAAAGACCAGAATTTCAGTTCTGGTCAAGTTGAGTAAGGAAGTGGGCAGCCATCCAGTTAGAAACAGCAGAGAGGCAGTCAGAGACATTAGTCAAGAGGGAAGGAGAGAGATAAGTAGAGGACAGATAGATTTGCATGTCATCCGCATGGGAATGATATTGGAAGCCAAAGGAGCTAATCAGTTTACCAAGGGAGGCAGTATAGATGGAAAACAGTAGGGGACCAAGGACTGAACCTTGGGGGACACCAACAGGAAGAGTTAGGGAGAAGAAACAGAGCCAGAGAATGAAACACTGAAAGAGCGCTGGGAGAGGTAGGAGGAGCACCAGCTCCGTCCTGCGGTTCATTCTCAGTTAATTCCCTTACTTCCCTTTGTTTTTGTCCCTCATCCCTTTAGTTTGTAAGCTTGTTTGGGCATGGCTCAAAATTTCCACTTGCCACTAACCATTGATGAGTACAAATGTAGCCCTGGCGAATAGGAATTTGCAATGGCTAGTAACTTTGATAAAAGGCCTGAATAGAAACATGGACTTCAAATTCTAGCACAATATACTTTTATTTTTATTATATTACATATATTGATAAAATGTTTAGCAATCTGCCAGCACAGTTCCTATTAGAATAGGATCATTTTGCATCTGTAGCAAAAAATAGAAATGCTGAAGCAAGTTATCTCTAGTTAATTTATCTTACTAACTGATTTGTCAATTATTAAAATGAATATGTTTTAAAAGGCATCTGCCTTGTCTATATAGGCATTCCATTGTTACCTCTAACTGCAGATTATCATTGCTTTATTGTAGAGATAATATTAATTTTAGTAATGACAGGAGGCAAAAAATTTGCCCAAACTTCTTTTGCTAAACTTCCATAGTAACAAACAGTAAAAAACAATTAAACCACAGAATAGGTAACAAAGGGTCACATGAAAACCCTCTTTCTTTGAAGCAATAAAAGGGGTAACAATCAAAACAAGTAACATGCATTTCAATAGTAAACTCAGGCAAAAAATGGAGCTCCATGTAGACGAGTGGAACACTGTACAAAAAAGATGGTTTGCATCTTTCTCAAAAGGGAACAAATGTTCTCAGTGAGCAGTTCAGAGGTTTTGCTAGGATGTATTTAAACTAGGAGGGGGGGCAAAAGGGTGATAAAACATCAATCCAATTGTCCCCCAAAACAAGGACAGAAGGTGCCTGTAGCAAGTGTGTTAAAAAATGATAAGCTTAGAGTCATGTCTACAAATGCTCGCAGTTTAGGGAATAAGATCCATGAACTTGTGGCAATAATGGCAACTGATAGTGTAGATTTAGTCGCTGTTACTGAGACATGGTGCAATGAGAAAAATGACTGGGACATAGCAATACCAGGGTACTCTTTATATAGGAAAGATAGGGAAGGCAAGAAAGGGGGAGGGGTTGCCTTGTATGTGAAGGATAGCATAAAATCTAGCCTAATAAAAGTTAGTGAAGCAAACATAGAGTCCGTTTGGGCTACGTTAGAATTTGGTAATCACACAGTAACTTGTGTAGGTGTGATTTATAGGCCCCCAGGACAAATTGAAGAGTTAGATAATCTACTAGTTGAGGAAATAGCTAAAATGACAATGAAGGGGGGAGTTATCATCATGTGTGACTTTAATCTTCCTGGTGTGAATTGGAAAACCAAAATAGCTGCTTGTGCCAAGAGCACACATATTCTAAACTCCCTACTGCGATTGTCTCTAAAACAAGTCGTTGAGGAGCCAACTCGTAAAGAGGCCATACTAGATTTAGTGTTAACAAATGGAGATTTGGTATCAGATATTACTGTAGGTGAAAGTTTAGGATCCAGTGATCATCAGTCAGTGTGGTTTAATATAAGAACAGTCACTGAGTCACACCACACAAAAACAAAAGTTTTAGACTTTAGAAAAACAGACTTTTCTAAAATTAGAATATGGGTAGAGGAGTCATTATCAGACTGGAGCAATTTAAATGGAGTCCAAGAAAAATGGGATTATTTAAAAGTTGCACTAATGAAGGCAACAGAAAATTGCATTAGGCTTGTCAGTAAAAGCAAAAAATTCAAGAAACCACAGTGGTACTCCGCAGATGTGGCCAAAATAGTTAAAAACAAAAAGTTAGCATTTAGGAATTATAAAAAAACCCAGAGTGAGGAAGACAAAATGATCTATAAGATTAGGCAGAAAGAGGCTAAGCAAGTTAAAAGAGCTTCCAAATCACACACAGAAGAGAAAATAGCACAGTCAGTAAAAAAGGGGGATAAAACATTTTTTAGATACATAAATGAGAAAAGAAAAGTAAAACAAGGATTAGTTAGATTAAAAACAAAAGAAGGAAGGTATGTAGAAGAGGATAAAGGTCAGGCTGACTGCCTCAATGAATATTTTGTTCTGTATTTACAGAAGAAAATGAAGGAAAGGGACCTCAGTTGAGAAAAAGGATAAATGAGTCATTTATTACACGTGAGTTTACAGAGGAAGAGGTTCTATTTCAACTGTCAAAAGTAAAGACAAATAAGTCAATGGGACCTGATGGAATACACCCAAAGCTATTAAAAGAGCTTAGTGGAGGGGGCGGAGCCAAGCAGCCGAGCTGAATGGCCGCACATTGTCTGAGCTCTGACCGCGGAACCCAAACAAATACCGCACAAGACCCTAAAATTAAGCTACCCACGACAGAGGAACCCCCCACGAGACTGTGGACACGCCATGGGTCACAAATCAAAGAAGATGAGGCCAGAAAAGCCACGGATGGGCTTCGATATTGGAGACATGCTGCGGCAGGCCAGCGGAGGGACGAGACCAAAGATGGCCGACCATCCTGCAACGTACTCTGACCTCTCAGACGACATGTCCCCTGACGAGGACAGCGAGATCCCACTTGCAAACCCAAGAGTAGCTCAACAGCACACCGACCGAGACAACGCACCAGTGACGGCGGCAGTGCTGAAAGCACTCCTGGCGGATCTCCAGAAGAACATTCAGACAGACATTGCATTAATCCGCACGGATCTACAAGGCCTTACGGGCAGACTGGCGGTGGTGGAAGCCGTGTCCGATACCCAGGCCCAACAGATTGCCACACTTCAAGAGGCGGTTCGGGGGCTCCAGCGCCACAGTGAACAAGCAGAACGGCGCTTCTCCGCAATGGAAGATTAGAGGCGGAAAAATAATATAAAAATTAGGGGCATCTCGGACGAAGTGCCGACAGCGGAATTACCGCACCTCCTAAGGCGCCTACTAAGCACTATACTTACCCCAAGACAGGGCAAGCTGGTGGGAATAGAGGGGTTCTTTCGTGTACCCAGATCCCCACGAGCACCGGACGATGTACCGAGGGACATGGTCATCCAGCTAATGAGCGGGAAAGATAAAGCAGCGGTGATGGCGGCGGTCAGGGACCACGTGCCATATAAATTTGAAGACATGTCTCTCACCTTCTTCCCGGACCTATCAGGGAGTACGCTAGCTTGGAGAAGATCGCTCCGACCCTTCACATCAGTCCTCCGACAGAAGCAGATTCCATACCAGCAATCCCGTACCCTAATGATCCAGCCCGGGGGAAACAAGCTCCAGATCAGAGATCTCGAAGAGGCAAAGGCCACACTACCCACCCTCAACCTATCTCTTGATGCCCTGTCATCGACCGGAGCGGAGGCAGCAGGCCGCATTCCACACCAATGGAACCCGGACGCAGTGATCCCGTTCTCCCGTCGACGGCAGAACAAGGGAGGAACTGCAGCGGCCATCACCTGAGGACATCGATTAGATGGACAGCCCGCTAATACCACGTCCTTAGGCACAGCCTAGGGCACCAGTTTATAATGTTTAAAATACAAATTTTTCTGCTCCTTGCTATACACATTTTGGCCCCACGTTCAAACCTAGCCCTACTGACATATACACAGAAGAGAGCTCTCCCACAAACAGCCCACCTGAAGCTCAACAGCTCCCCTTGAGCCACTTACACTACCCCCCACACACACCTCCTAAGACCGAAGTACCTATAACACTGCTTTGACAAGTACCGGAGGCAGTCAGCAACGGACCTCTAACACACTCCAGCACACACACTAGCTGGGACACACTTTAGAACGCAGCGCACCACCACTGTAACCCAGTTAGATCTAGGCCACAACACACCAGAGATGCAAAAGAGTGCCCGGAGTTGGATGGCCAACCATATATCTACCATCACACATAGTCTGTGTCACACTATACCCCACCTTAACGACATCACTTAAAAACAAAAAATGTGCCATGTAAATGCATGCCATGATACTGTCGTTCCTTGACTGCATTACTATAGTTAAGTATAGCTATCGTGGCATACCGAACTTGTATGTTAATATGTGCACAACATAAATAAAGAATAAAAAAAAAAAAAGAGCTTAGTGGTGTACTAGCAAAACCATTAACAGATTTATTTAACCAATCGTTGTTAACAGGAGTAGTCCCAGAAGATTGGAAGTTAGCAAATGTTGTACCCATTTACAAGAAAGGTAATAGGGAGGAGTCGGGCAACTATCGGCCACTAAGCCTTACTTGAGTAGTGGGGAAAGTGATGGAAACCATGTTAAAGGATAGGATTGTTGAACATCTAAAAACACATGGATTTCAAGATCAGAGACAACATGGGTTTACTTCAGGGAGATCATGCCAAACTAATCTTATTGATTTTTTTTGATTGGGTATCTAAAATTATAGATCAGGGTGGTGCAGTAGACATTGCTTACCTAGATTTCAGTAAGGCTTTTGACACTGTTGCACATAGAAGGCTTATCAATAAACTGCAGTCTTTAAGTTTGGATTCAAATATTGTTGAATGGGTAAGGCAGTGGCTGAGTAACAGGCAACAGAGGGTTGTAGTTAATGGAATATATTCGAAGCTTGGACTTGTCACCAGTGGGGTACCTCAGGGATCTGTACTTGAACCCATTCTTTTTAATATTTTTATTGCAGAATGTCACGATTCGGGGAACCAAACACGCCAACACACACACACAAAGTGCCGTACCGGACCTTAGAGTGGCCGGGCTAAGCACACAAAGAATAGTCAGGAAACAAGCCGAGTAAAGGGGAACCAGAAGACAGAATAACGTGAAACAAGCCGAGGTCAAAGGGTAGGAGAAAGTCACAAAGTCGAATAAACAAGCCAGAGAGTACGTAAGCAGAAACACAAGGTAAGTAGCAATACTAGCAAGTAAAGACCACAACAGGGCGAAGAGGAACAGGAAAGGTGAGTATATAAATCCAAAGGTTAATTCTGATTGGATAATTTCCAATCAGAATTAACAATCACACGTGGGAGATATCTAAACCTCCCACTGTGATTGAGGCACTGTGCCTTTAACGCCGGGTCAGGTGACTGACCCCGGCGTTTGTTAAAATGGGCGGTCTCCCAGCGTGCAGCATCATGCATGCTGCCGCTGGGGGACACAGAGGAAGAGGCGGACGGCACCCGTGGGAGAGAGGATGCCGCCCGCCGAGCGCGTCAGGAAGGGGACCGCGGACGGCTGGAGGGTGAGTGCCGCGAGCGGACTGCAGCCTCCTCGCAGCGCCAGCGGACACAGAAGGTGCTTGATGGTAAGGTATGTCTTTTTGCTGATGATACTAAGATATGCCAACAGGGTTGATGTTCCAGGAGGGATAAGCCAAATGGCAAATGATTTAGTAAACTAGAAAAATGGTCAGAATTGTGGCAACTGACATTTAATGTGGATGAGTGCAAGATAATGCATCTTGGGCGTAAAAACCCAAGGGCAGAGTACAGAATATTTGATAGAGTCCTAACCTCAACATATGAGGAAAGGGATTTAGGGGTGATTATTTCTGATGACTTAAAGGTAGGGAGACAATGTAATAGAGCAGCAGGAAATGCTTGGTTGAATGCTTGGTTGTATAGGGAGAGGTATTAGCAGTAGAAAGAGGGAAGTGCTCATGCCACTGTACAGAACACTGGTGAGACCTCACTTGGAGTATTGTACACAGTACTGGAGACCGTATCTTCAGAAGGATATTGATACCTTAGAGAGGGTTCAGAGAAGGGCTACTAAACTGGTTCATGGATTGCGGGATAAATCTTACCAGGAAAGGTTAAAGGATCTTAACATGTATAGCTTGGAGGAAAGACGAGACAGGGGGGATATGATAGAAACATTTAAATATATAAAGGGAATCAACACAGTAAAGGAGGAGACTATATTTAAAAGAAGAAAAACTACCACAACAAGAGGACATAGTCTTAAATTAGAGGGACAAAGGTTTAAAAATAATATCAGGAAGTATTACTTTACTGAGAGGGTAGTGGATGCATGGAATAGCCTTCCAGCTGAAGTGGTAGAGGTTAACACAGTAAAGGAGTTTAAGCATGCGTGGGATAGGCATAAGGCTATCCTAGCTATAGGATAGGGCCAGGGACTAGTGAAAGTGTTTGGAGGATTGGGAAGACTAGATGGGCCGAATGGTTCTTATCTGCCGTCACATTCTATGTTTCTATGTTTCAATGTTTCTATGTTTCTATGTCCTCACAGGTGACAAGCCCAAACGGAGATCAACCAGAAAGTGTTACACTGAAAAAAAGTAAACATTTGTAAGAGTGGAGCAAATGGAGTTCCATCATGTAAACATCCTTAAATACTAATTGCAAATATCCTAAAATATAAACAGCACTTTAAATAGAAATAAGTGACTAATGTGCTATCATAAACAAAAAAAAAAAACCCAAGTAATATAATATCATCACCACACAGGATTAGGCATAAACCTAGGGATCATACAAAGAAAACAAGATGGCTGGGTGAAAGGGAGGGAAAATATATGCCTACTGTTCTTACTAAAATTATGACAATCGCTACACTAAAGCTAGGATAATGTGCAACTCTACCACATGACAGGAGGCTTTATATTTTGCTATTTTAATACTTACAAAAAAGCAAAAGAAGCATGAGAAGAAGGATGAAAACAGAAAGTACAGAAGGTAGAAACTCGTGACCAATCAGCGGCCCACATAATATCCACCAGGGAAGCACAGGCCAAAAAAATGTGAGACACAGTGAGATAAAGTCTGGTTGCCTATAGTGCCCCTTTAGGGTGGTTTGCTGCTATGGAAGTTTAGTAAAGGAAATTCAAGCAAAAGTTGAAGCCTCCTGTCATGTGGCAAAATTGAACTGGTCTTCCACATTGCGATACCTTCAAACACTAAAGCCTACCCCATCACAAAGTTATATTCACACAGAAACACTTGCATACTTAAACACTATCCGATATCCAGACCGATGCAAGTATACACTAACCCTCACATGCATACTTACAAAGAGTGACCTTCACACCTTCACAATGAGTGTATATACTCTTATACATACATAGTTACATAGTTACATAGTTACATAGCTGAAAAGAGACTTGCGTCCATCAAGTTCAGCCTTCCTCACATTTGTTTTTTGCTGTTGATCCAAAGAAGGCAAAAAAAAACAGTTTGAAGCACAATTTTGCAACAAGCTAGGAAAAAAATTCCTTCTTGACCCCAGAATGGCAGTCAGATTTATCCTTGGATCAAGCAGTTATTACCCTACATTTGAAAGATTATATCCTTGAATATTCTGGTTTTGCAAGTATGCATCTAGTAGCAGTTTGAACATCTGTATGGACTCTGATAAAACCACTTCTTCAGGCAGAGAATTCCACATCCTGATTGTTCTTACAGTAAAAAAACCTTTCCTTTGCCTTAGGCGAAATCTTCTTTCTTCCAGTCTAAACGCATGGCCTCGTGTCCTATGTAAAGTCCGGTTTGTGAATAGATTTCCACACAATGGTTTGTATTGGCCCCGAATATATTTGTATAATGTTATCATATCCCCTCTCAGGCGGCGTTTTTCTAAACTAAATAGGTTTACATTTGTTAACCTTTCTTCATAGCTGATATGTTCCATTCCTTTTATTAATTTTGTAGCCCGCCTCTGCACTTTTTCTAGTGCCATAATATCCTTCTTTAGAACAGGTGCCCAAAATTGCACAGCATATTCAATATGAGGTCTTACCAGTGATTTATAAAGAGGCAAAATTATATTCTTGTCCGAGAATGAATGCCCTTTTTCATGCATGACAATACCTTACTGGCCTTGGCCACTGCTGATTGACATTGCACATTGTTGCATAGTTTGTTGTCTATAACAATTCCCAAGTCCTTTTCATGTGTTGTTATCCC
>OW240920.1:66095175-66108850 GCA_933207985.1 Pelobates cultripes
AAAAAAAAGAAAAAAGTAAATTTAAAAAAACAAAAATAAAAAACAAACCACTCTCCACAGTATACAAAACACTCCAAGTAACTCCTGGTTTTCTAACTCCTACTTGAAAGAGTCTACTTAATAGAGGCTGCTTTCAAATAATGTGAGCAAGCTCAGTGAGTTAGGGGTGTGCCTTTATGGGGATACAAATCCCACACAGGTGTAATTAATAAACACTCCCCCAATCAATCAAGCAGCACACAAAAAAGGGGGGGAAAACCAGAACACAAAAAAAAAAGTAAATTTAAAAAAACAAAAATAAAAAACAAACCACTCTCCACAGTATACAAACCACTCCAAGTAACTCCTGGTTTTCTAACTCCTACTTGAAAGAGTCTACTTGATAGAGGCTGCTTTCAAATAATGTGAGCAAGCTCAGTGAGTTAGGGGTGTGCCTTTATGGGGATACAAATCCCACACAGGTGTACTCACAACACACTCCCCCACCAATCAAGTAGCAGCACACAAAAAAGGGGAAACTATGGAACACAGAAAAAAGTAAATTTAAAACAAAAAATAAAACAAACCACTTCCACAGTATATACAAACACTCCAAGTAACTCCTGGGTTTCTAACCTCTACTTGAAAGAGTCTATCACTCTAACTCTAAGGATCTGAGCCAATGTACACACATTGTGAACAAAACAAAATGTAAACAAAAACTGGCATTTGCTTACATGTTCAGTCCAACCGTAATACACCCTTTCATAGTAAATGCACTCAAATTCTATTATATATCATTTTTATTCTAGGGGAAAGTTTCCAGGGCTTATTTATATCAAATATTGGGCTATGAAACAATTTTAATATGAAAGAAATGGGAGAAAATAAGATTTTTTTTTTTTTTTTTTTTTAGTTCTACTTGACATTTTAACGGTTAATGTCATAATACTGTTTGCTTTACTGCAATAAAATACACATATTTGTATTCAGCAAAGTCTCACGTGTAAAACAGTACCCCCTATGTACAGGTTTTATGGCGTTTTGGGAAGTTACAGGGTCAAATATAGCACGTTACATTTGAAATTGAAATTCGCCAGATTGGTTACGCTGCCTTTGAGACTGTATAGTAGCCCGGGAATGAAATTTACACCCATAATGGCATACCATTTGCAATAGTAGACAACCCAAGGTATTGCAAATGGGGTATGTCCAGTCTTTTTTAGTAGCCATTTGGTCACAAACACTGGCCAAAGTTAGCGTTAGTATCTGTTTGTGTGAAAAATGCAAAAAAACGCCAATTTGGCCAGTGTTTGTGACTAAGTGGCTACTAAAAAAGACTGGACATGCCCCATTTGCAATACCTTGGGTTGTCTACTATTGCAAATGGTATGCCATCATAGGGGTAATTTTCATTCTTGGGCTACCATAGGGTCTCAAAGGCAACGTAATCAATCTGGTTAATTTTAATGTGAAAAAAATGAAACACAAGCCTTATATTTGACGCTGTAACTTTTGAAAACACCATAAAACCTGTACATGAGGGGTACTGTTGTACTCGGGAGACTTCACTGAACACAAATATTTGTGTTTCAAAACAGTAAAAAGTATCATAGCAATAATATTGTCCGCTTAATGCTGTTTGTGCGTGAAAAATGCAAAAAAAACGTCACTTTTACCGGCGATATCATCGCTGTAATACATTTTAATGTTTTGAAACACTCCACATTTGTGTTCAGCGAAGTCTCCCCTGAGTAGAACAGTACCCCCATGTACAGGTTTTATGGTGTCTCGGAAAGTTATAGGGTTAAATATAGTGCTAGTAAATTAAATTCCCTTTACTTTCGGCATGGGTTGTCATGCAGGTCCTGCTAATTGTAATTAATTAAGATACCTAATTATGTAAAAATATTACATAAATATATATGTAGAATCAATATATGTATATATATACGTATGTGTATATATATGTATATCTATATAATTTTTTTAAAATATTTTTATTTATATATAGGTATATATATAGTGATATATACGTATATATTTATGTGTATAGATATATATATTATTTCGTTCTATGTGTATTTTGATATATATATATATATATTAATTTCACAATACAGTTAGAACGAAATAACACACATCTATATATTTTTTAATTATTTATTTTAATTATTTTTGTAATTTTATTTTTTAACGTATTTACATTTTAATTTTTTTTATAATATATATAAATATATATATAACAATAATTATATATATATTTAATCAGTATCAGTGTACGTGTAATTTGATATTAAAATATATATATAATTATATATATATTAATAGTAAAATACACCTAGACGGTGTACATGTGTGTATGTATATGTGTATATATATACTTTGATCATATATATATAATATATATATATGATCTAAGTATATATAATTTTTTTTTTTTACAC
Source organism: Pelobates cultripes (assembly GCA_933207985.1). Classification (NCBI taxonomy): domain Eukaryota; kingdom Metazoa; phylum Chordata; class Amphibia; order Anura; family Pelobatidae; genus Pelobates; species Pelobates cultripes. Next base: position 66,097,602 of record OW240920.1, read on the forward strand.
CATTAACTTATTTTATTTTTATTTCCAGCCAGCAGGGGGACCACCTGTAATTACAGGCAGCCCCCCTGCCGGCAATACAGAAGCCAGCTATCCCCGGCCATGTGATTGTGGGGTCCTCACTAGGACCCCACTCTCACATGGCCGGGGGGCTTCCAGGAGGACGGAGGTGCCGCGGGGGGCTCCCTGGGAGTCCCCCCAACCGCGATCGCCGGCGGTCCCACGGGTAAGTTAACAAAAACCGGAGGGCGTACAATTACGCCCGGCGGCGTTTAGAGCCGCCTATTAGAGGGCGTAATTGTACGTCCTCCGGTTTTAAGGGGTTAATAGAGGCTGCTTTCAAATAATGTGAGCAAGCTCAGTGAGTTAGGGGTGTGCCTTTATGGGGATACAAATCCCACACAGGTGTAATTAATAAACACTCCCCCAATCAATCAAGCAGCAGCACACAAAAAAGGGGGGGAAAACCAGAACACAGAGAAAAAAAAAGAAAAAAGTAAATTTATACACATATTCACCACTCCCATATTAAACTCACTGTTATCGCTATATACATATGCATATCTACATGCACATATACTTGTACACACTAATAGAAAGATATGCTCACAGTAAAAGTTACAGAGAAAGTTACCAAGAAGGGAGAGATCTGTCCCACCCAGAGATCAGAAACAGGCAGGGCCTACTCTTCTGTAAGCTGGGGTCAGTGACTGGGAGAGGACATAGTAGTCTTGATAAGAAATTGTTGTCATGGTTGAGTCCCAGGGACAGAGCCTCCTGCCACGTTCAGAGATTAGGTTGCCAGGGCCTAGTGCAGAGGCGGGCTACAAAATTAATAAAAGAAATGGAAAATTTAAGCTATGAAGAAAGGTTAACAAATTTAAACCTCTTTAGTTTAGAAAACCGTCGCCTCAGAGGAGATATGATAACATTATACAAATATATCCGGGGCCAATACAAACCATTGTGTGGAAATCTATTCACAGACAGGACTTTACATAGGACATGAGGTCATGCGTTTAGACTGGAAGAAAGGAGATTTAGTCTAAGGAAAGTTTTTTTTACCGTAAGAACAATAAGGATGTGGAATTCTCTGCTTAAAGAAGTGGTTTTAGCAGGGTCCATACAGATGTTTAAACAGCAACTAGATGCATACTTGCAAAAACAGAATATCCCATGATATAATTTTTCAACTGTAGGGTAATAGCTTCTTGATCCAAAGATAAATCTGACTGCCATTCTGGGGTCAGGAGGGAATTTGTTTCCTAGTTTGTTGCAAAATTGGAAGTGCTTCAAACTGTTTTTTTTGCCTTCCTTTTGGATCAACAGCAAAAAACAAATGTGAGGAAGGCCGAACTTGATGGACACAAGTCTATTTTCAGCCTATGTAACTATGTAGTGTCATAGGTACTCTCAGATGGTGAATTTGTGTGCCAGAATTATACAGAGGTGTATGGATGAAGTGTGTGGCTGAATGGAGTAGTGTGGTGGAATCTCGGTAAAAATAAATTTAGTAGGCCGAGATTACCACGTGGCATGTGTACGTGCATATGCTGACGTATCGATCAGTTGGTTGCACGAGGCAAGATACGATCAGTAGTGTACGGAGCATGTGCAAGAATACAGGATGTAGTATTCCCCTCCTCCATTGTGCTGGATAAGCCATGCGGTCAAGCAGGAAGTTAATTCTTATTTGTAATGATTGGTCAAGAGAATGTGCGGGTGGAGCTTAATATGGGAGGAGTTATGTGCCTATATAGGGAGCCTGCACTTTTGTTCAGGGCTCAGAACTTGCTGTATTTTTGGTGACATTAGTCCCTCTGAGTCCCGATCGGTGATCCAATAAAGAATCTCTTCCTTCCTGAAGAAACCTGTGTCCATCCCTCTGTGCTTTGCTTCCGTCAGTTTCTCCGGTATCATTTGGTGCATTGGCCGGGAAGCTCATCGTTCAACGGTAGCTGAGAGGCAGAGGCGTGAGCCGGTCTATCTTTGCCCACGTTCTCTACGGCTGCACCCCTGAACTTCTGCGTGGACCTCCCTTCGTCTCGGCGCCACTGGTCTGTTGTCCAGGAGATCATCGGCCTCTACGTAAGAAGTGCTGGGGTGTCCCCGTCGATGAGTGTGAACTCAGGTTCAGGAACGAGGAGGTAAGACAACTGCTGTTTTAGGCGGCAGACCCACTAGGGGTATACCGATTGTGCGGTAGGCCCAAAAGGGGTTTAAATCTGTGTATGGAATCTGCCCCCTCTGTCGGAGGGAAGGAGCGAAGGCGCACCGCTCGATCGAACGCTCTTTAGTAAGACCGTTTGATCTGGTTAGTCAGGCGGGGTCCTGTGTAAATAGCCCTAGCCGGACACCGGTGTCTTGTCTAGACTAGCGTTCTAGGGTGTATATTACGTTCGCTAGGTCGGAGGGACCGGGAGACTAAGCGGCGCCTGTGTAAATTCGGTTCGCTAGCTCTCAACCTATCTTGGCTAAGTGGGAAGGCGTGTAAATTTGGAACCCACTAGACTTTTGATAGAGTAAATAGACTAGAAGGGCAATTTTGTAAATTTCGCCCTCTAGTTCGCTATATGTGGTGTTTGGGCAGTGTGGCTAACCAAAACAGGTGTATATAGTTTTAGGTAGTCCATTCAAGGTACTGGCCAATAGTTTAGTTGGGATTGTAAATGTGTTAAAGATTGTTAGTAAAGTGTATATCTTGTTAGATAGCGCGAGCTCAGCCGTCTAGCGAGAGTGTTAATAGTGTGTTGCTGTATCATAGTGCACGGTACCATAACCCTGTATATTTACTGACACTGTATATAAGTACTAATCATTGTCGTCTATTGCATGTTTAACACCGTAACCACTAATAATTGTATTGTGACCTTAAATTGTGCTTTGACCTATGCTAACCGTACTGTAACCGATACTAGTAAAAGACGATGTTACTGGGGTGTGTTATAGACGGGTTGTGACAGACCCATCTGTCTGGATTATAACTGCGTTGTTCGTCTGTTTTGCCGTTTTCATGAATTTCCCCGTTCGTATGCTTTGTTTAAGGGAATGTCGGTTTTGTCGAACGGAACTACCGAACGGACGGCCACCCAGAAGAGAAGTGTGCTGCTGGTTAACCTATTGATCCCAATTAGAACGTTGCGGTTAACCACAGACACTTCTCAATTAAAAACCGAATGCCGGGTGGTCGTCGTTCGTATGTCGACCACGAGGCGGCGGCCATTTTGTCCATGCGAACGACCAGCGGTGTTCGACGATTATTTCATGGATCGGAAAACGGACACTTTTTCAGCCGAACACCGCTGAAGCCGTCGACCTCCCCTTCTCAATCGACAAAAGCATGCGAACGACAGCCGTTCGGGAGATTCAACCACACGAATGGACTTAACCCAGATAGCCGTCCCATGGAGTCAATCGCATACCGAAGAACTGAAAGAGACTTTGACTCCATGGCGATTGAACTGTGCGAATGGGATCTGAGCGCTATTCTCCAATAATGTGCCCTCAGATCCAGGCTATCTGGGGATATGCAAGACTGATGTAAAATGTTCAGCAGTTATTAAGTTATGGATTTTTGTGTGTTTTTGTAACTTGTATCTAAAATGGCGATTGCCTCTGCTCGGGGAGATAATTGAATTACTTCCCAATTATTCCCCGAGCAGAGGGGAGGGAACTGTACTGCATGCTGGGAATATTGTGGGGATGTATGTCCAGAATGTCCCCATGTCCCTCTGTGATTTCAGTCTCCCATTTGGTCCCCTAGGGGAGTGTCCACCAAGTGGGAGACCTGCATAAATACCGGGCAGGTAGCCCACAGTAAACCAGTTCGTGTTTTACCCTCAAAGCGGAGCTTGGTCTCGTTATTGGGGGGATTTGGATACTAGCGGCGAGAGACTGCTTACTTGGATTATTTGCCGCTTGGGAGAGATTGTCGTTCGGTTATTAATTGCCGTTCGTGGATTTGCGGCTTGCGAAGGGAATTAGCCGTACAGGTACCGTTCGGGAGTTTGGAGTGTTCCCTGACTGGCGTTCGCATGGTTTTATTATACCCGCTACCCGACCACATTATTGCAAACGGGGAATACTCGCTAAACGGCGGTTTGTACATTTCGTTCCTGGAGGTACCGTAACACGGGTAATTCATATATAGAGAATTATAGCGTGGGTGACTGTATAGTTTCGCCAAAGGGCACAATATTGATTATTTAGTGACTGGTGTAACAGCTGTGTGTGTACGGGAATTCCCTGAGTGATTATTGTGTTATTGTGTACGTTTCACTCGGTAACTGTACCACGTGGTGCTGTTGCCAGAGGAAACGGGTGTGACTGTTGAATAAGAACGCGTGCATAGTATTCGTTGTCAACGATGTTCCATTGATAAGTATGGGCGCGTCAGAGTCAACGATTTCGGATCCCTTAGGTTGTATGGTAAAGAATTTTAAAAAGGGATTCAAAACATGTGATTTTGGGGTTAAAATGTCTCCTGTACGTTTGGTCACTTTGTGCACTAGGGAGTGGCCTATTTTGGTTGCGGCATGGCCGCCGCGTGGCAGTTTGGATCCAACCCTGGTACAGCGTGTACACGTGGCTGTGTCAGGTAGGCCTGAACTTTATGGACAGTTTCCATACATTGATTGTTGGGGGCAGGCCGTAAACGACTCGCCAAAATGGATCCGGATATGCCACGAGGAGCAATGTCGCCTCATGGTGGCCAGGACTTGTTTGTCCACTAGGACTGGTGTTAGGCCCATTTTGGACACGCCCCCTGAGTCCGAGATCCCTTTGCCGCCTCCTTACTTTCCTTTAAGAGGAAGTGACGCGAATGCAGGAAGCTCTGCACCCCTTCCCCTATTGCCCCCATCCACTTCCGCTTCCTCCTCCAGTACAGAATCCACCCCCCCTCGTATTAAAACTCCCCTTCCGGAACCAGGACCAACCCCCATTAGATTTGAATATCCTGATTTGGCGCCACTTCAAACTTCCGGTCAAGCTTCTTCTAGCTCGGCTCGGAGTATACTATTCACTAACTTTTCCCAAAATCAAGTTCCCACATCCTCATGCCCTATTACCTCTCGACCGGAACCTTTAACTGACGCCCCTCCACGTAGCCCCATACTAACCCGACAACTGACCGGTACCCAACAATTAAAACATTATCAGATGCCTCTTCGTCTGAATCCTGGGTCAGCCTATATCGATGCCGCAGGTCAAATGGCACATGCTGACCCAGTCTTCGTATATGTCCCGTTCACGACTACCGATCTCTTGAATTGGAAGACCCACAATTCCTCGTACACTGAGAAACCACAAGCTATGACCGATCTGTTCACCTCGATAGTTCAGACACATAACCCGACATGGGCTGATTGCCAGCAGTTATTAATGACATTGTTCAATAATGAGGAAAGGACAAGGATTAACCAAGCGGCCATTAAGGCGCTAGAGGAGAGAGCCCGTGCTTTAAATCAAGCCAATCCGGCAGCATGGGCCGCAACACATTACCCTAACACCGATCCTGACTGGAATGTAAATGGCGCAGATATGGCTCAACTTAAAGCCTATAGAGATGCTATAATTGCTGGCATGAAAGCCGGAGGGAAGAAAGCTATTAACATGTCGAAGACAGTTGAGGTGATTCAGAAAAGTGATGAAGCGCCCAGTGTCTTTTATGACCGATTATTGGAGGCATACCGCTTGTATACCCCCTTTAATCCGGAAGACGCTGATAATTCCCGAATGGTAAACTCCGCCTTTGTCAGCCAAGCTTACGGAGATATTAAGCGCAAGCTACAGAAATTAGAAGGGTTTGCAGGTATGTCTATCACTCAACTAATGGAGGTAGCGAACAAAGTATATATGAATAGGGAAACAGAAAGTAAGAAAGAGGAAGAGCGCAAGATGCGTAGAAAGGCAGATATGCTAGCGGTAGCGATCGCAGGCGTAGATAGACGGGGCCCAGATAGAGGCGATGGTAGATGGAATAGGGAGCCTTTGAGTAGGAATCAGTGCGCGTACTGTAAGGAAGAAGGGCATTGGAGGAACGAGTGTCCGCAAAGAGAGCAGTATGAGAGAGACTTACCCAGGGCAGGTTACGGAAACTTTAGAGGCAGAGCGAGAGGTAGAGGAGGCCCCGGAGGGAGTAATGGTAATAGAGGGAGTAATGGGAACAGAGGAAGTGTAAGGGAAGATAGGTACTATCCAGCAGCGCAAAGGTCCCGCGATAGAGAAGGTAGGGACTTTGTGGGATTGGCTGACACGGTCATGGAGGACTATTGATACCGACCGGGCTCCATCCCCCTTGGTCGAGCGGAGCCTATGGTCGATGTATCAATAGGGGGAAAAAGGAGTGCGTTTATGATCGACACTGGTGCTGAACATTCGGTGGTGACTAATCAAGTTGCTCCTCCATCTGGAAGAACTATTACTGTAATAGGAGCAACTGGAAGAAGTGCTGAAAAACCGGTTCTTAAAAGTCGACTCTGTACATTGGGAGGCCACGTAGTAAAACATCAATTCCTTTATATGCCTGAGTGTCCAGTCCAATTGCTGGGACGTGATATGCTATCCAAATTACAAGCGCAGATTACGTTCCTACCAAATGGAACAACATCCTTAAAGTTTAATGGACCCTCAGGTATTATGACATTGTCCGTACCAAAGGAAGAAGAGTGGCGACTTTATACAGTGTTGACTAGCCAAAACCCGAGGAGTGATGAATCCTTATTTAACATACCAGGAGTTTGGGCAGAGAACAACCCACCAGGACTGGCCCGCAATATTCCACCTATTAAAATCGAACTAAAACTTGGGGTTTATCCAGTAAGCCTGAGACAATATCATATTCCGCAGAAGGCTAAGAAGAACATCCAATCTTATCTGGATAAGTTCATACGGTATGGTATCCTAAAATTCTGTACTTCCCCCTGGAACACCCCATTGCTGCCTGTTCAAAAGCCCGGTACAGATGAGTATCGACCTGTGCAGGACTTGAGAGCAGTCAATGATGCGGTTGTTAGTATACATCCAGTCGTGCCCAATCCATATAACCTGCTTGCTTTAATTCCGGGCGGGGCTACTTACTTTACAGTCTTAGATCTCAAAGATGCCTTCTTTTGCCTCCGAATTGCCGCAGAAAGCCAATGTATCTTCGCTTTCCAATGGGAAAATGCTGTAACGGGCTCGAAACGCCAAATGACCTGGACAAGATTGCCCCAGGGGTTTAAAAATTCACCTACCCTATTTGGTTCAGCTCTAAGTCAAGATCTACTAGATTTCGAGTCTATCCCAGGAGAGTGTGTATTATTACAATATGTAGATGACTTGTTGATAGCAGCAGTTACAAAGGAAGTATGTCAGCAAGCAACGCACGATCTACTACACATTCTCTGGAAGGCAGGATACAAGGTGTCAAGAAGGAAGGCTCAGTTGTGTTTGCCAACTGTCAAATATCTGGGATTCCATATCTCTGAAGGTCAAAGAATTATGGGGCCAGAGAGAAAAGAAGCTGTGTGCCAAATACCGATACCCAGGAATAGAAGACAAGTGCGAGAATTCTTGGGGCAGCAGGCTTCTGTAGGATATGGATTCCCAGCTACGCGATACTGGCAAAACCTCTGTATGCAGCTATCAAAGGTACAGAGCACGACCCCTTCTTATGGACTCAAGAACAGCAAACGGCATTCGAAGATGTGAAGAGGGCTTTGATGAGTGCCCCAGCATTAGGTCTACCTGACCACACACGGCCATTCTACCTGTATGTACATGAGCAAAGAAGAATGGCTGTGGGAGTATTGACACAGTACTTGGGATCATGGCAAAGACCTGTTGCCTACATGTCTAAGCAACTGGATGCAGTGGCCAGCGGACTTCCACCTTGTCTAAGAGCTGTAGCTGCAGCCGCCCTGCTAGTAGCTGAAGCCGATAAACTCACTCTGGGTCAAGAACTTTATGTACGAGTTCCACATGCAGTACAGACGTTGTTGGATTACAAAGGAAATCATTGGTTTAGTAACAGCCGTATGACCAAGTATCAAGCAATGTTGTGTGAAAACCCAAGAGTGCATTTAGAGACTGTAAATACCTTAAATCCAGCTACCCTTTTGCCACAACCTACTGAAAGTCAACATGATTGTTTGGAAGTAATGGATGAAGTATTTTCAAGTAGACCAGATCTTCGTGATTTTCCCATCCAGAACCCTGATGTTCAATATTACACCGACGGCAGTAGTTATGTAAAAGAAGGGATCCGCTATGCAGGATATGCAGTAACAACGATAGACAAGGTGATAGAAGCTCGGCCACTGGCAAAAGGAACATCAGCACAAAAGGCAGAATTGATAGCACTGACACGAGCGTTACAATTGGCTGAAGGTTTAAGAGTGAACATCTACATGGACTCCAAGTATGCGTTTTTAACCACTCATGCCCACGGAGCTTTGTATAAAGAAAGAGGACTATTGAATTCAGAAGGCAAAGAAATCAAATACGCAGCTGAGATCCTACAACTATTGGAAGCAGTGTGGGAGCCGAAAGAAGTCGGTATTATACATTGTCGGGCGCATCTGAGAGGAGATGGTGATGTAACCAAAGGGAATCGGATGGCAGATAGTGCAGCTAAGCGTGCTGCTGAATCAGGAAGACAGGAATATGTGGGGCATATAGCTGCTCTTATACCAACTCCACTGTCTCAATGGACTCCAATTTATACAGCTCAAGAAGAGGAGTGGTTAAGGACTGAACCTGGAAAGTATTTGGAGAACAAATGGTATCAGTTAGAAGATGGAAGAATAGTTATTCCAGCATCACTAGCGGTAGAAATTGTCCAAAACTATCATAACGGGACACATTCTGGGAGAGACAGTACAGAAGAATCTCTCAGAAAACATTTCTACATACCAAGATTGTCCAACTTGACTCAGGCCATTGTACGTAGATGTGTAACGTGTGCTAAAAATAATGCAAGACAAGGACCAGTAAAGCCACCAGGAGTCCAGTTTATGGGGGGACTTCCCATGTCCGATTTACAAATTGACTATACAGTGATACCTAAATCGGGTGGACATCGCTACCTGCTGGTAGTGGTGTGCACCTATTCAGGCTGGGTAGAAGCATGTCCTACTCGTACAGAGAAAGCAGGAGAAGTCGTGAGATTCCTGCTACGAGAAATAATACCCCGATATGGACTACCCTGCTCTATAGGATCGGACAATGGTCCAACTTTTGTTCATCAGTGCTTACAACAACTGACTCATATGCTTGGTATAAAGTGGAGGCTTCATACGGCATATAGACCCCAGAGTTCTGGTAAGGTAGAGAGAATGAATAGAACTATTAAGAATCAGTTGGCTAAATGTGTCAGGAAACCCAACTTAAGTGGAACGTTCTCTTGCCCATAGCTCTATTGCGAATCCGTAGTACACCTACCAGAAGGATGGGCCTCTCTCCTTTTGAAATCATGTACGGGCGACCACCTCCCGTGCTTGGTAACTTAAGGGGGGATTTGAGTCAGTTGGGAGAAGGAATTACCCGGCAGCAGGTTGTAGAGTTGGGTAAGACTATGGAGGAGGTACAGAAATAGGTACAAGATAGATTACCTGTGAATATTTATCCCCCAATTCATAGTTACCACCCAGGCGACCAAGTGTGGATTAAAGAGTGGAATAATGTGCCGTTAGGGCCCAAGTGGAGAGGTCCTTATGTTGTTCTTCTGTCTACCCCTACAGCGGTAAAAGTAGCCGAAGTGGCTCCGTGGATACATCACTCCAGGGTTAAACCAGCAGCAGCCGATTCCTGGCAAGTTACAGCAAATCCAGAGAATCCCTGCAAGATCCGGTTAAAGCGCACGACTCAGTCGGAGTGACGAGGAACCTTGTAGATTACAAATTTTATTGTTTCAGAGACTTGGTAAGTGAGTGAGAAGGCCATAATAAAGCCTGTCCACTCACCAACGAGTATATAAGTCAGGGAAAGTCTTGAGGGGACCCCTGTGAAGACGAGCAGAACTCCATTCCCTGCAGTCCTTACATCCTGGAAGCTGAGGTGCCTTCACACGGACGAAGACTGAGGATGACGACGAAAGATGTATTTTTAATAATGTTTATTTATGTGTATTTTTATATTCAGGAAGGTAGAGGTACCAACACTCCTAGCTGTGAGGTATACATTAAGACTACAAGAACAGGTAACCATATATCCCAGACCCTAATTTGGCATTCGCAATATGAGTGTAAAGGAGATGTATCAAGATGTAGATACTTAAATATAGAATATAGTGTGTGTCATTTAGGAGTAGGAGAACCTAAGTGCTTCAGTCCTGAGTATCAACCCCGTACAATTTGGTTGGCTCTCAGAAATGGAGATTCTCAGGGGACCCTAATTAATAAGACGGTATTAAAATCCGTATATTCTTCAGGTGCTCTGCTATTTGATGCGTGTAAAGCAATATCAAGTGGTAGAAAGCCGTGGAATGTATGTGGGGATCTTAGATGGGAGAGGACGTATAGGTCTAACGATAAATATATTTGTCCCAGTAGTAAAAATAAATATGTAAGTCCAAGATGCCCAAATAGAGATTATAACTTCTGCCCATATTGGTCTTGTGTGGGGTGGGCGACTTGAGGACAGACAGCAGACAAGGACATGATTGTGACTAAGTTGCCTACTAATCCATATTGTAAGTCTATGGAATGCAATCCAATCCATATACTTATAAATAACCCTGACAAGTTCTTAGATAAATATGGTAATTTATTTGGGTTTCAAATATATGGGACAGATTTAGACCCTGGGACAATATTGTTTATAGGGATAGAGTCTGATACGGTAACCTCCCAAACTCATCAAGTATACCATTCCTTTTATGAAGAGATGAGCATAGATAATAAGATCCCCCATAATGCTAAAAACTTGTTCATTGATTTAGCAGAGAGTATTGCCGGTAGTCTTAATGTTACCAACTGCTATGTGTGTGGAGGTACTAACATGGGAGACCAATGGCCTTGGGAAGCAAAAGAGGTAATGTCCGGTTCTGAGGCAGTTGACCAATTAATATCTACACAAGCCGACTATCATATGAGTGTTAGAGGTAAATCTGAGTGGAGATTGAAGACCTCCATCATAGGTTATGTTTGCACAGCGAGGAAAGGAATGATGTATAATACTTCTGTAGGAGAATTAACTTGTCTAGGGCAAAAAAGCTTATGATGATGATACAAAGAATACAACTTGGTGGTCGGCTTCAAATGTCTCAGAAC
>OW240920.1:66108950-66401612 GCA_933207985.1 Pelobates cultripes
TGGGTAGAAGCATGTCCTACTCGTACAGAGAAAGCAGGAGAAGTCGTGAGATTCCTGCTACGAGAAATAATACCCCGATATGGACTACCCTGCTCTATAGGATCAGACAATGGTCCAGCTTTTGTTCATCAGTGCCTACAACAATTGACTCATATGCTTGGTATAAAGTGGAGGCTTCATACGGCATATAGACCCCAGAGTTCTGGTAAGGTAGAGAGAATGAATAGAACTATTAAGAATCAGCTGGCTAAAATGTGTCAGGAAACCCAACTTAAGTGGAACGTTCTCTTGCCCATAGCTCTATTGCGAATCCGTAGTACACCTACCAGAAGGATGGGCCTCTCTCCTTTTGAAATCATGCACGGGCGACCACCTCCCGTGCTTGGTAACTTAAGGGGGGATTTGAGTCAGTTGGGAGAAGGAATTACCCGGCAGCAGGTTGTAGAGTTGGGTAAGACTATGGAGGAGGTACAGAAATGAGTACAAGATAGATTACCTGTGAATATTTATCCCCCAATTCATAGTTACCACCCAGGCGACCAAGTGTGGATTAAAGAGTGGAATAATGTGCCGTTAGGGCCCAAGTGGAGAGGTCCTTATGTTGTTCTTCTGTCTACCCCTACATCGATAAAAGTAGCCGAAGTGGCTCCGTGGATACATCACTCCAGGGTTAAACCAGCAGCAGCCGATTCCTGGCAAGTTACAGCAAATCCAGAGAATCCCTGCAAGATCCGGTTAAAACTCACGACTCAGTCGGAGTGACGAGGAACCTTGTGGATTACAAATTTTATTGTTTCAGAGACTTGGTAAGTGAGTGAGAAGGCCATAATAAAGCCTGTCCACTCACCAATGAGTGTATAAGTCAGGGAAAGTCTTGAGGGGACCCCTGTGAAGACGAGCAGAACTCCATTCCCTGCAGTCCTTACATCCTGGAAGCTGAGGTGCCTTCACACGGACGAAGACTGAGGATGACGACGAAAGATGTATTTTAATAATGTTTATTTATGTGTATTTTTATATTCAGGAAGGTAGAGGTACCAACACTCCTAGCTGTGAGGTATGCATTAAGACTACAAGAACAGGTAACTATATATCCCAGACCCTAATTTGGCATTCGCAATATGAGTGTAAAGGAGATGTATCAAGATGTAGATACTTAAATATAGAATATAGTGTGTGTCATTTAGGAGTAGGAGAATCTAAGTGCTTCAGTCCTGAGTATCAACCCCGTACAATTTGGTTGACTCTCAGAAATGGAGATTCTCAGGGAACCTTAATTAATAAGACGGTATTAAAATCCATATATTCTTCAGGTGCTCTGCTATTTGATGCGTGTAAAGCAATATCAAGTGGTAGAAAGCCGTGGAATGTATGTGGGGATCTTAGATGGGAGAGGACGTATGGGTCTAACGATAAATATATTTGTCCCAGTAGTAAAATAAATATGTAAGTCCAAGATGCCCAAATAGAGATTATAACTTCTGCCCATATTGGTCTTGTGTGGGGTGGGCGACTTGGGGACAGACAGCAGACAAGGACATGATTGTGACTAAGTTGCCTACTAATTCATATTGTAAGTCTATGGAATGCAATCCAATCCATATACTTATAAATAACCCTGACAAGTTCTTAGATAAATATGGTAATTTATTTGGGTTTCAAATATATGGGACGGGTTTAGACCCTGGGACAATATTGTTTATAGGGATAGAGTCTGATACGGTAACCTCCCAAACTCATCAAGTATACCATTCCTTTTATGAAGAGATGAGCATAGATAATAAGATCCCCCATAATGCTAAAAACTTGTTCATTGATTTAGCTGAGAGTATTGCCGGTAGTCTTAATGTTACCAACTGCTATGTGTGTGGAGGTACTAACATGGGAGACCAATGGCCTTGGGAAGCAAAGGAGTACGTCCTGCTCTGAGGCAAAGGACTAATTAATATCTATATTAATAGTTTAATTATCATATGAGTGCTAGAGGTAATCTGAGTGAGATTGAAGACCTCCTTATCATAGGTTATGTTTGCATAGCGAGGAAAGGGAATGATGTATACTACTTGTAGGAGAATTAACTTGTCTAGGGTAAAAGCTTATGATGATGATACAAAGAATACAACTTGGTGGTCGGCTTCAAATGTTCAGAACCATCTAACCCGCTTGCAAGATATGCCAATTTAAAGGACGTATGGTTTGATCTATCCATCACATCTAACTGGAGAGCCCCAGCGAATTTGTACTGGATCTGTGGTAAGAAGGCCTATTCGGAGTTACCACAGGACTGGGAAGGGGCATGTGTGTTGGGTATGTTAAAACCATCCTTCTTCTTGTTGCCTATTGAAACAGGTGAGACTTAGGTGTTAAAGTGTATGATGTGAATCATAGGAAGAAAAGGGGACCCATAGAGATAGGTGCCTGGGAAGATAATGAATGGCCTCCCCAGCGTATTATAGATTATTATGGGCCAGCCACGTGGGCAGAGGATGGTACCTTTGGTTATAGAACCCCTATTTAAATGCTCAACCGCATTATAAGGTTACAGGCGGTGGTTGAGATCATTACTAACGAGACATCACAAGCGCTCAATCTTCTAGCGAAGCATAATACCAGGATGAGGACAGCAGTTTACCAAAATAGATTAGCCTTGGATTATCTTTTGGCAGTAGAGGGAGGTGTATGTGGGAAGTTTAACCTGAGCAATTGCTGTCTTCAAATAGATGACGAAGGGCAAGCAATAGCTGAGCTTACTAGCCATATGGTTAAACTAGCGCATGTGCCTACTCAGGTATGGAAAGGGTACAATCCAAGTAGTTGGTTTGGTAGCTGGTATGAGTGGTTTGGAGGGCTTAAGGCAGTGGTAGGTGGAGTCCTACTGATTTTAATGTTGTGTCTACTCCTGCCGTGTCTTATACCCTTAGTAGTTAGGTCTGTGCAAAGCCTGATAGAAAATATAGCAGAGAGGAAGGCTGCTGCACAGATAATGGCAATTTATAAATATAAGGCTCTAGATCAGGGAGAACCAATGCAGGAAGACGAGTGTTGAAGATTCACATCGTAGGATAAGTCTGGTCTGGTTCAAAGGTAACTTGTGGTGTATGCAAACCAAGGTTAAGTGATGCCTCAAGTAATTGTAAAATATCAAGAGGCATCAAAGGGGGGAATGTGGTGGAATCTCGGTAAAAATAAATTTAGTAGGCCGAGATTACCACGTGGCATGTGTACGTGCATATGCTGACGTATCGATCAGTTGGTTGCACGAGGCAAGATACGATCAGTAGTGTACGGAGCATGTGCAAGAATACAGGATGTAGTATTCCCCTCCTCCATTGTGCTGGACAAGCCATGCGGTCAAGCAGGAAGTTAATTCTTATTTGTAATGATTGGTCAAGAGAATGTGCGGGTGGAGCTTAATATGGGAGGAGTTATGTGCCTATATAGGGAGCCTGCACTATTGTTCAGGGCTCAGAACTTGCTGTATTTTTGGTGACATTAGTCCCTCTGAGTCCCGATCGGTGATCCAATAAAGAATCTCTTCCTTCCTGAAGAAACCTGTGTCCATCCCTCTGTGCTTTGCTTCCGTCAGTTTCTCCGGTATCAGTAGCAATAATGTTAAGCAACTTGTGGGATTGTGTGTGTAATACTCAGAGACAAAGATGCAGAGATTTGTAGCAGTCTGTGAAAGACAGCAAAAATTGACTGAGCGTTACACAATCTTGACCCCTCTACTTGCAGCTAATGGGTGGCAGCTTTCTATGTTTTTAATCGCTTGGTAGGATGTATGGATAGTATGTAAACACGTTTTTAAATTTAAACTAAGCAACTACTTTTGTATTATTTAGTGAACTTTTTAAATACACATTTACTGTGTCTAAATGGAACACTACTTTAATTATACCTCCCAACATTTTAAATGGACAAAGGGGGACACTCTAATTTCAGGGATGTGAGTGTGATACCGGAGAAACTGACGGAAGCAAAGCACAGAGGGATGGACACAGGTTTCTTCAGGAAGGAAGAGATTCTTTATTGGATCACCGATCGGGACTCAGAGGGACTAATGTCACCAAAAATACAGCAAGTTCTGAGCCCTGAACAATAGTGCAGGCTCCCTATATAGGCACATAACTCCTCCCATATTAAGCTCCACCCGCACATTCTCTTGACCAATCATTACAAATAAGAATTAACTTCCTGCTTGACCGCATGGCTTGTCCAGCACAATGGAGGAGGGGAATACTACATCCTGTATTCTTGCACATGCTCCGTACACTACTGATCGTATCTTGCCTCGTGCAACCAACTGATCGATACGTCAGCATATGCACGTACACATGCCACGTGGTAATCTCGGCCTACTAAATTTATTTTTACCGAGATTCCACCACATTCCCCCCTTTGATGCCTCTTGATATTTTACAATTACTTGAGGCATCACTTAACCTTGGTTTGCATACACCACAAGTTACCTTTGAACCAGACCAGACTTATCCTATGATGTGAATCTTCAACACTCGTCTTCCTGCATTGGTTCTCCCTGATCTAGAGCCTTATATTTATAAATTGCCATTATCTGTGCAGCAGCCTTCCTCTCTGCTATATTTTCTATCAGGCTTTGCACAGACCTAACTACTAAGGGTATAAGACACGGCAGGAGTAGACACAACATTAAAATCAGTAGGACTCCACCTACCACTGCCTTAAGCCCTCCAAACCACTCATACCAGCTACCAAACCAACTACTTGGATTGTACCCTTTCCATACCTGAGTAGGCACATGCGCTAGTTTAACCATATGGCTAGTAAGCTCAGCTATTGCTTGCCCTTCGTCATCTATTTGAAGACAGCAATTGCTCAGGTTAAACTTCCCACATACACCTCCCTCTACTGCCAAAAGATAATCCAAGGCTAATCTATTTTGGTAAACTGCTGTTCTCATCCTGGTATTATGCTTCGCTAGAAGATTGAGCGCTTGTGATGTCTCGTTAGTAATGATCTCAACCACCGCCTGTAACCTTATAATGCGGTTGAGCATATAAATAGGGGTTCTATAACCAAAGGTACCATCCTCTGCCCACGTGGCTGGCCCATAATAATCTATAATACGCTGGGGAGGCCATTCATTATCTTCCCAGGCACCTATCTCTATGGGTCCCCTTTTCTTCCTATGATTCACATCATACACTTTAACACCTAAAGTCTCACCTGTTTCAATAGGCAACAAGAAGAAGGATGGTTTCAACATACCCAACACACATGCCCCTTCCCAGTCCTGTGGTAACTCGAATAGGCCTTCTTACCACAGATCCAGTACAAATTCGCTGGGGCTCTCCAGTTAGATGTGATGGATAGATCAAACCATACGTCCTTTAAATTGGCATATCTTGCAAACGGGTTAGATGGTTCTGAGACATTTGAAGCCGACCACCAAGTTGTATTCTTTGTATCATCATCATAAGCTTTTTGCCCTAGACAAGTTAATTCTCCTACAGAAGTATTATACATCATTCCTTTCCTCGCTATGCAAACATAACCTATGATGGAGGTCTTCAATCTCCACTCAGATTTACCTCTAACACTCATATGATAGTCGGCTTGTGTAGATATTAATTGGTCAACTGCCTCAGAACCGGACATTACCTCCTTTGCTTCCCAAGGCCATTGGTCTCCCATGTTAGTACCTCCACACACATAGCAGTTGGTAACATTAAGACTACCGGCAATACTCTCGGCTAAATCAATGAACAAGTTTTTAGCATTATGGGGGATCTTATTATCTATGCTCATCTCTTCATAAAAGGAATGGTATACTTGATGAGTTTGGGAGGTTACCGTATCAGTCTCTATCCCTATAAACAATATTGTCCCAGGGTCTAAACCCGTCCCATATATTTGAAACCCAAATAAATTACCATATTTATCTAAGAACTTGTCAGGGTTATTTATAAGTATATGGATTGGATTGCATTCCATAGACTTACAATATGGATTAGTAGGCAACTTAGTCACAATCATGTCCTTGTCTGCTGTCTGTCCCCAAGTCGCCCACCCCACACAAGACCAATATGGGCAGAAGTTATAATCTCTATTTGGGCATCTTGGACTTACATATTTATTTTTACTACTGGGACAAATATATTTATCGTTAGACCCATACGTCCTCTCCCATCTAAGATCCCCACATACATTCCACGGCTTTCTACCACTTGATATTGCTTTACACGCATCAAATAGCAGAGCACCTGAAGAATATACGGATTCTAATACCGTCTTATTAATTAGGGTCCCCTGAGGATCTCCATTTCTGAGAGTCAACCAAATTGTACGGGGTTGATACTCAGGACTGAAGCACTTAGGTTCTCCTACTCCTAAATGACACACACTATATTCTATATTTAAGTATCTACATCTTGATACATCTCCTTTACACTCATATTGCGAATGCCAAATTAGGGTCTGGGATATATGGTTACCTGTTCTTGTAGTCTTAATGCATACCTCACAGCTAGGAGTGTTGGTACCTCTACCTTCCTGAATATAAAAATACACATAAATAAACATTATTAAAAATACATCTTTCGTCGTCATCCTCAGTCTTCGTCCGTGTGAAGGCACCTCAGCTTCCAGGATGTAAGGACTGCAGGGAATGGAGTTCTGCTCGTCTTCACAGGGGTCCCCTCAAGACTTTCCCTGACTTATACACTCGTTGGTGAGTGGACAGGCTTTATTATGGCCTTCTCACTCACTTACCAAGTCTCTGAAACAATAAAATTTGTAATCTACAAGATTCCTCGTCACTCCGACTGAGTCGTGCGTTTTAACCGGATCTTGCAGGGATTCTCTGGATTTGCTGTAACTTGCCAGGAATCGGCTGCTGCTGGTTTAACCCTGGAGTGATGTATCCACGGAGCCACTTCGGCTACTTTTATCGCTGTAGGGGTAGACAGAAGAACAACATAAGGACCTCTCCACTTGGGCCCTAACGGCACATTATTCCACTCTTTAATCCACACTTGGTCGCCTGGGTGGTAACTATGAATTGGGGGATAAATATTCACAGGTAATCTATCTTGTACCCATTTCTGTACCTCCTCCATAGTCTTACCCAACTCTACAACCTGCTGCCGGGTAATTCCTTCTCCCAACTGACTCAAATCCCCCCTTAAGTTACCAAGCACGGGAGGTGGTCGCCCGTACATGATTTCAAAAGGAGAGAGGCCCATCCTTCTGGTAGGTGTACTACGGATTCGCAATAGAGCTATGGGCAAGAGAACGTTCCACTTAAGTTGGGTTTCCTGACACATTTTAGCCAACTGATTCTTAATAGTTCTATTCATTCTCTCTACCTTACCAGAACTCTGGGGTCTATATGCCGTATGAAGCCTCCACTTTATACCAAGCATATGAGTCAGTTGTTGTAAGCACTGATGAACAAAAGCTGGACCATTGTCCGATCCTATAGAGCAGGGTAGTCCATATCGGGGTATTATTTCTCGTAGCAGGAATCTCACGACTTCTCCTGCTTTCTCTGTACGAGTAGGACATGCTTCTACCCAGCCTGAATAGGTGCACACCACTACCAGCAGGTAGCGATGTCCACCCGATTTAGGCATCACTGTATAGTCAATTTGTAAATCGGACATGGGAAGTCCCCCCATAAACTGGACTCCTGGTGGCTTTACTGGTCCTTGTCTTGCATTATTTTTAGCACACGTTACACATCTACGTACAATGGCCTGAGTCAAGTTGGACAATCTTGGTATGTAGAAATGTTTTCTGAGAGATTCTTCTGTACTGTCTCTCCCAGAATGTGTCCCGTTATGATAGTTTTGGACAATTTCTACCGCTAGTGATGCTGGAATAACTATTCTTCCATCTTCTAACTGATACCATTTGTTCTCCAAATACTTTCCAGGTTCAGTCCTTAACCACTCCTCTTCTTGAGCTGTATAAATTGGAGTCCATTGAGACAGTGGAGTTGGTATAAGAGCAGCTATATGCCCCACATATTCCTGTCTTCCTGATTCAGCAGCACGCTTAGCTGCACTATCTGCCATCCGATTCCCTTTGGTTACATCACCATCTCCTCTCAGATGCGCCCGACAATGTATAATACCGACTTCTTTCGGCTCCCACACTGCTTCCAATAGTTGTAGGATCTCAGCTGCGTATTTGATTTCTTTGCCTTCTGAATTCAATAGTCCTCTTTCTTTATACAAAGCTCCGTGGGCATGAGTGGTTAAAAACGCATACTTGGAGTCCGTGTAAATGTTCACTCTTAAACCTTCAGCCAATTGTAACGCTCGTGTCAGTGCTATCAATTCTGCCTTTTGTGCTGATGTTCCTTTTGCCAGTGACCGAGCTTCTATCACCTTGTCTATCGTTGTTACTGCATATCCTGCATAGCGGATCCCTTCTTTTACATAACTACTGCCGTCGGTGTAATATTGAACATCAGGGTTCTGGATGGGAAAATCACGAAGATCTGGTCTACTTGAAAATACTTCATCCATTACTTCCAAACAATCATGTTGACTTTCAGTAGGTTGTGGCAAAAGGGTAGCTGGATTTAAGGTATTTACAGTCTCTAAATGCACTCTTGGGTTTTCACACAACATTGCTTGATACTTGGTCATACGGCTGTTACTAAACCAATGATTTCCTTTGTAATCCAACAACGTCTGTACTGCATGTGGAACTCGTACATAAAGTTCTTGACCCAGAGTGAGTTTATCGGCTTCAGCTACTAGCAGGGCGGCTGCAGCTACAGCTCTTAGACAAGGTGGAAGTCCGCTGGCCACTGCATCCAGTTGCTTAGACATGTAGGCAACAGGTCTTTGCCATGATCCCAAGTACTGTGTCAATACTCCCACAGCCATTCTTCTTTGCTCATGTACATACAGATAGAATGGCCGTGTGTGGTCAGGTAGACCTAATGCTGGGGCACTCATCAAAGCCCTCTTCACATCTTCGAATGCCGTTTGCTGTTCTTGAGTCCATAAGAAGGGGTCGTGCTCTGTACCTTTGATAGCTGCATACAGAGGTTTTGCCAGTATCGCGTAGCTGGGAATCCATATCCTACAGAAGCCTGCTGCCCCCAAGAATTCTCGCACTTGTCTTCTATTCCTGGGTATCGGTATTTGGCACACAGCTTCTTTTCTCTCTGGCCCCATAATTCTTTGACCTTCAGAGATATGGAATCCCAGATATTTGACAGTTGGCAAACACAACTGAGCCTTCCTTCTTGACACCTTGTATCCTGCCTTCCAGAGAATGTGTAGTAGATCGTGCGTTGCTTGCTGACATACTTCCTTTGTAACTGCTGCTATCAACAAGTCATCTACATATTGTAATAATACACACTCTCCTGGGATAGACTCGAAATCTAGTAGATCTTGACTTAGAGCTGAACCAAATAGGGTAGGTGAATTTTTAAACCCCTGGGGCAATCTTGTCCAGGTCATTTGGCGTTTCGAGCCCGTTACAGCATTTTCCCATTGGAAAGCGAAGATACATTGGCTTTCTGCGGCAATTCGGAGGCAAAAGAAGGCATCTTTGAGATCTAAGACTGTAAAGTAAGTAGCCCCGCCCGGAATTAAAGCAAGCAGGTTATATGGATTGGGCACGACTGGATGTATACTAACAACCGCATCATTGACTGCTCTCAAGTCCTGCACAGGTCGATACTCATCTGTACCGGGCTTTTGAACAGGCAGCAATGGGGTGTTCCAGGGGGAAGTACAGAATTTTAGGATACCATACCGTATGAACTTATCCAGATAAGATTGGATGTTCTTCTTAGCCTTCTGCGGAATATGATATTGTCTCAGGCTTACTGGATAAACCCCAAGTTTTAGTTCGATTTTAATAGGTGGAATATTGCGGGCCAGTCCTGGTGGGTTGTTCTCTGCCCAAACTCCTGGTATATTAAATAAGGATTCATCACTCCTCGGGTTTTGACTAGTCAACACTGTATAAAGTCGCCACTCTTCTTCCTTTGGTACAGACAATGTCATAATACCTGAGGGTCCATTAAACTTTAAGGATGTTGTTCCATTTGGTAGGAACGTAATCTGCGCTTGTAATTTGGATAGCATATCACGCCCCAGCAATTGGACTGGACACTCAGGCATATAAAGGAATTGATGTTTTACTACGTGGCCTCCCAATGTACAGAGTCGACTTTTAAGAACCGGTTTTTCAGCACTTCTTCCAGTTGCTCCTATTACAGTAATAGTTCTTCCAGATGGAGGAGCAACTAGATTAGTCACCACCGAATGTTCAGCACCAGTGTCGATCATGAACGCACTCCTTTTTCCCCCTATTGATACATCGACCATAGGCTCCGCTCGACCAAGGGGGATGGAGCCCGGTCGGTATCAATAGTCCTCCATGACCGTGTCAGCCAATCCCACAAAGTCCCTACCTTCTCTATCGCGGGACCTTTGCGCTGCTGGATAGTACCTATCTTCCCTTACACTTCCTCTGTTCCCATTACTCCCTCTATTACCATTACTCCCTCCGGGGCCTCCTCTACCTCTCGCTCTGCCTCTAAAGTTTCCGTAACCTGCCCTGGGTAAGTCTCTCTCATACTGCTCTCTTTGCGGACACTCGTTCCTCCAATGCCCTTCTTCCTTACAGTACGCGCACTGATTCCTACTCAAAGGCTCCCTATTCCATCTACCATCGCCTCTATCTGGGCCCCGTCTATCTACGCCTGCGATCGCTACCGCTAGCATATCTGCCTTTCTACGCATCTTGCGCTCTTCCTCTTTCTTACTTTCTGTTTCCCTATTCATATATACTTTGTTCGCTACCTCCATTAGTTGGGTGATAGACATACCTGCAAACCCTTCTAATTTCTGTAGCTTGCGCTTAATATCTCCGTAAGCTTGGCTGACAAAGGCGGAGTTTACCATTCGGGAATTATCAGCGTCTTCCGGATTAAAGGGGGTATACAAGCGGTATGCCTCCAATAATCGGTCATAAAAGACACTGGGCGCTTCATCACTTTTCTGAATCACCTCAACTGTCTTCGACATGTTAATAGCTTTCTTCCCTCCGGCTTTCATGCCAGCAATTATAGCATCTCTATAGGCTTTAAGTTGAGCCATATCTGCGCCATTTACATTCCAGTCAGGATCGGTGTTAGGGTAATGTGTTGCGGCCCATGCTACCGGATTGGCTTGATTTAAAGCACGGGCTCTCTCCTCTAGCGCCTTAATGGCTGCTTGGTTAATCCTTGTCCTTTCCTCATTATTGAACAATGTCATTAATAACTGCTGGCAATCAGCCCATGTCGGGTTATGTGTCTGAACTATCGAGGTGAACAGATCGGTCATAGCTTGTGGTTTCTCAGTGTACGAGGAATTGTGGGTCTTCCAATTCAAGAGATCGGTAGTCGTGAACGGGACATATACGAAGACTGGGTCAGCATGTGCCATTTGACCTGCGGCATCGATATAGGCTGACCCAGGATTCAGACGAAGAGGCATCTGATAATGTTTTAATTGTTGGGTACCGGTCAGTTGTCGGGTTAGTATGGGGCTACGTGGAGGGGCGTCAGTTAAAGGTTCCGGTCGAGAGGTAATAGGGCATGAGGATGTGGGAACTTGATTTTGGGAAAAGTCAGTGAATAGTATACTCCGAGCCGAGCTAGAAGAAGCTTGACCGGAAGTTTGAAGTGGCGCCAAATCAGGATATTCAGATCTAATGGGGGTTGGTCCTGGTTCCGGAAGGGGAGTTTTAATACGAGGTGGGGTGGATTCTGTACTGGAGGAGGAAGCGGAAGTGGATGGGGGCAATAGGGGAAGGGGTGCAGAACTTCCTGCATTCGCGTCACTTCCTCTTAAAGGAAAGTAAGGGGGCGGCAAAGGGATCTCGGACTCAGGGGGCGTGTCCAAAATGGGCCTAACACCAGTCCTAGTGGACAAACAAGTCCTGGCCACCATGAGGCGACATTGCTCCTCGTGGCATATCCGGATCCATTTTGGCGAGTCGTTTACGGCCTGCCCCCAACAATCAATGTATGGAAACTGTCCGTAAAGTTCAGGCCTACCTGATACAGCCACGTGTACACGCTGTACCAGGGTTGGATCCAAACTGCCACGCGGCGGCCATGCCGCAACCAAAGTAGGCCACTCCCTAGTGCACAAAGTGACCAAACGTACAGGAGACATTTTAACCCCAAAATCACATGTTTTGAATCCCTTTTTAAAATTCTTTACCATACAACCTAAGGGATCCGAAATCGTTGACTCTGACGCGCCCATACTTATCAATGGAACGTCGTTGACAACGAATACTATGCACGCGTTCTTATTCAACAGTCACACCCGTTTCCTCTGGCAACAGCACCACGTGGTACAGTTACCGAGTGAAACGTACACAATAACACAATAATCACTCAGGGAATTCCCGTACACACACAGCTGTTACACCAGTCACTAAATAATCAATATTATGCCCTTTGGCGAAACTATACAGTCACCCACGCTATAATTCTCTATATATGAATTACCCGTCTATAACACACCCCAGTAACATCGTCTTTTACTAGTATCGGTTACAGTACGGTTAGCATAGGTCAAAGCACAATTTAAGGTCACAATACAATTATTAGTGGTTACGGTGTTAAACATGCAATAGACGACAATGATTAGTACTTATATACAGTGTCAGTAAATATACAGGGTTATGGTACCGTGCACTATGATACAACAACACACTATTAACACTCTCGCTAGACGGCTGAGCTCGCGCTATCTAACAAGATATACACTTTACTAACAATCTTTAACACATTTACAATCCCAACTAAACTATTGGCCAGTACCTTGAATGGACTACCTAAAACTATATACACCCGTTTTGGTTAGCCACACTGCCCAAGCACCACATATAGCGAACTAGAGGGCGGAATTTACAAAGTTGCCCTTCTAGTCTATTTACTCTATCAAAAGTCTAGTGGGTTCCAAATTTACACGCCTTCCCACTTAGCCAAGATAGGTTGAGAGCTAGCGAACCGAATTTACACAGGCGCCGCTTAGTCTCCCGGTCCCTCCGACCTAGCGAACGTAATATACACCCTAGAACGCTAGTCTAGACAAGACACCGGTGTCCGGCTAGGGCTATTTACACAGGACCCCGCCTGACTAACCAGATCAAACGGTCTTACTAAAGAGCGTTCGATCGAGCGGTGCGCCTTCGCTCCTTCCCTCCGACAGAGGGGGCAGATTCCATACACAGATTTAAACCCCTTTTGGGCCTACCGCACAATCGGTATACCCCTAGTGGGTCTGCCGTCTAAAACAGCAGTTGTCTTACCTCCTCGTTCCTGAACCTGAGTTCACACTCATCGACGGGGACACCCCAGCACTTCTTACGTAGAGGCCGATGATCTCCTGGACAACAGACCAGTGGCGCCGAGACGAAGGGAGGTCCACGCAGAAGTTCAGGGGTGCAGCCGTAGAGAACGTGGGCAAAGATAGACCGTCTCACGCCTCTGCCTCTCAGCTACCGTTGAACGATGAGCTTCCCGGCCAATGCACCAAATGATACCGGAGAAACTGACGGAAGCAAAGCACAGAGGGATGGACACAGGTTTCTTCAGGAAGGAAGAGATTCTTTATTGGATCACCGATCGGGACTCAGAGGGACTAATGTCACCAAAAATACAGCAAGTTCTGAGCCCTGAACAATAGTGCAGGCTCCCTATATAGGCACATAACTCCTCCCATATTAAGCTCCACCCGCACATTCTCTTGACCAATCATTACAAATAAGAATTAACTTCCTGCTTGACCGCATGGCTTGTCCAGCACAATGGAGGAGGGGAATACTACATCCTGTATTCTTGCACATGCTCCGTACACTACTGATCGTATCTTGCCTCGTGCAACCAACTGATCGATACGTCAGCATATGCACGTACACATGCCACGTGGTAATCTCGGCCTACTAAATTTATTTTTACCGAGATTCCACCACAAGTGGGCATGTGGCTGTTCTGAGAAATGTTAAAGAGACACTTTTAGGCACCCAGACCAACTCATCTCATTGAAGTAGTCTGGGTACACTGTCTTTGATCCATTCAACCTGCAATTTAAAATATTGTAGTTTTACAGAGTTTAACAACGCTTTGCATGAGGATGGCCAGTGTCTTCAAATGCCTCATAGGAAAGCACTGAGTCAATGCTTTCCTATTGGGAAGATCTAATGCATCCTCTGCACTTACCATGCATGTGCATTAGGTTCCCCCCATCAACTGACGTTGGCAGAGAAGGAGCCTGACCCAGCGCCGAGGTGTGTCAGAACTGGAATCAGGTAAGTGATTTAACCATTTACCTTGGTGGGGGGACAGGACACAGACAGTGGGACAATATATGTTAGTAATACAGCCTTGCATTCCTAACAGGTGCTCCATTAAGTGACTTAATACTAACAATTTGTAAAACAAATGTAATTTAGAACAAGAACAAGGTATCTTATTAACAGACTGATTTGCAAGCACATTTATTTTTCATTTAAAGACACATTATTGTGAGTATAATTGCTGTGGAGCTCAGTTATACACTCAGACACACCAACAATAGAAAAGAGGCAAATTGGGAGAGAAAAAAGGATATAGAGAGGTTTAGGCCCATTAAATAGGGACTGTCCTAAATAAGGATACTTAGCGGGTATGCTTTATTTAAAACAGATGAAGCAAGTTTTAACCTTGAGATAAGTTCCAAAGTTGGAGTACTCTCTAAATTCTCTTATTGTTGCTTATATATTAATTTTGCTTAATGCTGTTTTTTAAAATACACAGATTTATTATTTTGTTGCACTATTTTGCTTTTTTTTTGTGTGTGTGAATTGTAAACAATTATTCGTCCTATAGTTATTTTCTTTATTAATATTCTATACACCAGTATTTGTTTTTTATTTAAGAAATTTCTCATTACTTATTGCAGGGTCCAGGTAAGTTAAAGTTAAATTGCCAAATCCCACATTGACTCTTCTGTCACCAATCCTCAGACACACACAAACAATCCTACACACACACAACATGCACAGACTCTGCATTCTCACTATGCAACACACAGAATGCACGGACTCTGCATTCTCACTATGCAACACATAGAATGCACAGGCTCTGCATTCTATGGAACACACGGGACTCCAGCTCAGAGCTGCCAGCCATGGGACAGGCTCTGCGCATGCGCCCCCTGTGTTAGAGCACAAGCCTGCCGTCATCATGGCCAGCGCTAATGTAGGACTATGCCTGGGGAGGAGGCAGTGGCAGTGAAGCAGGATTCCCTCTCCCCAGCCCGTATGGATGCTATGAGCTCCAGGAATCCCCACTGCATCTCTGCATCTGTAAGAACCTGCATTTTTTGCTGCAAAGCATCAGGACATTGACCCCTGCAGCATGCTGACTCAGCAGCAGTCCCAGCGCACTGAGATCCAAGCTGCAGATTCAACGGGTGAGTGCAGCTTGGCATAGCTGACGTCATAGCAGGAATGCCCCCTGTGTCACTGCAGACACCACGTCGTGTGTTGCCATTTGTAGCACTAACAGTGGTGTGACGTCATCAGCACCTTCTAGTATAGGTATAGTAAATATTGTGCAATGTAGAAGGATGTGCAAAGGAAAGAGGTGATTTGATGCTTGCAGACCTACCCTATCCCCACTCAATAATTCTAGTGCAATTATGGGCTAACTCTGCATGCTTTTTAGTTATTGTCTTAATTGCCCTCTTGTTGTCAACAGTGTGATTTAGCATCATGTCAGTGTATTTTCTAATCTGATGGACTTTCATTCAGTGGATCATGCTAAAAGAAACAGGCACTCACTAAGCAGCTGTGTATTCTTATAAATGTTGAAAAATAATCATGATTTAATAGTCATAAGCTTAGTGATACAGTATCCTCTGATAACTAGTGGGATTTAAGAAATGTGTAGATATATTAATATGAAATGTTATTAATTGACCAGCACATGATTAGTGGCAGTTCCGGATTTTGGAAGGTGGACACAATTGCTGTGAGTGACACTCAATACAATGCCAAGTCTTCAGTAACCTGAGATCTTCAAACATCCTTGAGATGAGACATATCTAATGTTTAACGGGAGCCTATTGGTCCCCATGCAGGGTAACAACTGGTAAACAAGTCTCCCAGCACATTCTCTTTGCATTGCATACACATTTATTTATACAATCTATATTTTTAAAGGTATTGCTTTGGTGATTTTATATTATTTTATTTTTCTGAAGAATCCCTGATTGTTTCAAGTTACAAAGCTGTTACTGTTGATGTTATATTTTTAACCCCTTTTAAATTGGAAGTTCATTGCAAAGCTACTGTCTGAAAATATATATTTGTATTTATTTAAAGATTGCAGTTTGCCAAATTGAAATTATGTGGGTTTTTTTGGGTTATAATATTCTTGTGATGATATGCGTCAGCTTCTGATAATTAACATTTTCAGTTTTCAATATTATTTTCATTTATTTTTTTCAATTTATTTATTTTTTACAGAAATGCAATATATATTGCTCTGGTTTGAAGATCAACAATTTTACATAGAGAAGGGCAGCAGTGTAACCCTTACTGATTACCGATTGTATAGTAGGATATAGGTGTACAGAATGTGCTGTATAATTTTCTACATAATAATATAGACTGGATAAGACCCGGGTTTATCAAGTTAAGACTTTCATATATCTCTGTGCTGTTTATCCCAAAAAACTCTGCAAAACCCAATTTGAAGTGATTTTTAATTGTGCAAAAAATAGGAAAAATTCCTTCTTTACTCCAAAATGGCAATCAGATTTCTCCATGGATTAACACACAGTTATCCCACGTATTAACTTGTATATTATTGAATATTCTGGTTATCTTAAAAAAAATTCATTCTCATGATGGAACATGGTCAGGAGACACACTGTTCAGATGACATTTATAATTATTATTTATCTTCCTGAACTGCATGCCCTGTTTCTTCTTCATAAATAAGAGATGATATAATTTGTTCATAAATTAATTACATGATGTACAGGAAGAAACTGTGTGTGCTGTAGATATGTTTTCCCATTTATCTATATCCCAATGCAGAAATGGCCTTGGGTGTGTCTGACTGAGATGATTAAAGGCTTCCCAGATAGAAGCGGCACTCATTACACTTTAAGTAATCATGATTTCTGTTTTCTTCTCAGTATAATTTCTGTAAAAGCTTTGCCAATTCCCTAGGCCAGTGTTGCTCAACTTCAGTCCATGAGGGTTTCAGACACAACATATTTGTTTAATGATGCACAACAGTGTTAATTCGTTCATTATTGGCAGTTAGAAAAAGCCTTTCACTGTGGTTGATTATTGACCACCTGCGGGCTAGGTTGGACAGTCCGGGTTTAGATATCATTGAAACAGGTCCCTATACTCTGGCTGAGTATATCCGTTAATAGTCTCCCGAATCCCAAGTGCTGCAGTGAATATAGCTCTCCTGTTTCCAACAGAGTAGTGATTAGAGCCCTCCAATCCCCCAAACATAAGCCTAGACTTCGTGAAGGGGTAAAACACATTGGCGGATCCAGGGGGGGGGCAACGGGGCAATTGCCCCCCCCGAGATTCCCCCCTGCTGGCTAACGCAGGGCTGGCATTGCCCAAGTGCTAGCCCTGCAATGTGCCTGCGGACCGGGGAGGAAGATCAGAGATCTCCCTCCCCGGTCCGCAGGCACTGTGCTGACAGCCGGCGGGGGAGGGAGGGAGTGAGAGAGAGGACCCGGAGCTCCTCCGGGTCCTCCTCTCTCGAGATTTGGAGCGTTGCCGCGGTTACCACGGCAACGCTCCAAATCTCGCGAGAGTGAACTCTAGCCCGGGAGCGCGGGCTAGAGCTCACTCTCCACACTGGGACCACCAATGAATCCCCACCGGACCACCAGGCACCAAGAAATGTCCCCCCTCCACCCCAGTAAAGGTAAGAAGGGAGGGGGGACATAGAATATTTATTTTTATTAAATAAAAATTTTTTTTATTATTTAAAAGCCTCCTCCCCCCCCCATTACACACACTGCCCCCCATTAAACACACTGCCCCCCCATTACACACACTGCCCCCCATTACATACACTGCCCCCATACACACACTGCCCCCCATTACACAAACTGCCCACCCATTACATACACTGCCCCACACACACTGTCCCCATACACACACTGACCCCCATGCACACACTGCCCCACAAACACTGTCCCCCATACACACACTGACCCCCATGCACACACTGCCCCACAAACACTGTCCTCATACACACTCAGTTCCTATACAGCCACACTGCCCCCACATACACTGTCCCCATACACACACTGCCCCACAAACACTATCCCCATACACACACTGCCCCACAAACACTGTCCCAATACACACACTGCCCCCATACAAACACTGCCCCACAAACACTGTCCCTATACACACACTGCCTGGCACTACTGACACCATAACTACTACACTGAGCTGTAGTGGTTATTGTGCCTGGATTATTTATTTAAATAATCTACAAGTGCCCCTCCCGAGATCAGGCTCTGGATCCGCCACTGATACACACATTGTCCCCATACACACACTGCCCCACAAACACTGTCCCCATACACACACTGCCCCACAAACACTGTCCCCATACACACACTGCCCCCCATACAGTGCCCCCATACATACACTGCCCCCTAACACACACACTACAACCCTGACATACACTGCCGCACTCACACACTTCACCCTTAACACACACCACTGCTCCTATACCCTATATACCAGCAGACCCCAGATAAGTTGTCAAACTGTTCTTAAACGGTATGACTACTTACTCTGGGGTGGAATCCTGGCACTACTGACACCATAACTACTACACTGAGCTGTAGTGGTTATTGTGCCTGGATTATTTAATTAAATAATCTACAAGTGCCCCTCCCGAGATCAGGCTCTGGATCCGCCACTGGTAAAACAAATATGTTTAATGGGAGCCACACACAGACTTTTATGTAACTCCCCATGCAAGGGGTTTCCTTAAACATATTCCAGGGGCATTAGCTGCTGGACCTGAGAGGAGACTAGTTACAATCAAACTTTCTACACACCCCTCCCCTGTGCTGGAGAGATAATTACCTGAGCACACAAACAAATAATTAAATTATCTCTCAGGTACAAAAACATACAATAAAACAAACCCCCCAAAACACATGAAAACCCCACATCCCCTAATAGCCTCAAATTGGGTGACCAACATATCCAAAAATCATCCAGATTCATTCAGTGGTTCGGGATTTTCATAGAAAGTAAATTATTTGATGACCGTGCACATGGTCCTATGCCCAAAACAGTTCCAGGAAATCAGGGCTAACGGTCGGTCTCTTTCGGGAGCACAAAAGTACATAAAACACCGAACGGAATCCTTAGGTTATTTGTGTAGCCTGTTCCCCTTGTTCGTGGGAACGTTTAAAACAAACAGTGCCTTTCTAAGTGGGGTAGAACCGAACGCAGGCAATGATGGAAGTCCAGCGATGTTCGGGAGTTTCTGTGTCCGATTTTAATTCCATGAGATTTATGCCCAAACACTGCTGCCTGCGTTCGCGGGAACAAGATGGCCGCCATCATCATACGTTCATACGAAATGCGGCCACCCAGACGAACACTTAGAACACTGCGGTGGAAATTGCTACAAAGTATCAATTGGGCTTAACAAGCTCCTGGGTGGTTTCTGGTTCGTGCGGATGTTCAGTTCCTGAACAATATAAGCCAAATTGCACAAACCAAGCCTTTTTTCAGTGTATTTTGCATGGCCCATAATCCTGGGGCAAGAGGCTAGTTAGCAGGCTCCTCCAGGATCCCATGACGAGGTTCGGTTCGTCACAATCATAAACGATATATTTTGGAATTTCACCGGTAACATAACTGTCTGCAGTTTGTATAGCAGATTATTTTTAAATAATTTGTATTTACTTTGAAAATTTGCTACTTACACCATTTACAGTTTGCATATATAATTATAACTTGCCATGAATGAAGAATCCTATTATGATAAACATTGTCTAAATGGCAATGCTAAGAGTAGAATCCATTCAGGGCTGGACTTACAGCACAGGTGCCTATAGGCACAGACCTTGACAAAGACATTAGTTTAGGTCGAAACGTTGTTCTTGTGCATTTTGGTCTAACAAACCTACTTTATATTTCAGTCATGTGAGTGCCTGAAGCCTTCTCTTGGAAATATCATGTGCTAAGGATTTGCTGGTCCTACATCAGTAAGAAACCTGTAGTGTCTAGGATTTGAGCATGGTCCTTTCTCTATCGGTCTTTCATCTATATGTAGTAATATAGGCACAGTGAGTGTGCTTCTTCTGCACCCTTACCTCCAAAACAGAATTTAGAAAAAAAAACACTGCTGTGCAAATATATGATCTGGACTTTGCAGGCTTATATAGAGCTTGTCCTTGTGCACACTGTTCATATCTTTATGCTCTTATCTACTGGATGTTTCTGATATCTTTAAAACTCTGATATATTAAATTAAATGTTTGAGTAGTGCGTTTTAGCACGTTTCAATTTGGATATGTTATGTGTAATTTCATGTTTGTATTTATTTGTCTCTGAGAATAAAATAACAAAAAATGTATACGTGATACAAAAGATGGATATTTTGCAAGCTTCTAGGACAGTAGGGTCCACTCATCAGGTTTGTTTGTTGGGTAACGTGCAGATATATTTAGGCATAGTTTACATGAAAAAGAAAAAATACAAATACATAAATAACATTCGGATGAAACTGTTCTTTTGCGATGGAAAATGATCAAAGTGGCTGAAATGATTTCACATGGATGTATGAATTTTCCTTTTGGTCAGTGTTGCTATCTGCAGATCTTTTGTGTATTGTCTCTGTGTGAAAGGATGTGTGTACCTCCTTCTTGACTGATGGGCTTCAAGGGGTTCTGTGTGTTAGTGACCATGTTTTTTTTTCACACTTTTGCTATATATTCTTTCCACTGTAACATTTTATCTTTACATGCACCCATACATACAGTATATATATTTTTTTTATATTTGTGTTTTATTGTATTTTAACACGCATGTTTATATCCATGACATTATATGAAAGCGGCATAACAAATGCAATCAAACATTAGGAAGGAGCACATTGCTTGACTATGTATACAGTGGTAGAATACAACATATAAAACATCAGCACTTTTAGGGCGATATTCACTTTTGCTGTTGCTGCTTAACGTCCAAAGGGCAAGTGATTTATTTCACTCTGCTAGGTGGGAGCCTCTGGGCAGCAAAGGTGGGTAGGGTTTATAACTAGGCCTGTGTGATACATAGAGAGGTGAAACTAAATCAGGGGCTATGCAGGACAGTTGAACTAAGCTGGGTGTGGTATTGTCTGGTTGGCGTTGACAGTAAGGGTTATGGCTTGAGTTGTAGCCTGATGACTTTAAACCTAGTTTTTGTAGCCTGGGGCAGTGATGTCTCTTCTACAGGGCTGTCTGGTGGTGTTGGGTTCTCTGGTGCTTGTGCTGCAGATGTCCACCCACCCCCCTTTTAATTAGCATGTAAGCTCATTGAGCAGGGCCCTCAACCCCTCTGTTCCTGTGTGTCCAACTTGTCTGGTTACAACTACATGTCTGTTCGTCCACCCATTGTAAAGCGCTGCGGAATCTGATGGCGCTATATAAATATCATCATAATAATAATAATTAATTAATTTTAGCTCCCACCCAATGCCCACTCTAGGTCTACCCTCTAAATAATATAATTAGGCCCCCAACAATGGGTGGGAGCGGGAATGGGAGAGGGTAGAGGTCTTCCCCCTTTATTATTAAAGGGAAACTAGGGATCAAAACAACTGTAGCAGTATGGGTGTATAGATCATTACCCTGCAGTGTTACTGCTTATTTCTCTGCCATTTAGGAGTTAAATCACTTTTCTTTCTGTCCATACAGCCCTAGTCACACCTCCCTTGGCTGTGGCTCACACAGCCTGCATGAAAACAAAATGGTTTTATTTTCAATCAGATGATGACTTACTTAAATATTTGTATCTCCAGCTCTATAAATTGAACTTTAATTACATACAGGAGGCCCCTGCAAAGTCAGGTATGCTATTAACAGAGCAAGAGATAAGAAATTGTAAATTAAATAGTATTTGCAATAAAGGAAGTGAAAACATTATATGACTCTTTACAGGAAGTGTTTAGGAAGGCTGAGTAAGTCACATGCAGGGAGGTGTATATCATATATGTATGCCTAACACAAAATAACGTAAAAAAGTAAAAAATAGGAAAGCAACATTTTTGCTTATAATAATATTTACACATTGCAACTAAATAAAAAGACTGTTAATGCATTATATGTCTAGGATCTAAATTAATCTTTGGTCATTAATGCTAACCGTATACCAAACCCCTCCCAAACACTGTACCAATTTCACCTCCGACTCTATGCTTACACTAAAGCTAACGTAAACCTACGTTAACTGTACCGCTAACCTTAATCCTACATAATCCCTAACCATACCCTAATCCTTCCTCTACTTCTAACCCTAAGGAAACTTCCCTGTACTGTACTGATATCAGCAGATGGGTTTCCTAATTTAAACGAGTGAGAGCAGTATGGTGCCACCATCTACTGGCTGTTTTTAGTATTACAGTAAGATTTCCCCATAATGCAGGCATCAAGCACTCTTTCCCAGTAGATTACACTGTAATCGGTGCTGAGCAGCAGGCAAAGCCCAGCACTGATCACAGTTTTGTATGGAGCACTCACTTTGAATTTGACAAACAACTTATCAGTCTGGGTATACTAAATACTGCTCACCCCATGTTGTAGCAATAGGCATTTAAACGCCTGTTTAAATGGTTCTAGCATCACTAAAAATGGCCCCAGCTGACAATGGGGAGTCCCAGGTATTGATTGATACATGGGTCTCCCTGGAATTTATCCTTGCCCCCACCATGTTCTAGAAGTAGGCATGTTAATACTTTTTAAATGGTTGTAGCAGCCCTCACTATGAGTATTTCATACAGCATATGTGTCAGTTTGGTGCCACCAAAGATGGCCCCAGTTATCTGTTAATATCTAGGTCTCCTGGTTTGGACAGAGATTTAACCCTGCTCACACTGTACTGCATTCAATTGGGATTTAAATACTGATTTAAAGGACTGTTTGCAGCACTCACTTTAAGTGCTGCTTACAGCTCATCTGTCCACCTGAGCCCACTAAAATGGCCCCAACTGACTGAGGGGAGCCTTAGGTAACAACTGATACCTGGCTCCCCCTGGTGTGAGCAGGGATTTAACCCTGCTCACACAAAAACGTTAGGACCTATCAATATATCCTAACTGTGTTATAGCCCAGTA
Source organism: Pelobates cultripes (assembly GCA_933207985.1). Lineage (NCBI taxonomy): Eukaryota > Metazoa > Chordata > Amphibia > Anura > Pelobatidae > Pelobates > Pelobates cultripes. The sequence continues at coordinate 66,132,343 of OW240920.1, forward strand.
GTTATAGTTAGGATGCAATGACACATCCCAATGTGTGAAGTGGCGAAAGAGACCCATTAAGCACAATAAGCATTTTCAATCACTTAGTCAGTAATATGGGTAAAACAAATACTTCTGTATAACTACATCAATGACATCATGATCAGAGAATCCAAAGAGGGTATAAAAAATTAATCACAATCAAATGTCCAGAAAGAGAGAAAGAGTTTGAATGTTAAAGGCACACTATTATCACCAGAAGAAGTACAGCTTCTTGTATTTGTTCTGGTGAGTAGAATCATTCCCTTCAAGCTTTTGCAGTAAACACTGTCTTTTCAAAGAAAATGCAGTGTTTACATTGCAGCCTAGTGATATCTCTACTGCCCAGTCCTCAGGCTGCTAGAGGTGCTTCCATCGTCCCTCTGCATGGAGACAATGAACTTTCCTCATAGAGATGCATTGATTCAAGTACTGTCTATGAGGAGAGGCAGATTGGCCAGGGCTGTGTTTGACTTGTGCTGGCTCTGCCCCTGATCTGCCTCCTTGACAATCTCAGCCAATCCTAAGCATTGTGATTGGCTCAGACCACCACTTATGATGATGTCAGCCTAACAGGCAGATCAGGGGCAGAGCCAGCAACAGCAGACTTGAATACAAGTAAGATTTTACTATATACAAGGAGGCAAGGGTGGGGGGAGAAATGACGGTTTTAACACTATAGGGTCAAAAATATATGTGTGTGTTCCTGACCCCATAGTATTCCTTTAACAAAAAAAAATACATTAAAAAAAAAATAATGACCATGTATCAAAAATTACATTTTAAGATCAAAGGATGGAAGTGAAAGAGGCAATTACATTACTTCTGAGTCACATGACTGCAGAGAATGTACTTTTAACAAAAGAAAAACAATGCCCAAGATAAGTTTCTATGAATGTGTGGGTCATTCCCATATGACATAAATGGGGAGTGTCACAAGATTCTGAAGCAACAAACAAGATGGTTCTACAAAATCAGAGGCCAAGTGTAATAGTAGCTCTGTTAAAAATGGACATAATGATCACAGACATTGTGGCTAATAAAGAAATTATGCCTGCAAGATTGAGGAGGAATATGAAGTGAAAGAACTGGCAAACCTCATCACCAGTTTAGTAATTTTTGAACCCTTGTTACAGCCTGATGTGCATGACATGTCAAGTTTGTAGTCCTCTCAAACTGATTTGCCCCAAATGAAATGCTGAATGAAGTCCAAGTGAAAAATACCTGGTTAGTCAATAGTTCTGCTTTCAATGCACTGCTGTACATTTAGTACAACAGCTAATCTCTCAAGTTACAGGAAAAGGGTGGATCAAGCCAGCTTGTGACACAGTGATGGAAGATTCCGAAGATCCCAAATTTTAGATATACCATGCTGCTGAGACCCAAATGGTCAGAACTACTGTCCATGGCTAGTTTATGGCCACCGATCCTTTTGGATCATACTTTGTTTTCATTTTTCCTTTGTTTTGTAAATCTGTGTATAAAACAGTGCACATTTGAATACTATGAACAAACACATAAGTCAAGCAACAAAATGTCAGCTGGTTGATTTCCATGAGATAAAGACAATGACTTTGGTGGACAGATCAGTTAGCAATGGCTGACTGATGGGAAATTATGAGGATCTACCAGATTTGTTGTCACTCTCAAGCGTTGGTGTTGATCAAATTGTTAAATTGCCTACTAAAAATGCACATTCATACAGTACCCCCCAAGTATGACATTAAGTGAGTGTAATCGGGTATTTAAAACAAAATTACAATAGGGTCATTCTCCTCAATTGAAAGCCTGATCAGCACAGTAGAGAGTCTGGCCATACCAGTGAATACAGTTTATAGCTGGAGAAGGACAAGTTAGAGTGTTCTACCAGATACCTGAAGGAGCAAAAGAAAGTGAGTGGAAGGCCTATTTATACATTTTCTAGAATGTATTAGAAGGGATGAATCTCTTTGGCAGATAAACTAAGTTGAGTGACACCAAAGGCTGCAACTGTGCATGTAAATCCAGGGTTTACCAAAGTTCTATTCACCAGAAATTTAAAATCTTGCCAAGTGCAGTATTGGGAATAGTGTCCATTTGGATACAAAGACCCTTTCATATAGTCTGTAAGAGCATGGGTTCTATTTGGGCAGGAGAACAAATCAGGCATAGGAATAAGATAACCCAAAACGGCCTGGTTATATTAATGATGTTCTAAGTGAGTATACTCATCCTGTCTTCTTTCCTTCCAACAGGTTTGTGGAAATCTAAAGTACCCAAAATCCATGGCTTACACAATATATATGCATCTACTAGTTTGGTTTTCAAAAACATCCATTGAAAAGCATAATTGGATTTATGGAGCCATGTTGAGAAGTCAAAAAGTGAATACTAGTATATCAAAGTTTTGTTGAATCTAGAGGACAATACACAGATGAGCATTGATGGATCTGGTTGGTGCAATTAAGGGGGGGAAGCACCATAGCAAAAGAGAAACATTAAAGTGATAGCATTAATTTAAACCAAACCAACTGTACTGTCACCTGTGTACTAGGGTATATATCTGCCATATCTACTGTTACATTAAGGTAATATTTTAATGTAATCGTTTTACTGGCAATGCTTTTTACATAATCATACGTAGAAAATAAAATGCTGAATATCTATCCTTGATTGGATAATTCTGAAATGCTATGGTGGCTTCCACTGATTACCCCAGGACCAAGGTCAGATGTTTAGCCCCTATAACATGGACTGGCCTTGCAGTGTTTAGTGACTTTAAGTAAGTTGTATGTGCACTTGAGACTAGACAGGCACATGACTTAGATTATTATTATTATTGGTATTTAAGTAATAGTGCCAGCTTATTCTGCAGCGATTAACAATAAGAGAGGAATTTACCAAAAACAAAATTTAACAGGAACAATAGGTAGTTGGGGGCCCTGCTCAAACAAACTTACAGTTTATAGGAGGTGGGGACAGTGAAGGGAACTAAAACATGATAATCAAGAGATCAGAAAAAAAAATTATTTAAAGTTTGGTTATTTTGGAACATTTAGACGTAGGATACTGCTATATGTAGCAAAGATTAAGTAAGCCAACTGGTGGTTCATTTTAGGATATCATTTATACATCCATTAGCATAAAGCACATCATAGAATCAAGATAGAGTATGCACATAAAGTCCTTTAGAAGGCTATATAGAGATAAATCAGGATGTGTCAGGTATACCTAACATTCATGCTGCCGCCGGAACCCACTTCCGGGTTCACGGCGCTTAGCTCCGCCCCTTTTTCCTGACGCGGTCTTTCCACGATACTTAGGAAAACCGCGCCAGATTCAAAGGGCTGGATTATTCACTCAGGTGTGGCAGTGAGATCAGCTGCTCTACTCGATGCTACCGGCTCCACTTCTCAGACCTCGGCTTGTAAACGGAATTCTACCTTCTCCTCTCCCAGACCTCGGCTTGTAAACGGATTTCTACCTTCTCCTCTCTCAGACCTCGGCTTGGACAAACGGACTTCCTTTCTCTCACTACTAAACTGCAGTTTGTTAAAAGAGACTCCTTCCTCTTCCTCCATTGGGTGAATTAACCCTTCCAGTGCCAGAGTGCTTCTAAGTTAAGTAAATCTTTTGTCAAGGAAAGCAAGTCATATCAATTAATTATAGTATTTAATTTCTTTAAACTCTCTGTTGACAAATAAGGATTGCTGCTAAGGCTAAAACTTCATTATTAAAATTCAAGTTGGAACTAACTTGGCATTTTCCTGATTATTATTTAAAGATACAGTCCACTGATTTCACTCCAATATAATAGGAGGTGAAACTTACTGTTCCTGCCCTCAGAAAATTCTGCAGTTGAGTTCCAATTAAAGAGGTATTACACATAAGCATCACAGGATGTTTGTTATGACTGGTTGTTTTGTAAATCTAATAATGACTATGTGAGTAATGGTGACATTAAGAGAAATATATGTAAAGAAGGATAATAGGTGGGTATCCCTTCTGGGTCAAGTGTTACTTGTTAGAAACCACTCCTCAGTTAGGTAACTTCCTATGAAATACTGGGTGTTAGGTAGGCACTTCCTATTTGAGCTTTACAAAGAGCCTGTATGTGTACAACAGAAACAACAATGTTAGTTGCGGCTCAGAATGCATATGTCTCTGTTGTCTCTTTATGTATGTAAACTTGCAATATATGTATGTAAAGCTCTGTAATGTAACTTGTACTTTTATATTACTCTTTCTGTGATATGAATTAAATGTCAATTATTATTCATTTGCTGTGTGTCTTATTCACTATATGCCACATAACCAAATTATATATGTGTCTCTTTGTATTGATAGCCATTATATCAAGATACAAGTGAATAATTTATTTTAATATATTTATTGTTTATTTATTTTCTGTACAGTTCTGTTGTGGTACTTTATAATTCTTTAATCATTTGAAATGGTATTGTATGTGATCATACATTAACTGTGAGATGACAGTTTACAGAGTCACGTTCATATCTTTACCGCATCACAGGCTGCAGTAGATATAATAAAGGGCACCTTTATGTGTATAATGCAGTTATCTACCTTGAAACAAAATAAATACAGAGAAAGTAACTGACCCTGCAATAGGACACTATTTAAAAGACTAAGACTGGTAGTGTGAGAGGCAAATGTAGTGTGAGAGGTAGGGATCGACCGATTATCGATTTTGCCAATATTATCGGCCAATATTCAGCTTTTTTTTTAAGTATCGGTATTGGCCGATAATCACCGGCAATACCGATAATGAATGAGTGTGCAGGTGCGTCCATAAGGGGGCACAAGCGGATGCCTTAGGGCGCACCGGCCCGGGTGACGTGAGATCGGATTGAGCACATAGCACTCCCTCCTGCCAGGCACTCTGTGTAGCGTGGCCGAGCGAAGCAGTGCGCAGCGCGGTACAGAAACTTATTTTTCCTGTACCCGGCCAGACTGAAAGGAAGTGCTCACTGAGAGACAGACAGAATCTCCTGTTCCGAGGTGCGCACTTTTCCGCTCGGCCATGCTACCAGGATACACACCGGGGAGCGGGGCCCAAGAAGGGGAGAGTGAGAAGGGCACTAAGGGATGGGGGGGGGGGGAATATGGGACGGGGGGTGTTAAGGATCACTATGGGACTGGGATGGTAGAACACTTTGGGACAGGGGTGGGGTGATAAGGAACACTATGGGGGTGGTTCGGAACTCTATGGAGGAGGGGGGATGGAAAGGAACACTATGTAAGGGAGGATGGTAAGGAACACTATGGGACAGGGGAGGGGGGGAGAACACATTGGGACAGGAAAAGGGGGTGAAGAACACTATTTTCTGAGGCAAACAGAATGCAGAGTTACAGCTTCAGGCTTAAATACAGTAAGATTTTGCTATATTTATGGAGGCATGAGGGGCCCAGGGGGGCTAGATGGGGGTTTTAACACTATATGGTCATGAATACATGTTTGTGTTCTTGACCCTATAGTGATCTTTTAAGGGAGGACACTAAGGTACAGAGGAGGGAAGGGAAAAGGAACACTGGGGTAGGGGGAACTACTAAAAGAGAAGGGAGAGGAACAGGGGAATGGGGGGGGAGGGAGGCACTAAGAGACAAGTAAGGGGGTCACTAAGAGACAGGTAAGGGGAGGAAGGGAGTTCCTACTGCACATATTTACACACAAACACACTGCATCCACTACATAAACACACACACTGAATCCACTACACAAACACACACACACTGCATCCACTACACAAACACATTGCATCCACTACACAAATACACACACACACTGAATTTACTAATCAAATACTCTCACTGCATCCACTACACACACATATAAATATTCTTGAAAACTTAAAAAAAAAAATCTGACTGGCATGTATATTTTGTGCATTTCCCACTTAATAAAAAAAAGATAAAAGAAAATAAAAATATAGAAATGTACATAATATCGGTAAGATATCGGCTATCAGCCTGAAAGTTCACAGATTATCGTATCGGCTCTAAAAAAAATCAATATTGGTCGATCTCTAGTGAGAGGCAAAACAAACAAAAAATGAAAAAAAAACCAACAACTTTATTATACTTTAAATAAGAAGAGGACAAACACAAAATAACTTGTCAGTCAGCCTGTCCACCATTTTTAAGGGTTCACCCTCCCCTTGCACTTCTGCCGGCTCAACTCTGTTCCAGGAGGTCAGCAGGGAAAATTGGCAATTGGTATGTAAAAGTTCATGGATAATTTGGTATGAGTACATGTGGCTAATTAATTGTGTGCATGGATAATTCTGAAAGCGTGTGTGGCTAATTAGGTGTTTGCAAGTGGCTAGTTATCTTTGTTTTCCTAATCGTGGCCAGTTATATTTGTTTTCATAATCGTGTCCCCAGTTTAAATCGTTTGAATCAGAAATTATTCCAAATTGTTCGAAAATAAACTTATATTAAATATTTATCAGTAGAAGTCACCATTAAAGTCTACGGGAAATTTTGTAAATATATCATCTGACAATTTTATTTTCTAACAGACGGGAATAATTTCTAATTCAAACTACTTAAATGGAGACCTATGTTTGTAGGGATAACAGTTCCCCATAAATTGTAAGGATGGACCTGCTGATTGGTGTATTTAGCTGCAGACAGACCCACAGCGCGTGTGATAGATACTTTGAATGTATCTTTCTTTATTTTATTTAACTTTTTTTTAAAATCTTTTTGCATTATTTTGGTAATGCATTACCTATGTAATCTTTTAAATTTGGGTTTAATTTTACCTAATAATTTCCCTTTAACAATAGATTTGCATAATTTCCCTTTAAGTTGCCAGCTTTGATTCAGGGAAGAGTTATCAGATCTAAGCAGGGAAAGCATATGGATAATGTATTCTGCAAGATTTAATAATGGATTTTATTGCAGTAATGTTCATTTAAAGGACACAGCATGTCTTATTTGCTGGCCCCGCATACGCTTTGCCTCCTTGGCTGACATAATCAATTATGATGATTTCAGCCAATCCAATGCTTTCCCATAGGAAAGCATTGGGATACTGTTGCGCATGCACGTCAAAATACTGAGCTGTGCCAATCAGCATCTCCTCATAGAAATGCAGGCCATTGAGACGTTAAACATCAGTGCTACACATGGGCCATCTGAGTGACTGCCACTGCAGTGTTTACATTAAAATGCCTGCAGGGCCAGGCTATAGACAACAGAACAACTACATTAAACTGTAGTTGTTATGTTGACTATAGTGTCCCTTTAACTTGACTACTCACTTCTTTTTGAAACAAGCAAAAAGTTATAAATCCACACATGCAGAACATTATGTCACACATAATGCAGATGTTGCAGTGTTTTCCCTCCTGCACTGTTGCAGAGCACAGAGTGTGCATGTTAACTAATTGCATATCTGAAGCTTTGCCCAACCCTCCAGGCACCTGTTGCAACTTAATACGTGTTCCAGGCATCAGTGTCAGGAAGATTTCCAAAGCAGCTGAAAATGTCAAAATGATATGTTTGTGTACTTATTCAACACACGATCGCCCCTCCTTGCTTTTCAGCAGGAGGTTTACACATAATGACTTCTGTAGTTTGTTTAACCTTATTTCAAATAACTGAAAGTCTATATTTAAATTCTAAAATGTTGCTATTTAATGTATACACTGTATACATTGATAGATACAGTCATATTTGGCCATGTTGTCTTTTGCTTCAATTCACAAAGTACTTCTAACCTTCACTTGCAAAACTATCTACAGCTGTGCTGTCATATCACTGCCATTTTAACAAGTACTCAGGACCTCTGATTTTCTCACAAACACTCTTTTTTTCATCAAATGTTATTTCTGAAAATATTTGCTTACAGATAATGTTAAGTAATGCTTTTGGTAAAACTCAATGTATGTTATAATTGCTTTTCTATTTTTGTGTATTCCTCATTCTCGGGTCCTCTACCAGAGGCCTGGGACTCTGAGGGTTCTGCTCAGTATATTAGCTGGTTCTAGAATTGGACAACAATCTCAAATGTCCCACCTCCTGACTTAAGGGAGTTACTTACAGCCCTGAGTGTTCCTATGACAACTGGGACTACTACTGCCTTCACTTTCCACATTCTTTCTAGCTCCTCTTTCAGTCCTTGGTATTTGTCCATCTTCTTATGTCCCTTATTCTTGATGTTATGGTTACTGCCATAACTGGGAAGTTGATCCTCATGGCTCATAAGCTTGTTCAATGATGCATGTTCTTTTGTGTATTCTATTTGTGACAATAGTAGTTTTCTCTTGACTATGTTGACTAGCTGTTTTAGTGTTAGTGTCGTTGATGGTCTCATATATATATATATATATATATATCACATTCATTGTGTATTACACAATAAATCTCCATCTACTCTGCAGTGCTCTAGGTACCTTTTCATAAAATATATTTCTCCCTCTTTCCATATCAACATTTCGACCTTCCTGTCAGTGGCGGCTGGTGAAGTTTCAAGATGGTGGGGCATGCCCTCCTGATTAGTTGGACTCTACCCATTTATCCTCATGATATGCCATTCCCTGTTCAAAACCATCTGTATTTCCAGTCATCAATAAAGGAAGGGAATGGAAACTGCAAATATAATCATGACAGACATATGTTTTTTTAACGCCCTCACGAGTAGGCCACCCCACTTGCCCTTATTGTCTTTTTTCCTTTCCCATACAATCTCTCTTCCTACTTCTCTTCTTTTAATGCCAGCTTCTCTTACCTCATCTTCTATGCAGTTTTTTCCCTCATTCCATGCCTCTCCATCTCCCTTTTGGGGGCCTGCTCTTCCCTTTCAGCCGGTGAAGGAATGGCAATATTGGTATCCGGGTTATACAGAGCTGCAGAAGCCGGATGCGTCTCAAACTCCTTTCTTGGAGGCTTGGCACTCGGCAGGTACCAGATAAATGGCAAACCTTTGCAAAGTGGTCTGCCTCCTTACCAGTGGGCCGTTGTGGTTGTGATGCGTGGATTGACCATTTAATAGACCTTGTTACCTTCTTACCTACTATCATCTTTTAATGTTAAAAAGTTTGGTTAAGGACATTAACCCATTTTTAGAATTCAGGACAACCCTGGAACAGAACAGAATCCACATAGTAAAAAAAAGCAATTGCAGGAGTACAACAGAGTCCAGATAAAAACAAGGCAGGTTACCAGGATGCTGGATAGATGCTATGTAAATAATCTCTGTCAAGGAACATGCTCCATGTGAGTGACTGCTGAAGGGATCTTACAGCTTGTAACTTGATAGCATGCAGTACTTGGAATGATGGCCATCTTGGTAGGGACTGGGGCCCAGGGATACAACCGAGCCCAGCCTTTTAATAAGTATCTCGCCAGCAATTGGCTGGAGAAGCTGGTGCATGTCTGGAGCCAGGAAGGTATCAAAATCTATTGGTTATACAAAAAAAACAAATCCACAGGAAAGCTAAGCCTTGGGGCAAGCAAATCAAAATAACAGAAGCCAAGTTTAATTGCCAGGATAAATGCGGTCAAGATGACACTACTACCCAAACTACTCTTTGTGTTCCAAACAGTACCAATACAAGCCCCACAAACATTCTTCAAGGCATTGAAGGCAGAGGTCCGCACGTTTATATGGAAAGGCAGACCCCCACGCATAGCTGATACCCAGCTAATCCTACCCAAACTCCGAGGGGGCCTAGCGCTCCCCCCGATTTTGAAAGATACTATCACGCAGCACACCTTACACGAGTCATCAGCTGGACGGTAGCCAGCGGCACAAAACCATGGACCCAACTGGAATCCGATACCACCAACTGTGACCTCCGGACACTGCCTTGGATATCCGCGGCGGCGTACAGGCGCAAAAGCATCACTAACCCCTTCATGGCGGCAACCATGAGGGTCTGGCACAGGCAGGGCACAAAACACTACCAGACGACAGATCCAGGCCCGCTGTTGCCACTAAGAGGCAACCCAGACTTCCCAGCAGGCGACCTTGGCCCCACACCGGGCCCAGCAGGACACCCAACAATTCCTCGCATGGCAGACGTCCTTGTGCACCCGTTCGGCATTCGGCCATTAACAGAACTTTTCTCGGACAGACCACTCACTTTCTCGCACACACTGGCGAGAGCGCAAATCTCCCAATATGCCCGATCCATCCCGCAAAAACCATCCCTACTGAGGGAAACTACACAATTCGAAAACCTGTGCACGCGAACCACAGAAACACCCCGAGCCATCTCACAGGTATACACAATAATGGTCACTAGTAGGTACATATTGGCACCGCCCTGCATAAGGAACTGGGAAGAAGACCTAGACGAGACCATGTCGGAAGCGGACTGGGACAAGTGCATCACCCTAATACAAAAAACACCAAGCTCAGCATGCCTGCAAGAAAACTCTTACAAGATACTCACCAGATGACGCTCCACGTCAGGAACCCAGGTATACCAGACACCTGCTGGAGATGCGGGGAGGAAACAGGCACGTTTCTACATATCTGGTGGGCATGTGCACGGCTCCGGCCCTTCTGGGACACAATTAGAGATATAATATACGAAGTAACAGACAAGATGCTCCCGGGGTCCCCAGCCGCCTTTCTCCTCCATCACACCAACATGACCGCGCAGACATACATCAGATCAGTAATACCGCGGTTGCTGAACACAGCCAAAACAATCATCCCCATCTACTGGAAGCAGGTAAACGCACCTCCGATAACACGATGGCTGGAAGAGGTGGAAACCACCAGGAAATTCGAAGATATCAAGGCAAACACTCCGAAACTTAGGGACCGATACACCAAACGCTGGTTTCACTGGATACGATTAACCGCATCAAATGACTTTCAACGCCGCCTGGTCACACAGTAACCAGAAAGGATGAGACAAGGAAGGCTGCGATTGGGGACCGGGCGGGAGGCGGAGGGAGGTGGCGGATGGAGGCGGCAGCAGGGGACGGAAACACTCATAACCCCCCAACACCCTCTCCCACCCCGCCCCCCTATTTCAACCCCCAACCACACCCATTAACACACCTCGAAGGACAGACACAGTAGCAAAACATAACCGAAAGGCCTTAACAAGGCACCCCCACACAACGAGACTGACAGGCGACACTACCAGAATGAAGCAAACCTACACAGCGCCACAAGAAACTCAACCCTCAATGGACCCATAGACAGCCAAGACACAGAGTGGGGCAACACCACAGACAGCACAGGAAGGAAAAACATACATGGGAGACACAGAACCAAAAGTTGGCCACGCCACATACACACACACCTAACCAAAGCCCTTAAAACCAGACACAAAGGGGAACACCCATCAGAACACGTACAGTGACAAACGCAGTGCACAAATAGACGCACAAGACCATGGAACACCAAACTACACAAAGCAACAGATATTCAGACGCACAGGTAGCTTGCAAGCACAGGCACCAGAGCAAAACAGTACAAGATTAAGCAGAAACACTCAAAACAATATTCACAGATGCAACTGTAATATAGATACACTGCAAGTCATACAGATGTAAAATGCGAGTAACTAATTATACATATATCTGCTGTATTATGCATGCAATGACCAACCAGCCTCTGTGTAGGTGACGTAACGCAAACAAATGTATGTAATGCAACCTTGCGCCCCTGCGTGGGCAACCTTTACTTCACTACTCACAAAGATGCTACCTGCACATGTGTTATGACAACAATAAAAATATTCAAAACAAGTTTAATTGCCAGGAAATTAGGGACAGAGAACCAGGGCAGCTTAAACACTGTAAAAAGTTTACAAAGACACCTGGAAAACGGACCTGGAAAAGTTAACTAGGCACTGGCTTATAATTAAAAGGTCAGCCAGAAACTGCTGTGGTCCTCCAGAAAGGCAGAGAAAACAACGTTGAGCACCCTGGTGCCAGGCACTCTGCAGTGCTCTAGTTTGCAAAGTACAATTAAATATCCCCTAGTGGTTTAGGACCTCACTCAATGAATGATCCCAGTCAATGGGCATGGCTCTGCTTAGCTCAGTGGAGCTGACTATTTCTCCTGCAAGATGATTTGACAAATTATCCTGGGAGGAAATCAGGACACTCAAGGCACCATAAATACAATAGTGGGATTTAGTGGTTTTGGTCCTTGGAGTGTTACTTTCAGAAAAAAAAACCAACAGCATGGTTTCTTCAATATCTTTAGTATCATGCCACAATGAATCAAAAATATTTTAGGAAACTACATGGTTTCTACTTGTTTGGAAACCTGAAACAAATTATGTTTACATTTTCAGCATGAAACACATTTTTATTATCATTGAGTTTGGAAAATAGCCCTGTTTAGTATTTTAATTTAATCTGTATAGAGATTTGAATTTGTTTAAAGCTTGCAATCATCTATTAGTACAGAGGTAAACTTCATTAAAAAAAAAAAACAACTTGAATATTAATCTAACTCATGCTGACATGGTACATGCTATTTGCTCATTGCATCTCTCGCAAAGTCGTTACAGGAAAAATCCAAGCAACATAACCACTACAACGTGCTGTAGTGGTTATGGTGCCAGGAGTGGTCTGGTGCCCCCTCCTAATGTACGTAGTCAAACTGTATCGTAACTACAGTGCATTTTGTGGCACAAAACCCACATTCTGCAGAAGTATTAAGATGCAAGTTACAGGCAGAAATTGCCATTAGATGGCAAATATTGTGTCTGCAGAACACACTATATAAATGTGGAAAAGGAAGAGGCTTCATTATTCTTTTTAATTTCTTCTTTTGTGTGTATTAAAAAAAAAAAAAAAGAAAGTTGACTTGAGGTTTCATTTTATTTTTTTTATTTTTTTGGATCCATTTAGTGTTGAGATGTACTAGTGCTCATATGGCTTTTATGATAATATTCAGAAGCTAATCATTACTGCAGTGTTGAAGGTATTCAACAAAATGGTTCCATTGTTTTCCGCAGGGATTGCGCCAGAACTGGTTTAATATGTATACCTCATTGAATGAGGATGTTTCTTTTTCTAAATCTGAGCAAAATATTAAATTGACAGCTAGATACTGCTAAACAGAGAATAGTTGGCCTGTATGAAAACATTGATGGGCAGTGACTTTTTTTATTTTTATCTTACTGGTTTAAATAACAATTCTACTTTATTACAGGTTCATTTAACAAAAGAAGACGAAATTCCGTTCTTGTTACCGTTACCCTCCTCATTGTATCCATATTAATTTTTGCCGTGGGTCTGGCTGCCACAACCAGAACGGAAAATGTCACAGTTGGAGGATACTACCCAGGGGTCATCGTAAGTGTAAATATGATATTATAATTTTTTTCTCACCTGCTGTATGTTGTTTTGTAAAATACCTTGCTAATGTTAGTGCCTTTATATATTTTATGGATAAAACCTGAGAGGAATAATATGGAACTTTGCTACAGTTTAAAGTTTTTACATTATTATCTGAAGGTTTTGCTTGGGCAATAATTCATTTTGTAAGTCATTATCATTACATTGTAACATAGTTACAGAGTAATATTGACTAAAAAAAGACTAGAGTTGGTCCATCAAGTTAAAGGACCGCTATAGGCACCCAGAGCACTTCAGTTCAATGAAGTGGTCTGGGTGCCAGGTCCCTCTAGTTTTAACCCTGCAGCTGAAAACATAGCAGATTCAGAGAAACTACTGTTTCACTGAGGGTTAATCCAGCCTCTAGTGGCTGTCTCACTGACAGTCGCTAGAGGCGCTTCCGCGATTCTCCCTGTGAAAATCACACTGAGAAGACGCTGGACGTCCATAGGAAAGCATTGAGTAATGCTTTCCTGTGGGTGGTTTGAATACGTGTGTGGCTCTTGCCGCGCATGCACATTCGGATCTGACATCGGCAGGGGGAGGAGAGGTCATCAGCGCCGAGGGAGCCCGGCGCTGGAGAAAGGTAAGTGGCTGAAGGTTTTTTTGCATTGTTGCCTACGCAGAGGCATAATATGTCAAACAAACAAAGGTAAGGCTTATTACACATTTCATAGCAATTCCGACTTAGGTAATGATGGGCAATTCATAACATCTGATAGAGAACAGTTTACCCACGCAGGGGAAGTATATTTGGTAGATGGCCTGAAATGCAGGGTTGTTACATCAGTAGCCTTGCAACATTAGCCTACGCAGAGGCTTATAATGTATGATCCCTGTGATTATTGAGGCCGGCATTTTTGTTTTTTATTATACCCTTCTTAAATTTATTTATTTATTTAGCGCATTGTGTATGTGGGCTCATAGGGCATAGCAACTGTGGTGATATTGCTTTACAATATATTGCATAGTGGTTGCTATTGCGTACATTCCATAGGGAATTGGTTAGCAGATGTTAGAGTGCTATATAATGTATCTAGGTCAGTTTTCGTAGAGGTTTAAAGCAGGACGTCTCTGTTAGTTGCCTTGTAGGAACGTCCATGTTCAGAACCCGTGTCGTGGTGCCCTTGTGTTATTTCTCTCGGTTCGAGGCTGTCACCGGGTTGGGGTCAGTTGGGCTATCTGTGTGTCTTTGTGTGGTTGTGGGTGCGGGGGGGGTGTTCTTGTGTGTGTGCCGCTGGTGGTGTTAGTTTAGTAGTTTGGGGGTTAATGGCTTATGGTCCCTGTGGGTGGGGGACTCATTTGGCAAGCTTCTATGGGTAGTGTCAGCCCCCCTTTATCTGGTGTGGTGCCCTGGTCCTTGAGTCTGGTCTCGTTCTCCCTGGATCTCGGTCTCATCCTTCCCATATCCACGTTCGGGGTTCAGTGTGGGTTGAGGGCAGGTTCGTGTCTCGTGTTGTGGGTGCTGAGGTGGCGTGTGGTTGTGTAGGGGGGAGGTCTTGGGTGTCCTCCTGCCTCCTTTCCGCTTAAGCGTGATGTTGTCTCTTGTGTCGTGTGAAGGTTAGGTCGGTGGGGGTGGGTCGGATGTTCTGTCCGGGTGTTATAGGGCCCGTTATAGGCTGGTCTGGTCATTATAGTTGGCTTTTGTCTAGATCGGGCTTGTCAGTGGTACATCATGGTGATGGGTCCGTGTGGTGTTGTGTGTGGTGAGGTGCATCTGGTGAGAGTGGTATGTGGTCCAGGTGTTAGGCGTGTATGGTTGGTGAAGGGTGTGGGGGGGGGTGGGTGTCTTGCGTCGTGCAACGTCCTGGTCTGGCTTCTCTGTTCATTCCAGTTTGTGTTTTTGTGTCCCCCGTTGGTGTCTGCCTGTCTTGGACGTCTTTGTGAGTGTGGTGGGGGCAGGCGGGTCCGCCTTGTGGTATGTTGGGGGCCTGGCAGAGCCCCTTAGTGCGTCTTAGTACCCTTTCCGTCTTGGGTGGTATAGCGTAGTCCTGTGGTGGTATGTCTGTGTTTGTTCTGTCTTTGTGTTTTGTGGGGCTGTATGTCACGTTCCTGGGGGGGGGTTAGGGGTGGGGCCTCATCAGGGGCCTCGCCAGCACCCAGGCCCCTCCTCGGTACAGTCTGTTGCAGGTGTTTCCGTTGCTGTCTTCGTGTGTCGCTGCCTTGGTCCTCAGGTGTACTGTCTCCAGGTGTGTGTGCCGTAATCTCCTGGTCTGCGGGGTGTGTCGCCCTGTGATCCGTAGGCCCTCAACCGTCGTTGTCTGTCCTTCGTGGGTGTGGTCCTGGGTTTTGTCTAGTGGTTAGCCATTGTAGCCAATGGAACCATGTCTTCAGGTACGTCTCGGGTCTTCCTTTTGCTGTCAAGATCATTTCCTCTATGGTCCTTATGTCTTCTACCCTCGTTATCCAGTCCATCAGGGTTGGTATTGTGGATTTTTTCCAGAATGTTGGGATCAGGCTACGTGCCGCGTTCACTAGGTACGGGGTGATCGTTTTTTTGTAGGTGGGGGGCTATAGAGGTGTCAGGTGTAGTAGGTAGTTTTCTGGCGTGAGTTCTATGGCGTTGTCTGTGAGCGTTGTAACCACCTGGTGTATTTTGTGCCAGAAAGGTTTGATCCGCGAGCATGTCCACCAGATGTGGTATAGCGTGCCCAGTTCGGTTCCGCATCTCCAACCTTCTGGTGTGCTCGTGTCATACATAGTAGCGAGTTTCTCTGGTGTTTTATACCAGTGCGATATCATTTTGTATCCCGATTCTTGGTGCTTATGGAGGTTTTGTGTGTCATCGTGAATGCTGTGGTCCATTGGTCTTGTGTCAGCGGATGCCCAAGGTCTCTTTCCCAATATCTGGTAAAGTAGGGAAGTCGAGTGTCCTGTGGTGAGTTTAACAGTCGGTACAGGAGTGGTATGGCGTGCGACATAGGGGTGTCTTGCGTACGAATGGCCTCAAATGTGGTCAGGGGTCTGGCTGCCGAGGGTAGGTTGGGGATTCGCTTCAGTGCGCTCACCAATTGGAGATATCGGAATTTAGTCATGTGGTCAGGATGGGTGGGTAAGGGCATTTCCGTTAACGGGGGAATGGTCCCGTTCACTAGGATGAGTTGTAGCCTGCACAGGGATGGTAGGCCCAGGTTAGTCATGGTCTGGGAGTTGTTGATCATGTGGAATTGCGTTGTGCCCGAGAGTTGGTATAGAGGGGAGACAGGGGGGGCGAGGTCCAGATTTCCTGCCATCCTGCTCCACACCTTCAGTGTGGCCGCTATCGTGGGGTGTCTAGTGTCATATCTTCTCGTGTAGCCTGGGAGTTGCCACGAGAGCGAGCACAGTTCGTCTTGTGAAAAGCTGGCTTCTATGGCTATCCAGAGTTTCTCTTTTGTCCCCAGGGTCCATTCAGTTATGAGTTGTAGATGAGTGGTCTGGTGGTACTTGATCAGGTCCGGGAGTCCCAGTCCGCCCTGCGGTTTGGCTTTTGTAAGGATGTCGTAGTTTATCCTGGCCGGTCGGTTCCGCCAGACATATTTCGTGAAGGCTTTGCGAGCCTGGACCAGGAAGGATTGCGGGATAAGGATTGGGAGCGCTTGGAGCACATATAGGAAGCGCGGAGGGACGTTCATTTTAAGAACGTTTACTCTGCCGAGCCAGGTGATGTGTGGTACATCCCATTCTGCTAGGTCTTTGAGTACGCGTTCCAGGATGGTGGGTAGTTTTGCCTAAACAGGTGGGAGGGGTCTGCAGTGAGCCATATGCCTAAATATTTGAGTTTGTCCTTGCGCCAATAGAGCTGGAATTGTGCTTTAAGGGTCGTGATCAGGGTGCGGTCGCATCCCAGGTGTAGGATCTCCGACTTGGAGTAATTAATGCTGAGGTTGGATAGTGAGCCGTACTTTTCGAATTCCTGCATGATAGCCGGGAGTGACGTTTGCGGGTAGGCGTAGGCTGATTTTGCTTTCCCCCATTTGCCTTTTATGCCCCCGATATCCGGTCTGGTGCGGATCGCGTTCAGGAAGGGTTCTAGGCTTAACACGAACAGAAAAGGCAAGAGGGGGCAGCCCTGCTGGGTGCCGTTGTGTATCTGAAATGGTGTAGATAATGTGCTGTTCACTTAAATTGTGCAGACGGTCCATTGTATAGAGCTTCTATCTACCTCCTCATGTTTGGTCCAGTCCTAGGTGTTGTAGCGTTGCGAAGAGAAAGGTCCAATCTACCCTGTCAAATACCTTCTCCGCGTCCGTGGAGATCAGGAGTGCGGGCATCTGTTTGCTCTTGGCCGCCTGTATCAAGTTAATCACTTTGGTGGTGGTGTCTCTAGCTTCTCTATTGCTGATGAACCCTACCTGGTCTGGATGGATCAATTGTGGCAGGGTTGGTTGGAGTCGGAGTGCCAAAACCTTCGCAAATAGTTTCAGGTCGGCGTTCAACAGGGAGATTGGCCTGTAGCTCGTGCAAGTCGTGGGGTCTTTGCCTTCTTTGGGTAGCTTTGTTGTGGTCGAGGGTCCCCCCTTTTCTGAGTGCGTTAATCATGTTCAGTAGGTGCGGGATCAATGATTCGCGGTATGTTCTGTAGTATTTGATTGTGAAGCCGTCCGGGCCTGGACTTTTCCCATTTTTGGCCATTTTCAGGGCCTGTGATATTTCTTCCGCTGTGATCGGCTCCTCCATGGCGTCGGCCGTGTCTGTGTCCATCGTGTTGGTGAGGTACTCGTTTCGTTTTTGGGTCTTGGTGGTGTCCGACCCCTCCCTGGCGTCATCTTGGCTGTGGAGGTTGTATAGTTCTTCGTAGTAAGTGCGGAATCCTTCCGCTATTGATTTCGGTGTGTTGTGGGTGGTACTATTATGTTTGATCTCAGATATGAAGCTTTTTTGTCTGATTTTCCTCAGGGCTCTCGCTATTAATTTCCAAATTTTGTTACCGTATTGGTAGAAAGTCTTCTGCGTTTGCCTGAATTGAAATGTGATCTTCTGAGATAGGTTGGAGTTGAGTTTTGCCCTGGCGATGACTAGTTGTGAGTATGTATCATTGTCCATGGTGGACTTATGTTGTTTTCCAGGTCTGCCACCTTTCGTGCAAGTTCAGCGGTTTCTTGGGTGTGTTATCGCTTGCGCTGCGCGCCATGTCTTATCAGGACGCCCCTGATCATACATTTGTGTGCTTCCCAGATCTTATCCGGGGAGGAGTCCGGCGTGCTGTTTGTTTGGAAGAATTGGTCTATGTGTGTTTTCCCCTCTTGTTGAATTAGGGGGTCTTCTAGTAGCGATTCGTTCAGTCTCCAATTCCAGTGTTTCTGGAATGGAGTTGGTGAGGTGAGTGTGATGATGACCGGGGCATGGTCCGACCAGGTCATGGGGGTTATCGTTGCTGTAAGGAGGTCGTCCAGGTGGCGGTGCTGGAGGAACAGACAGTCAATTCGCGAATATGAGTTGTGGGGGGCGGAGGGCACGCCAGCAATCTGACAACTGGAGTTCGTGTAGGGTGGCTCTCATGCCCTGGAGGACATGGCTCGGGAGGGTCGAGTGGCCTGTTGAGGTGTCCAGTTTAGGTTCTAGCGGTGCATTGAAGTCTCCTCCGAGGATTAGTTTGCCGTCACTGAAGGAGTCTAGCAATGCAAGGGTTTTCCCTAGGAAGGATTTTTGTCCCTTGTTCGGGAGGTATAAGTTGGCGAATGTGAATCGCGTATTGTGTATAGTACCTTTCAGGAAGTGAAATCTGCCTCCTGGGTCCGCGAGCTCCTCTTCTTTGCGGAACGGTATGTCCGCCGCGAAGAGTATTGTTACGCCATTGGTCTTGGAGTCTGGATTGCTGGAATGGAAGCTCAGTGGGTAGTGTTTATTTGAGAATCTGGGGTGTTTGGCTGTTTGAAAGTGCGTTACTTGGAAGAACGCAGTGGAAATGTGCAGGGATTTCAGTTCTCTCAGTGCCCTTGCTCATTTCTGTGGGGAGTTGAGTCCTTTGGCGTTTATCGTGTAGATTCTGACGTCCGATTGGGGTGTCTTCTTGTGTCTGCGGGAGGGGGGGGTGTAGCCGGGGAGGAGCCATGTTTGCACAAGCGGGCGCATGGGCTAGCCGCGTTGCCCTGTGTTCGGGGGGGGTGGGGGCGTGTGGTCTGGGGGGTCTCTTACGTGCGTCCGGCGGGCCCCCTCTGGTGGTCTCCGCTGGGGGCACGCGGGGTAGTGTTGTGTGTTGGTGCAGGAGTGTGGCTTGTGTGTGCTGAGTGTTATGAGGGCTTGATTGCCGATTGTCTGGTGTGGAATGTTTCTCCCTGGTTGTTTTTCCTTACTGTGTTCGGGACAGGGGTTAGGGGGCTGATTGGGGTGTCGGGTAGTCGTGGGTTTGTCGGAGTTCTGAGTAGCTTTTGCTAGGTATTTCCCTTTGTCTGTTTCTCCCTGTGGCTGCGGAAGCTGCAGTTGTGTTGATTGTGTGCGTAGGAGGTTTAGAGTGAGTTTGAGGCGGTCTGGATCTTGGTCGTCCAATGTGTAAGGTCTCCCTTTGTCTGTGTCCCTCTTCTTCGTCGAGATTGGGGACAGTAGAGTCGGTAAAAAGGGGTGGTCTGCCTCTAGGATGGGGGCTCACATGGGGGTTGCGGTTCCAGTGAGCTCGCCCTGTGGGAGGGCAGTAACCGTGGGGGTGTGGGTGGCGAGTCTCTGCACTCTGGCAAAGTCAGTGGGTTGTCGGTTCGAACAAGTGTTGGAAGTGTCCGAGCCTTGCCGTCAGGGCGCGTACAGTTAGTATAGAGACTTTAAGTAGCCAGTAGTAACGCAATTTGTGCAACAACGGTTGCATTTAGCCTTAACATTGAGCAATTAGTAACCCTTTATCTAGGAAGTGTCGGTATAAACAGTTAGCGATAAAGATCCATGTTAACCTTAACATTTAGCAGTTAGTAACCATTTATCTAGGCTTCGTTAGTTTAAACGTTTAGTTGTGCAGACCCGTTTCAGCCTTAACATGTAGCAGTCAGTTACCATGTATCTAGGCTTTGTTAGTATAAACATTGAGCGATATAAATCCGTGGTAACCTTAACATTTAGCAATTAGTAACCATTTATCTAGGCATTGTCAGCTTTAACATTTAGCAATCAGTTACCATTTGTCTAGGCATTGCCGGGATAAGCATTTAGCGCTAAAGATCCATGGTAACATTAACATTTAACAATTAGTAACCATTTATCTAGGCAGTGTCAATTTAAACATTTGGTTATGCAAACTGTGTCATCCTTAACCTTTAGCAATCAGTTACCCTTTATCTAGGCATTGTCAGTATAAACATTTGGTGATAAAGATCAGTGTTAACCTTAACCCATTGGGTCGGTAGTGGGTCGGGGTCTCAGGATTTGGTCGGGGGAGGGTAGGGGACTTTCTCAGTGGGTCGTGGGGTTGCAGTCGGTGTTCCCTCCCAAGCAATGTGGTCCCTCGACCGCCTCCCCCATCCACTGATGCCCTCCGCTGATGCCCTCGCCCTCAAGTGGTCCAGTGTAGAGAGGGTAAGCAGTTATACGATACCACGTCCGTGTGGGGGGGAGCTCCCAGGGTCTGCGTTGGTGTGTGGCGGCTCCATCAGTTCTGGAAAAGACCCTTTCAGATCCGGCATTTCTAAGCTTTGGTAGATAGGGGGAAAGTGGGAGGAGGTGGGGGGAAGAAAAAAAAACCCAATCCCCCCTCCTCCCTGTGGTATGGTCCGCGTAGTCCCATTTGTTAGACTGTCGAAGTCTCTGCATAGTTTATGGGAGCAATATAGGCACAGGTGGCCTTCTCGCTGTTGGAGGTGCCGTGTGGGAGGGAAAAGGAGAAGAACAAAGAGATGATCCGTGGTAGGGTCAGCGTAGTCGTGTCCTGTCTTGCGTGGGTTGTGGTGGTCATTGCAGGTCCATTTCCAAGGGGTAAGGTGTGCTGGGTGGTTCGCGGGGCATCTCTTGCGTTGCTCATCTGGTGCGCCCGCCACGGGGGCTCTGTGTATTACTTCTTTTATTGAGGGGGCAATCAGTCCAGTCCCTTACCAGGGTGGCCGGCAGTCCCAAGGTGTCCAGGAAAATGGCAACATCCGCTGGGAACCAGATTGTGGCTTCTATGTTGTCTTTGCATGCCTTGAGCCCGAACGGGAAGTGCCACCAGTACCTTATCTGGTCGTCCTGGACTAGTGTGGTGATAGGGTGGAGGGCCCTGCGAGTTTGTAGGGTGAGATGGGAGAGGTCGTTGTACAACTCCACAGTTTGGCCCTTGTACCGCCAGGATCTTTCCGTCCTTGCTTCTTTCATGATATCTTCCTTTAGCTGAGTTTCTTGAATGTAGCAGATGACATCTCGCGATGGGGCTGATGGAGGTGGCTTTGGGCGGAGTGCACGGTGTACCCTATCTATATACAGACGTGCTTCTGGGGGTCTGTGCAGTATCAGGTTAAACAGCGAGATCAGTATCTCCCTGTCAGGTATAGCATGGCATGTAATTTATCGCCGGAACCCACTTCCGGGTTCACGGCGCTCAGCCCCGCCCCTTTCTCTGACGCGGTCCCTCCACGATACTTAGGAGGACCGCGCCAGATTCAAAGGGCTGGATTATTCGCACAGGTGCTGCATGAAGATCAGCTGCTCTACTTCTGATCCTACCTGCTCCACTTCTATACCTCGGCTAGTAAACGGATTTCTACCTTCCACTTCCCTCGGCTAGTAAACGGATTTCTACCTTCTCCACTTCTCGACCTCGGCTTGTAAACGGATTTCTACCTTCTCCACTCCTAGACCTCGGCTTGTAACTCTGAATTCTACCTTCTCCACTCCCAGACCTCGGCTTGTTAAAACGGACTTCCCCACTCTCCACTCCTAGTTCTCAGCTTGTTGAAACGGACTTCTAATTTCTCCTTCATTGGGTGAATTAACCCTTCCAGTGCCAGAACTGCCTTTAAGTTAAGTAATACTTTTACCAAACAAGTCAATTACTATTATTTATATTACACAGTATCTAAAACTCACTAAAGTGTCACTTTGTCTAATTATTCCTCTTACTCATAAGGGATTGCTACAAAGCCTAATTTTACCTACATGGATATTTAAAGGTACAGTGACCATAGTTTCATACCAATATAAAAGGAGGTGAACCTTATTGTTGTTGCAACCAAGAAATGCTGCAGTTGAGTTCCAATTAAAGAAATATTACAAAATAAGTATTACAGAATAATCCAGCCTTTCAATGGAACCAGCAGATATTAACTCTCAAGTTTCTGCCCTAACCAATAGAGTGGATACGATTGCTCAAGGGTTACAGGAACTGCAAATTACAAATGAGAGAATATTAACCTATGTTAGAGACATTCAAGGTCATCTTCCTCATGCCGCTCTTCAATCGGCTGGTGATCCTGCTGTCTGTAATCCAGAAAAATTTCATGGAGATAGAACAAAGTACAGAGAGTTTTTGAATTCTTGCAAACTACTAATTGCTTTAAAACCTAGATCTTATCCCACCGAAAGATCCAAAGTCTGTTCAGTGATCTCTTTTTTAAGAGGTGAACCTATGGCATGGGCCCATTCCTTTTTGGAAAATGATGATCCCATATTGGATTCATTGGATGAGTTCTTTGAAGCTATGTCTTTATTATATGAAGATCCTTTTAAACAAACTACTGCTGATTTAACCATCAGAACATTACACCAAAAGAATAGACCTGTTGAAGATTATATTGCAGAATTCAAAAGATGGGCTACAGAAACCCAATGGAATGACATTACTTTACGCAATCAATTCCGTCTCGGATTATCTGAAGCTGTGAAAGATGAACTCTCTCGTACAGAACTTCCTCCTACCTTAAATGCATTGATTCAACTGTCTATCAGTATTGATAGACGTCTAAGAGAAAGAAAAGCTGAAAGGGTTCTTACTAATTCTACCTGGAGAAAACCTTTCACTACTCTAAAACTACCTGAAAAAATTCCTCCACAAACTGAACCTATGGAAGTAGGTATAATAAAAAGTCCTCTTACTTCTGAAGAAAGAATAAGAAGGAGACAACTAAACTTATGTATGTATTGTGCTTCGAATGAACATCTAATTTCCGAATGTCCTCTACTGAAACATTCAAAAGGTGGTAAGCTTCATTCATCTACCTCTATATTGAACGTTTTTCAAAAAAGAAAAGCATCTACTTATTTTTCTATATCTCTCATATTACAGTGGGATACAAAAAGAATCGTGACTGAGGCCATCATTGATTCTGGTGCTAATGGAACTTTTCTTGATTTTTCTTTTGTTTCAAAAAATAAAATTCCTTGTGTTCAAAAAACCAATTTTATTCCAATCAGAGTTATTGACGGTTCATTTATATCCTCAGGACCCATCAAAGATGAAACAATCCCTCTAAGAATGATTACCAACAACGTACATTTCGAATTCATTACATTTGATATTATTAAATCTCCACTTTATCCCGTCATTCTAGGAATTAATTGGTTAAAAAACCATGATCCTTTAATTAAGTGGTCTCCCTTCTCCATCTCCTTTGCTTCTGATTTCTGTAAAAAAACGTGCTTACAACACATTCCTATTCTCCAAACTACTGTAGAACCAGTTATACCTCCATTCTACTCCGATTTTGCAGATGTCTTTTGTAAAAAAGAAGCGGAAACACTTCCTCCTCATCGGCTATATGATTGCCCAATAGATCTCATACCCGGAGCTCCTATTCCTTATGGTCATATTTATCCACTCTCTGAAAAGGAGTTAGAAATTTTAAAAGAATATCTTAATGAAAATTTACGCAAAGGGTTCATCAGACCCTCGACCTCTCCTGCTGCTTCTAGTATTTTCTTTGTGAAGAATAAAGACCAAACCATCCGTCCTATTATAGATTACAGAGCCTTAAATAAAATAACTATTAAAAATCGTTATCCTCTTCCACTAATAAATGAATTAATTGAAAGGTTAAGAACTGCAACTATATTCACTAAACTCGACCTTCGAGGCGCATATAACCTCATTAGAATAAAACAGGATGATGAATGGAAAACCGCCTTCCGGACAAGATATGGTCTCTACGAATATCTAGTGATGCCTTTCGGGCTTTGTAATGCCCCTGCAACGTTTCAACATTTTATCAATGATATCTTTAGAGATCTTCTGGATGTATGTGTTATTATCTACTTAGATGATATCTTAATATATTCTAACAATTTGGATGAACATAGGAAACATGTTAGATGGGTTCTATCTAGACTGAGAACTCATAAATTATATGCTAAACCAGAAAAATGCCTTTTTGAGGTTACTGAATTCTCTTTTCTAGGATACATTATTTCACCTCATTCTTTGAAGATGGATAATTCCAAAATCAAATGTATTATTGATTGGCCTGCTCCTACTACTACAAAAGAATTACAAAGTTTTCTTGGATTTGCAAACTTCTATAGAAAATTTATTAGAAACTATTCGGATGTATCACATCCTCTTAACCTCCTCAACAGTAGTAAACGTCCTTTTAATTGGAATAAAGATGCTCAAACAGCCTTCGACGAATTAAAAAAAAGATTTACAACTGCACCTATTCTACAACTACCTAATCCAACATTCCTATATGTTCTTGAAGTTGATGCATCAGATGCAGCCATCGGAGCAGTTCTTTCTCAACAAAAGACTCCACAAGATCCACTTCATCCAGTTGCCTTTTTTTCAAGATCCTTGAGCTCTGCTGAAAAAAATTATCCTATTGGTGAAAAAGAATTATTAAGTGTTAAAGCTGCCTTCGAAAATTGGCGTCATCTTCTGGAAGATACAAAACAACCTATAATAGTTTATACTGACCATAAAAATCTTGAATATCTCTATACTAACAAAACCCTTACAGCTAGACAAGTTAGATGGAACCTATTCTTTAACCGATTTAACTTCCAATTAATATACAGACCTGGAAATAGAAATAAAAAGGCTGACGCTCTTTCTCGAATTCCTTCTAAAACTACTACTGATGATTATCCTTCTACCAAAATAATAGGAATCCTCTCTTCTCTTCATGATGACATAAAGAATTTGAATCAGAAGGATCTTGAACTTCCCAAAACACCTATACTAACAAAAAAGGATGGTCTATTTTATTTTAAAAATAGAATTTATATTCCTCCCATTCTTAGGAATAAATTACTTAAGATGGTTCATGATTCCCCCCTAGCTGGACATCCTGGAATAAAGAAAACACTTGAACTAACTTCACGATATTATTGGTGGCCTCGCCAGGATAGAACCATTGCATTATATGTCAAAACATGTCCTATCTGTCAAAGGTCTAAACCAGAACATAATCAACCTTTTGGATTACTACTTAACTTACCTATTCCAGAAAAACCTTGGCAATCCATTTCTATGGATTTTATCGTTGATCTTCCACCTTCTCAACATTTCACCACTATTCTTGTCGTTGTGGATCGCTTCACAAAAATGTCCCATTTCATTTCTTTAAAAAAATTACCCTCCTCTGTAGAATTGTCTAAGGTCTTTATTGACAATATTGTGAAACTTCATGGTCTTCCTGAAGAAATTATTTCTGATAGGGGGACACAATTTACCTCCAAATTCTGGAAAGAGATGTGTCTCTCCCTTCAAATTCAACGCAAACTCTCTTCCGCTTATCATCCCCAAACTAATGGGCAAACAGAAAGGGTTAACCAATGTTTGGAACAATATCTTCGATGTTATTGTTCATACCTCCAAGATGACTGGACCACATGGTTACCTATGGCCGAATTTTCTTACAATAATACCATTCATTCTAGTACGAAAATGACTCCTTTCTTCTCCAACTATGGTTTTCATCCGTCTTCATTCCCCATCCAAACCATTACTTCATCCAATCCTACTGTTACATCAAAAAATGAATTTATGTCTTCTCTATTTTTCAAATTACGGGAGAATCTTCAACTCGCCCAAAATAACCAGAAAAAGTTTTTTGACAATAATAGAAGAATTCCCCCTCCTTACAAGGTAGGGGATCTTGTCTGGCTCTCTTCAAGGAATATTACCACAAGCCGTCCTTCAAAGAAATTGAGCTCTCTTTTTCTTGGTCCCTTTCAAGTAATTACTATCATTAATGATAACGTTGTTAAACTAAAACTTCCTCCAAGTTTTAAACTTCATCCAGTATTCCATGTCTCCTTACTTAAACCACACATCCCTGATCCTTTTTATAGGGAAATAGTAACAACTCCTGAACCTATCATTATCCAAGGTGAAGAAGAATATGAAATTCACAAAATTTTGGATTCTCGTGTCCACCGTGGCTCCTTACAATACCTTATCAGATGGAAAGGTTATGGAGTTGATGAAGACACTTGGGAAGATTCATCTAATGTACATGCTAGGAGGTTAGTTACTGCCTTTCACAAACGCTATCCCTCCAAACCGAAATAGTGCACCCAGAGGTTGCCCCATGGGAAGGGGGTACTGTCAGGTATAGCATGGCATGTAATTTATCGCCGGAACCCACTTCCGGGTTCACGGCGCTCAGCCCCGCCCCTTTCTCTGACGCGGTCCCTCCACGATACTTAGGAGGACCGCGCCAGATTCAAAGGGCTGGATTATTCGCACAGGTGCTGCATGAAGATCAGCTGTTCTACTTCTGATCCTACCTGCTCCACTTCTATACCTCGGCTAGTAAACGGATTTCTACCTTCTCCACTTCTCGACCTCGGCTTGTAAACGGATTTCTACCTTCTCCACTCCTAGACCTCGGCTTGTAACTCTGAATTCTACCTTCTCCACTCCCAGACCTCGGCTTGTTAAAACGGACTTCCCCACTCTCCACTCCTAGTTCTCAGCTTGTTGAAACGGACTTCTAATTTCTCCTTCATTGGGTGAATTAACCCTTCCAGTGCCAGAACTGCCTTTAAGTTAAGTAATACTTTTACCAAACAAGTCAATTACTATTATTTATATTACACAGTATCTAAAACTCACTAAAGTGTCACTTTGTCTAATTATTCCTCTTACTCATAAGGGATTGTTACAAAGCCTAATTTTACCTACATGGATATTTAAAGGTACAGTGACCATAGTTTCATACCAATATAAAAGGAGGTGAACCTTATTGTTGTTGCAACCAAGAAATGCTGCAGTTGAGTTCCAATTAAAGAAATATTACAAAATAAGTATTACACTCCCTTAGGTTTTCTGGGCCTATGGGTTCGCGGAGTCCTCGTATTCTAATATTGTTCCTGCGCAGGCCTGCCATAGGAGTGATTGGGGTGATGTACCTGCATTGTGGGGCCTGCATTTTCCAGCGCCGTCACTCTTCCCTCCAAATCCTACAAGGAAGTGCGCAAGGAGGCGATCTCTGTTCTGAGGGTTGTTTTAACCTCCTGCACTATTGATTGGAGGTCTTCTTTTTTTGGCAGGGAGGTGAACAGTGCATACCAATCCAGTGTGGGATTCCCCTGATCTCGGGGACCGGCGGCAGTGAGCAGGCTGTCCTCGGAGACAGTTGATCCTGGTAAGGAGGGTGCCATGTTGGAGGCCTTGTGGTGTGAGGCAAGGAGCCCCGGCGTGTGCAGGTAGCTGCGGATGGAGGCAGACGGACCCTCACCTTGCGTCCTCTGTGTGGTAGGGGTCATTGTGGATCGCTTTGTGCGGCCCATTAGGTCTCTAGGTGTGCTGATGTGTGCGGATTTTGTCGGCAGGGCTCGGAGCACGGGGATAACGCCGCCATTCTCGTTCGGCACCAAGCCTCGCCCCGGCTGAAGGGGTTTTAACCCATTCAGTCCAGCGGGAGGGGGGCCCTGAGGGTGGGGGATACCTAATGACCCTATAGTGCCAGGAAAACGAGTTTGTTTTCCTGGCACTATAGTCGTCCTTTAAGTTTTTCATATATTTCCAGAGATCTAAAAAAGGTGACAACACCAAATTTGAAGGGATTGTACTTGTACTTTTGGAACTGTAAAAGGCCCACAGTTTTCCCTTTAAATATCACAAAAAGCATCTCTTCGCTCAAGGTCGTATCGCAGTTAGTTTGCAACCATCTTCCTCAGTGTTGTACAAAGCAGTTAATATGGAGGCAAATCTCGGATTTGGCTATACTCTATAGGTAAATCAACAAAGTAATGTGTTGTAAACTGACTTATACTTCCAGGCTCAGCCATAGCTGCTTCAGGAGATATTAATTGTAACTCATGTTTTCTTTAACCATTGGTTACTGTTGCTTACAATACAATATGTGAGCAATACTTATGTACATTGTTGGTGCATACAGTAATTTTAAGAGGTACAGAGCATGGAGAGCAGAGATGGGCTGTGAGCACAGGCTAACTCTCTGTCATGACTACTAATGTGATCCAAAACGCAAAACTATGCAATATCTACATATAACAGAAAATAGACAGAACGTAAACCGGTCCTTAGAATGGCCGGATTAATACGTTGAAAGACAGAGAATGGTCAAGTAAGCCAGAAATACAGAAGATTGATAAGAAAGCCTAGTCAGGAAAAACCAGAGATCAGAACAGTCAGGAATATCAAGGTCAGAATACCGGGAATATCAATAACAAGGACAAGAAAACGCACTCTCGGGAACCAGGAACAGAAACCACGACAGGGCAATGAACTAGGGAAATTCAGGTGTTTAAATATCCCTCCTTGGGCTGTGATTGGTCAGGGCTTGGCCTCTGACCCCAGAACGTGCGTGTGTCGACGTTGTGACGTCACACGCACAGTCACGTAAACTTTAAAGGCCGAGCTACAAATGGTTGGGACCTCGTGGTCGGCACCATTTTGGATCCCGCGTGTGAAGGGGATGGATGCCCCAGCGTGTCGGCTCCTGGCTCATTGCTGAACAGATATTTCCTCAAACCTGTCAGCGTGGTCGCACCGATCGGGTGTGACCACGTGGAGAAGCCAGCTGAGGCCGTGACACTCTCTCCACTGATTAGATGAAATGGCAATCGATGATGTGGAAGTGTAAAATCTACATTATTACTGCAACATGACCTGTTGAAGGGGTGAAATAATAATTTATGCAGCCAACGTAGGCCTCGATTTAATATTACTGGATAAGCTTTTCAAGTGATTTAATATTTTTGGATGATCTTTTAAAATAATTTTTCAAACTATTAAAATATATAAACACATATAATATATAAACAACTATCAAAAATTGAAAAAATAAAATATTTTTCATAATATTACATCTTTTTAAAATGTATCCAAAAATATTAAATCAATTTTAAAATTATCCAACAGTATTAAATCAAGGCCCTGATGTCTCTTTCTTGTTTAATTAACAGTAATAAGGTAAACAAGAAAAACTCACAGGCACTCCAAATGTGAAGCTGCAGGCAAATTTATTGCAACAAAATGCACAGCAACATTTCGACCTAACAAGCTTGACAAAGACCTCCTGTTAGGTCGAAACGTTCCTGTGCATTTTGTTGAAATAAATCTGCCTGCGGCTTCACATTTGGAGTGCATGTGAGTTTTTCTTGTTTACCTTGTCGTGTTGGGATTGCTGGTCCTGCTCTGGAACACCTGTGGCTGTTGGGAGTGAGTGCGGTTCGTGCGATCTACCTTGCTAATTAACATTAACGCCACAATAAGCAAGATTTGCACCTTCACTTTCAAAGTGATAGTTATATTGTGTAAATCCTAAGCTTCAAATCCCAGTAAAATACATTTTAACTACTATTTGAGGAAGCATCCAAAATAAGGGCTGAGGTTATATATTGAAGAAACTGTACCCTTTGCTGTCTACATAATCTAGCAATCAATTCCATGCCATTGTACTATTTGAAAGGCAATCCGTGTTAGAACCATAGCCACCGTAACTCATTGTTTTCCCTCGGTGCCATCTCCTAGTTTATGTAAAACTACCATTTATTGGTGCAACACTTTAAAATATTTGCAGGTCGATTTACTAGAGCCTCCTGGGAAAATAAAGTGTCCCAGAATGTGTATGTAAGCTGTTATGTCAGAAAAAGAACCTCCCATGTAAGTGTGAAAACTCCCATAGTAAAGCATAGAAACTAAGGTGGTGGTTCATATTTAATAAATTGACATATAATTGATACATTTACAGATGTATGCATATGTGAAGGAAACAGTAGGGAACAAGGTTATGGAACTATATTTAGGCCAGTCATTTTCATGACTTAAAGCATCTAAATGGACTTCGTAAATTTAATCAACCCATTTAGCAGCAATAACCAAATCCCCAAAACTCTGTGTCTTCAACACAATGACGTCTATTAACTACAACAACCAAGCAATAATAAAATATCATATCCAGCAATATAGGATCCCAATATCCAACTTAAAGGACCACTATAGTGCCAGGAACACATACTCGTTTTCCTGGCACTATAGTGCCCTGAGGGTGTCCCCACCCTCAGGGTCCCCCTCCCGCCCGGCTCTGGGGAAAGGAAAGGGGTTAAAACTTACCTTTTTCCAGTACTGGGCGGGGAGCTCTCCTCCTCCGATCCTCCCCTCTCCGCCCCTTCGGCTGAATGCGCACGCGCGGCAAGAGCTGCGCGCGCATTCAGCCGGTCACATTTTCAATGCTTTCCTATGGACGCTTGCGTGTTCTCACTGTGATTTTCACAGTGAGAATCATGCAAGCGCCTCTAGTGGCTGTCAATGAGACAGCCACTAGAGGAATTGGAGGAAGGATTAACCCTATTATAAACATAGCAGTTTCTCTGAATGGGTTAACCCTAGCTGGACCTGGCACCCAGACCACTTCATTAAGTTGAAGTGGTCTGGGTGCCTAGAGTGGTCCTTTAACACAACATTGCAAGGATCAAACAATCAAAGACAACACCTGAGTGAAAAACACACTTTTAACACCTGTACAACATGCATCATCTAACTTTCCACCATGTTTCCATTTGAAACTTTCTCCATCATGAGAAAATAGATTGTCTGAAATGCAGCTGCATCCAACACTGCTGCAAACCATGAATCCTAAATATACCTAAACCGAGTATTTGACCCTTTTTACACCTGTCTTCGAGATCAAGGTGGGAACAAAAGAGTTATGATATAGTCAAGATAACTTAAGAGTAATTTTCTACCCCATCCCACACAGTAGCATCTGTTGATATGAATAAAAGCAATCAGGTTAACCTCCCAAGTGAACATTTTTAATGCCACCCAGTTTGATTGTGGTATCTTATGTCCCTCTATATGTTGTTCCTAGAGTTGCCACTACATACACACACTCACGCATACAGATCCACACAGGTACCTCCCTTATCACTCCTGTATATCCATGCCCCAGCTATCTTCGTCATCACCCTTGGATCCCCATTCCCCCAGGTATCTCCCTCACAGCCCAGTGTTTCTTAATACCTCCAGGTATCATATTCACTCTACAGTGTATAAGGGAGGGTTGCTTCCTTAGCATCATAGCCTCACAGTGTGTAACACCTTGCTCTCAGTACCTCTGCAACTCATGGATCCAGTCACTCATGTCCATCTTGTCTGTCATCAGAATGATGAACGAGAATGAGAAATGGGCAGATTGACTTACGCAGAGAGGGTGTGTCCAGGAAGCATTCATACCTTTCTACTTTGTGCAGGTGGCCTGTGGGCCACAGTACTATACTTAGGGGACTTCAGTTTGGCCCACTTGCCAGTACTTTGAGATCTCTGATTTATAGACCATATGCTAAGTTATGTATTATTTCATTACAGTTAACGTAATTTGCTATATTATGACGTGGTTTTACTTCAGGCATATGCAACAAAGGTACACAAAAACATACAGCACAAATGCTACTTCACTCCTGGACATTTTACTGGACCATACATCACTAACTTTACAGAAATGATATTTTATATGAATACTATGGAAATGATGGGTGTTGCATTAACAGTCATATTTTATTACCTTACAATTAAAGAGCCTACACAGGCACTTCTTACAAAATTGAACTGTTACTGAGAATCAGAAATGAAGAGGTATGGTGGCAAGTTTGTTTTTAGAGGATGTGCCTTTTTACTTCTTGTTCTTGTGTCTCTTATTTGAGATTTAATTACATAGTTGAATTACTTACATAGTTGAATTAATTACCTATCACAACAACCAACCTGTTCCTCTTGAATATGTAATTATTGGATCGTAGCAGATATTCCATCAAGAATGTCGTAGCATTGCAGATATGTTAGGCCACTGTTGGTGGATGGATGAAACTTTGTCACAGTAGCTTACTCGTCTTAATGTTTGCACTTTAAGATATTCTGTATGCCTGGACCTATTATTCTCTTGATAATTGGCGGAGGTTTGCGATCTCTGGGTTTGGAAGCATCAGCTGACTACCTTGATTTAATGCTGTGGTGTGAGTGCAGTCCCTCTTCTTGTTTATTGATTATGGTAGTTGGAGGGCATCAACAAGACGTTGTCATTAAACCATTCAAAAGTGGATTGAGAGTTTAAGGTAAGACAGTGCTCAGGACCTTCAAAACACATAACTTTAATGAGATTAAGTTGTTATGGTGCCTTGAGTGTATCTTTAATGAAGGTATTTTAAAATAGTTAAAATATTATATTACAATTGAAGAATGAGTCACTGAGCATATTTTATGATTGAAAATGAAGTTGCCAAGCTAATGCCAAGTATATAATTTGTCAAAGATTAAGAGCCTCTGTCTAATATCAACATCAAGTGAAGCTTCAATGTACTGTAGCTGGGCTTCTCTTCCAGTCAGTTGAAGAAAAAAAGCTTTTGCTTATTGCAGGAGATTCTTTGTGCACCCAGTTGCTAGAGTGTTTTACTGTGGCATTGGCTCCGTCTGAAGTGATGAGTTTTGCTCATATATTGGGCCTGAGTTATTTATAGTAAAGGGTTTATTTACTTAAAGGAACACTATAGTGTCAGGAATACACAAATGTATTCCTGACACTATAGTTCTATTAGAGCTGTTTAGGTAGCCGGTCCCCATGTTCCCTGTTAAAAAGTTGTTTTACTCACCTTATTTCCAGCACCACGTGAGTCTTGTCGTGGCTGTTCCCGCCCCCACTCCGCCTCCTTGGTTGAGATTGTGATGGTAGTCACCATCCCTGGGGATGGAAGACAGACACTATGGGTGGGCTCCCAAATTCCTTTTGTGTTTTGTGTTTTGAAACATTGTGCCTATTATTTGTGCAGGGTATGTTGAATGTATTGCTGGTCTGTGCATCTCCCCCTCCCCCCTTTTTCCTGTTCTATTGTTTCCCCAGCAGGGCGTTGTCCCAGGGACACTGCCAGACCAGTTTAATCTAGCTGCTCTGTCCCTCCTCAATCTCCAATCAGCCCTTGCTATTGTCTGACCCCACCCTTCCTTGTACTATAGTAATCTATGTAACCTATTGTATTTAAATGAGGCTGTTGGGGGCTTAAACTATGTGTGCTGTATTCATTAAAGAGTTGCTGTTTAACCTTCACCATGTGTCCTCTGGTCAAGCCTTGGCGTTTGGGTCTGAAGTGTTTCAGGGTTCCTGATAGCTACAAGGAAGCAGACTTGGCGGAGGTACTCGGTCGGAGTACTGGAGCTCCGTTACATTGGTTGGCAGCGGTGGGATGGCTTCCTAGCAGCTGGAGAAACGTCCCTGGACACCGGCGCCTCTACTGGGATCCCACTGTGCTTTCTGGAATTCATGGAAATGGATAGAGCTAGCACCTGTGGAGAATCCCCATCTGAGGAGGAGTTACAGCGGAGGCTACAAGCAGCTCTGTCCCAGTACGATGGCCCTTTCTTAACAAGGGGTGAACTGGACCGGCGGGACTCGATCCGTCGGGATCTCTGGAACAATGTTCTTGAGGAGGTTTGTTGTCTCCGGGGAGAATCCCTCCCAACCATTATGCAACGATTTTGGGATCAAGTTGATTTGCGGATGCAATTCTTGGGAGAGCAGGCTCTGGCGGAATGGGTGTTTAAATTAGAGGAGCTGGTACAGAAAGAATTGTGGCTGGATGATTCTTACCGGGCCTTAAGGTGGTATGCAGTCTAGCAGTACCCATTTCTAGCAGATGATGACCCTCCAGAGGGTGAGGACTATGCTGGCCCTGGGAGGCCTTTGAGGATAAAATTGAATTGGGAAATCCTGAGAGGTCCAGGAAAAATAGGGAACACCTACTGGATCTCTCAGAAGCAATTGACCTGGAACCTGATTTGACCCACCTGGCCACCATGGAGTGGGAGCTTGAACTGGATTACAAGCAATTGTTTGATTCTGCACAGCAGCAGGTACCAGAGACTGGGAATTTAATAGACCTTACATCTGAATATGTTGGTCAGATAGATGTGGAAGGAACTGTATTCTCCACACCTGAATCACGGGGATACTGGGCAGCCATCCCAGATCTCCCACCTCCTGGCATGGAAACTCATGCAGCAGAGGTAGAGGTTGTCGGTCTCCCCCTTCAGCAGCAGATTGAGTTACTGGGAATAGAGGTAGTCGATCTCCCTCCCCAGCTGAAGTTTGCGTTACAGGGAGAGGATGCAGTTGGTCTTTTTCCCCAGCGGCAAAGTGTAACCCCAGCAGAAGAGCTGGCATCAGGACAGAGGACCACTGGCCTCTGCCCCCAACTTGCAGCAACGCCGGAAGTTGAGAGCAGGGAGGACAGCCTTTCGGTGATGGTGGAACTTGAGGAGTACACCACCATCCCAGCTGAAGCACTGGCATTGAGTCAGAGCGCTGCTGGCCTCTGTGCCCAACTTGCAATGACGCTGGAGTTGAAGAGCAGGGAGATCAACCTTCTAGTGAAGGTGGAGTTCAAGGAGTGTGCAACTTCCCCAGCTGAAGTGCTGGCATCGGGGCAGAGCTCCACTTGCCTCTGCCCAAACCCACTGGTAATCCGCAGAACTCAGGTATCAGACACTGCTGGTCCCACGGAAGAGCGGATCCCAGAGCATAGCACGGCTAACCTCAGCCCTTTGCCACAAGCACTGGGGGATCTCTATAAATGGATGGGACTCTGGTCTCTACCTGTAGTCCCCAGGAAGGCTGGACAATGAGCTCCGATCCCCAACCCCATGTCAGAGGGGGCCCAGCCACTCTGCCTTCCCTCCACGGCTGAGAGAGATCCAGGGAGACAGGACAGTGGGCACGCATCGCCAGGTATATGCTTTAGTAGATGTAGAGGTCGGCTGGGTATGTGCTGCTCTTCCATGGGCAATTTGTTTGGGATACCGATTCGGTGATGGCCTTGATGATCTGGATGTAGTCACTAACTTCAGAATCAACTCGTCTGGCGTCTCCTGTATTGGTCTCCTTCTGAAGGGGGAGAAATAAGCTAGAAACTATTCTGAGCTGGATATACAGGGTTCCAGAATTGCTATTGGGGTCTATGGGGGTCACATTGGCCCCCTAAGAGTGGAGTCATATGGGGTTAGGTTTGAGTTTGGGAAGGGGGCCATGGCAGATTCACTGGGAACTCCCTTTCTCCACTTCCAAGTCCCCTCTTATGTCTAAGGCACCCTGTGCTTATTATAGCCACAGGGTGACCGAGAAGACCAGTCTGGCCTGCCCAAACCAGACTTCCACAGACTGATCAGCTATGTGGGCTCCATGCTCCCGACCGGGACAAACTTACAAACTATGTGTAACTTTGTCGAGAAGGCTGCCAGGATGGATGGACTTTTTAGGACTTATTACCCGACTAACTCAGACACAGACCGATTGGAGGTCTGGTACCTGGTTAGTCTATCTTTCGGGGGGAAGATATGTGACGGTAGTCACCATCACTGGGGATGGAAGACAGACACTATGGGCGGGCTCCCAAATTCCTTTTGTGTTTTGTCACATTGTGCCTATTATTTGTGCAGGGTATGTTGAATGTATTTCTGGTCTGTGCATCTCCCCCTCCCCCCTTTTTCCTGTCCTATTGTTTCCCCAGCAGGGCGTTGTCCCAGGGACACTGCCAGACCAGTTTAATCTAGCTGATCTGTCCCTCCTCAATCTCCCATCAGCCCTTGCTATTGTCTGACCCCACCCTTCCTTGTACTCTAGTAATCTATGTAACCTATTGTATGTAAATGAGGCTGTTGGGGGCTTAAACTATGTGTGCTCTATTCATTAAAGAGTTGCTATTTAACCTTCACCATGTGTCGTCTGGCGTTTGGTCCAGGGTGGAAAAGGCCCTAAGTGATCCCAGTCAAGCCTCGGCGTCTGGGTCTGACGTGTTTCAGGGTCCCTGATAGCTACAAGGAAGCAGACCTGGCGGAGGTACTCGGTCGGAGTACTGGAGCTCCGTTACAGAGATCATCAAACTTGATGATGTCATCCAATCCAATGCTTTACCATAAAAAAGCATTGGAGGCTATTGCGCATGCGCGGAAAAAATGCTGCGCTGTGCCAATCAGCAGCTCCTCATAGAGATGCATTGAATCAGTGTATCTCTATGCGGAATGTTCAGCACCTCCATGCTGGGTGTGGAGACGCTGAAAATGAGTGACTGCCACTAAAGGTGTTCCTAGGCAGTAATGTAAACAGTGCCTTTTCTCTGAATATGCAGTGTTTGCATTAAAAAGCCTGCAGAGACATGCTATAGACACTAGCACAACAACATTAAGCTGTAGTTGTCAATTTGAGTGAGAATTCAAAGAGAATTTCAAATTGAAAGGGTTACTATAACCCTTTTGAAAGGTGGAACCTTTCTGTCAAAAAGTGCCCTACTGAGCAATATGGGGAACATCCCCCCCCCTCTCAATTTGCAGTAAAACCTCCAAAGAAAAGGTTTTTCTTTGCTTAAATCCTTCCCCAGAAGAAGCTCCCGGAACTGTTTTTCTGTACCCCCATCCGACATCACTGGGACCATGCGTGGTCCAATCACAGGCTTCTCATAGGAACAGTGTTCTGGGCTGCCTAAGTTGCATGTGCTGGGGCTGCAACTATCCTCCAGCACACAATTAACAATATCTCTGTATGTGCAGTGTTTTAAATAGAAACAATGCACGTAATGACTACTACCACCACCATGACCATTTCAAATCACTGAAGTGGTGATGGTGGTTGGAGTAACACTTTAAGGCCAAAGTAGCTGAACTGAAATCAAAGCTGACATAGAGAGGTTTTCCAATTCTGCAATTTTGACTTAAAGGACCACTATAGTGCCAGGAAAACATACTCGTTTTCCTGGCACTATAGTGCCCTGAGGGTGCCCCCACCCTCAGGGACCCCCTCCAGCCCAGCTCTGGAAAGGGGAAAAGAGGTTAAACTTACCTTTTTCCAGCGCTGGGTGGGGAGCTCTCCTCCTCCGATCCTCCTCCGTTCCTCCTCCTGGGCTGAATGCGCACGCTCGGCAAGAGCTGCGCGCGCATTCAGCTGGTCACATAGGAAAGCATTCATAATGCTTTCCTATGGACGCTTGCGTGCTCTCACTGTGAAAATCATGTGATCTGAAAATCACAGTGAGAAGCACGCAAGCGCCTCTAGTGGCTATCAATGAGACAGCCACTAGAGGATTAGGGGGAAGGCTTAACCCATTGATAAACATAGCAGTTTCTCTAAAACTGCTATGTTTATGAAAAAATGGGTTAACCCTAGCTGGACCTGGCACCCAGACCACTTCATTAAGCTGAAGTGGTCTGGGTGCCTAGAGTGGTCCTTTAAGCAAATAAACCCTCAAAATGTTCAAATACTTGCCCTATCACATGAACAGCAGCATATTAAAGGGGTAATCTGGATTATGGAATTAACCACCGGAATAATTGCTTTATTAATCATTCTACTAATCTGAACCAATCAATGTAGTTCTTTTTATTGCTTTATTAAATATAGGTTTGTTTTTAGTTTAGATAAATCCAGTATCCAAAAGTAATCCCTATTAAAATACATCAGTTGAGAATTTGATCCATTCTGTATTGCAAGCCTGCTTGCTATAAATATGTTAGTGACATATCCTCTCATCTCACACATTATTTAATTTATCTGAGCTACGTAAAAGCCAAGATCATCAAATATTAAAAGCCTGTTTAAACTTGTAGAAGATATGTTGCTGGCACCAAGTCCAGTTTTATTGGCAGATATTTTACGCAGACTTATTTAATAAACTTTGATTTTGTTATTTTTAATGCACATATTTACAGAACAAAGGATAAGCAAGATTACTTTAATTAAACTTGTGCATTTAAGAAAGAGAAATCGGCTCACCAGAACTATTCATGGTTTTTCTTCCATTGTATCTTAGTTTTGTTACACTAAATTAGTAATATAGTTCCTCTGAATTTTGCTTTGGAAATTTTGTTCATTCACAACATTTGGACACCTTTTAAATACTACCGTATAGAACTCATGGTTTAAAAGAGGAACCTGGCAAATGGTAGCTTGTGCTATTTCTTCTCACCATGGGATATGAAGGTCAATATATGAGGTAGTAGGCTACCATCTCCAAGCTCCCGTCGAATACTGAAGCATATGGGGCGTGGGGGAGGTGTAGGAAGCAGCCAAATGATTCTTCCTATGCTCTTTACCCATGCATGATTGATGAAGCATGAGGGGAATAGTTTTATACAGTTGCAAGAAAAAGTATGTGTATTCCCTTTGGAATGATATGGATTTCTGCAAAAAAAAAGTATTCCCTTTGGAATGATATGGATTTCTGCACAAATTGGTCATAAAATGTGATCTGATCATCATCTAAGTCACAACAATAGACAATCACAGTCTGCTTAAACTAATAAAACACAAAGAATGAAATGTTGCCATGTTTTTATTGAACACACCATGTAAACATTCACAGTGCAGGTGGAAAAAGTATGTGAACCCTTGGATTTAATAACTGGTTGAACCTCCTTTGGCAGCAATAACTTCAACCAAACGTTTCCTGTAGTTGCAGATCAGACGTGCACAACGGTCAGGAGTAATTCTTGACCATTCCTCTTTACAGAACTGTTTCAGTTCAGCAATATTCTTGGGATGTCTGGTGTGAATCGCTTTCTTGAGGTCATGCCACAGCATCTCAATCGGGTTGAGGTCAGGACTCTGACTGGGCCACTTCAGAAGGCGTATTTTCTTCTGTTTAAGCCATTCTGTTGTTGATTTACTTCTATGCTTTGGGTCATTGTCCTGTTGCAACACCCATCTTCTGTTGAGCTTCAGCTGGTAGACAGATGGCCTTAGGTTCTCCTGCAAAATGTCTTGATAAACTTGGGAATTCATTTTTCCTTCGATGATAGCAATCCATCCAGGCCCTAACACAGCAAAGCAGCCCCAAACCATGATGCCCCCACCACCATACTTCACAGTTGGGATGAGGTTTTGATGTTGGTGTACTGTGCCTTTTTGTCGCCACACATAGTGTTGTGTGTTTCTTCCAAACAACTCAACTTTGGTTTTCATCTGTCCACAGATGAATATTTTGCCAGTACTGCTGTGGAACAGCAGCAACGTGCAGCAATGTTTTGTTTGGACAGCAGTGGCTTCCTCTGTGGTATCCTCCCATGAAATCCATTCTTGTTTAGTGTTTTACGTATTGTAGATTCGCTAACAGGGATGTTAGCATTTGCGAGTGACTTTTGTAAGTCTTTAGCTGACACTCTAGGATTCTTCTTCACCTCATTGAGCAGTCTGCTCTGTGCTCTTGCAGTCATCTTTACAGGATGGCAACTCCTAGGGAGAGTAGCAGCAGTGCTGAACTTTCTCCATTTATAGACAATTTGTCTAACCGTGGACTGGTGAACAGCAAGGCTTTTGGAGATATTTTTATAACCCTTTCCAGCTTTATGCAAGTCAACAATTCTTAATCGTAGGTCTTCTGAGAGCTCTTTTGTGCAAGGCATCATTCACATCAGGCAATGCTTCTTGTGAAAAGCAAACCCAGAACTGGTGTGTGTTTTTTATAGGGCAGGGCAGCTGTAACCAACACCTCCATTCTCATCTTATTGATTGGACTCCAGTTGGCTGACATCTCACTCCAATTAGCTCTTGGAGATGTCATTAGTCTAGGGGTTCACATACTTTTTCCACCTGCACTGTGAATGTTTACGTGGTGTGTTCAATAAAAACATGGCAACATTTCATTCTTTGTGTGTTATTAGTTTAAGCAGACTGTGATTGTCTATTGTTGTGACTTTAGATGATGATCAGATCACATTTTATGACCAATTTGTGCAGAAATCCATATCATTCCAAAGGGTTCACATACGTTTTCTTGCAACTGTATAATAGAGCTTTGTAAAAGGGTCCCCAATGTCCCTCACTCATGGACAGGAGGTGAGGAATAAAGTATGAAGTTGGCATGGCATTAGTGTAGGGCACTAGGGGACCTTTTGGTGTTGGTGGGGAATAGGAGCACAATGAGGCTACCATTCCTGTAATGAAATATCTATTATGAACATCTAATTTTATTGACGAATTTCACTCCCTAGGTAGTTTGTTCATGGATTTCAGGAACAGGAGTTCAATCTTGTGACAGAAGTCCCTTCCCTTCCTATGGATGCTGCTGTCACCACTTTTTTTGTGGTACATGGAACAGCTGATCCACTCTCCTATCACCTAGTACCTGCAGTAAAAAGACTAGAAGACTTGCGGAGGGGTTTGAGACTTAACCTCCTGTCTATAATCTAATCTATTATAGGTTTCCTTATGGACTTTTGTAATGTAATTGCATGTTATGGCAATGTAGGCAGAATGCTGTGATTTTTATTGCCTATGTTCCCCTGACTCCTCCATGTGACAGGAGAAACTGCGGGCAGGGTGAACAATACGTGCCAGGGAGAAGGAGCAGGCAGAGGGGACGATACCTGCCTGTTCAGTGTAAAATTGCTGTGGTGGTCCATGGTGCAAGAGGAAAAAGGATGAATGGACAATGTTGGAGGGCTGTTCTGGATAGCAAGTCAGGGACCATTCACCCCTGTTCCTATTACAGTTTGATTTACTTCATGTAGTGAAGACATTTTGAGTAGTGTATTTGTTTTATGGTCATGGTGTCAAACAAAAACCATTAGGTTAGCTATGTTAACAAGTAAACAAAACATTGGAGAATGTAGAAAACCAATGTTTTGTTGCTTTTAAAGATTATGAAAAAAAGTGCAACTTAGTATACAGTTACTAGCAAACAGTGTAAGGGAGTGCAGACCTCAGGGGGTGCAAGGTTACAGGAACACTATTGCGTTAGGAAAACAAAGGTATATTCCTAACGCTATAGTTCCCTGGTGGCCTTTTAGATGACCAACCAAAACCTGCAGGGAGAAAAAAAAAGTAGCTTTACTTATCTTTTCTCCCTCGCAGCGCTGGTCTCCATGGCAAACCTCCTTGATCACTGAGATCAATATTCTCAGCCAATCCAAAGCTTTCCCAAAGCCCTGGGAGTTTAGAGTGTATGCATGGAAAAATGGCACGCTGTGCCAATTAGATGGTTTTACTCTGCTTTTTCTGTGGAAGCGCCTCCTGTGGCAGCCTGCGTAACAGCCACTAGAGGCACTCAAACCCTGCAATGGAAACGCCAATGTTTTCAGTTGCACGGTTAAAATGGGGGTGAGGAGGGAGGGAAGGGTACATGGAACCCAGGCCACTTCATTAAAAAGAAGTGATCTGGTGGGGACGTGGCTGACTGCCGTGGTGAGTGGACGCATGAAGTGAGAGCTCCCGGTCCTGAATGACCAAAAAGCCTGATTTCAAGCAGAAAACATAGCCTAGTACTGGTAAAAACACTCTATCTTTACCCCAAGGATGGCACTGGCGAAACAAACTAAACTCACGGATCAGATCCGCCACACAAAAAGACAGCTCGAGGCCTACTCTGGTGACGATGGCCTAACACTCTCACAGACGTCTGATGCCGGACTCAGACCACGAAGGGGGCCATTACACCGACGCCTCTGTCACGGAAAAAAGATTGTGTGTTATGCTACAAGAGTTTAGAGTCACTCTCTAAGCTGACCTTAAGAGAGTGGGAAATATCGGAGCTGGATGAGAGAACGAATCATCTGGACGCCCACAACGAAGAACTCGAAGAGCAGCAACAACTTAAGTGCAAGCTGGCGGACATAGAAGACTCGAATAATGTCTGCTTCCTCAGGATCCCAGAAAGCATGGGGGCAGAGGCAGTCTCCGACTACATACTCACAGAGTGCAGATCACTGTTACAGAGTATCAAAGAGGGTGACTGGCTTCTCGACCGGACCCACCGCCTGCCTAGGTCGTAGAGACTCACCCGCAACATGCCAGGTGACGCGGTTGTGTGATTCCACTACTATAAAACGAAGGACGCATTGCTCACGGCAACGTGGAAGCTTGACAAGCTGCTAGAACCTTACTCCAATATTCAGA
Organism: Pelobates cultripes; assembly: GCA_933207985.1. Taxonomy (NCBI): domain Eukaryota; kingdom Metazoa; phylum Chordata; class Amphibia; order Anura; family Pelobatidae; genus Pelobates; species Pelobates cultripes. The sequence continues at coordinate 66,174,888 of OW240920.1, forward strand.
TTTATGGGGACTTATCAGTTCTAACCATGAACTGCCAAAGATAATTTATAACCGTAATAAGAAGCTGAGGAACCATACCATCCAATATCACTGGTGTTACCCGACGAAGATCCTCATTTGGAGAAATGGAAGAACGCACGTTTTAATCGAACCGGAGGTGGGCATACGCCTGCTGAAAGAATGGGGCCTTTTCCCTTCAAACGCAACAGTGGAGGCGGCTGCTATGTCACCTGCAGGGAGAATGGCAGATGGCGGGAACGCCCAACAAAGCTGAAAGAACTGTGACTCCAGGACTCTATCTCACCAGGGCACTAAATATATGACTTGGGAGCACGTAACGTATAGCCTTTTTACGATATATGAAGTATGGCACTAAGATATGTAGATCTGTGGGCACAACTGGTCTTAAACCCAGTCTCATGATGTATAATATAACTTATCTTTAAGCAATGATGTGAATTGGGCATACAGCCAGTTCTAGTTGAATGAGTGCCCCAAGGGTGCGAGAAGGGACCCCTCAGAGACCTAAAAAATATGTTAATGATGCTAGTTAAAATATGTTTACAATGCAAGTTATAATACGTTAATGAAACTAGATACAACAGGGTGAGGATCCCACAGATGGGGTGAGATCTGTGTATTTAACCCATAGGCAATGTGCAGTACATATGCATTCAAGGTCATTCATGCCTCGCTCCGAACACAGAGCGAATCCGCCTAGGATATTAGAAGCTGGTTGCATCTACCGTCTCACGTCTCACCCACATAGAGCGCCAACTGCGGAGATGGCGCTGTGTAGATACTTTGGTTTTTCTGTTTTATTTATGTTTCCCCATCCCACTGGGTTCACACTCCACTATGCACTTAATCCACACCAAGGCCGCGCACCACAGAGTACAAGCAGATCTCTAACCTGGGACAATGGCTGACTCCCTCAAAATCCTCTCATTAGAAGTCAAAGGCCTCAACAGTCCCCATAAACGTAGGATAACTACTCAAGAAATGACCAAAGCCAAAGCAGCAATTGTGTGTTTGTAGGAGACACACTTCTGTGCCTGTAACCCACCAAAATTCATTGTTAAGCGTTATGCCCAAGCCTACCATGCTATGCCCTGCACTAAATCGACGGGTGTCTCTATACTCTTTCACAGCGACTGGGTATTTACCCCCTTTAAACAATATAGTAGTCGGGATGGTAGGTTGCTAATTCTAGTGGGCTCTCTAAAGGGCCTACAGATCTCCGTAGTCTCCCTGTATGCCCCAAACGAAATGCAGAAGTCCTTCTTAAGCATGGTTTTCCGCAAAACAGAACGGTACAAAGATGGGCACACATTTGTGGCAACTTCAACTATACCCCAGACCAGATAATGGATATCCAATGAGCTCATGGTAGACTCCCTAAAACCATGTCAGTTTCCCTCAGTCAACATTTATCAAATCTGTTGCACACACGACTACTACAACGTATGGTGCAATCTCTACCCCCAGACAAGGGACTACACATTCTTTTCCCCAGTACACATGACATCTACTAGAATAGATCTTTGTTAAAAGAACGCTGCCGCATGCAACCAGCATGCACATTGGCCCCATTACATGGTCGGGCCATGCCCCGATACTGGTTACCATGAAAATCCCCCACCCAGCCAGAGGGCGAGGCACATGGCGTGTGAATGAAGCTCTTCTGGACAACCCAGAGCATCTACATACACTCAAAACACACCTGCACACATACTTTGAGGCTCACCAACATTGCAAAACATCAATTACCACACAATGGATAGCCCTTAAGGCAGTAATGAGGGGCAACCTCATACAGATCGGCTCTCTATCGAAGAAAGCAAATAACACAGAACTACACAGACTCACCCAGGAAATAACTGAAGTAGAGGCCACCTCCAAAATGAACCCTTCTTAGCAAATTCACAAACGACTGATGTCCCTTAGGAATTACTATTATGCCCTACAACTACAGACCACTAAAAAGCAGATGCGCTATCTGAATCAGTCTTACTGTACTATGGGCAACAAAGTAGGGAAACTCTTGACAGGGAAATTAAAACAAAAACACCTTCAGTCTAAAATACCCTAAATAATGTCCAAGCGAGGGCAAACTATATAACCCCCAGGACATAGTTAATGATCTAGTAGAGTACTATGCCTCTCTGTATCAGTTGAGAAATGACCCTGAGATGCATCAACCAACTAGCGCAGAGATAACTCTCTTCCTAGACAGAGTGACTCTCCCCCCCCGACACAAGACCAGTGCTCCTACCTAGACAGCCCCTTCACGGAGGAGGAAATCACAGTTGCAATACACTCACTCCCCAGACACAAATCACCTGGCCCTGATGGATTTTCCAACTACTACTACATAAAATTAGCACCTCAACTGACTCCCCACCTCACTAACCTGTTTAACGACATCAAAAGTTCAGGACACATGCCTAGGTAAATGCTAGAAGCCTACACTTGCCCATACCCAATAACACCCCCACCCTATGTGCCAACCTACATCCCATTTCACTGCCCAACACAGACATAAAACTTTATGCCAAACTATTAGCGACACAACTCAAAACCCTTTTCCCCACGCTAATATCAAAAGAACAGGCGGGATTTGTACCGGGGAGACAGGTGGGAGACAACACCAGACTGATCCTAGCGCTTGACACCGAAAAGGCGTTCGACCGCCTGCATGGGAATACATGGTGCCGTCCACCTTTCTGACCAGTGTCTTAGCCCTCTATCAACAAACATATGCCAGAGTATTTAGCACCGGGTTTTCTATCCACATCACTTTGCATACACAATGGCACACGTCAAGGGTGCCCACTATCCCCACTCATATTTATCCTATGCCTAGAACCTCTGACCCGCCTCATAAACCAAAGCATGCACATTCATGGGATGGACAAAGTTGGCTCTATTCGCTGAGGACATCCTCCTATATACGTAACGAACTCAGCCAAGTCCATGCCCAACCTCTTAGATCTACTGAAGGCATACGGGAAGGTGTTGTACTATAAAAATAATACCTCTTAAACCCAAGCATTGCCTATTAATCTCCCACACCCTACGGTGTCACAGATGAAATTGCAATATGCCTTTAAATGGCGCATGACATCCCTCTCCTATTTGGGCATAAAGCTGACCAAGTCCCTACAGACCATCCCAAAGGAGAACCACCATCCTGTCATATATAAAATCAAAGCATGCCTAGAAAAATGGGCAGGCCTGGAAGTATCATGGCTGGGTCGCATCAACTCAATCAAAATGATGGTAATGCCGCACATTCTATATCTTTTTAGCACACCATTGCCATCCAAACTGATAAAATTCCTTCAACCCACAATAAACGCACAGGTTGGAAGCAGAGGCCCCCACGAGTGGCTCACCACAACCTGGGGCTCCCTTACACAAAAGGGGGTTTGGGATTGCCAGACATCAAAACCTATTACAGGGCGTCAGTGTTGGCGGAGGGCATACGAATCCTAAGGTTACTGCACCGAACCCAGTACCCGCTCTCACTATCCTTGGAAAATGCGTGCCTGAACCCATACAACATGAGCCACTGTATATGGGCTAACACAATTCCCTGGTTAAATGAGGTGCACATGTTACAGAGCTCAAGATTTTTATTACACTCTTGGAAACTCTGGAGCCCACTCATTCTAGACACTAAATCGCTCCTTCGATCAGCGGCCCCTAGATCCCTTTCTCCTGACTTGCCAGTAACACAGTGGAAAACAAAGGGCTTTTGCAGGATACACGACTTACATGAGGGCAATGAGATAAAGCTATTCCCTGATCTACAAACGCAATTCTCACTACCGGTGAGGGATTTATTCCTCTACCTCAGAGTAAAAAACATTTTACAAGCAAAACTGTGTGGCGCGAAAGACTGCTCCAAGGAGGATCCACTGTTAATGTCCCAGGTACTAACTCCCAAACCACTCAAACCTCTGATATGGTGCCCTCCTCAAAGGTTTATCATTGGAGAAGTTGCCCTATATAAACAACTGGGAATGGGAACTGGGGCGGCAGTTCTCTCTGGCACAATGGCATGAGGCCGTAGCAAATACGAAAAAAGGCATCAAAGAATCTTTCACTTTAGGAAGTGTACTGTAAAGTGATGATGAGGTGGTACATGGTGCCGCATAGGATAGCGCGCATTTACAAAGGAACGTCTGGGTTATGTTGGAGGTGTGAGGAGTGAGACGGGTACTATGCTTCATGTATATAAAATATGCTACACTAGAATAGTAACAGCAGAAATCCAGGAGCTAATTCATAAATGTCAAACAGACAGATATTTGTTCTAAAATGACACACTGGATATTTCAATATGTAAATGATAAAAGTAAATCAGAATAGATAAAAGTTCAATGAAGATTAATAAAAATTAAATGAATTATGAAAATATAAAGAGAATATAAAAACTCTGAAAACATATATATGTGAATAACTGTATGGCAAAACTATCTTTTAACCCAGGAAACAGAATAATCCCCGGGCAAAGATAGCTTATGCCAAATAATATACTTCCATTCAATGTATAAAATGAAAGATAAAGTAACCAAATGGCATAGATTCCTTAGAGTTACTGAATCATATAAACTGCCATCATGCAAATATGGTATATAAAAGATATATATATATAATATATATTTACAAGCAGAAACCAGTACCAAAAAACTGGCTGCTATAGGCAATGCAACAAAAATATCGCCAAAAACAACTGGGAATAAAGAAGTCAATTTTATTGAAAATATAAAAATATTTCTAAAAATAAGTCCACATTCGAAGCAATAGATAATAGAAGGTAAAAACTGCACAAAAACCTTATGTACAGGCACGGATGGATGTGGATAGTAATCCCAATACAGTATCCGAATTCTGGTAGCCGGTGAGGACGCCTGAATTCCAAACAGGTCGCTGGGCTGATACCTCTGCTTTCTATCGCTGTGTGGACGTTCTGTGAGCTTGCCTTGAACTTGTCTAAGACAAGGCGTCTGAACAGCACTATCCGACGAGCAGCGCAGTTCCCCCGAAGTGAGGCTCAAGGTGGAACGCACTGTGGCACGCAAACCGTCTTCACCGGCTACCAGAATTCGGATACAGTATTGGGATTACTATCCATATCCATCCGTGCCTGTACATAAGGTTTTTGTGCAATTTTTACATTTACCTTCTATTATCTATTGCTTCGAATGTGGACTTATTTTTAGCAATATTTTTATATTTTCAATAAAATTGACTTCTTTATTCCCAGTTGTTTTTGGTGATATTTTTGTTGCATTGCCTATAGCAGCCAGTTTTTTGGTACTGGTTTTTGTAAATATATATTATATATATATGTCTTTTATATACCGTATTTGCATGATGGCAGTTTATATGATTCAGTAACTCTAAGGAATCTATGCCATTTGGTTACTTTATCTTTCATTTTATATACCATATTTGCATGATGGCAGTTTATATGATTCAGTAACTCTAAGGAATCTATGCCATTTGCTTACTTTATCTTTCATTTTATACATTGAATGGAAGTATATTATTTGGCATAAACTATCTTTGCCCAGGGATTATTCTGTTTCCTGGGTTAAAAGATAGTTTTGCCATACAGTTATTCACATATATATGTTTTCACAGTTTTTATATTCTATTTATATTGTCATAATTCATTTAATTTTCATTAATCTTCATTGACCTTTTATCTATTCTGATATACTTTTATCATTCACAAATTGAAACATCCAGTGTGTCATTTTAGAACAAATATCTGTCTGTTTGACATTTATGAATTAGCTCCTGGATTTCTGCTGTTACTATTCTAGTGTAGCATATTTTATATACACTGTCTCTATAGGATTTTGGTGGATTCCTATTTTTTATCCAGTTTTAGAGCTTTTTACACTAGGTCTCTTTCCCTCTATTTCTCTGCAAATCCTCTTGCATGAGAACTCATTTTATTTGTATACTATGCTTCATGTATTCTGGGACTGCCCAAATCTGAATGCATTTTGGAGGCAAGTCCAGACTCTTATCTCACGCACAACGAGCCTTCATCTTCAATTGCAACCAGAATATTACCTCCTCCATATGATCCCTGACTTAGAGATACAACCCCACAGAAAGATAATCTTAAATCACGGTAGCAAAGATAACTTTGGCGAGCCACTGGAAGAGCAAACAAATCCCCTCAGTGGAGATCATAAGTAACAGGCTAGATACAATCAGCTCTTACGAATGCATGGCAAGCAGACTAAATGGTAGCATAGGCAAATATAACATTTACTGGAGCAGTTGGATCACCAGGCGGACAGCCCTCGTCCCACTGCAACTCTAACAAGTGCAACGGGGTACAGTCAACCGAGTACAGTCTCTGATGGATTACAGTTGGTACCAATTTAGAGGGCACCAAACAACAAGATCAGTAACAGTTAATCACTTGGGATAAGTGTGGCAATTGTGAAGATGAAATGTACCCAGGGTTCCATTCCCTTCCCCTCTTCTTTTCTGTATCCCTTCCCTCTCCATGTCAGTTTGTTAAATGAAAATGCACGTCACAACAAGGCACAGAACAATGTACAAGGCTCCTGAATGCTTGCAATAGGAAACACTATGCATCACTTGTAGGAGCAGGTAGCCATGTAAGGATGTATCTGTTGAACTAATTTAATGAAGTGACTGCATTACTGCTCTGTTCCACAGACTACTTGTTTCTTTGTAACATATTTGTTCATTCAATGCTATTAACACAGTGATTTTTATTTTATTTTTACATCTGAGCTGCGTCTGAGCTGTGATGTACAGTTTAACTTATTTTGAATCAATAAAAAAGATATATGATAAAATAAAATAAAAAATAAAATAAAAGAAGTGATCTGGGTGCCTCTAGTGTCTTTAAAAACATTTAAAAATAAATAAATAGAAAAGCATAATATAAATTGTTTACACAGAAAGCAGCTGTACATTAAGATAAATTATTACTTGATATTACAGCATCTGTTTTAGGTAATTTAATACATGGCAAGATAATTACAGCCTGAGCATTCCACATCTTACCACCACATTCTCATTGCATAGAGTGCTCTGTATTGCATGATCTGATGGTGGGTGAGGCTTGCTATTTTCTTGTTATCCTAATACAACATCATGGATTAATCTACAGAAACATTGCCTCTACAGGAAACTGAAACAAACACTAAAGCTATGTTAAATGACTATTTATTAATTAATTGCTTCTGAATAATAAAAACCCTCTTCAGCAAATATGTGGGCAGCACTCAACTTCAATATGTGCATGGAATTATGAGATTACATTTACAATTTAAACTATGGACCTTAATAAATGTTATATAAAAGTAACCATGCAATTGGGATTATATGGTTCAGTTGCCGAACAACCACACGAAACAGAGACCACCCTGGAGCTTGTTAACACCTAGTAACAACTTGGAATGTTTCTCACGCAGTGTTTTAATTGTTCATGTGGGTGGCCGCAATTCCTATGGACAATCACAAGGTAGAGGCCATCTTGTTCGCATGAACGCAGGCAGCGGTGTTTGGGCATGAAACCCAATGGAACTAAAATTGGACACAGAAAACCCCAAACACTGCTCGACTTCCATCATCGCCTGCGTTCGTTTCTATTGAACTTAGAAGGGCACTGTTCGGTGAAATCATTCGTCTGGATGAGGGCAACAAGCTCCAGGGTAAGACTCTGTTCGGTAGTTTCTTCATTTTCAAACTACCGTACTAGACCGACCGCAAGCCCTGATTCTCTGGAACTATTTTGAGCATGGGACCATGCCTGCAGTCGGTCAAATAAATGACTTCCAGGAAATTCCTGAACCCCTGAACTGATCTGGGTGATTTTTGGATATGTTGGTTACCCAGTTTGGGGCTATCAGGGGATGTAACATTTGTGGGGTTTTATGTATTTTTAGGGTATGTTTGGGGTGTTTTGAAAAAATATGTTTTTCCTGTGCTTGGAGATAATTGGATAAGAATTAGTACAGTTACTGATCCAATTATCTCCCAGGCAGAGGGGAGGGATTGTATGCTTGTATATGGGAGTGTCATGTATTTAAACATCTTTGTCATTGGTCTGTGACTTTGTGCTGCAGTCCCCCACAAGGTCCAGTGGGGAGTGCCCCTTGCATGGAGACATGCATATAAGGCCAGTTGTGGCTGCCATGAAAGTATTCCATCTTGCAATCCAAAACTGTATCGTCCTGTTATTGGAGGGAAGGAAGATTTAACCCCTGTGTCTGCTGTTCCAGCTTACAGGGGATTCAATGGGGAAAGTCTTTGAAAGGACTAGAGCTCCCAGGATTGAGTGTCGTCCAGTGCCTGGGGGTGTCTAGAGCGAGTTGACCATTCGGCTACAGGAAGGAACGGTTCCAGGGCCCCAGTCAAGCCACGGCGACTGTGGGCAGAAGTGCTGTGGTTTGTACCCTGTTCTAGCGGTCCTTGGCGGATGTACCCAGCCAGGGGTACAGGGAGCTCCGTTACAACTTGTTATAAGGTGAAGCAGAGACTCAGTCAAAAATCCTAATTTGCAGACTTTACTGATAGATGAATATATAAATCAGGGGTGGTGGATGGGTAGATCTTCAGAAATACAACTTTCATGTTTCTTTACCAGCTGTAACGATAGCAAAATAGAATGAAATATTTAGTTGAGTATCTACTTCCTCACCACCCCTGCAATAAAATTACATCTCCATGAGTGTACAATTATGTACAAAATATATTTTAGGAATGTATTTTTTTTTTTTATATTTAAAATTTGATGGATTTTAGAAAAATGAAAAAAAAAACAAATAAGAAACATAAAGGATATAGCAGTACATCACCAAAGCAGTTGCATCAAGATTACGGAATGCACCATAAGAAAAGCAAAATTGATTCAGAGAGTAGGTTGAAAGTAATGCTATTTATTTTTTTCAGCTCGGGTTTGGATCTATTCTTGGGATAATTGGATCCAATTTAATAGAAAACAAGAGGCAGATGGTAAGTAACTGTGCACGTCTAATGTTAAAGAAAATAGTATATTAAGTGAGATTTTAATTAAGTTGTTAATTAGTTAATTAGTGTACAAACATATTAGGCACTCCCTTCATATAAAGCCTATTTTACCCCTGGCTGTTAACTTGCCTTCTCTGTTTTGGTCCCCTCTTCTTTCTCCATTTTAAAATACTACCCTCTATGTCAGTGAAATTTTTTCGTGCCTTAACAAAAGCTATCGATTTATGGCTTACCAAGTTTTGTTCAGATTGGAAGATTGAAAACAGAATTTTCTTACAGACTAAGGTTTATTATTTAGCTAAGATCACAGGAGGGGTTATAAATACTTTTCTGATAGCTACAGTAATGGAGTCTGATATATCAATATGTCAGCTGGCCTGGTACTGTCCTTCTGTAAAATCATGAAATGTAAACCACCATACTATTGAGCATCTCATCAAGTCTACAGTTTTGCTACCTACAGTCAGGTCCATAAATATTGGGACATCGACACAATTCTAATCTTTTTGGCTCTATACACCACCACAATGGATCTGAAATGAAATGAACAAGATGTGCTTTAACTGCAGACTTTCAGCTTTAATTTGAGGGTATTTACATCCAAATCAGGTGAACGGTTTAGGAATTACAACAGTTTGTATATGTGCCTCCCACTTTTCAAGGGACCAAAAGTAATGGGACAATTGGCTGCTCAGCTGTTCTATGGCCAGGTGTGTATTATTCCCTCATTATCCCATTTACAAGGAGCAGATAAAAGGTCCAGAGCTCATTTCAAGTGTGTTATTTGCATTTGGAATCTGTTGCTGTCAACTCTTAATATGAGATCCAAATAGCTGTCACTATCAGTGAAGCAAGCCATCATTAGGCTTAAAAAACAAAACAAACCCATCAGAGAGATAGCAAAAACATTAGGTGTGGCCAAATCAACTGTTTGGAACATCCTTAAAAAGAAAGAACGCACCGGTGAGCTCAGCAACACCAAAAGACCCGGAAGACCACGGAAAACAACTGTGGTGGTTTACCGAAGAATGCTTTCCCTGGTGAAGAAAACACCCTTCACAACAGTTGGCCAGATCAAGAACACTCTCCAGGAGGTAGGTGTATGTGTGTCAAAGTCAACAATCAAGAGAAGACTTCAACAGAGTGAATACAGAGGGTTCACCACAAGATGTAAACCATTGGTGAGCCTCAAAAACAGGAAGGCCAGATTAGAGTTTGCCAAACAACATCTAAAAAAGCCTTCACAGTTCTGGAACAACATCCTATGGACAGATGAGACCAAGATCAACTTGTACCAGAGTGATGGGAAGAGAAGAGTATGGAGAAGGAAAGGAACTGCTCATGATCCAAAGCATACCACCTCATCAGTGAAGCATGGTGGTGGTAGTGTCATGGCGTGGGCATGTATGGCTGCCAATGGAACTGGTTCTCTTGTATTTATTGATAATGTGACTGCTGACAAAAGCAGCAGGATGAATTCTGAAGTGTTTCGGGCAATATTATCTGCTCATATTCAGCCAAATGCTTCAGAACTCATTGGACGGCGCTTCACAGTGCAGATGGACAATGACCCGAAGCATACTGCAAAAGCAACCAAAGAGTTTTTTAAGGGAAAGAAGTGGAATGTTATGCAATGGCCAAGTCAATCACCTGACCTGAATCCGATTGAGCATGCATTTCACTTGATGAAGACAAAACTGAAGGGAAAATGCCCCAAGAACAAGCAGGAACTGAAGACAGTTGCAGTAGAGGCCTGGCAGAGCATCACCAGGGATGAAACCCAGCGTCTGGTGATGTCTATGCGTTCCAGACTTCAGGCTGTAATTGACTGCAAAGGATTTGCAACCAAGTATTAAAAAGTGAAAGTTTGATTTATGACTGTTAATCTGTCCCATTACTTTTGGTCCCTTAAAAAGTGGGAGGCACATATACAAACTGTTGTAATTCCTACACCGTTCACCTGATTTGGATGTAAATACCCTCAAATTAAAGCTGAAAGTCTGCAGTTAAAGCATATCTTGTTTGTTTCATTTCAAACCCATTGTGTTGGTGTATAGAGCCAAAAAGATTAGAATTGTGTCAATGTCCCAATATTTATGGACCTGACTGTACCTTGTAGACAGATGCTGACTTCCACAAATGCATTGGATGACATGTCTACCGCTTCATTACCACATTTCTTTGATCTGCAAGTGATGCTCTTGAAACTGAACAAGCTTGCATATCAAAATAAAAAGATAAATAAATGCGGATTGTATGCTGACAGTTTATTAATACTAACCCAAAGTCCGTGTTCTTTCATCATTACTGATCGAAAGGACACTAACTATTATGGCTGATTATAGTAATTATGTTTCAAACTCTGTTTTGCTACCGTCCTCCATTTTTTTTTTTTTAACAAACTATTTTAGATGAGGACAGCTTAGCAACATGTTTGCTTCCTTTGACTGCCTGTGGTCATATAGATTTGGAGAAATAATGTTTACGTGATGCAGAATTTTCATGTCTGCATTATCACTGGGAATTCTGTCTCACCAGGATGGTGGTGATTGGTGAGAAATGCTGCGCAAACCTACCCTAGGCACTGTTAGTAATTATTGCTGTCCTGGTTGGATGGAATTGACACTGGTAACATTGGTAATATGAAAGACTGAATTCAACATTAATAATGATGCTGAAGAGGTTACAGTCTCTGAATGCCAAGCATAGACACAGTATTTGTTTGACGAACTGCTTGTAAACAGACCCAAATTTGGGTGATGACACTGTAGTGGTTATGTTACTTGGAACGCCCTTCTGAAGATATTTTGTAAGCAGCTTCATTAATTTCTGTTTTTCTTCTTCTTTATATTATTTCCTTTCCTTTGCGGTAACAGTTGTTGTTACATAGTTTTCTCTGTGACCAAATATACTTTGTGTTTCTGTTTACAGCTTGTTGCATCTATAGTTTTTATCAGCTTTGGAGTGATTGCAGCTTTTTGTTGTGCAATTGTGGATGGTGTTTTTGCTGCCAGACATTTAGTAAGTATGCAAAGCAAAAATCTCTCAGTGAATGGGGAGAGATGTGCATGATATAAAAATCAGGGTGAGCCAAAACACCCGCAGTATGATTAAAGTTCATTCTGTAATAGACCGTTAAGTGAACCGATAAATTATTTTCCGTTATTCATCTGACATCTTCAAAGATGATGTTTATCAAATCTTAAAGCAACACTCCAAGCAGCATAACCACTAAAGGGAGCTGTAGTAGTTATGGTGCCAGGAGTGCACTGGTGCTCCCTCCTCCCCATTGCAAGGAGTCAAACTTTGAAGAATTGTTTGACTTCTCTCCTAGACCTGCTCCCCGCCTTCAGGACCCTAACTAGGAACTAGGTGAACGTTCCTAGTTAGAATCTTCCATTAGTCCTGCATAGCTAAGCTCATTCTAAAATTGTTTGGCTACTTACAATGGGTAGGGGGGTAGAGGACTTGTGGCACCAAGACCATTACACTAGTGTAGTGTTTATGGTTCTTGGTGTGTTCCTTTAACTGTCTTACAGGTGTTTGAGAGGTTCTTGACCTATTATAAATCAGCAAAGCACAGATTGTTACATCTGTAAATGTTGGCTTGTGATTCTGTATTAAATTGAATAAAAATATATTTTATTTTTAAAAACATAATTTGCAGTCCATGCTTTTCCTTCTGAAAGTAGTATATGATTCATTTGATTAAATGACTGTATACTATTATTGAAAACTGAGGCTACTAGTGATCAATGGCATGTATTTATTAGATTAGAGTAGGGTCAGTAGTTTTCCTGTGTTAACTTTATTGGAAGAACAGGTCTAGAGATTATCTCCTGGAGATCTCACCAAACACAGCTGATGGAGTGTGTTCTTAAATTGAACAACTCAAGGAAGCTTTTAGCACAGTTAACACGAGATGGGCCAAGTAGACCCTTTGAATTCTACAATGAACACCATGAAATAAAAACTACTGCAAATTTTCATTGTGTGTTATATCTTGGATCGACGTGGTTCTTAGTGAAAAGCTGTGGATTATTTTCATACACCATGTGCTGTAGGCACTGAGTGTATAATTGCAAGATTTAAGTAAACACCCTTCGCTGTCAAATCATATAATAGTCATATAACTAATTGAGACAGTGAGCAGACCTTCAAGACCAGAATACAAAGAATTAATGTCAAGCACACAATTATTGAAAGAGATGCTGAATGCAGGATATTATTATTAGTTGATGCAAAATTTGCCCACATGTATTTTATCATGTACCTTGCTAATTGTAGTCAGATAAATAATACTTTGTCTGAGACACACCTTCATTGTTTACCAGCTGAATTGATTAAACATACTGCAGTTTTGGGGTTTAAGCAGAGATGCATGCATGAAATATTTTTAGGAGATCAACGAGGCACTGAATCAGAGAATTTGTTTTTCCAGAATTTGAATTCACACATGTATGTATAGACCTTTGACTTGTCATTTTATATAAAGTCATGCTGGTTAAAAAATATATTGTTGATTCAATTCTAGACGGCTTGCCAATGCATTTCTTTCTGGTGTTCAAAATACAAACCTTCTATTTGCTGGTACTAATGCCTTTTATTTTGTCTTTGTTAACAAGGACCTCAGACCTCTCTATGCAGGGAAGTGTAGTTACTTTACAACCACACAGGGCGATGATACAACACAGGTAAGAAAAAGAATATGCTACCTGATATTTGCAGGAGGAAATTATTTCGTATGGTTATCTATAGGGGTCTTGGTTTCAGGTTTTTGGGGTCCTATTTTTCCTTTGTATCTGTTCTTCCTTCCTTTTTTTTTTCGGCAGGTGACGTGCCAGCAACCTGTCCGTGGCTGTTTCCTGAAGATAAAAAGCAACACATGTTACTGCTGTGACTTATATAACTGTGGGAGGTTAGTGACACATGCGGGATAATTTTATGCCTCCTAGGTTAATGAGTTTAAAGTGAGATGCTGGGATTCGTTTAGAAGAAATAAAAAAATCCCAACAACTAGCAATCCAAGCTTCTGTTGCACTAAACAACAAAATTTTGTTACTGATAAAGATAGCAAAATTACTTTGACTTTGAAAAACCAGAAAAGTGTTGCAACCTAAAATATGACATTGATTTAATTGAACCTCTGTATTAAATTATCTGCATCGGAGTACTAAACAGCGCCTGGATGACTAGAATGTGCCGTGATTGTACAGACTTTTATTAGAAATATTTATGGTTTGGATGTTTTATCTTGGAAAGTGATGCTTCATATTGGTATTGCTTCACATATAAAGCATTTTAGCTAGGACTGCTTATATGACCCAAATAAATAGGTGTTTTATGAACAGGTATGCCCTGCAATAGACTTACCACTGCAAGCTTGTTTAGTGACACATTTGTCTGGTGTAGTTTGGAGGCTTTTTCTTAGGTATCCCCTTCCCAGAACAGATGGGAGATATGAGAAAACATCGTTCATGTAAGATTTTTTTTTTTTTTTTTTATATCACTAGCTAGATCCAAATCCCTTCACTATCTTTAGTGTGTAATATTGTCTTTCAAACTAAAGAATAACAAAGAATGATGGGAAATGTAGTCTACAACCCGAAGGACCAACGTTGGACATCCTAGAGCCAGATGGCCAATAGACATATCGTATTATTGATTTTCATCATATATTGCATTTCCTAGTAGAAAAGTAAAGTGTTTTTTCATCATATTTGGCTTGTGTTGCAGGAGTAATAAAAAAAACAAACAAAAAAAAAACATCCAGAGTGAATGTGGAATGTCTAGTTTAAAACAATAGAGATATTGAAATCTGAGTCAAATAAATGTCTTACCTTCACACTTAAATAACTGCAATTAATCTCTTTAACTTGCTTTTCTTGTAATTGCAGACTTGGAGTGTCAGGTCTGTATTATGAATACATTGATGTCAGAAGTTGCCAAGATGTTGTGCACCTCTACCACTTGCTCTGGTCGGTAACTATACTGAACATCGTGGGTCTATTCCTTGGAATCATTACAGCTGCTGTACTCGGAGGATTCAAGGATATGGTGAGATACCAACCAAACATTTGACTTAAATATGTAAACATGAGAAGTTTAAATATGTATAATGACTAATCACGACACTTAATTATCTAAATAGATGGAAATATGGTAGTTTTAGATCACAATCATATGAAAACATTTTTTATTGTAAAAGGCTATTCATTCAATAAACCTTTGGTGCCCAAAAGTCAGAACAACGGTTGTTGCTGGAAAAAAAAAACACCATAATGCTAAAATATGGCATTATGGTCATAGCAAGCATCGTGCACGATACATTTTTACTATAACAACTGGGGATATCCAGTTTTGCCATTCTGTAATTTCTAATCCTTGATACAGTCTCCAAAATATAGGCCAAAAGGGCCAAGTTAGAAAACTAGCTTGCAATTCCATTGTCGCAAAATGTTGCAAAGTCACTAAAATGAGAATTGTCATGAATTCAAAGTAAATTTCAAATTTCAGGTCAAAGAAGCCAAAATGGAAGCATAGCTGACTTGTAGAATTTTCAATTTTGGCCTGAAATTTGAAATTCACTTTCAATTCCTAACAGTTTTCACTCTAGTGAATAACCTTGCAGGAGTGATCATTTCCTGTACTACTAGCTAATTTATTAATTTGCTTGAAATTCATTAAAGGAGATTTGGCTTTCTAACACATAATGAGCTGGGCGTAGCAGTACGTACCTATATTTATTGTAGGAATTCAGACATTTAGGCTGTAGACATTAATAGACGATAATACATACTATAGCTAGCAAACACTATAGATAATATCTGCTAGCAACTTGTCTAACACCATGTACAAATTATATCATGTGCTGCATATAATATAATGTGATGCAATGTAGTATATGTATAACTATTGCATTTTCGACCACATTTCTGGAGTGACATGTCAATGAAGAATTGTGAATTTGTGTATGTTGCTTAGGATTCTACCTTTTGTAATTGACCATTTTACTGTAATTGTACTTGCAGAACCCAACTATTCCTGCCATTACATGTATATTGGAGACACCACGGCCTAGAGTGCAGTACAACACAAGACCACCAGTGCCCTCTTATAATACTTATTACCACAGTACTCCACATCTTCCACCTTATACTGCCTATGACTTACAGGTATGATAAAATAATTACAGAAAACTTCTAGCGACTTACAGTCAGGCACCCAGATGTCAATATTCTATGTTAATTGGCTGCTATCATTTTTGAGATTCACTGATACGACACTGATTGTGTTTAATTAATTTCCATGAACTTCCTTTGGGCCATAGGGGACTCATCCACACATATTCTTCAGTTTTAATTATGGAGCTACATAGAAAATAAAAGTGTCTTTATATGTACAGCTTTATGTGTTCTTGCCGGTGGACTTAGTGTACAGAGGTCACAGTGCAAGAATTTTGCTTTCTGTTTTACTTACTTGAGCCTCAATAAAATTCTAGTGTGTATTGGCAGTTTATTGGCTGCTAAGAAGCCTTGTATCGGTTCAAAATGATTTAAAAGGTTACCTTAACCATCATGACCACATCTGCTTTTAAAAGTGGTCATTGTGCAAGCAGTCAGTTTGAAACACCGCCTATACAGAAAAAATCTGTCATTTTATGCAAGCGTGAGCTAGTCAGCCTGAAACTTAAAAAATTACATCCGTTCTCAGCATGCATCGTGCGCTGGCGATGGAGACAATCAGCTTCTTCTCGTGCAGGCAACTCTGTGAGCGCGTCTGCAAGTGGAAGCCTTTTCAAACTGTGTGCGTGTGGCTCACACACACAGTCTTAAAAATGGTTCAACTGTCAATACAACCCTTTTCCCTGCCCTGTGGGTATGCTCATCTCATCAGCTATAATTTAAATAAACTCAGTGAGGGAAAGGGGCCAATTATACGTAGGTGGCAGATTGGAGCTCTGAAATTAATAAGCGCCATAATAATTGCCTCCAAATGGTGATTCAAATTATCATTGACTTGCAAAATGCAAGTGAAACATAATTTTGAAATGTGTATCTTGTTGGATGTATTCAGTTCAGAATATTATTAAATCTTTGTGAATCTTCCGAATCCTATACTTTCAGGATAATTTATTAAAAAGAGAATTCAAATTGAATTTCAAAGTTAAGGCCAGAGTAGCTGAACTGAAGAATCATCTGAATTCTCACTTTAGTGAATAATCCTAATTGAATAGAGTTTGGATGTGAAAGCACAGATTTTAATCCGGACACTGAATGCATATGGGCAATTGCTGCAAATCTTGGCGGATCGACCAAATTCCCTGCCTGGTTTTGGCTTTAGTAAATATGAGAATTGCCATTCCGACCTGTTTAGTGAATAATGCTGTATAAGTTGTTCAGTAAACTGGAAATTTTGGTAATTGACCAGGTAAAACAGCTGAGTTGGAAAATGACCAAACTCATATTTTTCCAGCTAGGCTGTCATAAAGTTCACTGGTCACTTTCCAATAACTCACAGTTTAGTGAATGACAGAGACACACACAAGGTGGAGACTGTGATGCATACATACTCATCTTGTAACGCAATGCACCTCCGCTCTGCCCGTGATCTTCTCCTGTCCGTTGCTCCCACCCGTACGGCTAACTCACGCTTGCAGGACTTCTCGCGGGCGTCTGCCATCCTATGTAAATAGCCTGCCTACCGCCATTAGACTCTCCCCTAGTCTTCAATCGTTTGAGAAGTGCCTTAAAACCCATCTCTTTAGGAAAGCTTATGGCCTCCCAGAGTAACCTCTACCTTGCACACCTGTCTTTTGCTCTCACCTAAAGGGCAGCACTCTACTCTCTCCTCCAGCTCTGTTTCACTCCCACCTATTTTGATTGCTATTCCCTGTCCTATTGTGTTTTGCACCCCACCTCCTATGAAATGTAAGCTTGTTTAAGCAGGGTTCTCTTCAAGCTATCGTTCCTGTAAGTTTTCTTGTACTTGTCCTATTCATAGTTAAATCCCCCCTCTAATAATATTGTAAATCACTACGGCATCTGTTGGCACTAAATAAATGGCAATAATAATAATACACACTACAGTTTACAAGTGCAAGCAGGCTTTCAGGAACATGCTATAATACAATATATGGGTATAATAAAAATGTAAAATTACCCCTTGAAAAGGGGGAAATTAGTAATAATAAGGTGGGCTGCTTCACACTAAAAAAGAGAGCGTCTTTCTACATGCACACAATATGCTTTACTCTTATGCATTGTTGACTAAACTTTTATAGAAAAATGTAACGTATAAGTAGCAAAAATATCAGCTGATCTATTTATTTAGAATAATTTGTGCAGGCATTTAAAGCCAAGTGGAACACATAGTCATCATTTTGTGAGAAACAGCACTTATTTTATTTACTTGTTATTCACATCCCAGTGATATTTAGTTCTTTATACTTGAAGGCTATCCAGTCATGTATTCACTATCATGATACGCTTTAATAAACATCTAGCCTACATGCTTGTTTTCTAATGTGCATAAAATATATTTCTAAAATCCATGAAAGTAACACTTTAAAGGACCACTACAGACACCCAGACCACTTAAGCTCAATGAACTGGTCTGGGTTCCAGGTCCCTCTAGTTTTAATCCTGCAGCTGAAAACATAGCAGTTTCAGAGAAACTGCTATGTTTCATTGAGGGTTAATCCAGCCTCTAGTGGCTGTCTCACTAACAGCTGCTAGAGGCGCTTCCGCGATTCTCACTGTGAAAATCACAGTGAGAAGATGCTCAACGTCCATAGGAAAGCATTGAGTAATGCTTTCATATGGGCTGTTTGAATGCGCGCGCGGCTCTGGTCACGCATGCGCATTTGGATCTGACGTCGGCAGGGGTTGGAGAGTTCCCCAGCACAGAGGGAGCCCGGCGCTGGAGAAAGGTAAGTGGCTGAAGAGGTTTTAACACCTTCAGCCCAGCGGGAGAAGGGGACCTGAAAACAAGTTTGTTTTCCTGGCACTATAGTGCTCCTTTAAGCAGTGGCTGTACAGTAAGTGCTGTGTGGCTGCTAGCAGCATATTTAGGAATTCCACAAATCTAATGTGATTAATGGAACTGACGATGCGCACTAAGCTATAAAACCCATAAAATTCTGCTGGACAGGGGTTTATACTAGAAGACCAGATTACTAAAACCAGAATTAAAAGTTCCAGATTGGTGGAGCTTCTTTCTGGTCAGCTTCCCTCATTTAACCATGTTCATCAGTTTATGTTTACCTCGATGATACAGGCCTCTATTTAATATTTTTGGATAAGCTTTTCAAATGATTTGATATTTTGAAAAACATTTCATCTTTTGGTATCTTGATATATTTATCTATACTTTTGATATTTTAATAGTTTGAAAAAAATCATAAACGTTTATCCAAAAATATTTAATTATTTGTAAAGTTTATTCAAAAATGTTAAATCAAGGCCATGAGTAGTAAAAAAAATGTCACCTTACTGGGAATATTAGATAAATGACCATTGAAAGGTGTGTGTTTTGATACTTTTATAAATCACATTTACTCTTTCTAAATTACCATGGAGGTTATATTTGTGGAGGATTAAAGGTCATATGAGCCATCCACCCTGTTTGCTGCGTGCCTTTTAAATGCTGACATTTTACAAAGGATCTGAGGAATGTAGGGACTAAAACTATTTCTCTGCATTCTTAATGTAGTAAATATGCCTTCCAGTCTTCACACATGAGGAATCCTTTTCTCCAGATTGCCACATGTGCAGAAGTTTTGTGCCTGCCGCTGAATAACAAGTCCAGCAGCTGTCGCTTCATGTGTTCCTTGTGTCTTACTCAGCAGACATCCTTACCGAGAGAGCAGATTTCTCACAACAAACCCAGAGCTGGCAACTCTGTATCACAGCATGCATTTCAGAGTGCATGTTAGCAAAACAAGAGGCAGAAAACAAGATAGAATTATGTCACATATGTAACTTATAACATAACCTGGTTGTACACATCTACTCACACAGGACTCAAATTTTCCACTGGCCACTGGCGAGTGAAAATGTAGCCCTGGTTTGTAATACAGGGTGGGCCAAAATTTGGAGTAGGATTTAACAGGTAAATAACTTATTTGTTAGTAGTTAAATTTTTTTGTTGCAGGTACATATTATAACTTGGGAGATTCGTCATGGGCAATTTCATAAAGGAACAACGAGTAAAAATAGTGGAATTTTATTGGTGTGAGATATCGGAATATGATAGAAAAATTGTATGTCATGTAGTGAAAAATCATCCTAAAAAGTGGTTTCATTACTGCCCATACAGTCAGGGCCAAAATAGACATCCTGAGAAAACTGTTCAGCGGGTGATTAATTTCAAGAAATTCCCAATGCAACTACGTTTTCCCAACCTTTTCAGCCCATGATTATTTCCTGTGGGGATATCTGAAGAAGAGGGTCTATATGAACGATTTGCATACACTTGAGCAACTAATGGAGAATATCTGTGCAGATATTTGAGTGCTGGAGTTACTTCTAAAGACAAGTAACAAGTAACAGTAACAAGTAAGTTTTAAAGCCTGGAAGTAGCGTAGGACTTGTTATTCTAAGCCCAGTACCCTCACACACAGACACAGATATAGAGGTTGATGTCAACAAATCTATGCTTGTAATGATATTAAGCTCATTCTTGAATGTTGTTATTTTTTTACAGCATTCCACTGTCTTCCCAACATCTACTCCCTCTGGTTTGTCAGATGACCCAAATTCAACACAGTCATCTTCCAGCTTGATGTGGCCATCCAATGCACCACCTCGCTATTCTCCACCTTACATGCCACCAGATGAAAAGCCACCGCCATATACACCGTGACCATCAAGGATCCTGTAAACTTGTCACCTCAGTAGATCTTTAGGCAAAACACTAGCCAAATACTATAATCTTTTCTATCGATATGACATGCATTGAGTAAACGTATGTTTGTACAGAGTGAGTAGCGTTGTGTAAAATGATACATGTGAGCAAACATATGCACGATATTCAAGATACTATACTTAATTATATTAGCCTTTTGGCCATTTTGGAAATAAAATTTAGGACATTTGGTGTGGCCAACTTGAAGAAACAAAGCGAGTCTGACCTTAAAGGAACATTCACGAATAAGTGTAAAATGAATCTTATCATGGATCATTAATGTATGCTGTCATTGACACATTCATATTAATTGAAGAATATTAGTGTATTTTAAGTAACGAAATGCAGTCAGTTTCTTTCCTTTAACCACTATGTGGAAATTCCCTTTACACATTGACTCCTTCTGCTAATGCTTCAGCCTACTGAAGGAAAGTACCAACAAAAACAAAACAAAATCTTGCAAACAAAGTAAATATAAGACTCAAGAGGTTCTATCCACATCACTTATTTTGGAATCATATCTACCTTTTTATAGATTTGACAAGGAAAACCTCTTGGGCAGAAAACAAGTTAACGCTTTGTTATCCTGACTGACTAATACTTTGATTATTTACTACATTTTGATTGCCAATTTGAAGACCTATCATAGTTGTGCTAGCTATTTTTTTTGCAAGTCAGTATACCCCATACGAAAGTAACCCACACTAAAGAAGATGTTTACATCGTAATCTGGAAAATCTATTTTTATGAGCTTATCAGTATTCTAGAAAGTTGGGAGCCAATAAGCTCTCATTGAATTGTGCACCATTGATGCCTCTTAACTGTAAAATTAGTTTGTAAATATAGAATGTTTAAAAAAAGCTATTTCCTGTAAATCAGCACTGTGATTATCACTTAAAGCCATTGTGACTTTCTGTTGTTTGCGGCTTATTTTCATAGATTGATGATTGGCTTCTTCTGGGAAAAAAAAGAGGGTTGTGTGAGTAGCAGCTATGATGATGTTTTAATCGCTGGTGGCCTGGGTGTTCTCATTCCTTTTTAGATATGCGTGAAAATGCAAATCTAAAATTTGTGGGAAGTTTTGCCCATTTCAAATGGCAGATTTGTTTGAACATTATATAGTTAATTGAAAGAGTTTTATAGAAACAGTACAATTAATAAGCAAAAGAGTATATTGCGTAATAAAATTATTGATGATAAAAAAATAAATTAAATAAATGCAAGGATAATATCTCTACTTTAGCTGGTGGATGTACAAAAATATAGTATACACCATACAAGTTCCATTATATGCAGAAGACATTACATTTAAAAAGAAAATAGGAGTAGGTAGTAAAGAATAGGAAAAGGACATAGGAGAGAGAGGGGGCAAAAATAAATAGAAAAAAGGGGGGCGAGTGTATTGTCGAAGTAATTAAAAAAAAAAAATCAATAGATTAAAGGACCACTATAGGCACCCAGACCACTTCAGCTTAATGAGGTCGTCTGGGTGCCTGGTCCAGCTAGGTTTAACCCTTTTTTCTACAAACATAGCAGTTTCAGAGAAACTGCTATGTTTACCTATGGGTTAATCCAGCCTCTAGTGGCTGTCTCATTGACAGCCGCTAGAGGGCTTCCGCGCTTCTCACTGTGATTTTCACAGTGAGAAGACGGCAGCGTCCATAGGAAAGCATTGTGAATGCTTTCCTATGGACTGGCTGAATGCGCGCGCAGCTCCTGCCGCACATGCGCATTCAGCCGAAGAGGAGGAGAGGAGGCGGAGAGCTCCCCGCCCGACGCTGGAGAAAGAGGTAAGTTTAACCCCTTCCTCCCCCTAGAGCCTGGCGGGAGGGGGACCCTGAGGGTGGGGGCACAAGTATGTTTTCCTGGCACTATAGTGGTCCTTTAAACAGGTTCAATTTAGTGAATTATCAGAGTAATCTATAGGTCCAAAAGTTTACTAAAGTATTCAAGAGATTTATACAGGTAGATAGGTTCTTAGAGTTCTCACATTTTCTGTTTTTGCTGCAATGCATTTACTTAGGCTCTCCATAAATTAAAAGGGTAATCCAGATGTTGACCTTGTGCTCACTGTGCCTAGAGGGGTAGCAGCTACACCTTGTTGACGAAGCCCGAACAAGGAAGAAACTATTGTCTGGTGGTGCTCTCTTGTGCAGAGGGGACTCTCCAGCATTTTGGTTAGATGGCTCTTATTGGTGGGATCAGGCTGGTATAGGTTCTTTCTGTAAAGGCACAAGTGAACTAAAAAGCATTTATAAAACCTGAGCGGGGACTAACGGATGGCAATCTACTAAGGTTTCTCTAAGCCTTTGTCTGTTCTTAGAGTTCTCATATTCTCCGTTTTTGTTGCAGCTGGACAGGTGAGCTGTTCCAAATTAAAGCTGTGTTTTTTTTTAATTAAGGCCTTTCAAATTCCTTGAGGGGCTTTTCAAATTCCTCGCTATGTACAGAATAGCTGCTGTGCAGATTCAGCCTGTTAGCATAAAATAAATATCTGAACGATTGCATTTATTGGCCAAGTTATCGAGAAGTATATATAGTTGTATAGTGGGATCAAAAGGCAAGCAAATATTGAGCAGAGCCTTGGTCAAGGTAAAAAAACTGTCTCCATAATGCTTGGATCAAAGGGCCATCAAACATGATAGAAAGTGTTACTGTTATCAAAGCCCCCAGAACACAAGCCGGATGTAGTTGGGAAGATCCTATCCAGGACTAAGTGGTCATTGTAAAAAATTTTGAGATACTCTCTTTCAAGAGAGTGCAAGTGGTAATTTTCTGAATATTAGCAATTATAATGTGCCATTCTTCCAACAAATACCCATGTTTGTTATCCCTCCCCCATTGGTAATGGTAAGGAGAACATTGCATAGAATGTAAGAATGTTGTATAGACTGAAGAACTAAGATCCAGCCTGGAAACATGAGTTCAAAAGCCAAACCTGTATTCAACAGGGAGATACTGGACACTGAGAAATGGTTTTATGAAATGGCAAATCGAATCCAAACAGTTCAGAAGGGGGAATATGTTGTGTGAGTCATTGACATGCTAGGTGCCTTCATGCAAAATAGACAGTTTAAAGGGACACTATAGTCACCAGAACAACTACAGCTTAATGTAGTTGTTCTGGTGAGTGTAATAGCTACCTTCAGGCATTTTCCTGTAAACACTGCCTTTTTTGAGAAAAGGCAGTGTTTACATTGCCCCTGGGGACACCTCCAAGTGGCCACTCATCAGATGGCCACTGGAGGGTCTTTCTGGCTCAGAGCTGCACAGTAAGCAGCCCTGCTGTTCAGCGTCCCCAAGTTCTGCATGGAGACGCTGAATTTTCCTCATAGAGATGCATTGATTCAATGCATCTCCATGAGGAGGTGCTGATTGTCCAAAACAGCGCTTGGACCCGCCCCCTTGCCGATTTTAGCCAATCCAATGGATTGGCTAAAAATTGGCAATTTTGATTATGTCACCAAGGGGGCGGGGGCCAGCGCCGGCAGACCTGTGAAGAGCTGAAAATAGGTGAGTTTTAACCTAAGGACAAGCCAACTAAATGGTGGGTTTTAACTATAGGGTCATGAATACATATTTGTGTTCCTTACCTTATAGTGATCCTTTAAGTGGTTTAGTTAATGCATCTTCTACATGTACACAGCCTATACTTCCCTCTGAGGGGGTTCAGTGCTGCTGGAGGAATTGGTTTGCTCAATAACATAACAAAATATATGGAACAGAAATTATTTTAATTATTATTTTATTATTTATATAGCGCCAGCAAATTCCGTAGCGCTGTACATGCTTCACTAGTTATGCCTGAATAGTAGTGTTTTGTACAGTCTGTGCCACTTCTTCATATAAATAATGTCAAACACAACTTTCAAGTTTCTCAAGCTTTTAAGTTACCAGTAGGATGGGCAAATAATGGAATAGGTTTAATAGCTTTGCGAGCAATTTCATCTTAATTGCATGTGCCTGGCCAAACCCAGTCATGGAGTATGATTACTATCGTTGAAAGTCTTTTTGCATGTAGGTTAGGATAAACAAGTAACTGTGTAGGTAAAGACAAAAGAGGGTAGGAGTGCTATGAAATCCCAGATACAAAAGGCTTCTTGCAAATGCATATATACCCATTTAATAATAATAATTGGTCTATCTGGGACAATGTGAGGGTAATATTAAGGCCTTAACTTTTATTTATAGTTTTATAGCCTGAAAGGTCACAGTACTGCCTTAAAGTGAAATTATAGTGCGTGGAAAACAAAATTGTTTTCCAGGCACTATAGCTCCCTATTGTGCCCCTCCCTCCCCTACATTCCCTCTCCCCCCCCCACACTAGGGTCAACACACAAAAGTAATTATTGCAGTTTACCAAAAACCGCAGTAATTACCATTGCAGGGTTAAGGGACCTGGGAATATGCACCCAGACCACTTCAATGAGCTGAAGTGGTGCGGGTGCCTATAGTATTGCTTTAATATGGGAAACGAAACCCAGGACTGAAGTTAAAAAGTTTGCTATCATAAGTAGGTTTTTTATCGGCAAAAAAGTCACCTTTTTCTAGTCCTTGCACATCATGATTTATGTGAATGGAATGTGCTAAGCTCTCTACATAAAGGCAAAAAAGCAGGCGGTAGAAAGCATCCTTGGTTTGTCTAATTCTGTAGAAAGGAAGGGGAGGCAAAAGTCATAGTTGAGACTAATGCCGAAAGGGATGGATCAAGGATCCATGTAAGAGATTTGAGTCTTGAACTAGTAACAGCTGGGAAAGAGGGTGTTTGCACGGCGGAGGAAAGCTATTGGCATAAGAAGAACCTATTGTGGAGGAACAAGAGGAAAACGCCCAGTGAGCAACCAATGACAGAAGGGGATTAGCCCTATATAAAGGGACAATAGGGGGGAGGTTGTTCAGGCTGCATGTTGATTGCATTGTGATTGTTTTAATTTAATTTAATTTAATTTATGGTTTCTGAAGAAGTCCACTAAGGTGGAAGAATCGCGTTGAAATGTATTTATACTTTTATTTATAGTATTGTTTTTATTTATTTGATTAAATAAAGAAAACTTTTGAATACTGGTTGGAGCTTAAACATCTGATGCTGGAATCTGATCCATCCCCAGTAAAATAAAAGGGCAAATTAAGTTGTAGCCCCGCCAACCTACAACACGAGAGGCATTCCTTAAGGTGTTCCTAGTTCAATGATCTTGTGAGTCCTAAACAATTAGCTCTAATTTCCTTGTTTATGAAATTATTTCACTATGTGCTGCTAAATCGTTCTTTATAAGTGCATAGCTGTGTCCCAAATTTGTATATATACACAAGAGGTGGAGTTAGCACTGCAATGTACATACTGTTTCTCAAAACTGCAATGTTTTACATTGCAGGCTTAAGGGGACATGGACACTGCACCCATACAACTTAATAGAGAATAAGTGATCTGGGTGACTATAGTAATTTTTATTTTATTTTTTTAGTGTGTTTATAAATTACTAAATTAAATGGGGTGGCAAGACATAGCCATACATATTATTGGTATATTTCTTTTTCAAAATATTGATCCTTTGGGGTAATTATACAGTAAGCATACTCACATGCAGACACAGATAATCTCACTGACACAAGCTCATTGATACACAGGCTCACAAGACAATCTCATTGATATACATAAGCTCATTGGTCAAGCTCATGAACACACACATGCTCACTAGAGACAAGCTCACCAACACACATGCTCAATGACATACACATACATCTCACTCACTAGCAGACACACACATACACACAAGCTCACTCACTAGCAGGCACATGCACACAAACAAGCTCACTCACTAGCAGGCACGCACACACACAAGCTTTCTCACTAGCAGGCACACACACACACAAGCTCACTCACTAGCAGGCAGACACACACACACAATCACTGTCATAGGCTGCAGCTTACCTGGAACCTGGTAGGTGAATTTGTCATTCTCTGGCCAACGAGATCAGCAGCTTGCCTGTGGGGGCGGAGCTTAGTCATGGGAGGCGGGGCTTGAGCTCAGGTAGCAGTGCTTAAGTGTGGGGGTGGGCATGCGGCGATGAATTGCTTAGCATTGTAAAGGAAGACTGATAGGATTCCCTCCGGCTGCCAGCACCCTAATTGCGGCCACACCGGCCCCCAGCACCTCCCTCCTTAATCCCCTTAGGCTGTCTGGGTCCAAGGGGAAAGTCATTTAAATGAAATTAGCCTAATTTCAGGCTGTCTGTTCGGCCCCAAGTGCCGCGGCCCACCGTGAAATTTCCCAGTATCTCGGTGGGCCAGTCCGGCCCTGATTGCTGCTTAGTAACATTTCTAGTGGCTATAATTTAGATAATTATTAGAGAGACTTCCTGTGATATTTGCAGGGCCTACTTTCAGCATCTCATGGTGCACAGAGATGCATTGAAGCATTGGATTAGTTGAGATCATTAAAATTGATGATCTCAGCCAAAGCGTCCGCTATGAGACCAATGTGGTGAGGAAAAAAAGGTAAGACATAACTTTATAGCAAACACTGGGGTGGGGAGGGATGTTGGGGCGAACACTTAAAGGGACACCATAGTAATCAAAACAACTTTAGTTTAAAGGGTTACCGTAACCCTTTTGACAAATATTTAAGTTAAAAAGCTCTGTTGGGCATTACTATTAGTTGCCCCAGTCTAATCCTGCAATAAAAAGTTTAAAACCTTAACCTGAATCCAGCGCCGGCCGAAGCTCCCAGAGTTGACCTCCCTCCAGGGGCGTACATAGAGTATTTGGCACCCATGGTGGATCATGTATTTGACACAATGCCCTTTCCCCCTTCAACTTTAGAATATAAAAAACACCCACAGTTTTTTTTTATGTTTTCAAGAATATTTATTGTACAAATTTGTATACTGTATGTTAGAAAGAGTTTGTATACTGTATGTTAGAGAGTCCATTTAAGGTCCCATTAGAGACTACAAAGGAGTCTAATGGACCCTAGAGACGGGTCTTTCTAACATTCTGGCCCCCATTCACAATAAAGTGATATAGCATGGCTACCTGATAGCCAGCCGAATGTGCCTCTTCTCACCTCAATTAATGTTGCTGGCTGGCTGCTGTGGCTGGCTGGCTGGTGGCTGCAGTGGGAATGCCTTTCTCTTCTCCCAGCAGGCATCTTTTTCTCCCCAAACCCCTTGTGTGTTTCTTTTTCTCCTTCCCCTCTGTGTGTCTCTGTGTGTCTCTTAACCCCAGCCCTACTGTGTGGCTGTTTGTTGTTGTCTCCCGGCCTTTCAATGCACCTCTTTGTGTGTCTTTTTCTCCCCCCCAGCCCCTTTGTGCGTCTGTTTCTCCCCTAATCCCTTTGTGTGTCTTTTTTTCCTTTTTCCCAGCACTTCTGTGTGTCTTTGTCCCCCCTCAGCTCCTCTGTGTGTCTCTTTGTCCCCTCTCAGACCCTCCATGTGTCTGCCGCAGCACCATGTCCAAGGCTTTTCGTAGAGTAGCCTGTGATTGGACCTATTCCCCAGCTCAGAACACAAGTTATGTTGTGTATACATAAAATATATGCAAAAAAAAAAAAAATACTGACATAATTACTACACAAGATGGCAGTGTTGTATCATATATACCTCATTCATCAACTAAGAAAGTGATAATCAAAAATACTTGCTATCTGTACATTTTTACTAAGGACTAAAGAAGGATTTAAGGGACTCTATAGGTACAATAACAACTTTAGTTCAATTAAGCAGTTTTTGTGTATAGATCATGCCTCTGCATGCCTCCCCTGTCTGTGACTAACACCATACATGAAAAGAAAATGTTTTAATTCTCAATCACTTTACCTTGCTTTAGAACAGGGGTTCCCAATAATTTTTTTTCAAAATCGTAGATTCCCCCCCCAAAAAACAATTGTGAGCCATTGCATAAATCTTTTTTTTGTATGTGCTGGTGTATGTCTGTGTGCCAAGGTGTGTGTATCTGTTTTGATGTGCCAGTGTGTGTATCTGTGTATGTATCTGCAAGATACACACACACTGGCACATAATGGCACCCAGATACACACACCTTGACACACAGTATCGGTGTGTCAAAGTGTGTGTATCTGTGTTTGTATGTGCCGGTGTGTGTCAAGGTGTGTGTATCTGTTTGTCAGTGTGTATCTGTGTGTGTATGTATCTGACACACGGATACACAAACTGACAGATACACACACACTGGCACATACACACACTGACAGATACACTGACACACACACATATAAACACACAATGACACATACACACACCTGAACACACAGATACACAAAATGGCACATACACACACAGATTCCCACATTGGCAGATACACACACTGACACAGGTACACATACACACACACAGACACATATGTTTAACTTACCTTTTTTCTTCTTTCAGTGCTGCAGGCTGAGGATGGTGTACCAGGTCGGCAGCTACTCACTCCCCGCTTCGCTCCCTCTCCCTCCAGCCAGTGCACTCTGTCTGTGAGGTAGTGCTGTAACTTCCTCTCAGCATTCCATACAACAGGGGTTCAGTCAGGGTCTTAGACGCTCGCAGCGCCTCACCGGACCCCTGTTTAGTGCTACCCATCAGGTGGCACTAAGTGTTTGGGCCACCCGATGAGCCAATCGCTGCTGAACCCCAATTTTGTCCTTGGTTCCGCTGAACACTAATTGGGAAACGCTGCTTTAGACACATATCTCCTTCTCTGTAAATTGAGTGCACACAGGAGTCTCCTGCATGATCTAGCGAGCTATTAATAGAGCAGGCGATAGGTTCTAAATTAAACAGAATGCACAATAAACGAAGTTTAAACATTAGATCTCTGTTTACAGGAAGTGTTGAGGAAGGCTGTTCAGGTCATATGCAAGGAGTTGTGGCTAGAACTGAATAAACAAAGTGGTTCAACTCCTAAATGGCTGAGAATTGAGCAGTGAGACTGCAGGGGCATGATCTATACACCAAAACCGCTTCATTAAGCTCAAGTTGTTCTGGTGACTATAGTGTCCCTTTAAAATCCCATAGGGCCCTAAGCCAGGGGTAGACAACCTTTGGCTCTCCAGATTTTGTGGACTGCATCTCTTACAGCCACAATGCTGGCCACATCATCTGGAGTGCCAAGGATTGCTTACCCTTGCTCCAGACAGTTTAATGGTTTAGGGGCCCCCTTCATTTTTCACATAGGGATAAATGATGCAAATCAAATTACTGATTCTTAGCCCCCTGTCTTACCTTTGGGACCAAGGTCACCTTATGGTTAAACCTGCTCTGCTTAGGACAGGACAAATGGGTTAGTGTGTGTCTGCATTTGTGTGTATGTTTTTGTCTCTATGGGTCAGTGTGTGTGTCTTCATGGATCAGTGTGTGTCAGTCTGCATGGATCAGTGTGTGTGTGTGTGTGTGTGTGTGTGTGAGCCATTCTGCATGCGTCAGTGTGTGTGTGTGAGCCATTCTGCATGGGTCAGTGTGTGTCAGTCTGTATGAATCAGTGTGTGTCTCCTTGAGTCAGCTTGTGTGTGTGTCAGTCTACATTAGTGGGTGGAGCGTATTAGGCAGTAACCTTTTTTTTTTTTGCCTAGGCAGGCAAAAATCTTTGCACCGGCCCTGGGAATACTACATTAAGAAACTATTTCCTTCTGGTCACCACATCCGCAAAATACTTAGTTTTAGCAGTGGCGGAACTAATGAGAGAGAGCCCTCGTGCAAGTAATTGTCTAGCAGAAGGTTGGCCAAAAGGTAGATCCCCATCTGTCATACAACTCCCACAATGCTGTGCCAGCTGGGGATTTACCATTTGTCCATTCTTGAACAGTTGTATTCGTGAGCATGTTTTTGTGTAGAGTATAGGTGTGCATGTAGGGGTGTATTTGTACGTACCATAGCCATTTAGTGAATTCAGTGTAGCACTTCTATGTTATGTTTGCATTTAAATGCAGGCGTACTTTTTCTGTTGCTGTTTGAATAGTTGGGTGTTTGTATATAACTTTGGCATTTTAATACAGGGATGTTTTCGTAAACCTGTTACCTGGTACTATGCCTCCTAGGGGTAAGGTCTACCCGCTTTCTGAGAAAGAAAACCAGGTCATGGAGGAGTACATACAAGAATCCTTACGTAAAGGTTTTATCAGAAGGTCCTCCTCTCCGGCTGGTGCTGGTTTCTTTTTTGTTGCCAAGAAAGAGGGCGATTTGAGGGTCTACAAACAGGGTCCTGAATAATATAACAGTTATATCCCTCTCATTACTGAGTTGTTTGACCGTGTTAAAGGTTCTAGATATTATACTAAACTAGACCTCAGGGGGGCTTATAACTTGGTTCGTATAAAAGAGAATGATGAATGGAAGACAGCGTTCAATACACGCAGTGGGTATTACGAGTATCTAGTCATGCCTTTTGGACTGTGTAATGCTGCTGCTGTCTTTCAGGACCTCATAAATGATGTCCTTAGAGATTCACTGCATGTCTGTGCCGTGGTTTATCTCGATGATATACTTGTATATTCTCCTGATTTGGAGTCACATCATGCCCATGTGAGGATGGTACTTAAGAGATTGCTGCAGAACGGTCTTTTTGTAAATTGGAGAAATGTTTATTTGACCAAAAATCAGTACAATTCCTAGGGTACATCATTTCTGAACAGGGATTCAGCATGGATCCTTCAAAATTAGAAGCCATATTGTCTTGGCCTCTTCCTCAAGGCCTTAAGGCAATACAGCGATTTATAGGCTTTGACAATTATCGCAGGTTTATTAAAAACTTTTCATCAGTCATTTCTCCTATCACAAAACTGACTAAAAAGGGTTTGCACCCCAGGGTTTGGACTCCTGAAGCCGTTAAAGCCTTTGAGACTCTCAAAAAGGCATTTGCCACTGCCCCTGTGCTACACCATCCTGATCCTTCCCTTCCCTTTGTTACGGAAGTAGGCGCTTCAGAATCAGGTGTAGGAGCTGTATTATCACAAAGACTATCGTATAACGAACCCCTCCATCCCTGTTGTTACTTTTCTAAAAAGCTGTCTGATTCGGAAAAGAATTACGACGTCGGGAACAGGGAACTATTAGCTATTGTGATGGCTTTTAAAGAATGGAGGTACTTATTAGAAGGAGCTAGACACAAAATCCTGGTTATAACTGATCATAAGAATCTCTCCTATATAGCAGATGCTAAAAGGTTGTCCTCTCGTCAAGCCAGATGGTCCTTATTTCTTTCACGCTTTCAGTTCATTATCACATATAGGCCTGGGTACCATAATGTCAAGGCTGATGCTATCTCCAGACAATACGAACCTTTGGAGTCAATTGCCCCCGCTCCTGAACCCATTGTACCTAAGATAATAGCTGCTATCCGCTTGGTTATTTCGTCTCTTTTCCTTGATGGTATCAAGACATACCAAACCCAAGCACCCTCTGAGACACCTGTTGGTAGATTATACGTGAAAGAAAAAGATAGAAAGAAATTGTTAGCTTTATTTCACACCGCCAAAACGGCTGGTCACCCAGGGGTTACCAAAACATACAAGGGTCTCCTTCAACAGTTTTGGTGGCCCTCACTTAAGCAAGACGTAGTGGATTATGTGCAGGCTTGTCGTGTTTGCGCACAGTGTAAGTCCCCTAATGTTAAACCCCCGGGACTCCTAATGCCTCTATCCGTGCCCAGGAAACCATGGACCCACTTATCCATGGACTTCATTGTAGATCTTCCTTCATCTGGTGGACAGACAGTAATTTTGACTGTGACCGATAGGTTCTCTAAAATGGCACACTTTATTCCACTTATATGTGACCTTCTGCGGTTCAGTTGGCTCAAGTAAGAGGTGTTCCGCTTGCATGGTATACCACAGGATATCGTATCTGACAGGGGTCCTCAATTTGTCTCTTGGTTTTGGAGGGGCTTTTGTGCTGAGATGGGGATCTCCTTGTCATTTACGTCCTCCTATCATCCACAATGTAATGGAGCCGCCGAACGAGCAAATCAATCTGTAGAGTTATATTTATGCTGCTTCACGAATGCGCACCAGGACAACTGGTCTCACCTCCTTCCCTGGGCTGAATTTGCCAGGAACACCGTGACTCATTCGTCCACTGGCTTAAGTCCTTTTATGGTTGCTTATGGGTTCCAACCCTCTGTCCTTCCCGGCGTGTTCTCCGCCAAGGAAAATACCCACTTTGGACGAGCAGCTTCCTTACGGAAGATGTGGGATCAGGTCCATGCTACTCTTTCTCGTGCGACTGCTAGTCAGAAGAGATTTGCTGATCGTCGTAGGGGTGCTGCTCCTTCTTATGTCCCAGGTGATAGGGTTTGGTTGTCCTCTAAGAATCTCCGCCTCAGGGTCCCCTCGATGAAAGGTTCCTTGGCCCCTATAAAGTATTGCGTAAGGTCAATCCTGTGTCCTACTCCCTGGCCTTGCCTCCTTCCATGCGTATACCTAACACTTTTCACACCTCCCTTTTGAAGCCCCTGCTCTGTAATCGATTCTCTGGTCCTCTCAGGTGTCTGGATTCCCTCCGCGCTGTCTCCAGTGACATGTACGAAGTGGCTGCTCTGCTTGATTCTCGTTTTTCTCGGGGTCGGTTGCAGTATCTGGTAGATTGGAAGGGTTACGGCCCTGAGGAGCGGCCTCTGACTTGAATGCGCCCTCTTTGATCCGCTCCTTTCATGTGCGGTTTCCTTTGAAGCCTTCGGCTTCCCGCCAGTTGAGCGGTCCTCGAGGGGGGGGTTATGTCAGGGTTCCGCGGGCGGCTGTGAGGGGATCTCCCATCCTCCTACCTGTCGTCGAGCAGCGTCTCCTCTCCGCCGCTCGCGTCCTCCACGCCTCCCAGCGGCAGCATGTATAACGCTGCACGCTGGGAGGTTGCAAATTTATGCAAATGCCGGGGTCTCTCACGTGATCAGGCGTTAAAGCAACAGTACAATCACAGTGGGAGGCGTAGATATCTCCCACGTGTGATTGTTAATTCTGATTGGAAGTTATCCAATCAGAATTAAGCAAAGGGTATTTATACTTACCTTTCCTGTCTCTCAGTGCCCTGTTGTGGTCTTGTGATACCTGTATTGCAGTTTGCTCGTGTTTCTCTCTGGTTACCGATTATTTGGCTTGTTATTCCAATTATACTGTATTCTCCACTCCTTTGACCTCGGCTTGTTTCTCGTTCTCCCGTTTTCTGTCTCCCTTTACTTGGCTTGTCTCCTGACCATTCTTAGTGTGCTTAGCCCTGCCACTCTAAGGACCGGTATAGCATCTTTTCTCCTCTGTGTGTCCTGTTAGCATGTTAGGTTCCAGAATCGTGACATGGGGACCCCTAGTCACCTGGGAGGGTAACATTTTTATTTAGGGCCCCCACCTGCCACTCAGTGGTGGGTGCTGGGGGGAGGACAAAAGGTGCCCCCACCTGCCGCTCAGGGGTGGGGGCTGAAATGGAGGACAATAAGTCCCCCCCTTATCGGTATTTAGGACCCCCACCCACCGCTCAGGGGTGGGGAGGACAATAGGTTCACCCCCCTTATTCTAATTTGGGGCCCCCACCCACTGCTCAAGGGTGGGTGCAGGACAAATCCCCCCTCCCTTATTTTACTTTAGGGCCCCCACCCGCCGCTCAGGGTAATCAAGAATTTGTTTTTTTTTAGTTCTGCATGGCATTTTAACTGTGAATGTCATAACACTGGTAACTTTTACTGCTCTTAAACACTCATATTTGTATTCAGTGATGTCTCATGAGTACAATAGTACCCTCCATGTATGGGTTTTGGAAAGTTACAAGGTCAAATATAGGAGCAAACAGAGCATCTCGTAAAAAAGCTAACACAAGTTATAGAATATTTTCAGTTTTACTCAATGGTGTTGTATCCAGGCAAGTCACAATTCTCATATAAAGAGTCATTGATATGAAAGAAAACTAGCAGCACATCGGTGAATATCATAGCAGTCTAAAGGCCTACATATATATAGCCAACTATAACTGATGGTGAATTAAATATCAGAAAGGAAAGTATATAGTACACAAAAAAGATCCTCTTGAAGGTTAGGAGAAAATTCATCTTTTAGTAGGACAGCTAGACCAATCAAATTACTAAAAAAAAGAGTAGATCCCAATAAAGGTGATTTGGGAATTCCAAATCTTGTTAGTTACTATAGTGCCTCGGTTTTAGTAAATGCATTCATAGGATCACTGTTGTTGCTGGTAAGATATTGAGGATATTTTGGTATTCCCAGGCAGGTTGTGTTATTATCTTTGGTTGAAGTCTCCACCTAAATTGCACCTAGAGAGTAGTCACATTTCACTCCATGTGCATTTGGCTTAGAGAAAGCTGGATACAACTCATGAAGATTTTGTAATGGTTTCAAGAGCAACTCCAGTGGTGGCCTTGACATTGGGCATTGAGTCATTAACTATTTGAGAATGAAGCAAACAGGGGACACGTGAAGTGAGAGATTTATTCCATGGTTTGGCATCAAGTTTTTTTTAACGGCTCTTGGAGCAATAATGAATACCTGCTAAGGGGTACTTTCAATGTTTAAAGTTTATAAATTACCTTGGAACAGATAGTATTCTTCTAACTCAAGGGGTTCCCTCCCCCCAGATAATTTTCTTGTGCGCTAAAGCAAAACATCATACGTACTTATTATCAGTTTTTGATTCTGCCAACTTCCTTAGCCAAATTGTCTTACATGATCAATGGGAAAATAAGCTGGAGTCTTCTTTTGATATTGATTTATGATATGGAGTTCTTATTAACCTTTCTATTTTTTTTTTTATGTGTTGCTTATTTCTGAGGTTAAAAATAAACATTTGTTCCATTGGTATTTTCTGACAGAACCATTGGTGCACATATTTCCTTCGCAATCTCATTTATAGTTATATAGGCTAAAAAGAGACATGTCTCCCTCAAGTTCAGTCTTCCTCACATTTGTTTTTTGCTGTTTATCCAAAAGGCAAACAAAAACAGTTTGCAGCACTTCCAATTTTGCAAAAAACTAGAAAAAAAGTCCCCTTTTCAGTTTATGCACATCAAAATATGCCAGATTGGTTTGCTGGGCCTATGTTACCTTTGAGACCATATGGCTGCCCAGGAATGACAATTAACCCCATCATGGAGTACCATTTTCAAAAGCAGACAACCTAAGGTAATCAAAATGGGTTAAGTCCACTCTTTTTTTAGAAGCCACCTAGTCACAAACACTGGCCAAAGGTTAGCATTCATATTGATTTTTTTCACCGATGATATAATCAGCATTATACCTTTTACTAAAACATTCATATTTGTCTTTAGTGATGTCTCACGAGTACAACAGTATCCCAATGTCCACGTTTTATGGTGTTTTGAAAAGTTAAAGGATCAAATATAAGGCTTGTCCATCTACACATTGAAATTTGCCAGATTGGTTATGTAGCGTATGAGACCATATGGTAATGGGAATTACTCCTGTCATGGCATACCATGTGCAAATGTAGGCAACCCAGAGTATTCAAAATGGAGTATGTCCAGTCTTTTTTAGTAGCCACTTAGTCACAAACCCTGGCCAAAGTTAGCATTTCTATTTGTTTTTTTAATTTTTCACACAAAAACTGGACTTTCATTGATGATATCATCATTGTGATACATTTTACTGTTTTGAAACACTCATTTGTGTTCACCGATGTTTCCTAATTAAAACAGTAGAGGTTTTATGGTGTATTGTAAAGTTACAGGGTTGAATATAGAGCTTGCAAATAAAATTATCTGGACTTTCTGCCTATATATATATATATATATAAAAAAAAAATATTTACATATATCTATATATAGATACAGATGTAGATATACACACACACACATATATATATATATATATAAAATGGCATTCTAAGTGTATTTCGATATCAACATATATATATATATATATATATATATATATATATATATCTCATCAAAATACAGTTAGAGTGAAATTACTCATATATAATTTTTAATTATTTTTTTTTTGAATTTTTATTTATCATATATATATATATATATATATATATTGTATATACCTACGGAATTTCATTCTAAGCATTTTAATATGAAAATATGTATATATATATATATAGTTGTTATTCTGATGTAAACAGTTATTTTTATAACTGTATAATTATTTATTTTCTCCTTATTTCAGCAGTTGGGGGTTTGCCTGACAGCCCAGGCTGTCCCCCTGAGGGAAGCTGCATGAAAGGCTATTGGGTCCACATGATCATGATAACATAATCACATGGCCCTTGAGGGACAGATTGGTTGCAGAGGGACTGCTTGGTTTGTCAGACAGTCACCCCAAATCGGAGCACCGCCAATCGCTGTGTCAGGTAAGTATGGCGACGCAGGAGGGTAGCGATCTGCAGGGTGTAATATGCCGCTTTGCAGCGTGAAAGGCAGCATAGCACACCCCTACGGCGTTGATATTTTTTGTCACATTTTGCTTTAACAGAAGATGTTTAACTCAACTGATTTTTTTCCTGCTCCATATCATTCGTCAAGTAAATGTACATTATAAAATATAATGCAGTACAGCTTTGTGTAATGATTTTACAACATATGGAAATAAAGCATGACTCTTAACATCTTCATGATCTGAATATGATGGTTCTTTCCACCTGCCTCCCTTGGCACCATATTCTTGAGCTTTAAGATTCCAGTTCACTGCACTCCCATTCCTTCCCAAAATGGAGACTCTCAGGTTCATGTGCTGATCAGAGAACTATTAGAGATTTACCTGGTAACAGATGGCTACATTGGTCAATTTTTATAATGCAGTTTAGTGTCCCTCTTAGTTGTCTTGCCTTTTCTTTGTAATTCCTCATGTAAATAATCTGCTTCTATCATTACTTCTTTAGGCCTTTGCAAGCATATAGTAAGTACACAATAACACAGAAATAATATGGTAAAAATTAGTAATCAATGAATCCCATGTTTCTGCTTGTATTTTTAAGTGGAAGAAATTTGCTTTCTTTAGAACTTGGTAATTAAGTGCACAGAAATAACACCACCATAAAGTAAAACAAAACATACAAACAAAATTATATTAAGGATAAAGGCAAATTACCTTTTTAAAACAACAGACACTTACATTCTGCCTATAGTGTGTGAGAATCCTTAATATACTACTGTCACATTCGGCGACAGTGTACACCTGTCCCAGCGCGCTCTAGACACCCTGGAGTTCAGTCAGCAGCCGTCATAGTGCCTGTGGTTGCAGCACCCCAGTTTGCATCCTCTGACCTTTGATTTACGGCCAGGCCAACTCGCAGTGATCGTTCCAGCATTCCAAGATGGCAGCTGGTTTGCAGGTCAGAGGTTGGAGGAGGTATGGCTGAGCCAGGACAATGATGCATCCAAGATGGGGCTGAGTCGCAGTTAGTCACATTGACCTCACGTAACCCTTCCTACAGGTGAGACCAGGTTATGTGATTGAGCCACTCCTTTATAAGCAGAGAGCACCTTTCAGTCAGTGCTTGGTTGTTTTGCCACCTGCCTCAGAACTCTTAGCGTTTGTGTCCTGTCCTTGCTGGTTTTCTGACTTGCTTGCTATATGAATTTTGCTGATTGCCACGTGCCCTAACCTCTGATTCTGATTTCTGCCTGACCCTTCTTCGGATACCGTTGCCATGGATTTTTCTGTAATTTTATTAACGCCCCAACGTTGTACAACATTGTAAATTAAGACTGATACTGGATGTTCTCTGAACAATAATCACTGCAGATTTCTTGAGATACCAAATTTAAATTACAAAAAAATTGTTGGAGTGGACGGGGCATGACTGCCATGCCCACTTGTTCATTTCATCTACAATGAAGACTTCTAAGCCATTTTCCCCCATAAAACAACTACCAGTGCAAACCTGGGATCATATTTTCAGTAGTCAGCAGTCTTACTCCACTCACTTCATTTTAAGCTTTTAGATAGCATGGGAGAGTTGTTGGCTCTGACATCTCAGGCCTAGAAGGAGCTCATAGTGGGGAGGAAGCTGAATCACTCTTGGCTTCAGTTACTGGTGTGATACTAATTACCTGCCCACTTTTGCCCCCTGTCCACCAAACTGACATGGATTATCCCAGCCAAAACCATAGAGGCATAATGTTATTCGAGGACTCTGGACATTTTTTTTATTCATCACAAAAAAAAACTAATAAAATGTCGGAAAATAACTTGGAAGCATTTCAATAGGCATTTAACAAAACATGCTAACAATTTTGGATGAAACAAAAAAAAACTGAATACCAATCAAGCTACACAATTCTTTACTTCTAATTTGGTCCAGACCGGTGGGTCTGAGGCAGGTTCCAACATCCAATATGGTGTCTCCTCCCTACTAACCTGAATCAACAGCCATGCCCGCCACTCCCTATAGGTACCATTCACAATCACAGAGAGGATATCGCCACAGCTGCCCTGTGACACCTAGAGCAGTCTGATTAGTGGACAGAAGGTGCGGGTTTTTCAGAGCTTGGGTGCTGTGGAGCAGTTGTCTACGGCTTACATGAGACCTACTTCGGGGTGCCTGATGGGCCTCTTCTTTTGTGAATCTTCTAAGAATAGTTTTCTCAAATAGTGGCATAGATTGAACAGTGCTTGTACTGTGACTGCGCATTCTGCATTTGGGGTTTCATTTTTAGATGCTATACAATTGCGTAGCACTTACATTATATTGCCACTTGAGTCTTAATACAATTTGTTGTTTTTTCAATGTAAATCTTTGGTGGCTTCTCATCTATTATCCTAATAAAAAAACAAAACAAAGATGGACAAAAAAAAAAGTTGCCAAGCTGAAACTCAATTTAAATGTTCCAGTGCACATTTTATTTTTCAGAATGAAAGAAAAAAACAACTAAATATCTACTTATTTAATTAGGATTTAAGTCCCTCCTGTTTACAAAATGTATGTTTTCATGATTTTCTCCTGAATGTGTTTTACATTTCTCCAGTTGAAAGCAATTTGAATCCCACTTACATTATTTTTACGGATGCCTATGCTTTTTTTTTTTTTTTTTTTAAAAGGATCCACTTCAAAAACACCAACCTTACTTACACAGCCATCAGGCATTTTGCCCCTTTGAAACGGTCCGACCACTAATTTTGGCTGTAGCTCCAGGGCCGCCTTTCTTCTGAAGTTAGTGACTTATCCAAAGCTATGTGGAAGAGAAATCTGGGCACAATAAAGGTTCTCTCCGCATTCTTCCACATTTCACAACACTTCAATGAATCCATCTGGTTTTTATATGTGAAGTTAGAATGCAGGTTGCAAAAGCTAAGCTATATATATTACACTTGTGCACATTATTGTATTGTATTTCTTTATTTAGAAGACAATATATTTACAAACATATTGCAATGAAATAGGAAAATAAAATGGGATGCCATAATTTTGTAACGTAAATAAAAATTAGCTGTAACAATTGACATAAGTAAACGAGTAGTGAAAGATGGAGTGGAGGAATGGGTGCTCCAGTAGCCAACGCCCTATTATTTTTACTCAAACTTTCTCTTTATTCAGTGCATGGGGTTGGTACTACCTTGAACGTTTTTAAAGTTTCAGTCACTAATTTGCTAATGAAATTATCTCAAAGCTTCGACACTTTGGGTTGCATGGTGTAGTACTCAATCTCCAGCTTTTATTCTTACTTTTACCATGCAGAGGTTTGAAAATGTGTTTCCTTCTAAATAATAGAAGGATGTAAGGTTGGCAAGAATTAAAGTATACATGGTGCAGTATATTTGATTTTAATGTACCAGCAGGGCTAGATTGTATGCCTAGTAACTAATCAAAAAGGCATGTCAAAGTTGGGGCAGGTATTTTATTTGACTCTATAGCCCCTGAAACTCCTGGTAAACGTATACATTGGGTATCGTACTCAAGAACAGTAGCAGAATTCAAATATGGTGTCAATACAGTAGTAGTGGGACAGACGTCATCTGAAATTCTCCATAAAAACAAACCAAAAACCTGTGACAAACTTTAAAAAAAATAACAAAGCAAATATGATGAAGGTTGCTGAAAAAATGTTTAAATGAAGTGTCAAAACACTCTTTGTGAAATAGCCTGGGGGATGTACTTTTCATCAAATATATACTTCTGCATAACAATTGTGTATTCCGTGACACTATTAAAGCTGTAATCTCATCAAGTTAAATTTTGCAAAGCTTTCGCTTTAAAACAAAAATTAACTCCTTGCAATATGTTTTATAACTTCTAAAAATTTGTTGAAATCCTAGACCTATTGGTCATTTTAACAATCAGGACTAGTAATTATATTGATTTTGGGGAGTTATTTTTTCCAGCCAGCTAACATACTCAACAAACAAGGAAGGAATGAGGCCTGACTGCTGAGCAACAAGCTCATGCTCTTCACGGAAACCATCGTGGAAAATCTACAGAATCAAGCCTCAGATCGACTTCTGTGGGCGACAAGTGACACCAAGGGACTCACGTTGGTACCAACTACACAGCCATTCCTGTGTTGTTCACACATACGCTAGATGAGACCTACAAGAATGGACAGTTCGGGGAGGCAGCCGCTCTCCTGTCATCACACAGGGCACATATCATGAATTTGGGCTCCCCTGTCCCCCCATGGATTGGTGGGAGATAACCCGGTTCCCACTGTGGTGATGACCTTTACTGGATCGGATGGCTAGTGACAAGCAGTTCAACTGCGACCAGCAACCCAAAATGGCTGCCAACACAATGCCTGCACTTCAACAAGCACCCTCGACCTGTGCCTCACACGAAGAGCGAGTCTCCAGAGCCATCGAGACCATATGATTGTGATTCTGGGTACGAATTCACCGGCGGATGGAGCATCCTGAGGCAGTAGCTGATCTCCAGACTGATCTCTATGCCAACAAGCAACAACTAGCTGGGCAAGACCCTTACACGCAGGAGACAGCGCAGAAACAGAGGCCGACAACTCGTAGGAAACCTCAATGCTGGTGGCTCGATTCTACTGTAGGCTGTCGCCCTCCTGGGTGATGTTCTGTGGAGGGACATTCCCCTGCATATTACTTGTATGCTCAAAAGCTCCCTTCTCATTAAACAAAGCATCCTGCTGGATGGCCCCTAGAGCAAGTCCGGAATGCAGATAGCAGGGGTACTTGTGAGTCCAGAGCATCAGCCTATATTACAGCCCAGGGGAAGATGAGGTACTGACATGTGGGACTTGGGACTGTGCTGCAATCAAAGCAATATTCACCATGTGTCTGACATAGGCTAAATATCTTGTCTTATAACCTATACCTTAAAGTAAAATGCCTAGCATAATGTTACCATGTTGGTTTTTACTAGCTCAATGCTCTTTTCCTCTTTTGTTTCTCTCAACGCAGTGGCATCATACTATCTTACTTTGAAAGCCTATGCTACAATCTAGACTTAGATAGCTTTACAAAGCACCTCTTCTTATATCTTGTAAAAATGGGCATGTTTTCACTGACTTACTGTATGTAAGATATTAATCCTGACTCTCTGATCATTTGCTGTTGGGGCATGACAAATCTATATGTAAATCTCTGCACTGCAAAAATAAAGAATGGGAAAAAAAACAAAAACAAACAAGGAAGAGCAC
The DNA here is from genome assembly GCA_933207985.1 of Pelobates cultripes. Taxonomy (NCBI): domain Eukaryota; kingdom Metazoa; phylum Chordata; class Amphibia; order Anura; family Pelobatidae; genus Pelobates; species Pelobates cultripes. The sequence continues at coordinate 66,217,390 of OW240920.1, forward strand.
TCATGGGATTATTTAATGAAAAAGCAGGCTATAGCACACATCATTTTAAAAAAATGGTAACACCTTTCCCAGACCAGGAAAAGACTCCAATAATTTGGAACTGTTATTTTGTTTCTTATCCCATAAGCCTCTGTCCAGCAAAGGTTTATTGGATATGTAGTTTAGTCCCAGTCTTAAGTCCACCCATAACATGAATGAAACTGCTTCATAGTTTGACGGGAGACATAACAGGCCACCATAAGTTTATTTCAAACCTTGCTTACAAATACCAGGCAGTGATTTTCTGTGCTCCTGACTATGTGCAGGTCGCAGAGACAAAAAAGGATGTCTGTCCAAATTGTGCATGCATATACACACCTAAGTTCCAAGCTGGGTGAAGGTTTAACCATTGAAGGAGAAAGTAAATTTCGTCATTCTGTGTCACTGTTCTACAAGGCAGGCATCTAGCTAAAGAGATATTTTGCAAATTACTGCAGTTCCATATACAGGGAAACTGGTACCCTCTGTACCATAACTTTTGCAAAAAGACAACACTTATAGGTGCTTATAGGGACCTGTTAAGTCAAACTATTTCTTACAAAATGTTATTGTCCATCTAACTTTTATTCGTGATCAATTATTAGAAATGTTGGGCTGGTCCAAAAAACAAAACGAAAACCCAAACACTTTTAGAAAGTAGTCAATCTACATGGCTTTAGAGTAGACATTAATCCCTGCTTTAAAAACACAGTGAGGAAAAGCTGCAATAAATTACAATTGTAATACAAAAATAAATAGCTGAAATCCAAATGTAAACTACTGAAAATCAGTTTTTTTTTTTTAGTAATGCTTTTGACTTTAGAAAAAAAAAATTGCTTACAGAAATAATGCCAAAGTTAACTGGGTATCTACTGTCTCCCTTTGCCTTTCTATTGCTTGCTCTGTAGAAAGGTAGGAATTTCGATAACATTTATGCACACCTTTATTTGAATGACAGCAAAGGAACAATTTTCTGTGACTGATGGAACACTTTGACTATTTTGCTTCCTTTTTTGGAACATACTTTATTTGCCGTGCAGCCTGGCCAAACGTCTAAGACTGTCCCTATTACGTAATTTGGTAAGGAGCACAGTATTTCCATGATGCAAATGTTTTTTTCATTGTTTACATTATACTCTGTAATTAATGAGAGAGGATGTGCCAGGACCATCATGATATGGCATGTGAACCCTCTTCCTGAATGGGATAAAATATTTAAATGTCCCCTTCTTCCAAAATATTTTTGGCATGTTAACCAAATGGACTGCATATCTGTTCAATTTTTTAATACTTATTCTAATATACTAATACAAATACTAATGGAATTAGTTTTCAGGGGTTATTTACTAAACTAACAGGATTACAGTACTCTAACATACCATACAACTTGAAAATGGTTATGTTAAAAAAAAAAAAAAAAAAAACAAAAACTGTTATATTTCAGTTTAGGTGCTATTTATTAAAAGGCCTAGGACTCCGAGCATACTAGACTCTTGCAGCATTGGAAGTTCTTTCCATGATTTCTGCAGTAAAAATCAGATCATGGAGCAAAAGTTAACAGTTTACACTATAAAGAGAATTAAGTATGTATCAGAAGAATCATCTTTTATGTGTGGTTTACAGTAATAGCAATAATCTCTAATGTACAAATGCAGTAAAGATCCTAGTCACATAAATGAAAGGATGGTCTTTCAGAATTGGTGATAAATCAAAAAAACTAAAAGAAAACCTAGTGTCTAATGTTAATGACAACAAACTGGAGCTATCCCTACTAATAGCTAGTCGGATACAAAAGAAATCCCACCTCCCACAAAAATAAACACTACATGACCTGCATATCTTTGTTTAGACCTGACCTTATTTCATCTGAAAAATTAATGTTCCTGTTTGATTCCGATTTTGTCTTTCCTCAACCATCTAATAGGATTCTGGTATTACAAACTCAAATTCTGTACTTCCAGACGACACACTTTGATTATTCTGGTGCAGAAATATATTGTCCCAGTTAACAGGCTTTGGTGCAGCAGTTGGGATGTTTTCTGCAGATGCTGGTTCTGCCTGATCGGGGTCAATGTCATACACAATACCACCATCACTGCTTACAGGGGCACTAATTGAAGGATCACTTACAAAGCCACATTGTCTGATCTGTAATGTTTTACATGGATTCAATCGATACAACTTTGAATCTCCAGAAGGGTCCAAACTATGAACAGACTTCATATGTGAGGACATAAGATGATAGTTCAGAAATGTACTACCACATGTCAAGCACTGGTATCTTCTTTCACCTGTATGGTTTATCTCATGCTTTGTACGGTACTCTGCAAGGGGAAAAACACGCTCACAATAACGACAAGGGTATTTTCTTTCCCAGGAATGAACATTGAAGTGTCTTCGTAAGCTTTTTAGACACACATAGGATCGTTTGCAAACAATACAAATGTAATAGACTCTGCCATCCACTATTAGTTCATAGTGATCCTCATCTTTCACTTTCATGCGTTTCCGGTTTGGGAAACCATCTTCATCAAGTTTGGAAAACCCTTCATCAGGATCATCCTTAATGGGAATTACAATGTCATATGTGTCTTCCCCGATATTTGCATATACTTTACAGCCGGTTGACAGACCTTCTATTTCTGAAGCCTTATCTAAAGTTATTATTTTTTTACGATCCGTTCTATGCAGAACCTCAGATTCTCTGTGTGTTTCCTTTTTGATGCCAGAAGCAACATCTGATATTTTTATTTTGAATTCACCAGGTTTTAAGGAAGATGCTTGACTGAAGGTCACAACCTGTTTCTTTTGAACTCCAGATCCATCATAAGATATATTTTTCTGTGCTATAACAGTAGAAACCGGTCCAGATACACAGCTTTCATCCAATATTATTTCAGTTTTGGGCAAAATGTTACTACTTGGTAGGAATTTTGGACCATCCATACTGACATAAGGTGGCATGTGCTTCTGGAATGTAGATATTCCAGGAGAATTGTGGGAAACATCATTTGTAGGTAAAGCACTCAATGGTAGTTTACTATGAACCAAAGTACTACTAGATGCATTGATAGGAGGTGTACCTGAATTTGTATTACTTGTTACAGAAAGCTTCTCAGACTGAGCATCACTAGATGTTATAGTTTTCTTTGAATCAATTGATTGCTCATTAGATAGTGGATGGCAATCTAAAGATTCCTTATTGTGAGGTGGTGGTGGCTTGGCTGTAACTATCTCTGAGCAGAATATTACATCATCATCAGAATCTACATCCTTCGAATTCAACAGTTTGTCCTTTAAGTCTTCTACAGACGAAGTGCATGCTTCCATAATGACTGGCATCTCATTATCTGTACTTTTCTTTGCAGACGTACTAGCTACATTTGCTAGAGGTTCACTTCCTTTTTCATCAGCACTAGATTCGGGATCAGTAGTGCCATCATTAACTCCACCAGAGATGTTCTTCACTTGCAAAAGTGGGATACCAAGATTTGCTATAAAAGGCACGCCCAATAACTTGCCAGATTTTATTAGTTCTTCTAGCAAGTCACCTTTCACACGAACAACTCTTGCACTGTATATATAGTTGAGTATCTCTGCAAATACATTAGCTTTGACAAAATTGAGTTCCACAACTTGCCCAGCAACACAGAAGAGCTGATGGAAATAAGTACTACATGCAGAAAGAATGTTTTTATGAGCTTTAAATTTGCGGTCTTCAACAATGACTGTTACATCGCAGTAGAGTCCCTGCATACGCTGGTCATTTAAAGCTTCAAGCAGACTGCCAGAATATTGGTTATCCGTAGCAGTTATCAGTTTGTTCGCGTCCATGTCTGCAAATAAAAGAAGACCCATTTCAGTATATGCAAACAAAAAAGGTAGCTAACTATTCTCAGTTGTTCGTAAAATGACTGGGAAAAGGTCCATTTGGACATGTTGAGTTCTATCAATCATAATCTGTTTATGCATGAAAAGTCTGTTGGAAACCATGCATACAGCCCCATAATGATTATAAAAAAATAAAAATAAAAACATCTGTAACTATGTAACCCGACCATACCATTTTATTTCCCACAAATCAAGAATTACTATTTTTTATTTATTTTTTAAGGGTAAAACATCATGCATAAATTGTTATTCAGAAAAAGAAAAAAGTATTTTGACACACACAAAAGCTATTAATCAGAATCATAGTGTAGTGGTATATTTTATTAGTGGCTACTATATGCATAGTAATATGCTATGTTTAAAATTGCAGTGATAACATTCAGTTAACAAGCATGATGAATAGACAAGTTCTGTTGGGCAAGTCTCATCTGCATTTCTAAAACTTTTTAATTTAACCCTTCTATGCAGTGTATTGTTACTGACAATTATGATTGTACCTCTGTGCAATACACAGTCTGAGAGGATGTGCCAGATGACAGCTCTATTACGGAGATGATGTAAAGGGTAACAGTCACTTTTTTTTGTTTCACATGGATTCACTTACAACTCGAAAATGAAATCTATCTAATGTGTACAGAGGGTTGGGAGTGATTTAGTCAACAAACCCAGGCAACAAGGAAAGCAATATGTTTACAAAACAATATCTTAAATAGATATCAAAAGAGTTGACAAGCAGATTTTGCACTTCTTGATTGGTGGCTCCCAGAACCAGAAATAACTCAGGATGTGGAAACAAATACTGAATAATAATGAGAGCTGAATAACCAAAGCAATTTAAAAGTAAATTTGTTATGCACAAATTGACACGCTGAAGGGTAATTTCTTCCTCTACTGTTTTGAAACAAGCTTAGAAATAGACCACACTATCAATTTTGTGCATTAATTTTATTGTGTGAATGTCAATTAAATATAAGTTAACAAAATGGTGAACATCTGAACTGTAACATTGATTTAATTAAATGAGATTAACTATTTTTATTTCAGGACAAAAGAATTAAGGCATTTTCATTCAATTTATGCAGCCTTATCTTGCTTATCTCTCATTTAAGGTCCCAATAGAAAGTTTCTTTTTTTTATTATTTGGGTTATTTTATTTTATTTTTAACACATCCAATCAAATTTGACACCAAACCTGTACATAGTCAAATCATCTACTAGGATTAAAAAAAGGACCAAATTACAGTTATTTTACTATCCCAATAAAAGCCCCCTAAAATTATTTTTGAGTCATGAAAAGGGGACCACCCACCAAATACAAAACAAAACACATGAACAACAAAAGCTACTGAAGAGTAGGCATGGGAGCACGTGAACAATTTGGAAAATACAATTGGTTGCTATAGTTCCTGTGTTATGTAGAGAACACAGAACTCTGAAGTTCTCTACGTGATCTTCAACAAAGGGGATAATAAGCATACAATTTGATTTAAGGAAATAGGAGTAATATGAGTTACAATTTGCTTAAAGAGTTAATCCAATTTAAAAACTTTTTTTTTTTTGGGGGGGGGAGTTAGAGGCCAAGTTCTCCCTGCAATCTGATCTTAATCTACTGACATCATTCAACATCACTGGGAGGATATTTAGGTAGATGGGCAGAGGGGTGGGTTGTGCCACAAATGGCTGTCTGGCACCAGCATGTTGTGTGCTTGGCTAATGATGTGGTCAGAGCTAGGGCTACACCTCTGGAAGCAGAGAGATAATTCTACATATGGGTGTCTTCTAACGAAACTCTGTACATGCAGACTCCAAGCACCATGACCACTTCAAACCACTGAAGTGGTCAGTTACTGCTAGAAGTAACCCTTTAAATAAACTTTCCCCGATTATATTATCACTGCAAATTAAAATTAAACAGTGATATTGCTTTCCTCAGCTTGTAACAGTTTTTAAAAAACGAAAACAACCTAACAAAAACAACATACATTGGTCCTCATAAAAAAGAAAATCATTATGAACATTTTTGGTATGATCACAAATCAGTTCATTGGCCTGTTAAGGATTATTCCTTATCCCATAACAACATAAAATAATTTAATTGTCTGATCAAATATTTTTGTATATGCTTAAACTGCTCGAAAATGTATTACATTTAATTTAACTTCTTTCTCACTGTATCAATATATAAATATCCTTTTAAAAGGAAACAGCTCAACTACATTAGTATATACTAAAGATTAGTTGTACTTGAGTCAAAAAGAAGCAGTACTTTAAGTTTAGGCTGAAAAAGGTTTATTGGTTTGCCATAGACAACTCTAAAGTCTAAAGCGTCAAGTATTAGTGACTAGTAGCACACAATTTAAAAAAAAAAAAAAAATTATTAAGGAAAAGCTGTACAAATATATATATATATATATATATATATATATATACATATATACACACGCACAAAGTTATTGGTACAAATGAGCAGCTAAGAGAATTAGACAGTTTAGCATTTACAAAAGATGTACAGCCCTATATTACTACGGACATACATACAGCTATTTCCATTCTAGAATAGCAAATACGAGAATTATGAGCTATCAGATAGGTTGACTTAATTTTATTTTATTTCTCAGGGTACAAAATCACATAGGAATGCAATGCTTAGATGTCATATGGTTGGAATACAGAGCAGAGTAAAGACTCAAATTAGTTAGAAGTGAGCATTCTTCAATGTTCATACTTTGTCCATAAATCAGCACTTTCCAAGGTATTTCCAATCCTGTTGCATTTTTACAATGCATGTATGGATTAAGGTCTTCGAATTTTGCTTGAAGCTTTCCAGTAATATTTTGTTGCATTAGACACTCCGCTGTTCATGAAGGGAGGAGGAAAATAATAATAATAAAAAAAATAAAAATCTGCTGTGCAATGGTTAACGGTGTTGTGATTCTTTTACTAGCAGGTGAGCATAGTTTTTAGACAGTGTTTAAGTATTTAAAGATCTTAAATAATTCACATTCAGTAAGTGCAACAGTTAAAAATATACATCCCGCAAGGAAGGTCACGACACCTTTCATGCAGAAATGCAATAACCTTGCAGATTTACTCCAGCAACATATTGATTTAAAGTAGTTAAAGTGTTAACCATTTGCTGTTTTCCTCTAAGACAATATGAAAGAGGAATTTAAACAAATTCCCTAGAAAAGTTTTTTTTTTTTAGTCCAGGGACTAACTGTACAACTGTATGTTTAAATCTAGGTTTTTCTAAATACCCAAATATATTATTGTGATCACATTTTCCCAAAATACCCAGAAAGATGAAGACAATGTTTTTTTCTCTGCCAAAGCAGTGCCAATGTAATGCCTTTCTAAATTACAGTATGAACATGTCTTCATGAACTACAAACTACATTTACAGTGCATCGGTTGAACATTGCAAATCTGCCTTACTCACATCAGATTTTCAACCAGGACTAACAGAAGAAAATATACCTTTGCCCTCTCACCTCAAAAAAACAAAACAATAAAATATTCCATCTAAAAAAAAATTTAGTTTTATTAACTAAATAATAAAAATTGGGGTTTTAATTTAAGTTTTGACAATTGCGGAGGACCCCTCCCCCACTCCATACTCTCACTTTAATTTTTAGTAATTATTATCCTCACAGTCTATTTACTTCCCATAATGTCCAAACTTTATATAGTTTTGCAGTCTAATTAAAAACCATTGCAAAAGTGCAAATATATCCTTTACTGCAGTTATTCTTATGAATGCTTGTGCATTACATTATGACCAACACAAAAAATAAAGTTTGGCCTTTAAACAAGTCTTATTTCAAAAAGGGCATTAGAACACTCTTACCTACATTACTATACTAAGCACAACAATCCAATTTTTCTAAGAATATTTTACCTTTCAATTAGAATTTACATCAGTGAGTACAAGGAAAAGGAGTGCTGCATTGATCCATAAACTGCTGGAAACCATGCAATTAGAAAATAAAAAATGATAAAAGCAAAACCAATTACAGTAGATACAAGTATAGTAATACTTTCTTCAATCCTAATATTTTAATTTTCTAAAATATTACAGGCAGCCTGACTATTCCACTTTTAACAAAATGTGTTAATGTTTTGGGATGTTTGATATTGGACTGTAAAACAAGAAAATATCATTTACTTGAGAAAGAGTTCTAGGGTCACTTAGTATTAAAAATATATCTGGCTGCAGAATTAAGAATACTCACTGCGTCATTTACATGTCAACATGATAATTACAAATTAAAAATTAACTTGCTTCTTAGATGGCTGTACACCAGTTCAGTAGATGGTAGAATTATTAACAAACCATAAGACCTTGCATATTTGGACCCTTGTGGTAGTAAAAAAAAATAAAAAATAAATGTATTCGCTTTTGCCCTGTTTACATGAAAAAAATTCAACACAAAAACAGACAATGGAGTAGATTTAAAAGTATACATTATTAACAAGAATACGTAGTAGTTATCAAATTACAAACCAGTTACTTTTAAAGTGCAAGCGTACAGCAATGATAAGCAAGTGTCTCCAATCTATAAAATGTAGGGAAGACCCTATTGTCACAAACATAATGAAATATGTGGATTATTGGTTAAAAGGCTTGTTTCTATTTGAAAAAGACATGGAGAACAAACTATCTGAATGCTTCTTAGAAATTCTCCCTATAACCTTTATTTAAATGCTGCTAAGATGCCCTCCACTTATGTATTGGATGTAGTTATGAATTGGGAGAATAAGAAAAAAATCTACTTATGATAATTGGGATACGAGAACTGCATACAATAAAAAAAAAAAAAAAAATGTTCCTACAGCAGTTCACCTGAAAGTATTTTCCTATTTTATAATAGTTTAGTTTGTCAAGTATCTAATAAGATTCTGGTATTACAAACTCGAATTCAGTACTGCCATCGGATGCATTTGGTTTAAAAATATTCTGATTGCTCTGCTGGAGGAATATATCATCCCAGTTCACTGGCTTTGGTGCTGCACTAGGGGCGTCCTCTTCAGATGCAGGTTCTGGTTTATCAGGGTCAATATCATAGACAATTCCACCATCGTTGATTACTGGAGCATTAGAAGAAGGATCAGTTATATAGGAGTACTGTCTGATCTGTAATGTCTTACATGGATTCAGTCGATAAAGTTTTGAATCTCCAGCAGGATCCAGACTGTGAGCTGATCTAATGTGAGAAGACATAACCTGATAATTGATAAAAGAACTGCCGCAAGTCAAGCACTGGTATCTTCTTTCACCAGTATGATGAATCTCATGTTTTGTGCGATATTCTGCAAGTGGAAAGACACGCTCACAGTAACGACATGGGTATTTTTTTTCCCAGGAATGGACATTAAAGTGTCTTCGTAAACTTGTAAGACACACATACGAACGTTTACAAACAATACAAATGTAATAGACTCTTCCATCCACTATAAGCTCATAGTGGTCATCATGTTTCACCTTCATGCGTTTCCGATTTGGAAAATCATCTTCATCAAATTTGGAGAACCCTTCATCAGGGTCTTCTTTAATGGGAATTACAATGTCATATGTATCTTCTCCAATATTTGCATACACTTTACAACCAGTTGACAGGCTTTCAATTTCTGAAGTGGTGTCTAAAGTTATTATTTTTTTACCATCCATTATGCGCTTAGACTCCGGTTCCCTATGAGATTCCTTGTTACTTCCAGATACAACATCTGAAATTTTTATTTTGAATTCACCAGGCTTTGAGGAAGATTCCTGACTGAAGGTCACAACCTGTTTCTTTTGTACTCCAGAACCATCAAAGGATATATTTTTCTGTAGAGTAATAGAAGGAACAGATGCAGAAATAGAGTTTCCTTCCACTAGTTCAGTTTTGGGCAAAATGTTAGCGTTTTGTAGCAATTTTGGAGCATTCACATTGGCAGAAATCGGAAGGTTTTTTTGAAGTGAAGATGTGACGTCAGAGGAAGTGTTAATTGCTGCACTGGAAGGCACAACAGATCCATTTGTAACCTGTGTACTTGCATTTGCATGAACAGTTACATTAAGTTTTTGAGGAGATGAAGTCATTTTCAAAACAAGTTGGTTTGATGGTTTTGTGTTTTGAACAAGCTGAACATGACTAGATGACGTGGATTTCTTTAAATCTAGTGACTGATCATTTGGTGGAGGTGTTTGGCTTGGTACTGCTTCCTTTTTGTCTGAAGGGGGTGGTTTGGCTGTCACTATCTCTGAACAGAAAATAACGTCATCATCAGAATCTTCGTCCTTTGAATCGGGCACTTTTTTCTTTTCATTAAATTCTTCACAAGACAAAGAAAAAGCCTCAGTAATTACTGGCATTTCCTTGTCTTTTGCACTTTTATTTTCTGGTGTGGTGTCTGACGAACTAACGGTTTCTTTTTGCAGTTCATGTTCTTTTGAAACAGAACTAGATTGGGAATCAGTGCTGCCATCTTTAACGCCACCAGAGATGCTTTTAACTTGAGACAATGGGATTCCAAGATCTGCTATAAAAGGGACACCCAATAACTTTCCAGATTTAATTAGCTCTTCCAACATTTCACATTTGACACGGACAATTTTTGCACTGTATATATAGTTGAGTATCTCTGCAAATATATCAGCTTTGACAAAATTAAGTTCCACAACTTGCCCGGCAACAGAGAAGAGCTGGTGGAAATAAGTACTACATGCAGAAAGAATATTTTTATGAGCTCTAAATTTGCGGTCTTCAACAATAACTGTGACATCGCAGAAGAGTCCCTGCATACGCTGGTCATTTAAAGCTTGTAGCAGACTGCCAGAGTACTGGGTATCCGTTGCAGTTATCAGTTTTTTCGCCTCCATGTCTGCAAGTAAATAAAAGAAGACCTGTTTCAGTATATATTAAAAAATGGCACCCACTATTCTCAGCTGTTCGGACAATGGACGGAAAGCTCCACTTGGACATGGTGAGTATCATGAATAATCACAGTTTCTGCGTGAACAAGCTTGTTGCAAACCATGCTTTGTTATACTGAAATCCCGATTCCCTTATAAAACAAACCTTTACAAGCTATTGCAAAAAAGTGTTGTGTACATACTATATATTATCTAAAAGATATTGGTAAGTGGTTTTACATATGTTAAGTATGTAAAGTCCTGGACTATTAAACCTCTTCCCTACTAGCTGGTAAGCCTTTAGCACAAATTTAACACAATAATAGTTGTGTAATAAAAAGCAAAATTAAACCAATATCCATATTGTCAAGTATCCATGTAGGAAAATACAATTCAGAAATTGTGTGCGCAAGTAAACCACAACATTTTAAATCATATAAACCAAAAGCACAAAAGAGAAATTGGTAATGTTACAGGATTTATATATTTCCCTGATGAGCTTGCCTGCTACACACCAATGTCCATAAAGGGTTATTCTAAGCACCATAACTACTTCAACTTACAGCAATTGCTATGTTGCAATGACTCTGCCCCAACAATTACACTAAAACTGCACCTCTTACTGAAATAAACCAATTTACTTTCCCAGCTGTAATTTAAAATCCTCCCACCCAAGATCCTAGTCAGGTGCACAATGTCTGAGATTACCCAATGCCCTTTAAGCCACAGCAGCATCTTGTGATAATACTGTGCACATCTGCTATATCAGCTTAGTTAAAAGTTCAATTCATCTTATGGCTAAAACTGCATCTGGAGAATTAACATATTCCATAAACATCTGCAAGACAAAAGAAACAATATGGAACAGTATGTGAGACTTACGATTAATGGAATCTATTCATGTTTTAAAATTTGTATATAGTATTTAACCACACAGAAGTTCTTAAAATGTGTTTGTATTTATTTAAGTTTATGGCCTGCTGTTTTTCAATCTACAAAAAGGTTGTAACTGCAGCAATTATCAATTCAGGGTTATTCCCTCTTAAAATTACAATCTTGGTTAAAAAAATAAAATAAATGTATGTATAGTTTTACGCTTTTGCTTGAGGGAAAACTTTTTTTTATTTTAATCTATATATCTAGATCATAAACACAAATAATGTCAAACCACATTTCCAGTTCAAGATATGGATTCAATTAAGTATTTTGATAGGCATGTCACGAACTAATTTTGCACTGTAATTACGTAGATTTAAGTTACTGATATCCCACTTCAACAAGCTACTTGCCTTAATATTCCTATCATGCTATTCGCACAACTGCGATTGGAACTGGAATGCATGCCTCGTGAAGACACATGATTGGATGTGCAGTCTGCTGCATCAAACCAAAAAGCTTTGTCAGAATTGATATTAATTTTGGCCTTAAAAGGGAAATGCAGAGTTAATGCATTAAAAAAAAAAAAAAAAAAAGTATGAGTGAGAATAAAAAAAAAGGTATTTCCTATTTTTTCAAAAATCTGTTTCACTTTCATTCCAAAACCTACTCAATGCAATATCTTACAAGATACAGCAATCTCAGAGTTCTCATATTAGAATCCACTCCATCCAGCATGCTCTTAAGTACTGAAAGTAACTTGAAGACATTAAAGTAACATTATCCTGCCCCCCTCTGTGACTTTTCTTTTCTTTTTTCATTGTTACTTTTTCAATGTAACTGTCTGTACCCGCAGTTTTTATTGTATTCTACATCTTTAGTCTATTCGTATTTACAGTACATGTGATTACTAATGTTTAGGGACATTTTGCTTTTACCCCACCCTCTTAGCAGTACACACCCATCCTTATGTCCTTTCGTTCTATGCCATCTAGAGGTCTCACATCAAAATGCACATGCAATATCTTCTGGTTTTTCCACTAAGCACTTCCCATCCTCCCTGGAACTGGTTTCTCCAGCTAATGTTAAGCCAATCCTTTTCTGCTCAACAAAAATTAATTTTTCTATGCTGGGCAAAACAAGAAACAAAGTAGACCAACATCACATGAGCGGCTATCAGCACAATTGGCCACAGCAGGTTTCTCATTAAAAAAACAAACAAAAAAAAAAAACGCATTACATTTATTACCAAATTCAAGTTAAAAACAAACAAACAAAAAAAAAAACCTTTACTTCTAATCCCATTTTACAGCACTACGGAATTATATATAAATAATAAAATAATGACCAGCAGTATACTCTGTGAAAAAAGCAGATATCACCGACAAAGCAATAGTTCCAAAAACCTCCAAGGCCAGTCTGGAACTATACAAGTGATAAATCTATTAGGTCTGTAAATATATACATATTAGCTATTTGTATATAACAAATACTATGTTATGAAAGACAGATTTAAAATTTGGGATCAACCGACAAATGACAATGACACATAAAACAGTAAAATTTCTGGTAGTTTTCAGATGCTTAAAATAAATTTAAAAAAAGTTAATTAATGGGCAGTGAAACTCTACTCTAGGCCCTACTCTCTTACTCTTAAAAGTTGGTATGTAAAAACGTAAACCTACTATGTAATAATTACCTGCACGAACATCTCAATTATAACGGATTGCTCATCTTGAAATATTTAAAAAAAAATTATTACAAGCTGTTAGTAAACACATTAAATGGGTTTAAAAAAGAAACGCAAAAATGGAATTACATTTTTAAATGGGGATTTCCTGAGCAATTTGGTTTGAAGACATCACAAAAAGTTGTTCAATTCTTCCAACATTATGAAATGATGACTGGCATTTGTAGCATGTGTCACTGCAGTTCATAGTACAGATTGCAAAATAAAATTCCAGTCACATATTCAAGATCTGTCACCAATTCATAAGTATTGAGATCAGTACTATAAACAGCATTGCAATGTGGTATAATTGAAAATGGATACTTAACCTATTTGTTTGTATTTTTGTTAATGACCGGTTATCCAGATATTATCCCTTAGGGTCTCCCAAACAAAAGATCATATAAATGTAACATTAAAAAAAAAAAAAAAAAAGAACACTAGCATTAGGAATACAAAACTCTATTCCTAACTGAATAGCATGCCCGACTGCAGTTTAGGGCCCCCCACAGGCAAGCAGTCTCCTCCTCCCATAACATCATGCAGACGGAGGACCTATTGCGCATTTACGGCGTGTATAAGAGCTCCCAAATAGGAAAGCATTGAATCAATGCTTTCCTATATGGATTTTGAAGATGCTGCACATCCTCATACAAAGCGTGAGGTAGTTCAATGTAATTTCTTGGAGTTAAATTCTGTGAGAAGCCAGGATGCGTCTCTAGTGGCTGTTTGGAAGACCGCCACTACAGGCTGTATTAACCCTGCAATGAAAACATTGCGGTTTCTCTGAAAATGTTCATTTAATATGCCATTGCGAACAGAGCTGGAATGTTAGATGTCAACCCACTTGCTTGCAAAATTTATGGCGTAACATTTTATTTTTGCCATTCATGAAAATTTTAGAGTAAGGCACGGTCTCTCTATGAAAATCCTTACTTGTAGTCAATTGGCTTGTAACTAGTTTTAAGGAATGGGAGCTGGTTGAAGAGGTCAGTGGAAATTATGTAATTAGCAGCCAAAGAGCTCCTAATCAGAAGAACTGCAGAAAAGAAATAGGTATTTACAAAAAGGAATTGATGTTATTGAACCCCAAATTGCTGTAATAAAAGGGCTGAGAGTCATAGTCACACTGGATTATGAATTGATGTTATTGAACCCCAAATTGCACTATGTAATAAAAGGGCTGAGAGTCATAGTCACACTGGATTATTAATTTAACATACGTGTCGTGTACAGCACCAAACTGTCCAAATTTCGCCAAAGGGGTAGCAATAACGTGAAATGTGTTGCCTGACAACCCCTTAAGGACCAAACTTCTGGAATAAAAGGGAATCATGACATGTCACACATGCCATGTGTCCTTAAGGGGTTAAAAATGAGTGAAACTGTAGAGAGCGTGTTTTGTTGTGTTAGCATCTTTACTCAAAAGGAGAATATGGTCAACATCTTTAAGATCAAACTTAGAGAAATATATTATTTGGAGTATCAGAGGTGTTGAACATTTGGAGCTAGAGATAACACACACCAACCCAACCCTGACAGATTAGTGACTCTTAACAGCCTCAATTCCTGTACCAGGTGAATCATATTCAGAAGGGACAGAAAACTGACCAGATACATATTTTTTTATATTTAAATGGTTATAGAAAAGGTTTTGCAAAATGCAGGTACAGTGGGACCTCTGTTTACAAACGCCTCGGTTAACAAAATTTTTGGTTTACAAATAAAAATTCATTGAAAATAATGCCTCAGTTTACAAATTGTTTTCGCAATACAAAGCAAGTTTCCCCAGGATGCATTGCACCTGGGAGGTTTAGAGCATCGCCCCCTGCATGTAGCACGTGGCTTTGAGTGTGGAGGTGTTGGAGCGGCTTTTGCATTGAGTTTTGGAGCCATTCTGGAAATTGTTTGCAGTTCTAGTTTTGGGACTTTTTGATGCATTTCTCAAGCTGTGGAAAGGTAGTGAGCTGAGCTTTGTCAATTGCTTGCCTTTGATTGTGTGTTCTGCATTGTGGGTTGGTTTCCATGCCAGCTCATTTTGACTTTTTTCTGACCTCCAGAACGGATTAATTGGTTTTCAATGCATTCCTACGGGAAACTGTGTTTCGGTTTACAAATTTTTCGCAATAAGAAATGTCCCGGAGAACGCATTAAATTCGTAAACAGAGGTACATACATATATATACACATATATATATATATATATATATATATATATATATATATATATATATTAGATCTAATTATATTAGATTATTTAAGAATTGGTCACTGAGCTGATTTTACAGTTAGAAAACAGATTGCAAGCCAATTTGGGTCCCTGTCTAAAAAGGATTAAAAAAAAATAGTATATGGATCATTAGAGATGCACTAAACAATGTATCTTCAACTTAAAGTGAATGTATACATAAACTAGAAATGTGTGTAGAACAAACAGATTAAATAAAAAAAATTAAAAAGCACCCCCCCAGCCTCTTAGAAAGTAATATATAATTGCATACTGAGCTGCATGCACATAATTTACTAGAACATTAAAGCATTATTAGATAGAGGTTTGATTGATTAAAAAGATATACTACACTAGTTATACATCAGCACCAAAATAACTTAAAGGGACACTACACTGCCAAAATAAAAAAGATAGGAGAAAAAAAAAATATATAAAAAAAAAGTTAAGTAGGTGTGTATTCCCAATGAAAACCATGCATGCATTTAATTATGCATTTTTCCCTTGGTGACATTTAGCTCCATTGAACTAAACAACCAGAAAGCATCAGAAAACTGTTAGGGGTCTGGAGCGTTCCTTTACGTGCTTGTGAAAGATTTTGGCCTCATATTCGTGCTGCGCTTTTCTTCACATTCAAACTTAGACTTTGGGGGAGGGGCTAGACACTTTCTGTATCTTTAGCTATGTCCTATTCTTTCAGAAACCAACCTCCTTTTTAAAGGGACACTGTAGTCACTATAAGCATTTCATCTCTTTGAATTGGCTATAGTGCCTGGAGTGCCCTGGCACTGTCCCTCCATTCAGTGTTGCACCATGTTCGTGCAGTATGCCACAAAATAAGAGTCCCTGGCCACCCACAGTCTGGCCCCTTCAGTATGTGTAGCTAAGGCAGAGATTACACACTTCCTTGTTGTCATACCCATTCATATTGTCAGTTGGAACTCTGACAGGCTAATAGCAGTCAGCTGACACTCTCAGCCAATCGCAGCTGCCTATTGCTGCTCAGGCTAATACTTCCTTATTAGCCAAAGCAGCACAGAGGGGATGGATTGCCGGGGACTCTTGTTTAGCATTAAAACATTAAAAGTTTAAAAACTGTTTAATGCTGAAAGAAATGATGGTACCAGACACTATAACCAGTTTAATGAGATGAAGCAGATACAGTGCCTACGGTGTCCCTTTAACTGTTTTTTGAGTAGGTACTCAGAAGCTGAGCAGCTGACATCACTACGCCCCACAGCCAATCACTTCCCTCTTTTTATTTGGGTGGTTGAACTTTAGTACATATTTAAAATATATCAATAAAAGGACTGTGGATTGGCTGTGGGGGCAGAGCCAAGTCTGCTGCTCAGCTCACACTGAGCTCTCAATGGCGTAGCAGAGTATGTACTCAAGGTCCACCAAAAAATGTTAAAATAGGTACAGAGTTATGCTGCAGCAAACTCCCCCCGTTAAAAAAAAAAGAAAAAAAAAGAAGCTATTTGATGAGAGAAAAGAAAGAAAAAGAAACAGTACGTGTATGAGGCCAATACCCAAGCACACCTATCTAAAGGATTTAATTGATGTTGGTTCACAGAGTGTTCCTTTAAAGTCCCACATTGAGGGCATCATAGACTGGCTGCTTCAATGCTCAGCTCATATCTATTCTGGATCATTGAGGAAAGATGCCAAGAACAGATATTGGTGAGGAAAAGATAAAATATTGAGTGTTTGTGTGCTTAGGGATCATGGTAAATAAAAAAAGACAGTTTTGACAAAGTATTAGTCAAATTATTGATTTCCAAGTATCCATAACTTTACAAGAATTGATTACAAGTAATAGGACCTGGAGTAAAACATGGGTTAAAAGAAAATGCAAGGCACAAATAATTAATGGAACTTGAAAAATTAACTTGAAATTGATGTTCACTTTGGACAAAACAGGGCAGTTCTAATGAGAACCAAAATATAAGCAGACTGAGGTTCTCTGAAACAATGTTTTAAAAATGAAAAAACACAAGCTTTAAGGCAGACATTGCAAGAAAGTATTTAAAATGTATCATTGTCCAATGTCTGTAGGATAAAACCAAACCTCCTGATCTCAATAATAAAAAAAAAATTATACTTTTAAAAGGGACAGAAAACCATTTTTGCCATGGATGCCGTTTCTACACGTACATGAGAAATGCTCCTTTGTGAAACTATGTTCTCAACACAAATTCTCTGGGCAGTTGAGTAAATTATGGGTCTTGCTAGTAGCAATCCAAACTGATAAATTATTCTCAAAATACAGGTTACGTTTAATGTTTAGAATATAATGTTTCCTGAGACATTATCCATTATTAGGAAGGGAAAGAGTTCAATACTCAAACATTAAAGTCGAGTGGTACACTGTTTGGATGCCATTGCTCGATGCTGCTAAAATGAAGAAACCATTCTAGCTGTACTACAGGGTGGCCCATAATTTCCTACCCATCCAGCACACAGATACACTGGGTACATAAGATATATGGATGGGTAGGGACTTATGGTACACCCTGTACAATATTTATGCTTTCCATTTATACAAAATGTTTACATATACGTGTGTGTGTGTGTGTGTGTGTGTGTGTGTGTGTGTGTGTATATATATATTACCTTACAGTTACAGTACAGCTGACTGCCAACACAAAGCAAATGTGACTACAAAAACACTTGTTTTCCGTACACCACTCATCTCCTGGTCATCCAAGATCTGTTCTCGCTCATCAAGCTGGGCTCCTTGGCACATGCTTTCCTTTACCTCCTCCCCATCAACCCACAGAGCCAACACTGCAGTTGCTTTTATTCTACGATGAAATCACACACACATCTGATGTAAAATGTGCACAGCAGACACCACCCTGGGTCAGACTGACCTCAAATATGCATTATTGCTGTCCAGATGACCGTATTATTCCAGCTGCAGGAAGAGTTTTAATTCTAATTTTACCTAATTTATGACATGTTATGGAACCCTTCCCCCTCCCTCACCCTTTTTTATTATACACCCCCCCGAATAAACCTAATAAAAGACCCCCACACAGCCATTTAACGCTGGTCCACACGTGACCCCCACATGGAGACAATTCTCGGTCAGTGCGAGCCGCCTGAGCCCATTCCCTGCCCTCGCCATCTTCCCGAGGCCTAGTAGCAGCAGCCAAGCCTGAGGCTGGAGTAAAGGCCTGCCCCGCTCTGGGAACAATGAGAGCCGGGTCACCGCGCGCCCCCGCCGGCCGCCCTCCCAGGCAGGGGGATTTAAAGATGGCGGAAGCTGGGAGATCACAAAGGGAAGGCTGTTGGCCTGGCCGAGGCCCGGTGCCCAGTGACCCAGCCTGGGACTCGGCTCTGCCGGCTGCGGGGGGGGGATAGAGCGCAGGGGCTGCGGCTCGGTCAGACCCGGTGATGGCGGTTAGTGAGGAGGGGGGGAGGAGGGGGTTTTACCTGGTGTCCCCGGGCTCACCCGGTGCCTCAATTTCCGCAGACAACGAGTGAAGCGGCGAACGGCAAGCTCCTCCCGCGAACTCCGTGCGCCGCCTGCAGTGCCGAGCAGCCAGCAGCAGAGGGCCGAGCGTGATTTCCGAACGCCACAAAGCAAAGGGTTCGGAAAAACCTCGGCAGTTTCCGTAAAAGAAAAAGTGGGCGTGGCCGGAGCTCAGGGAAGCCGTCGCGGGAAGTTTTCCCAACTCGCCGCCATTTTCTCCGCCCACCACCCTTCTCGCACACTGACTGATAGACACGGCGGGGAGGGCTGCACCTAGCATAATGACAATACACACTGGGGAAATAATAGATTGTCAGAATGAGGATAGGGAGTATGCTGCCTTAATGAAGTCTTAGCTGCTGTTCATGTCATATACATAAAATAATAGAATAAAGAGGGGGGAAAGGCTGTTAAACAATAACCATTTTAAGTTTTAATGAGGTTTAAAGTTAGGTAGCTTAGCAGGGTGATTCTTGCACAAAACTGTCCATAAAGTTACCTACGTCCAGATCACCCTGGACATGACCTCCTTGTGAAAGCAATGTCTGGGGGATTTCGGACAATGTCCGGCTTTTTGTTCTGGCGCCAGCGTAGGTTAGAAATGTAATTACGCAAAACCAGCGCCAAGTCGCTGGCATGTTACGCTGTCTTGTCTCTTAGCAACGCTGGCGCCAACTTCACTACGTGTGCCGGCTGCCTTTACTTAAGTTTTCCACTGGCATGATGCCCAGAGGGAAGGGAGAGGGATGAGATGGGGGGGAAAGAGTGAAGAAAGTTAGGCAGGCTGAGCAGGGCCTGGAAGCAATAGCTGGGTGTCTGACAGTGCAAGCGTGTTGCCAGCTTAAGTTAGTGCCTAACAGTGGTGGCCCAGGCATACGCAATAGCTGCAAAATAAATAATTTGGTGTCTGACAGTGTTGCAAGCGTTATTTAGTTGCCATTAGCTGGAAAAACAAACAATAAGTTAGTGCCTAACAGTGGTACAAGCATTATTTAGTTCCCATCGACTAGAAAAAGCAATAATTTGGTGCCTGACAGTGGTGCAAGCCTAATTTAGTTGCCATCAGCGGGAAAAAGCAATAATTTGGTGCCTTACAGTGGCACTGGTACAAGCACTACCAGTACCAACAGCTGCAAAAATAGAAAATTTACACCACACTTACCAATATTTTCGTTTCACGGATATAATCCATGGCAACACTACAGATGGATATAGCTCTTCCCACTTCTAAACTGGACAGAAACACCTCTTAATTAAAAAACAAACAAACAGAAAAAAAACCTTCAGTTTATCTCCCAAGCTACAAATCAAAAAAGGGTGAGAGTGTAGTGCTGCCATGACCTATATCCGGGAAACGAAAATATTCATAAGTATGGAGTAGATTTTCTATTTTCCCGGATATATCAATGGCAGCACAACAGATGGGTTATACCCAAGCTAAAATATGTCAGGGTGGAAAAGAGACAAAAATTCTGAAATTGATGCCAAGAAACACTCTATTATTTACGTAATTACAGTACAGCTGATAGAACTCAGAGGTAAAGGATCTGGCCATATCCAACCGATAATGGTGAATGAAAGTGTTGAATGAGGACCAAGTTGCTGCTGAACAAATGTCAGTAAAATATTGGCTGCAGCTGCCCATGAAAAGGTCAGTGATCTGGTGGAATGGGCCGGTATACCTAATGGGATCTGGATCCCTGAGGCCTCATATGCCTTAGAAATGGGTGTGATTATCCACCGGCCAATAGATGCTGTAGAAGCTGCTTAACCCATATTATGAACAGAAGGGATGATGAAAAGGCTAGATGTCTTTCTAATACCAGATATATGGTCCATGTAAATACAATGGACCAAGTCCAGACAATGCCACCTCTTTTCTTCTTCAGGTGAAGAATGAGCTAATAATGCTTGTAAGAAGACAAAGCCTTAGGATAAAAAGTTGGAACAGTCCAAAAGAATAACTCTGTCCTCTTGCAGAATAGGGAAATGAGATTCACATGAAAGAGCCCAAAGCTCTGACATTATTCTACCTGATGTAAGTTCCTACTTTAAGGACTGTTAAAGTTAATAAGGCAGTATTTTCTAAGGGCTCAAATGTAGAATCAGACAAAGCTTTTAATACCAGAGGCAAGTCCTAAGGCGAAAAGCAAGACTTCAATGGAGGACGAAGTTTTAGGATGGCTTGAAAGAATCTGACAATATCTTGTTCAAATGCCATTTTGATCCAAGAGGATAAAGAGGGCTGGAATCTGCACTTTTCTTTTTGATTTGAAAATTTTTATTAATTTAAAAAAAAAAAAAAAAGAGGGGCGGGGAAGGGGGAAAAGCATATAGGTACAAATTGTCACATATATACAATAACAGTGGGTACATAATCCAATAATTTAAGATAGTGTTACATGTACAGGTGCATTTGGCATAATGACAATATACATGTAGTTGCACCCATTGATGTGAATATGAAAGCCAGGCGTTATGTAGGAGGTGCCTAGGCTAGTCAAGTAGTTGTACAAGTATGTTACCAGGTGTTGTATGGTCTCAAAAATTACATAGTACAGTAGTTACAAACTTGACCTCTAATCCCCGATCTCCATGTGTCCCATGTTGACCAAGCATTCGATATTAGTTTTGTCTGTGGGAAAATGCAAGGGAATTTGCGCTCATTGGAGTCTTGTTTATCGAGTTCCTTGCAGAGAGTTCTTAGGGATGGGGGTGTGTTTGACTTCCAGCCTCTGGCAATGTTTTGTTGGGCTGTGAGTGCTACGTGTATAATCAGCTTGAGTTCCTGTCGTGGCAGGTTTGGGGTAACTCCAAGAGAAGATAGGTCCTTGGTGAGAAAGTTATAGGGTGCTCTGCGTTTTTAGAGATAAGGTGGTGGATCTCCTTCCAGAAGTGGGAGAGGCTAGTGCATGTCCACCAAATATGTAGATAGGTACCTTCTGCTACGGTACATCGCCAACAGGAGAATGTGTGTTGTAGGTATGTGTGCCATTGCTCCGCTGGTTTAGAGTCAGAGAATGTGAAATGGTCTGAGGCAAGTTTGTAGCACATGGAAAACCACGAGAGGACAGAGTCACAGAGACCGAGCTTTTGAAGAGTTTGAAGAAGTAGAGGATGATCAATGGTGTCAAAGGTAGCAGAGAGGTCAAGAAGAATTAGTATGGAGTAGTGGCCTTTGGATTTAGCTGTGATTAGGTCGTTAGTAACTTTGATAAGAGCAGTCTCTGTAGAGTGGAGAGGGCAGAAGCCAGATTAAAGAGGGTCAAGGAGAGAGTTGGAATTGAGGAAGTGAGACATACGGGACAAGTCTTTCCAGAAGCTTTGAGGAGAAAGGAAGCAGGGATATGGGACTATAGTTAGAGGGGGAGGAAGGGTCAAGAGATTTAAAAAAAAAAAAATAGGTACTACAGTGGCATGTTTAAGGTCAGCAGGGACAATGCCAGAAGAGAGAGAGAGAGCAGTTGAAGATATGTGTTAAGAAAGGCGCAAGACAGAGGGAGAGAGATCTGATAAGGTGAGATGGGATAGGATCGAGCGGGCATGTGGTGGGGCGAGAGGAAAGGTGAAGGGCAGTCACCTCTTGTTCTGGGAGAAAGTCTGAAAGGATAGGAAAGGCATAATCTACGTGTATTTGAGAAAGGCAGGGTGGGGAGAATTCTTTACCTGTTCAATCTTGTCGGTAAAGTAACATGCAAAGCTATTGGCTGTAAGGTTAGTTTGGGGGGGGTGGCCACAGCAGGGCAAAGAAAAGTGTTAAAGGTATCAAAGAGACGCCTGGAATTGTGGGAGCATGAACTAATGAGAGAGGAAAAGTATGACTGTTTGGCAAGGGTTGTGCTGTATTAACAGAATAAGAATCTATAATTGAGAAAGTCTGGGTGCGAGACTTCCTCCAGGAAAGTTCAGCACAACAGGAGCATCTTTGCAGATAGTGTGTTGATTTAGTATTCCACAGTTGGGGGCGTGCCCTCCTCAAGATGCATGTTTGGATGTTCAAGGCAGAGGTTAGGGTAGTGTTATATGTGGAGATGGCAAGTGAGGGATAGGAGAGTGAAGGGATGGATAGCAGTTGTGAATCAATATCAGCTGACCGCTGCTGGAGGTCAATAGAATTAAGGTTCCTCCTGAGTTGAGGGGGGCTAGGCTGAGGTTGTTGGGTGAGGGGATACTTGAGAGCAAATGATAAGAGGTGGTGATCAGAGGGAGGAAATGGAGTGTATTAGAAGAGAGGAAGTCGGGTAGCCAGGCAGCAAAGTGGTCAAGGAAGAGGAGAGGGGAACCAAGGGGCTTAGTGATATATAGTAAAATGTCGTCAGCGAAAGCTTTGACTTTCAATTCCTTGTGTCCCATGTGTACTCCTGTTATGTCAGGATATGTCCTAATGGATTCCTAGCAAGGGTTCAAGCGCCAGTTCATACAACAGGGGTTGTAGGGGCAACCCTGCCTTGTTCCATTTGTTATAGTAAGGGGAGAGGACAGGAAGCCAGCCTGCATCACCTGGGCCATTGGTTGGGAGTACAAGGCGAATATTTGATTAACCACTTGAGGGGAGAAGCCATATGAGTGGAGAACTTGTCTTAGGAAGGACCAGCCCAGCCAGTCAAAAGCTTTCTCCGCATTTAATGCTAGAAGTAGACGCCGCTGTCGTCTCTGCACAAAGCCTGTTTGGTCATTGTTAATTAACGAGGTTAATCTACTTGCTAATATTTTGGCGTATAGATTAGCGTCAGTATTTAGGAGCGAGATCGGCCTAAAGTTTTTGCAGCTGTCCTTTGGTTTGTCTGTTATGGGGATAGTCGCTATCTTGACTGCAAGTATGTCAGGAATCTGCACTTTTAAGGTGCTAAGCCTTTTTAAAATCCATCCTTAAGGAACTGAATATATCACTTATACCTGGAAGTTGCAGATACATTTTATGCATAGTACACCAACTGCAGAAAATATTCCACATATGGTAAAAGACCAAAGATGTAGTTTTCTTCCATGCTTTAAGCAAAGTTTCAACTACCGGCTGAAGGGGTTTGTGGTGTGACCGCTGGCTGTCCGTGAATTGCCCTCTTCTATATTCGTAGATTCCCCATTATAAAATGTGTTTCTCAATGTAGTTTTATTTCAACTGAGTCTGTGCGCCTCCCAAATGAGGACCACCCCGATGCCCCATTAGAACGTTCCCACCAATTAATCAGATTGTTTGCACTTGCAACATAGGTGTGAAACTGCAAGGGAAGTAATTAATGAGCCCTCCCCTGGGTTGCCGCCATGGGGAGCATCCCCGTGGGTGGCCACCAGTGTGGAGCGTTCGGATCCCGAAGAGTGACTCCAGGGATGGGTCCCTGATGTTGGTGTGGGTATCTTCTGGGGTATTGGTGGTCTGGATCATCCAAATTGAAACCAATGTGGTTTAGTAGAGAAGTGAAACAAGAGATTAAAAATAAGAAATGGGCATTTAAAGCATTTAAATCAGACAAATCAGAGGCATCCTATATAAGATATAAGGAAGCCAATAATGCTTGCAAAAAGGCAATTAAAGTGGCTAAACTAGAAAATGAGAACTTGATAGCCAAAGAATGCAAAACCAACCCCTAAATTTTTTTCAAGTATATCAATTCTAAAAAAAACCTAAATATGAAAGTGTAGGTATACTGGAAACAGAGATGGGTCTGTTAGCTAATGAAGACCAGGAAAAGGCAGACATTTTAAATAGCTATTTTTCTTCAGTATATATTAATGAGGATCCTGTGGCAAGAGATATGCAAATGATTGCTGCAAAAAACTTGCAGATAACTTGTGATTTAATTACTCGAGACAAGGTGCTACAGCAGTTAAAGAAAATTTATGTAAATAAAGCTCCGGGGCCTGACGGTATTCACCCACAAGTACTTAAAGAGCTAAGTGGGAAAATAAATGAACCTCTGTATTAAATTTTTCAAGATTCTTTTGTTTCAGGTATTGTACCGGAGGATTGGATGAAGGCAGATGTCGTTCCTATATTTAAAAAAAAAAAAAAATGCTTGCCTGGAAATTATAGACCTGTGAGCTTAACTTCTGTGACTGGGAAAATATTTGAAGGGCTATTAAGGGATAATATTCAGGAATTCATTGGGAAGAACTTTATTAGCAATAATCAGCATGGTTTTATGAAACATAGGTCATGTCAAACTAACCTAATTGCATTCTACAAAGAAGTAAGTAGAAGCATAGATCAGGGTGTGGCAGTGAATGTGATCTACTTGGATTTTGCCAAGGCATTTGATACGGTTCCTCACAATAGGTTAGTCTTCAAACTAAAAGATGAATATTCTTGTTCTTGGGTAGAACATTGGCTTAAGGATAGGGTACAAGTTGTCATTAATGGTAAATTTTCAGGCTGGACAAAAGTGGTAAGTGGTGTCCGTCAGGGTTCTGTTTTGGGTCCGCTTCTATTTAACATTTTTATAAATGATCTTGAAATAGACATTGAAAGCCATGTTTCAGTGTTTGCAGGTGACACAAAACTTTGTAAAGTAATAAAATGTGAGCAGTATATTGCTTTGCTGCAGAGGGATTTGGATAGATTGGAGGACTGGGGACTAAAATGGCAGATTAAATTTAACATAGAGAAATGCAAAGTTATGCACTTTGGGGACTAGAATGCACAAGCAACTTACACCCTAAATGGTAGTGAATTATGGATAACCATACATGAGAATGATTTGGGAATTGTTATAGACAACAAATTAGGCAGCAATATGCAATGTCAATCTGCAGTTGCTAAGGCCAGTAAGGTTTTGTCATGTATAAATAAGGGCATAAATTCTCAGGATGAAAATATAATTTTGCCTCTTTAAAAGTCGCTGGTAAGACCACACCTTTAATATGCTGTGCAATTTTTGGCACCTGTTCTAAAGAAGGATATCCTGGCACTAGAAAAAGTGCAGAGACAAGCTACAAAATTGATAAAAGGAATGGAGCATTTTAGTTATGAAGAAAGGTTAAAAAAAATTAAATCTCTTTAGTTTGGAAAAATGGCACCTGAGAGGGGATATGATAACATTATACAAATATATTTGGGGGCAGTACAAACCATCATCTGGAAATCTATTTATAAACAGGGCTATACATAGGACACAAGGTCACACATTTAGGCTGGAAGAAAGGAGATTTCATCTAAGGCAAAGAAAAGGTTTTTTTACAATAAGAGCAATAAGGATATGGAATTATCTGCCTAAAGAGGTGGTCTTATAAGAGTCAATACAGCTGTTTAAACTGCAATTGAATAAATACTTGCAAAAACAACATATAGGGATATAATTTCTAATTAGTGGGGTAATAGTTGCTTGAGCTAAAGAGACACCTGACTGCTATTTTGGGGTCAAGACGGATTTTTTTCCTAGTTTGTTTCAAAATTGGAAGCGCTTCAGACTAGGTTTTTTGCCTTCTTTTGGACAGCAACAGCAAAAACTTATGTGAGGAAGGCAGAACTTGATGGACGCAAGTCCCTTTTGAGCTATGTAACTAACGTACTCCTAAAGGAGCCATAATCACTGTTCCCTTACCCAGCGGCTGCGAGGTCAGGCTCGTAGCTGCCTGACCCATGGTCTGCTTCAGAGGAGGTGGCCGCTGGTGGAAGTGTGAGCTCCAGCAGGGACCCTGGGGCTGTGAGTCGGCTTCGCAGCTGCAGAGTCCCTGCTGGCCGCCTGGAAGTCCGTGCCGACCAATGGGAGAAGGTGCTCCCATTCACACTGGGTTCATGCCATTCTCCTGATTGTTCGACACGAGGGAGCGCTGCTTGGGGAAGGAGTGCCTTCCAAACAGCGAAACTCCTCTCCTCCCCGAGCGCTGATTGGCGCGATTTGGTTCACGCCCTTTCATCTGATTGGTTGTTGCTTGGTTTAAGTTTGAATTCACCATGGAACTAATTTCTGGGATCTACAGAGCCTTGAGCCCCAGACTTTAGTCAATGATTTCTCTGGCTCTGTACATTCGATAGCCCCGCTATTTGCAGGGATCCTAGATGGGACCTGGGGCTATCAAGTGACATGTGTTTGATATGTGTGACCCCTTCCCGGGGCGCGGAGCCCCTAAGTGTACTATGTTTTAATGTGTGTAACTATTGTCCAGTTGATATTTCCTAGAGCGGGAGATGTTTTTTTTCTGGAAGCCATCCCCCACCCGCCAGGGACTGAGGAATTTGCAGTGAATGAATGTGGGGGTCTGTGCATTAAGGAAGCCTGTTTTCAATAAAGATGTGTTTTACATCGCAGCACTAAGTGCAAAAGGGACACAGCACCCAGACCACATCAATTAGCTGATGTGGTCTGGGTGCCTACAGTGTCCCTTTAATGGAGTAACTGGTGTTGGAGAGACATATCTAGAGGAAGATCCTGGGATAACTTCTGTAACAGTTAAAACCATGATCATCTGGGCCAATACGGAATAACTGCTAGAATGGTCACATGCTCTTCCTGGATTCTCTTTAGAAGAGGGAATATAAGGTGTTGGGGAAAACACATATCCTAGATGGACCCTCCACTCACAGCATAGTGCATCCCTGTCTTCCGCCAAAGGGTAGAAGAATCACGAGAAGAATTTTTTTACCTTGCTGTTCTCAGATGTTGCCATCAGGCCTATTTGTGGAAGGCCCCATTTCTAGACTATGCCATTGAATGCTTGGGAGGAGAGGGCCCACTTTGACGGGTCTAACATTACTCTGCTTAGATAATCCGGTTGTCCTTGCCGGGTAGATAGACTGCCCTGAGGCCCTTAAAATTATTTTTTCTGCCCAAGTCATAAGAGGGAGAAGAATCTTCATTAGATCTCTGCTCTTTGTCTCTCCTTGGTGGTTGAGAGAGGCTCCTGCTGAGGTATTGTCTATTCTCACCTTTACCCATTGATGTTTAAGAGAAGGAAACTGGAGAAGAACTTGGAATACTGCTTTTAGTTCCAAGATGTTTGAAGATTGGTGATTCAATCTGTTTTTTCATATACCCTGGATGTGTTTTTCATATACCCAGGTGTACACTCCAGCTGGATTGACAGGCATCTGTTGTTAACGTTATTCAAGAGATTGTTCCCTGAGGAAATCCTTGATAGATGTTTTGATTGGTAAGCTGCCATAAAAGCGCTTTCTTGAGTTTGTTCGATAGGAGAATCTGCTGATTCGGGTTCTTGTTCGAATATTGGTAGAGGAACTCTCTTTGAGGAATTCTCATGTGCCATTGTGCCCATCTCGTAAGTCCTACATGATAGACTCCCTTAAAGGCTTATGATTTCCCTTGCTGCAACTGAATGGCGAGATGGAGAATATTTGACTGAATTCTTTGACCTCTATCCAAAGATAGAGATACTAGTGCTTTTGCTGTATCAAACCTTGCACCTAGATACACCATTACATGGGATGTAGATGGCTGACTTTTCTTGAAGTTGACTATCCAGCCACACTTCTGGAGAAGGAGAATAACTATTTCGATGGAGACTAAGTTTAAGTTTTTTGTTGGAAATGAGAAGGATATCGTCCAAGTAATGGTAAATTGCTAGGTATTCCAAGTGACTATGAGCAGTTAAGGAAATCAGACTCTTCAAGAAGGTTCTGGGTGCATTGCTTAAGCAGAATGGAATATCCTGGAACTGGTAATGCTGGTAATTTACCGTAAATCGTAGGAATTTCTGGGAATGGCAATAGGCACATGGAAGTAGGCATCCTGAAGATCCATGAAGATCATCCAATCCCCTGGCGAGACCACTTTGATGATGGAAGTGACGGATTCCATCTTGAATCTTTTGACACAAAATCCTTTGTTGAAATCGTGAAGATCCAATATCTGCCTCCATTCTCCTGATGCTTTTTGAGTTAGAAAAAGTCTTGAGTAATACCCTAATCTTTCCTCTCTTGAAGGAACATGACAAATGAGCTTTTGCCTTTTATGGATCTTGAGGTATTCTGGTCTGCAAAAATCGAGGACAAGGAATGGAGGAGAATTCCAGGAAATAGCCTGTACTTCTCATTTTTAATAGCCACTTATCTGGAATAGTTAGATCTCAGACAAGTTTAGAAGTCTTGCTCCCACTCCCCTGGACTGGACAGGCGTCCCATCAGAACTGTCTGGTACTGCCACCTCTCATTCGAGAGATTTTGAGGAGGAAGAACCACCGTTACACGTCTGAGACCTAGATAATTCCTTTCCTTGTCTGTAATGTCTATAATCTTTGTCGCTAAAGGACCTCTTTTTTTTTTTCTCTCCTGAGGAAGAAAAGCTTTAGGTCCTTTCATTGCCCTTTTAATGTATTCGTCTAAATGCTTTCCAAAAAGCATATCCCCTTGGAAGGGAAGGAAACATAAGCTGCTCTTGGATGAAGAGTAAAACATTTCTAAGCCACAATAGACGTTTTGAGGCTACTGACAGGACTATGCTTCTTGATAGAGTTCTGACCAAATCAATGGAAGCATCAGAGGAGAATTTGATGGCCATTTTGAAATTCTTTAATCAATCTAGAATTCTAGATCTACTGACCCCCATGGGAAATATCCTCTTCAAGGTTTTACAACCATTACTTCAAGGCCATAGAGACACATGTCAAGGCCACAACTGGACGAAGCCCAGAACCAGAGGTAGTATAGGCTTTACACAATTTGGCGTCTATTCTATGATCCATTGGATCTCTTAAGTCATCCAGCATTGTCAATCGGTAAGGTAGACTTTTTGGCCAGATGAATAATAGCCGCATTATCTTTGGAAGAGGTATTCCGAGGAGCACAATTATTTGACTTAAATAGATAAAGCTTAGAAAGCCGACCTTGCAAGGAGACTTCCTTCTCAGTCTTCCTGCATTCCTCCTTAATATGTTCCTTGATTGTTTCATGAAATTGGAAAGTAGGGTTACTTTTTCTCAGGTGTGCAAAATGCGTGCTAGAGGTCGGTTGCTCCTCTGTCTTATCATTTAACTCAAGGATGTCATAATCTTCAGAGCCTCAATCTTCTTACTATCAAAAAAGGTGGGGCAGAGGGCGAATCTTCCTCTGAAGATGAGAATTCATCCATGTCATAGACATTTATTCCTCCGAACTGAAGGCTTGGTACCATTCAGAACTGAAGGATCTTTGTCTCTTCCTGGCTTTTCTGCCTGGTGTAAACCTTCAGTAACTGGCTGACGTATGTAGGCTAGTATATCAGGATCTGGTTCCTTTTGACCTGCCGCTGCTTTTAAACCGGATATACAAGGTCTCTTTCTTGGAATAGCCTTATCATCAAAAGCTTCACATAAATAACTCTTGTCTTTCTTCTTCTTATAGGAGGATTTATGAGCAGAACTGAGAACCCATATTCAGATAGGAGGAATGTAAATGGCCTGGGGACTCCATTTAAACTGGCAGTTAGAAAAAAAATATTCTAGATTAGCAATTTAAGAACAGATTTAAGAATAAAACTGAAAATATAACCAGAACAAATAAACCCACTGAGCTGCAGACAAATTCAATAAGGAAGTACCTCACACACCAATGCTCCACTTGTAGAACTTGCTGGGGGCAAGAACTAACAGGTACTGAAACTGCCAACTTAATATGCCATCCAGGACCTGACAAGGCCAGAGCTGCAATAAATCCAGAACAACGTCATGACGTCTGATGTCGTTCAGCGTGCGTTCCAAATCGGCGTGCGTTCCAAATTGGCGTGCGTTCCACGGCTACCCAGAAATGAAGACCTAAATGCCTGAACTGGAAAATGACTGTCTAATTGCGCATGTGCAGAAGTGCACGTGCGTTCCACCTTGCATTCCACTGCCGGAACTCTGAAATACCAGATAAAAGACCACAGGGAAGAAGTAACAAAGGTAAAAAAAAAAAATCAAAAACAAGCAAGGAATGTCCGCAGACCAACATCCCTTTAGCAGAAAGGCACCTTAATTTAAAGTGTATCCTGTCTTCAGTCCATATGTGTAAGTTATGCCTGGAAAATTAATTGGTCCATATACATGTCCAGGTAGGTGTACCCTTATAGGGAATTACCACCATTTACGGTAAAGCCAAAAATCCAAATATATTATAACCATATGGGTGTATAAAAAATTGATATATTGGCACTGTTCCCCTTGATTAATTTAAAGCTAAGAGCTATCCACTATTTTAATTCTTATAGACCCTGGAGTACGTTTTATTACAGATTTTGTATTTCACTCATTAATCACAAACTAATTATAAAAATATAATTTATTGTGACAATAATTAATAATAATAATAATATGTGGAGAGAAATACAAGTAGCAAGAGATGTGAGAACGGACAACAGCTCAAATAGCCTGCCCTTCAGTGGGTCCCGGCTCAGATCTCAAGCTGGTTTTAGCTCAACTTGTGCCATTACAGAGAGAACATATCTGAAGCAAATCAGACTGGTCCCACCCTAACGGGCTGTCTAGATCCGAAATGCGGAGGAGCCATACCCATCTGTAGTGCTGCCATGGATATATCCGTGAAATAAATATAATTTTTTGCGTGTGTTACAAGCAGTACATCAACTGCTAAATCAATTATTCCAGATCCATTCCGAAATGTAAGTGTAAATGCAATGAAGAACTACACCCTGTTCCAAATTATTATGCAAATTCTATTTAAGTGTCACAAAGATTAAATATTTTGTTTTTCCGTTTAACTCATGGATGGCATTGTGTCTCAGGACTCTTTTGATCACTGAAAACAATCTCGGACACCTGTGATAATTAGATTGCCAGGTGAGCCCAATTTAAGGAAAAACTACTAAAGGAGGGTGTTCCACATTATTAAGCAGAGCACCATTTTCATGCAATATGGGGAAGAAAAAGGATCCCTCTGCCGCTGAAAAGAGTGAAATAGTTCAATGCCTTGGACGAGGTATGAAAACATTAGATATTTCACAAAAACTTAAGCGTGATCATCTCACTATTAATAGATTTGAGGCTGATTCAGAGCACAGACGGGTTCGTGCAGATAAAGGCACATTGAGGAAGATTTCTGCCAGATCCATGCATCGGATCAAGAGAGCAGCTGCTAAAATACCATTACATAGCAGCAAACAGATATTTGAAGCTGCTGGTGCCTCTGGAGTCCCACGGACATCAAGGTGTAGAGTCCTCCAGAGTCTTGCAACTGTGCATAAAACTTCTATTCCGCCACCACTAACCAATGCTCACAAACAGAAACGTCTGCATTGGGTAGAAAAATACATGAAGACTAATTTCAAACAGTCCTGTTCACTGATGAGTGCCGTGCAACCCTGGATGGTCCAGATGGATGAAGTAGTGGATGGTTGGTGGACAGCCACCCTGTTCCAACAAGGCTGCAACGTCAGCAAGGCGGTGGTGGAGTCATGTTTTGGGCCGGAATCATGGGAAGAGAGCTGGTTGGCTCCTTTAGGGACCCCGAAGGTGTAAAGATGACCTCTGCAAAGTATGTGGAGTTTCTGACTGACCACTTTCTTCCCTGGTACAGAAAGAACTATGCTTTCCGTAATAAAATCTTCATGCATGACAATGCACCATCTCATGCTCCAAAGAATACCTCTGCATCAATGGCTGCTATGGGGATAAAAGGAGAGAAAGTCATGGTGTGGCCTCCATCCTCCCCTGACCTCAATCATATTGAGAACCTTTGGAGCATCCTCAAGCAAAAGATCTATGAGGGTGGGAGGCAGTTTACATCCATACAGCAGCTCTGGGAGACTATTCTGACATCTTGGAAACAAATTCAAGCAGAATCTGTCCAAAAACTCACAAGTTCAATGGATGCAAGACTTGTGAAGCTGCTATAAAAAAAGGGGTCCTATGTTAAAATGTAACGTGACCTGTTAAAATGTTTAAAAAGTTAAAATGTTGTTATAAGTTTGATTGAAATAGCTTTTGATTTCAGTAAATATGCTGCAAACACAACAAATGACAATTTTGAGTTCTTTACAACCTATAAAGTGTTTTGAAACTTACTGTGCGTAATAATTTGGAACAGTGCATTGTAAGTTTTCATTAGGAGGTTTGTTCAAGAAAATTGTAATTGTACTCTTAATAGTTGATAACATGAGAATTATGCTGACTGTTATTTACATCAATTATTTAGGTAAATGAGAAAAATATAATTTGCATAATAATTTGGAACAGGGTGTAAATACCAAATTTAAGAGTTTTAAAGAGCTTGTCTTTCTTTAATCTCTGCTTGGATGTCCTCCTGCTTTCTGAAACTTGATCTCTCTAAAACAGCTTGTTATCTTCCCCTCATAATGATGGAGAGCCATTTGAGGAAATAAATAACCCTATTTCCTACCAAGTAAAGAGGCAATGAGAAAACCCTGTAGGAGATAACCAGATAGAAGTACAAATATCCCTAAATCAGGAGGCTAACAATGTCAGAAGTTTGTCAAATGTTAGAGTAAGGTCTAAGAACCTCCTGGTTCAGGAGATACACTAGTGTGCACCCTGACACGCGTTTCACCCGGATACCGTTTCCAGGATCATCAGGAGTGCTGGGGGTAGTCAGTAACCCATGCAGTTTATGAATCAGCCAGCATGGTTATTGGTTTATTAGCTGCTAGTGGGGCATGTCCACTAAGCGTTTTTTTTGCCAAAACTTCCAATGTGTATCCACATAGAATAAAAGTTAAAAATCTATAAAGAGAGTAAAAGTACCTGATTGTGATGAATATAACTGAAGGTAATCGTTTTCATAGAGGAGTATGTCAATGTAAATAGCTCGATGTTGTTAGAGATACTGGTAGGGAAATCCCACCATGTCTGAAGTCAGATTACTCTGTTATCAGTAAGCAGTCACTCGTTGAGAAATACTCTTAATAACAGAAGCTTATCTGTGGGTTATGTTAATGTGTTAGTGTATGATGAGCTGATATAGCATTGAATACATACTGGGTCCATCACAGATCACAGTGGGATGATATGGCGCCATCTAGAGGATTAGACTAAGTGGCTGGGTTTTAGAGAATTTATCTGTGTGTCAGGGAAGGAAGTCACTTACCTGGCAACAGTATTTTGTTTAAAAGCACATTTTAAGTCATCCATAAGATTCCCAGGCTAACAGCATCTAGTATATTGTCTACCCAAGTGCTATAAAAATCACTAGAGAGCAAATATGATATATAAAGTATATCATGCAAAGTAAGGTAACTGAATAATTGCTAAACATGGACAATATAAATATATGAATTGATTTAATAAAAATAAAAAAGGGAAGAAAAAAATGGGAGAAAAGAAATCAATGAACAAATAATTAAATAATAATGCGATGAGTAGCATGACAGACCTGAGTGTATGATGTTGAAGTGTAATTGATTTCGTGGAAAATGTGGATATGTCTGGCTATTGGTGTGTCACTACCAGCATTGATTGTGTAGATATGCTGTAGGTGCAATTGTTTTGTGGTTTTTCCAATGTATTGAATCCCACAAACGCAATTCGCCAGATATACCACATTTGATGAAAAGCAATTAATGAAGGATCTTACTTTGTGGGTTTGTTGCATCACAAAAGATTTGATTAATTTAGTCAGTGTTATATATTTACAGGCTTTACAATGGCCACATCGGAAAATCCCTTTTGTGGGTGTAAGCCATGTTGTTTGTTGTACTGGTTGGGATAGATGGCTGTGTACCAGGATGTCATTCAGATTCGGGGCTCTCTTTGCTGTCATAGTTGGTTCGTGATGTTATCACTTTGTAATTATAGCCACAATTGGTTGATTATGTCCATCACTGGTTCGCACCCTGTATCAAATCTTGTAATGCATCTGACAGTTTGGTTAGCCCCTATCTCTAGAGTTTGGGAATCAGGATTATTGCCATTTCTTTGCATGATTGAAGGCATGTTTCAGAATCCTCTTTGGGTAGCCCTTTTGTAGAAAAAAGGACTTTAGGGTGTTAGCTTCCCTGATAAAGTCATCATCATTAGTGCAATTTCTATGGGCTCTTAAATATTGTCCATACGAATACCTCTCTTGAGTGCTTCTGGATGATGGCTAAGTGTAATACTTGAAATTTCAATTTATGGAACACAAATGCAGAAATTATTCTCTTTAATGGAATGGAACTAAAAAATCTACTTACTTGCAAAGTCTTCCTGACTTAATTTAGAAATAACAAAAACTGAACAAAGTTCCTTATTATTGAAATCATTGTCCAATAAATCACAGTAGAAAGTAAATAATGAAGTAATCAGAAAAATGCAAAAAAAAAGGTTGGTAGATTTGCAAAGGACAAAAAAATAGCAGGCAGGTTGTTGGGAAGCAGAACAAGCTATTAATTAGAGGAGAGCTTTAGACTGCATGCAAGTGCAGGGTTAATGTTCATGCAGAAGCTTGAAAAGTAGATAAATTGTTTTTAACTTAACTTTGTAGGAGTAGATAATATAGTAGTCAAGTCCGTTTTGTGGTCAGGGATCAGAGAAGTCAGCAAAGTAGGATTCCAATAAGCAAGGTTCGCTAACGTTTTGTAGTTTAAGGGAGCTAAGACATTAACTGAGTGATTTCAAAGCTCGTGCATCTGACGTCAGACGCATGATTGGCTAGACCCGGAGGTGACTCTGTGGGAATCGCCGATCGGTATGATACTATGCCAGCTCAAGAAACTGTTGGTTCCTGTGGGTTTTCTGTACAGTTTGGTTATGAGTTTAAGTTCAGAATTAATTTGCATTGTTAGGTCTAGAAACTCTATGGATTTTTCCCCAAACACCGATGTTAATTGTAATCCAATATTTTTTTGGTTTAAGGATGTTACCCATGTGTGAAACAAGGGTTCTTGACCTTCCCACAGACAGATAACATAATCTATTTAGCGATACCAAGTTTTGATATTAGCCTCAAAGGTTGGTTGATGGTAAACCAAGTTTGGTCCCATGCCAGGTACAGGTTGGCATAGGTTGGGGCACAACATTGATTGTGTAAATTGGCTATTCTTGATGGAAGTATTGCATGTCATTGGTGTAGGACCTAATTATATCCGTTGGATTACAGCTTTGTATTCTTCCCCGACTGCGAAAATTAAAATCAATGGGATGTTATTAGACATCATACCAATATCTAATGGAACCAAACAGTCCCTTGTCTCCAACTCTTTTTATACTGATTATGGAATTCTCTGTTAAATTATATTAGACATAATCAGGATATATCTGGTTTTAGATCACAATCTCTTGAAATTAAAACCACAGTTTATGCAGATGACATCCTCCTCATCATCTCCAATCCTTTAAATTCACTTTCAAATCTAGTAATGGAACTACAGGAATTTAGCATACTATCTAATTTTAAGGTCAACACAACAAAAAGTGAAATCTTACCTCCTACATATTCTCCCCGGTTTAGCAAGCCACCTCTACCACAAGGTGATACTTAACATTCTCACGGTAGCAAAAATAAGCTTAGTGCTCCATGGAAAAGTACGAAAGTCCCTTCAATGGAGAGTATCAAATATAGGATAGATACGATAAGTGTCTATGAAAGCATAGCAAGTAAGATACAGGGCTGTGAAAGCAAATGTGCACGAGAGTGGGAGTGCTGGACCAAGAGAGCAGTAATAATGGACAGGCAAAGAGAGGGAAAAAACGACATTGACAAGGGCACACACACTACATTACAGCGGACTCAAAGCTGACCAATAGGAGCTCTAGAACACAGGTAGCGAATTATGCGAACTGATCAGTAACAATGTGAACCTAACGCCCTATTGTTTCCTTTCTGTATCCCTTCCCCATGTTATTATTATGTTAATATTATGTTAATACTGTTACATACTTATGAAGATTCGCTAATACACACAAGCAATACATAGGCAACGAACCCCATAGACAAGGGACGTGTACACTAGTAACGCGACTTGACACTACGGACCGCAACCCTAATCTCAAGTGGAGAGCATCTGCAAAGGAGTATGTAGGCGCACGGACTAGCCCGACGCAACCACTTCGAGCACAAACCTAACTGACAATCGGTACCTGAACCTAACTGCTATATGATCTCTGTAGACAGGGAGCACGTCCCACAAACAAAATAAATTGGGTATAAGTGCTAGGCTGATACGAGGTTATAAAAAGCATAAACATTGTAACTGTCATAATTGATGTCAATGTTAAATGTTAGAAGATGCAACTGCTGTAAGACTACAATGTAACTGGCACAATATCACGTTATAATATCATAAGCACAATTGCATGTTGTATTATGCACTGCGGAAAATACTTCAATAAAAATAAAATAATATATGAAAAAAAAAAGGTGAAATCTTGAATTTAAATTTGAGTGATAGTGATATTGTACACTTAATAAAACAATTTAAGTTTAAGCTTTGCACCTCAAGTTTGCTTTATCTAGGAGTAAGATTAAGCAGGGACTTAGAGGAGTTATTCATACTGAACTTTATCCTTGACTTGTGCAATTCGTTGCGTTCTGAATGTACATTCGGATGAATCGTGAAATTCTGACATTCAGATGCTTACAAATGTCCAAAGTTCGGAAGTGCCGAACCGAAGTTCCGTAGTGCTTAGGATTTCTGAAAAGGGGCAAAACGAGAGAGGGAGGGAAAATTATGTGAATGATGACAGGAATCTTGACCAATAAGCTAATTCCTGGCACTAGGAGCCCTGTAGATGTGTAAGTGGTTGTGGTGGCAGTCCGGGCACTGGGAGCCCTAAAGATGTGTAAGTGGTTGTGGTGGCAGTCTTGGGACCACTTACACATCTATAGGGCTCCCACCTTCCAGTGCCAGGACTGCCACCACAACCACTTACACATCTGTAGGGCTCCCAGTGCCAGGATTGCCACCAAAACCATTAAACATCTATAGGGCTCCCAGTACCAGGATTGCCATCACAACCACTTACACATCTATAGGGCTCCCAGTGCCCGGACTGCCACCACAACCACTTACTAGACATGTGCAATTAGTTTCATGCAATTTGGCCATTCGGGTGCTTACGAAGTGCCGAACCAAACTGAATGCCATTAGTCCGAATTGCCGAAGCAGACACATTTTTTTTACTTACCCGAATTTCGGAACCAAACCAAATTTTTTGCCCATACACATCCCTACTTTATCCCTCTGATTAGTAAAAATTTATTAGATTTAACTCGTTGGAATCCAACTCAGTTATCCTGGTTTGGCAGGATTGCTACCATCTCAATGGACATACTACCCAAAATATTATTCTTGTTCCAATCCCTTCCGATACACATTTTCAGATCATTCAAATTTCCCTCCCTTACTATCCTCTGTTACTGACAATAAAGAGTTTATTCCTGGTTCCATTTATAAATTCTATTTTAAAAACGTGCGAGAAGGGGCCTTAACTATTAGACTTGGAAGTATAATAAATCTAGTGACAGATGATCTTCTCCCCTTACAGGATATATTGATAACTTCCTCAGAATTTAATAAAGGTTTGCTCTCCTTCTTCTATATGCAATTAAACCATTATATCTTCTCAATTAAGCCTAGTTTTAAATTACTGTCAAAGTACTCCCCTTTGGAAACGTTATGTGAACAGCAGGATGTGGTAACACATCCCCTCTCAAAAATGTATAAAATATTGACTAACATAGAGCAACTAGTTTTCCCATATTTTACTAAGTTATGGGAAAATTATTTAAAAATTACACTAAATACCATACAATGGGGTAAATGTTTTGCATTATGTAAATCTATTTCTGAAGCTGTGAAATATCAAGAATAATCATATAAGCTAATTTGCCAGTTGTATAGAGTACCTGCAGACATTCATAAATTTGTTGTCTCTGAAAGTGAACTCTGCTGGAGATGTAAAAAACATAAAGGGGACTATTTCACATATTTTGAAAGTGCCCTAAAATTAGGCCTCCCTGGCAGAAGATAGAACAAATCATTGGTTTTCTGAATAATAACACATTTTACCTTTCCCCTTATCTAGAGCTAATTTTAAACACTGAAATTTCTATTGGTCTTGAAGAACTCAATGATTGGATTTATTAATGTAGCTGTGATGAACTGGACCTCGTCACGGGTTCTTGGAGGGGCTTAGTTGCCAGCCTCTTACCCTGTGACTATGGCCCCTGTGATAAATCCTGGTCAAAACCACTGTGTGTGCCTTTTTGTACTTATATGGACACAATTCGAACTTTCGAAGTGGCACGTCGAACTCCCGAAGCCATTAAAAGTGTCATTCGACCACAAGGTGGCGGCCATCTTGTTCGCATGGACCAAAACCGCGAATAGACTTCAGGGGGACTTAGCCACGAATGCCCTGGAACTATTTTCGGCATGAAAACCTTGCGGTTCCTGGTCGGTCCTCCAGTGGCATTTAGCCGCGATTCTATGGAACTATTTTTGGCTATGGGACCATGCCTGCGGTCGGTCAAAAACATGACTTCCATAAAATTTATGAAGCCCTGAACTGATCTGGGTGATTTTTGAATATGTTGGTCACCCATATCAGGGCTTTCAGTCGATGTAACACAGTCGATGTAACATTTCTGGGGATATAATGTGTTTTGGGGTACTTTTGGGACTTTTGAGAAATGTGTGTTTTTCTGCCTGGAGATAGTATTATCTGATCCAATTATCTCCCAGGCAGAGGGGGGGGGGGAGGATTGTTTGCCTTGTGTGGGAGTGCCTTAGATTGCAACTCTATTGTTGGTTTACAAGTTTGTGTCACTGTCCCCAACAAGGTCCATGTGGGCGTACCCCTTGCATGGGGATTTTCATAAGAGGCCAGTGTGGCACCATTAAAATTGAGATTGCTGCTTAACCCTCAACACGTAGCCTGGTCTCGTGATTGTAGGGAACCTGCTTCACAGCTATATCACTAGCTCTTATAAGAGGCCTTCCCACTGAGTCCCTGGATCCAGGAGTTTGATCTAGGACGGGAAGGGACGCCGAGACCCCAACCAAGCTGCGGCGGTTCGTGGGGTCTATGGTGCTTACGGTGGCCGGTGGGGTGATTATGGTCCTCAGCGTCAGCTAGGTGAACCGTCACAGTGGCCAAAGACTTAATTTTGTCCTACTGGAAAAAAGTATAAGTCCACCTTTGGCTGAATACATAAAAAAAAAAGTTAACTAACTAAAAGAACTTGAGTTTTCAATTAATCATGATAGAGTTTCTAAAGAACTAAATAGATTACAGTGGACTGAATGGGATAAAGCCCTAAAAAAAGAATTTATGGACAGATTTAAATGTAGACGGGTCATTATAAAGTTTAAATAATGTGTAGCATAAAGTAGAATAAGAATGAAGAGAGGGTATAAGAAAGGAGGGAAAAGGAAACGGGGGAAAAAAGGGACATAAAATAGAATTAAACAAACAAAAAAAAAAAATTGGAAGGAGAATAGAAAAGTCTGAGGAATTATAATTAATATAACCATAAGTCTGTCATGAAATATGAGATTACTGAATGATTAATTGGATAAAACACTGGGACACCTCTAATTAAGAATATACTCGAAAGTAGGTGAAATTTGATTTTAATTTGTTGTATGTTCTTTTGTTTTGTTTTGTGGTTTTTTTTTTTCAAAGGAAGAAAAAGAGAGAGTAAAAAAAATGTTTTTTGGATGTGCTTTGTTAGGCTGTTCATGAAATATCAGTGTACCTGTTCTGTTGGTGACGTTTAACCAAAACTTCTGTACAATAAATATCTAAATGAAAAGAAAAAAAACCAAACAAAACATGGTAGTTTCCCGGATTTTTAGGTAGATTTTCCCATTAAAGGCGAAGTAGTTATGTTTGAAAATGAAGCTCAACTACCTAGTAATAAAAGTACATAGTTCAATACTGTGTAGTTTAGAAACAATCATTAGGTAATTTCAAGCCTTATGGCCCACCTCATGGGGAATGTTGGAGTATAGGGACACAAAGTCCAAACTTGCTAGATGTGAGTTGGATGTAAAAGTTATTGTGTGATCTTTTCTATGGCTGATCTGGTATCCTGTATAAAGTTGAAGATTATGCTAGCTTTAGTGTACTAATAATCTTAATAATGACAGGAGGCGAGTATTTTGCATATCTCTTTACTAACTCCAAACAGCAGCAAAGAAACACATAGAAAAAAAGAACCAATCACAAGAGAGTAGGATGTACATAAGGCAACGTGACATCATCTTTCAGAAAGCTACATCAAGCGGAATTAAACATCTAGCAAGCAATAAAACTAATAATAACTCCAAGGTCCTACGTTCGAAGGAGCAAACTTCCAAAGAATTCTATACGAACAACAAAAAATAGTTCAGGGTTGAGTCAAATCCGAAGCATAAAATTCCTAATAGTTTCACGCGAACCGCCAATTGTCTTCAGAGATGAATCATACTGGAAAGAGAATGTGTGACAGGTTTAGATACATAGTCATGAACATGTAAATCCAAATAATTTACCATGTATAACATCCCATCGGAGAATATAGTAAACTATAATCTGATAACTGAGTAACTGTAATGGAAACTCTAATGAGGAGTCCAGATTAATGGAAGTACAAACATTAACATAAGCACAAACGTGAGAGGCAAACCTACCTTAGGCCCTAATATCTACAAGCAAATGAAAAGAAAGGGTGGGCAGCGAAGCAGGGAGGGAAAATACTTGCCTCTTGTCATTATTAAAATTAAGATTATTAGTACACTAAAGCTAGCATAATCTTCAATTTTACTACATGACAGGAGGCATTGTATTTTGCATTTTTAACGCTGAGAAAAGAATATAGAACTATATAAGAGACCTAAGGTGCATCGAGAAACCAAGCACTTCAGCGTTGGTATCGCGGAGGATCCTAGTCCATTGGGGTCCTCAGGTCGGGATACGGGCTGTCTCATCCTCAAATAAGGGATCAAGATACAGTTCCAAACACCAGACAGGCTGGGCACATCCATTCCTTCCGCTGTTGGCAGAGGTTGCCGCCGTAAGCCTTCCCTCAGTCGGGTAGTGCGACTCGCCCGTCATGGGGGTCACACCCTGAGAGCACTGTGTCTGAACCCTTTAGTGCCTGTCCTAGCTCTAAAGTTCAGGTTTTGTAATCCTCAAATTCGCTGTTGAGAGGGATAGGTCTAGAAGCAGCAGTGCCGTAGGGGCCTCACCCCGGTTGCACAGGGCATGAACCCTGGCCATCAGCCTGATAGAGAGTTTTCTACAGCTCCACCAATAATTAATGCACCACCATTGGGAATATTCCGTGCTGAAACTTGCGACTGTCCCCTTTCGGCCGAATAGATAGGTGTATACCTAGTCAGAGATCACCTCAGGCACGCGGGGTATGTACCCTTCAAGCGTGGGTCGCGGCCGTCTATAGAGTCACGATCTGTGTTCAGGCAGCTGTATGAAGGACCTGATGATGTTTCTTTAAGCCAGGGTCACCCCATTTGGCCATATTTCTTTACGCCATATGTTAGGGAAACTTGTCAGCAGTTGAATTTGTCTGCCACCATATATTAGGGTGGAGTAGACACCACTCAGCCAGGGGTTAAATCAGGACAGGATGTGACCGCTATCCTTTTAAGTTCCAGGGTGATATCCCTCTAAGGGGTTACATGGTGACATCCCTTGAAGTAGTTCCATGGTGGTATCCCCTCTTAGGGGTTCAATTTGAGGGCGACATACCTTTAATGGTCCGGTATCTTTAAACCACCTACATGTAGTACGACTTAAACCTGCAAATAATAGGCCACTTAGAATACTTATCTTTGCCTGGATTTGAACTTGGGACTCTGGGATCCAATGCCCGTGTCAGAGCAGCTTGAGCCACAAGAGCAGCTAAGCTTCAGCTAACAGCCCAGGTATATGTTATATGTTAAGGTAATGGATAGGGAACATGGTCCTTGTAGTCTCGCTAGACACGGAGTCAAAGATGGCCGCCGCGTCTCAAACGGGCTACCTCGTGGTCGCCCCACAGACTGCCATGCACCAAGGTAATGGATGCTGGAAAGCATTCAACACATTTCCAGGTGTACAGTATGGAGCAATCTGAGAGGTTGAGGGCAGTGAATCCGTCCGTCCCCCAGAGGGATGTAGGGGGGGAAGGTTGCGGACATGCCTGGGAATAAAACCGGTAGGCAGGAGGAAGGGGATAACGCCCGGGAGCCGGCGGGAACCGTGAGAGGAAAGGGGTTAAGCCCCAGCCAGACCCAGAATCCTCCAACGAGACATAACAATGCCCATCCTGCTAGACAGAGCGCACAGAGCACTTAAACCCAGGAGCTCTGGGGGGGACTCCCCCAGAGATGTAATCTGCAGGCTGCACTACTACAGCATCAAAGAGGAGCCTCCGCCAGACATCCCAACCACTGCTGTACCATGGACGGCCAGTACAGATATACCCAGACCTATCCTGGATGACTCTCCAAGCAAGATGGGTCATGAAGCCTCTCACCGACCTCTTAAGATCCAGGAATATACGCTACAGATGGGGATTCCCCCTCGCCATCACAGCAACACACAACGGGGTCACTGCCACCCTCTCATCAGCCGAAGATATACAAACCTTCACCTCAGCCCTTGACCTTCCAGATGTCTGTATCCCTGACTGGTATGGTCCACTACACCAGCCTCCGCAGCACAATGCCCCACGACTGAGAGGTCAGACCCTGTCGAAGAGACGCTACAACGACCAAACCGCTCATCCAGGGGGACACACACCGAGAGCAGGACCCCCACCCAGTAAAGAATTCTCCCTACCATCGCTACCGGTCGCCACCCACCCCTACCCCTACTCCAGGACCCAACCTGCGAACACGGACAGCAGAGACACTGTTCAAAGAACTGACCTCACTGCCGTACTCAACCTGGCCCAGTTTGGATTACAAGCACGAACAAGACTCACGCATTTCCCTGGACTCCCACCACCATGTGCCACTCTAATGACTCAACTTACCCCGGAGGCCAAGATTCTCACACACCCTCCCTGAAAAGGATCATTCTAACATCCCCAACGCTACAGCGGACGGATCAGACCTCCCACTCCGTAACAGAACCAAAGATCCCACAAAACCTCACTTTGGTATCGAACTGCCTCTGATACGAATCCAGGACTTAACCTTAGCCGCTGTACAGACTCCTACACACGACCCTACAAACTTTGGGCACTCTGTATACGGAACGGCAATGATATGCCTATGGGTAGTCCAGCGGAAGACCTTCTGACTGGTATCATACTTACTCTTCAGCTGGTCTGCAATGTATGAGCACATTTTGTCTCCTCTAACCTCTCCCCCCTCTCCCCCCACCCTTCCCACCCTCATACACCCCTTCCCCTCTCACCCTTCTCTATTTCTTCCCCCTTCCCCGCACCCTTCATCTCTTCCTGCGGCACCTCTCCTAAAAACCCGCATGACATGCTCCTAGTATGCTTCTGGGTAGAGTTGAACCGAATTGTGTTATAACTGGAGGAGCTATGATGACTGTTTTATGAGTATGTTCCAAATGTTTTCCGTGCCAATATCCTAGCCACAATACTGTGCTGAATGTCTTAAGTCCTTGCAGAGTTGGAAGATGGTATACACGCACTAACCACGGCCCAGGTACCGGACCGGCCCTAACGAGCCACTTCGACCCTAGCCACTGAGCACCCTACCGCCCACACCTGTCGTGACCGGTAACCACCGAATGGTCCTATAAACTATACACACCCCCAAGCCCGATTTACCAGTCCAAATCACCATCTAGCACACCATGGATTGCCCGTCTCTCCCTATGGAAAGACGTACCGTTACTTCACCAAACCCCCCCACACCGAACTAATTCGGTCACTCTAAAAACAAGTGGA
Source organism: Pelobates cultripes (assembly GCA_933207985.1). Classification (NCBI taxonomy): domain Eukaryota; kingdom Metazoa; phylum Chordata; class Amphibia; order Anura; family Pelobatidae; genus Pelobates; species Pelobates cultripes. Next base: position 66,262,221 of record OW240920.1, read on the forward strand.
GAGTCACCTAAAGCCTGAGCGGTGCCGACTCAACTTCCCCTGGACTTAACAGCCGCCAAAGGGAAAGCCACCGTCAACCAAGGCAGACTGACTCCACATTCCATAACACCCCAACTTCCAGCTCTACAAGTGTAAGAGCTGCTTTGTATATAGTTTCTTTAACTGTTTTATTGTTAATTCTGTTTTTATTTTGTTTTGATTGCCACATACCCACTCAAGACCACCACAACATGACACCCCCCCCTGCAGGCAACATGGCCAGCCTCACAGTAATCACCCTCAATGTCAGGGGCCTCAATTCCCCCATGAAAAGAGCGTTGACCCTCCGGGAGCTACGCAACCTAAAAGCAGATGTAGCTTTCCTCCAAGAAACCCACTTTAAAACGGGCTCAACCCTCACAGTTCGTAATCGCCATTACCCCACAGGATACTATGGGTGTTACAAAGAGGCCAAGACCAGAGGGGTAGCCATCCTTATAGGTTCACACGTACCCTACACCCACATAAGTCACTATGCGGACCCCAATGGCAGGCTCCTCATAGTGAAAGGTAAGATAGGCAACTTAGTGGTGACGTTTGCTAACATGTATTTACCTAATGCCAAACAAGGCACGCACCTGACGAAATACATTGCCAAAATTGAAAAGCACATGGAAGGCATCCTCATAATGGGAGGTGATCTAAACATGTCCCTGGACTCGAACCTAGACACCACATCCATGTCCACATCCTACAACGCCCACACTAGACTGACCCAATTACTAGATAAAGCCTGCCTGTTCGACAGCTGGAGGATCACCCACCCACACACCAAGGATTACTCCTACTACTCCATGGTAAAACATACCTATTCCAGACTAGATATGCTCTTTTTCCACCACAGACACCTACACCTAATCCAATCCTGCTTCTACGGCCCTATCACCTGGTCGGATCATGCCCCATTGTCACTGGTTATTCAGGTCCCTTCATTGACACCCAACCGTAACCAATGGAAACTGAATGACACCCTACTAAACGACCCAACCATCAATACAACACTCACTGACACACTACGGCACTACTTCGAGGAAAATAAGCCCACCGTCTCCCCCCCACCAATCATCTGGGAAGCCCACAAGGCGGTACTAAGGGGCCACATTATAGCGCTAGCTTCCAAACTCAAAAAACAGAGAGAAGCGCAGACAGCTGACCTACTCGTGGACATACGCCTATTAGAACAAACCGACAAACAAAACATGTCCCTGGACATATACAAACAACTAGTGGACAAACGCACGACGCTGCAAACACTTCTTAACTCCAAGGTTAAACGAACGCTGCTACGCACTAAACACACCTACTACACACAAGGAGGAAAATGTGGCAGATTACTAGCGAGAGCACTCCAACAAAACAACCAACGGACATACATCACCACGATTAAACAAAAAGACGGCACACGCACACACCTCCTACCAAACATACTTAAGGAATTCCATACTTTTTACTCAGACCTATACAACCTGAGACAAACCCCGCCCTCTGGTGAGGATGTGACCAATTTCCTAGCCACGAGGATCACCCACACTATCCCACCGAATATCAGACAAACCTTCGACAGCCCCTTGACACCTGAGGAATTTACCGCAGTAGTTAAACGACTCCCCCTAGGGAAAAGCCCCGGACCGGACGGCTTCACAGCCAAATACTATAAAACGTTCGTCAGTGTCCTTAAAACTCCATTCGTAGACGCATTTAATGCACTCACATCCGGGCATAATCTCCCAACCGAATCCCTAGAAGCCCACATTACCCTCATACACAAACCGGGGAAAGATCCAGAAGATTGTGGGAGCTACCGCCCCATCTCTCTGATTAACGGCGACCTTAAGATATTCACAAAGATCCCAGCCGAACGACTCCAACCGCTACTCAGGGGGCTGATCCACTCTGATCAATCCGGTTTCGTGCCTGGTCGTGAAGCAAAAAACAACACAATGAAACTGCTTAGCCTTATCTACGCCGCCAAATCGGCGCAATCCCAAAGCCTCATACTTACCATAGATGCCGAAAAGGCATTTGACAGGGTGGATTGGTCTATGCTCAAATTGACACTACAAGCACTAGGCTTCGGCCCGAACTGGAGTAGGTGGCTCTCAGCCATTTACTCCAAACCAGGAGCATGGATAAGGGTGAATGGACAACTTTCGGACGTGTTTCAAATAACCAACGGCACAAGGCAAGGATGCCCCCTCTCCCTTCCTGTTATTTATTCTCACAATGGAACCATTCCTACAGGGAATTAGGGACTTCCCCGATATAACGGGCCTCACAGTAGCAAGAAACGAATTCAAGGTCACATCGTTTGCTGACGACCTTCTGTTCACAATCTCAAACTCGGTGACATCACTGACCCACCTCATGCAACAAATTGACCTATACCACCAAGTCTCCAACTACAAAATCAACGTTAGCAAGAGCGAGATACTCCCCCTTAATATATCCCACAACACCCGATCACTACTCCACAACACATACCCATTCCAATGGCCCTCAGATTCGGTCAAATACCTTGGGGTCCACCTCACTACCTCCCTAGACCGCACCTATGACGTTAATTTTCCCCCTCTCCTTGCTAAGATTGCGGCAGACCTCAAGGCCTGGAACAAGCCACAATTTGGATGGCTTTGCAGGATCCTCAAAATGAATGTACTCCCTAAATTTCTCTACCTGCTCCAAACCCTCCCCATTAAAATTCCTACCTCATTCTTTGCACAAGCTAAGCGGACATTTACAACATTCATATGGGCGGACAACCCCCCCAGACTCCGATATGACACCAAAAGCAAACAGAGAGGGGGCCTGGGTCTCCCTGACCTGGAGGCGTATCACAAGGCTATCACACTTACGCGAATATATGAATGGGCACACCCCCGTAACGACACACAATGGGTAAGGATCGAAGCCAGCTTCTTCTCAACACCAATACACCTTGCACCCTGGCTAGGAAAAAAGCCCGACATAACAACACACAACTCAGAGCTACATCCGACAATCCCTCATACCCTACGAACCTGGCATAACATCAGGAGGGACCAAAATATAGCTCCACACCCATCTCCGCTCTACCCACTCACCGACAATCCAGCCTTCCTGCCAGGCTCTAACCCAATCGCTCTCCAAAGCTTCCCTAAACAGACCCACACACTCACTCTAGGTGATGTCCGCAATGACAAAGGGATCATCCCACTAGAGGACGTCACCCCCAATGCCGAACCCTCTAGCATGCTTAGATTTAGACACGCGCAAATTACACACTTCCTACACTCGGACCCGATACTCCTCCAGGGACATAGAAACCCCACGCTTTTCGAAACACAGTGCTCTCATCACACACTCATCCTTCTACAAAACAATCCGCCACAGTCAGGACGAAATCCTGCCAAATTACACCACACACTGGGACAAAGAACTGTCCACCCAAATACCGGCTAAAAACTGGCACAAAATCTTCCACAACATCTTCCATACGTCCAGGAGCAATAGTACCCACGAAAGCAACTACAAGCGAGTTGCCAAATGGCAATATACGCCGACCCGCATCAACAGATTCTTCCCTAACACACCTAAAGCATGTTGGAGATGCAAACAAGCTGAGGGAACCTCAGGACATATCTGGTGGCTCTGCCCCGTGATCCAGGATTACTGGAGACAGATGGCCAACCTCATACGCACCATCACTGGCATTAACCTTCCCCACACTCCTGAAACCATGCTATTCCTATCATACCCCCAACCACTAAACAAGCACAATCGCATCTTACTCAACCACCTCCTAACGGCTGCCAATGCTCTTATCCCCACAATGTGGAAACAGACTACAGCCCCAACTATCAGAGCCTGGATCGCCAGGGTTGACTCCATTAGAACAATGGAGGAACTTTCCTATTCCTTCACTCTCAAATATGACGAATACCTTACTACCTGGGCACCTTGGCTCCAATTCCTCCAAGGAAATCATGGACAAGTTGTCTGACACCACTTCTCCCGCTAGACCTAAACTCCTGTTCACCCTCGAGCATAGCCAACCTCCCAGGCTGATAAGCCCTATAAACCTCCCAAACTGCTATGCACCTAAACATGCCACCATTCAGTGCCCTCATCCATGCACTATTGCTTTATTCCTGCCACAAGATAACAGCGTGCACCTACACGCAACGCCCGATGACCGGCTAGAACATCATCCCACACCCTGTACTCTCTAACTAACATGCATCGTATTCTAGTTTGCCTTCCGTATTGTACTATTATGTTTGCAGACGTCAAAGCCGTATGAACCTCACCTACACGCACCAACCCCCCTCCCCTATACAACACAAACGCGGGTACTTCACTGTACTCGCCCTGCTATCAATAACGTTGATGTACTTGTACCTATAAAAGAACCTGTTGTATTGCTGACCTCATTGTACTGATGACCTCATTGTACTGCTCTTAATACCTCAATAAAAAAGTAAAAAAACAAAACAAAACACAAATAGTAGTAAATACTACTCTTAAATATTCCCAATTGTACTGTGAAGTAAAGGCGATGTTTCCTATTCATCATCTGGGTCTTTATATCTCCATTCATCTATGGACAGAGATATAGAGTTCTTCCATTCTCTCCCTGATCATCTCCATCTCCCACATTTTGTGGGGGAGGAGAGAGAATCAAAGAGAAAAGAAGTGGGGGAGAGAAGGAACAGAAGGAAAAAAAAAAAAGGAATTACCTCTATAACTTTCTCTATCTCTTAATTTTCCCCCTTTGCTAGTTTCCTGGTATCTAATATTTTAACTGTATTACTTCCTTTTCTCCTCTTTTTTTTCTTTATTATATATTTACCTAGTAATGTGTGCCAAGTAGTCTTTTACTGTTGTATATTTTCCAATATTTCATTTTCACACCTTCTCTTTTTAATTAATAATGTTCTTCCCTCTGTAAGTTTGTATTAAAGGACAACAATAGGCACCCAGACCACTTCAGCTTAATGAAGTGGTCAGGGTGCTTGGTCCATCCAGGTCCCTCTCACTGACAGCCACTAGAGGCGCTTCCGGGCTTCTCACTGTGAAAATCACTATGAGAAGACGCTGGACGTCCATAGGAAAGCATTGAGAAATGCTTTCCTATGGGCGGTTTGAATGCGTGCACGGCTCTTGCCGCACATGCGCATTCGGCGCTAAAGTCGGCAGAGGGAGGAGAGTTCCCTATGGCAGAGGGAGCCCGGCGCTGGAGAAAGGTAAGTGGCTGAAGGGGTTTTAACCCCTTCAGACCAGCAGGAGTGGGACCCTGGGGGTGGGGAGGATGTAAAGACCCTGTAGTGCCAGGAAAACGAGTTTGTTTTCCTGGTACTATAGTGGTCCTTTAAGGAGAAGAGTTAGAGGAAAGAAAAAAAATCCTTTCTCCCATTTCTTCCCATATCTCTTCATTAATTTACTTATTGGTGCTAATATATTTTTTCATACGTTTGTGTATCAAAATCCTCTTTAGAATTATATTTCTGAATATTCACTTTTCTCCCCCAGTGAGAGAGAAAAAAAACCAAAAGAGAACTTCATATTGCATCTTTCCTGTGGTATAATTATCCTCATAGTTTCTTTAGAAGTGTTGTGCTTTTATTTATTGGTATGTGTCTAAATCATCTTTTACTGTTTCCTTAGTGTCATCCCAAACAATTGTCTAGTTTATTCACCCCTCTTAATCCTCTATCTATCTTGAAATACCAAAATTCGAAATTTTCTGGCGAATTTACCCAGGATAATTTAAACTGGTGAATTAAAACAGGCGAATTCACCCAGGCAAATTTTGTTCCTGAAAGAGGGCTTAAATGGATGTCCGTTGGCGCTGGGTCAGGCTCCGCCTACTCTCCTCCCCTGCCGACGTCTGCCGGCAGGGAAGACCTAATGCGCATGCGCGGCAATGGCTGCACACGCTCATTAGACCTCCCCATAGGAAAGCATTATCCAATGCTTTCCTATAGGAATTTCGGCTACGCTGGAGGTCCTCACATAGCGTGAGGACGTCCAGCGTCATATAACACACTTTTCATGTTCTAAGAACACGGAAGTCCCTCTAGTGGCTGTCTGATAGACAGCCACTAGAGGAGGACTTAACCCTGCAAGGTAAATATTGCAGTTTATGAAAACTGCAATAATTACACTTGCAGGGTTAAGGGTAGTGGAAGTTGGCACCTAGACCGCTCCAATGGGCAGAAGTGGTCTGGGTGCCTGGAGTATCCCTTTAAGAAAGAATACACTAAACAGCTCTCTCTCTCCTCTGGTATATTTCCATTGCCCTTCAAACATGCAATTGTAACCCCAATTCTAAAGAAGCCCAATCTTGACCCTAACCACAAGATATTGCTCTCTCCTGGTGCTCCTCCTACCTCTCCCAGCGCTCTTTCAGTGTTTCTTTCTCTGGCTCTGCTTCTTCTCCCCAACTCCTCTCTGTTTGTGTCCCCCAAGGTTCAGTCCTTGGTCCCCTACTGTTCTCCATCTATACTGCCTCCCTTGGTAAACTCATTAGCTCCTTTGGCTTCCAATATCATTTCTATGCAGATGACACACAAATCTACCTGTCATCTCCTGATCTCTCCCCGTCCCTCTTGACTAGCCTCTCTGCTGTTTCTAACTGGATGGCTGCCCACTTCCTAAAACTGAAATTCTGGTCTTTCCTCTCTCAAGTGTTGTTACTCCTGTGTCTGTCTCCCTCCAAGTCAACGGTGCTCCACCATGCAGGCTCGCTGCTTAGGTGTTCTCTTTGACTCTGACTTCTCCTTCAAACCTCATGTTCAATCTATGGCCAAATTCTGTCATTTCCATCTCAAAAACATTACGTGCATCCGCCCCTACGTAACGCCAGATGCGACTAAGGTGTGGGTCCATTCCACTGTCCTTTCTCGCCTTGACTACTGTAATCTGCTTCTCATTGGTCTTACATGCTCCCAACTTGCGTTGTTACAGTCCATAATGAATGCGGCGGCGAGGCTCATCTTCCTGTCCGCCTGCACCTCCCATGCCTCACCCTTCTGTCAGTCCCTACATTGGCTTCCTATAAAATATAGAGCTCAATTTAAAATTCTGGTTTTTGCTTTCAAATCTCTACATAATGCTGCTTCCATCTATCTATCCTCCCTTATACACAAGTATGTCCCGTCTAGGCCCTTACGATCTGCTGAAGACTTACGTCTATCTTCTGTCCGTACTCCCATCTCTGATGCTCACCTTCAAGATTTCTCGAGGGCTGCACCGTTCCTGTGGAACTCGCTTCCCTCATCCGTTAAATGCTCACCCAGTCTCCACTCCTTCAAAAAATCATTAAAAACCCACTTCTTCATAAAAGCGTATTAATTAAACTGTTACTAGCTCATGACTGATTCCTCTTCTGCAACTGTCACTAGTCTAATACTATCCTTACCTTTTTGTGTCATTTTACCCCCCTCCCTCTAGCATGTAAGCTCATTGAGCAGGGCCCTCAACCCCTCTGTTCCTGTGTGTCCAACTTGTCTGGTTACAACTACATGTCTGGTCGTCCACCCATTGTAAAGCGTTGCGGAATTTGACGGCGCTCTATAAATATCATAATAATAATAACACTAAAATTTAAATACCATCAATGTTATTATGGTACATGGCATGTTGTATAATAGTATCTTCTTGTATAAATGCGCATTACATTTGCCAGAAAAAAACATTTTCAGCTTCCAAGTTTAAAAAATTGAGGTGTGCCTTAGATTCGATGGTGCACTAGATTTGAGTAGATATATATATATTTGAGTTAGAATATTTCCCTTTTCTTGCATGTCTTGATACCCCTTAGTATGTTCCCTCTCATCAGAGAGGAGTGACAACAGACCATTAAATCTCTTGGAATGTCTTTCGCTATTCCTTTAGGTTTTTATATTCTGTGATATCTTTTAAAAAAAATGTGTTTGATACAAATCCAATATTTTCTCTTTAAGGAATTATTCTAAGAAACTTCTAAGAAGATCTTGTCTTGAGTGATTTCTTCTGGAACATTTCCTATTTGTAAATTACATCATCTTGTTTTATCCTCCATACCTGTCTGTTTTCTAAGATATTGATTTGTTTTCTAGTGTCTCTACCCTCATCTCCAGGTCTTCCATCTTTTCTTCTAGGTTTTGTACCTCTTTAGTAAGCATTGTTATGTCTTCCTTGACTTCATATATATTTTTTTTCTCTGGCGTTATATTCCTTTGTTCTGTGTCCAATGATCTCTCTAAGATATGGATAGTGTCGGGTCCCCCCACTGTGCACTTACCTGGTTCTCCCTTGCCGCGTCTCCATGCGGTCGACTCCTCCATGTCGCACGCCTCCCTGTATCAAGGACGGCATGCGAGACCTTCAGCAAGACATCCTAGGCACTCACAAGCCCATTATGCCGCATGCCGCCGCATACCACGAGGCCAGTACTCCTTTTTAAAAAATGCTGCTCACACACTGAAGGATCCTTAGGTGTGCAGGCACACACCGTCTTTTAAAGGAGAAGGAGCCTCATTTCAATTAAAGTGCCACACCACACCTGAAAACACTAAGGATGGAGGTCTCCCTATAAAAGATCACCTGATAGCCCTCCTCAGTACTCAGGTATACTGTGCTCACAGTACTATTACCTACCATCCTGATATCTGTGTTCCTTATATTCACCCTTTGCCTGATTTACCGACTTTGAACCTATACTGCATGTCCTGACCCTTTGCCTTGTCTGACCTTGTTCCTGCCTCATCTTCATCTGTACTGGGATGTATTTAAACTTATCTACAGCTCTTGCTGCATTTAGGACTCCCTCCGCTAAACCCTTACAGAGTATCTGAGTCAATAATATGGAGCTCGCAGAAGTTGCTGAGATGCTGAACACCCTGACCAGACAGGTGTCCGGTCTAACACAAGCCGTCCAGGAATTACAGTCACAAGCTGTCGCTCCCGCTTCAGTTGCAGCACAGTACCACCTGTAGTAGCACATGTGGTGCCATTATCTGAGGATCATTCCCTGCCCTGAACCCCAACTACCGCTACCAGAACGGTTCACAGGAGACAGATCCAAAAATGGTTCCTTCATCACGTCTTGTGAACTGTTTGCTTTGAAACCTTGTTCATACTACTCCTATCCAGATTACCACAAGAATGGGCTCATAGTCTCCTTCGTGCCAATGACCCTTGTATCTAGTCCTGGGACCTGTTTGTGACAGCTATGTCTTCCATGAACGATGATCACAATAAACAGGAAACAGCCAAAATCGCCATTAGAGCACTATGCCAGGGCCGCCGACCAGTGGAGGAATATGTTGCTGACTTAAAACGATATGCCTCAGACACCTGCTGGAATGAAATAGGACTGTCAAATCAGTTCTGCCTGGGCCTGTCAGACTCTCAAAGTTGATTTTGTTCATTTCAGCATTCCTCACACACTAGAAGCCTTTATGCAACAGGCAATCCAGTTAGATCACCACTTACATGAGAGACACCTAGAAATGGCTACCTTCTTCACTACAAGCCCAAAGAACATGGCTGCCAGTTCCAGTTTTTTTACAGCTACTCTTCCCTCTGCACCAAGTGATGAAGCAATGCAAGTTGGATTGGTCCAAGGAAAACTATCACCCGCTGAGTTGCAATGGAGAAAGAGCGACAACCTGTGCTTATACTGTGGAGGTCCCAACCATACCGTAGAGACATGCTCAGAAAAATACCATAATAACCTGGGTAAGTGGTCTAAACATTCTCTTATGACATCATTACAAAACGCCACTACCCCTCCATTATCCATGTCCCTCTCTTTGCAGTGGAACAAGAACGAACATGAATGCCGAGAACAAATTGATTCTGGAGCCAGTGGATGCTTTATCGACTCCGCATTAGTCTGTCAGGATTACTAGTTGATCCAGCACGTAGAATTGTGTCACACAGATGACTAATAGGTAACGTATTACTGGGCCTTAGAATGGTCGGACTTAACGTACCAAAGAGTAGTCAGGATACTTGCCGAGGTCAGGGGATACAGAAAGAGATACAACGATAAGGGAAAGCCAGAAGTCAGTGAAGTCAAAATCAAAGCCAAAGTAAAAAACCAGAAGAAACTTGAATCACGCGCTCTCGGACAACCACTAGGGAAACCACGACAGGGCACCGAGCAGGATGAGAACTGGGCCTAAATACCCCTTCTTTGGATCTGATAGTCTGTAATCGACCTTTGACCCCAATGGCAGTTACCAGGTTTCCATTTGCATAATTGCTGCTCAGCACAAACCCTCCTGTGGATTTGATTGCTGCTCGGCACAACTTTTCCTGTCAGAACAGTAAATGTCATTAATCACATTTTTATACGTGGATGAATACGTGACATAGTCAAAGCATTGTCTATTCCTGTATGCAATGGAGACACATCTTTGAAAATACAAGTAGTGGATAGTTCTTTCTCATCTTCTGGTCCTCTCACAGAACAAACCATCCCTCTTCACGTTGCTATAGGGAAGCACATAGAAAACTTAGTATAGAATGCTATTTCTGGTTATCCTGGGCATCCCCTGGTTGCAGAACCATGACCCCACCATCTCCTTGTCTACGGGTATCCTAACATTCTCTTCTTTTTTATGTTCCTCACAATGTATTTGAAACAAAAATCAGAATTGATACATACACTCCATGCTTGATGCCAGTATGAAAAAAGGAGAGATGATAATTTTACCAGAAGCATATCATCGATGTAAAGAGGTATTTGATAAGAAAGGAGTAGAGATCCTCCCACCTAGGAGGTCCTTCGATTGTCCTATTGATCTCCTACCAGGGGCATCCATACCTTTTTGCAAGATTTACCCACTGGAAAAAAAGGAGTTACAGATCCTAAATGAGTGTGTACAGGAGAATCTACAAAAAGGTTTTATCCATTCCTCTACCTCACCTGCCGGAGCAGGTATATTCTTTATAGGGAAAAAAGACAGAAGTTTATGTTCCTGTATTGACTACCGTGAACTAAATCGGATAACCATCAAAAATAGGTATCCACTCCCTCTCATTCCGGAACTCATCGAACATCTCCAAAATGCTACTATATAATCCAAACTAGATTTGCGAGGTACTTACAATCTTCTATGTGTTCACCTGGTAACCCTCTTCAGTACTCAGATATACTGTGCTCACAGTACTATTACCTACTATCCTGATATTTGCAATCCTGATATTGACCCTTTGACTGATTTACTGACTTTGAACCTATGCTGCCTGAACTTACCCTTCGCCTTGTCTGACCTTGTTCCTTCCTCATCCTTGTCTGTACTGCGATATATTTAAACTTATCTACATCTGCATCTAGGGCTCCCTCTGCTACACCTCTACAGATAGTGTCCTCTAGAACCTTTTCTGGGTAATTTTTTTGTATTGCTTAATTTTTTTGAATTTCTGCTGTATTTTTTTATACAGCATGAGGGAAAAATAATTGCTTGAGAATCATTTTTCCTGTGTGACTTCTAATTTCTGTTCTTTGTCCTTCTTTGTTGGATTTTTTTGTTCAGTTTTTTTAGAAGCCATTATTTTCATTTAATATTTTCTTTTGCTGCTTTCTTCATATCTCCTATCTGTCTTTTCATTGATTTGTTTTGTCTGATAATTTTATATAGATTTATTGGTGTTTTTAGTTATTGCTTATGGAGAATAGTTTTTTCTATCGTTATTATATATTTTTTAATAGAAGATTCCCCTCGTGGGGTTTTCTGCTCACCCAGTATCCGTATCTCAGATCTCTCTGTTCTCACTCCGGATCTGCGTTTCCCATCTGTCCAGGCCACCTCTATCTCCGACCCTCTATATCTCCAATTCTTCGGCTTCTTTGATAGCTAGGTAAGTCTTATTGTGTCCTAACAACCCCACTCCTGTCGCCTTCTTATCTTTATTGTTCTCGTAGGCTCCACTCTCTGGCAGAGCCTTTCTGAGTTAGTTCGCCGGTCTCTCTCAGCGGGGTCCCTGTAGTTCTCTGGCATTATGCTCCATGTGGACACTTGATGTACGTGCGTGCACTACGTCATCCCAGGCGTTCCTTTTCTCTTTATTTTTAAAGAGAAAATGGGAAACATAATATAATTATAATCTGTCTGACACTCATATAAGTGTGTGCTAGCTGTATGTGTTAACAATTATGTGGTTGTGATATATACATACTCCGACACACTGAACCCTGACACTCACATCAACCAACACACAAACTACACATTCCACACAACACAGATTATCAGCAGTGGCCTGTCCCATGCTCTATGTACACTCCACTGAGTAAAACAACTAAAATTCAAAATGGAGAAGCCATGTGTGAAAATCTAAAGACACCCTTACTGTGTCTACAGGAATTAAGAGGCTAAGTAGTAGACAGTTGCTGCTAATCAAATACCCTTGATAAATTTATCATCAGCAAGTGTGCGCTCCTCTATAAAAGCAAAAGTTTAACAGGTTGCTGGTCTGGCGCATTCAGGTGTGTGTTAACACAATGCCAAAGAGGAAAGACATCATCAATAATCTTAGAGAAGCAATTGTTGCTTCCAAACAAATTGAGAAGGGTTATAAGGCAATTTCCAAACAGTTTACAGTCCATCATTCTACAGTCCCTTTTGGATTTATTTTTGTTAAATCATGACATGGTGTAATATATCATGTGTTGTTGTTCATCTGAGGTTGTATTTACAATTTTTTGTATTTTTGATGTGCATGAGAATACAGAAGTAGTTATGGTAGGGTGTGGAACTGCACTCTATCCCTTTAAGCAGTATGTAGCTGGGTGCAACTCGGACAGTCTCAGTACCAGAGACCAAATGCTGAATAACAAATAGAAGAAAAGTCCAGACACTCCAAGGTACAAGCAAGGTAATTTTATTGAACCCACTCCATCACAACGTTTCGACTTACACGGTCTTTGTCAAGCTACTAAGTGCATGTATACATTCATTTTTATAGGAATACAAGTGATTAACAATTAACAAGATCCCATCAATCAGACAATTAGTTAAAATTACATCCATATCCAACCCCCAGTATAGCCACATTGATAGTAAAGGCTAACAGCTGTGTCACAAGTGCAAATTAACTCAATTGGAAGCCTTCTCAACAAGTACCATCTCTGGGATATGGAGACAAAATTGGAAAAAATGTAAAAAGTAAACATCACAGTAATAAACAATAAAATGAATCAAAGCCAGATCGGGTCCAATTTCTCTTCAAACATTACTATCAATAACTTTAGTATGATATTTGATTCTCTGACCTATATATAATATAAAACATTTACGTATAATAAAAAAAAAATATATATATATATATAAAAAGTGATAAAGATAATCAATATATGTGTTCTAAAAATGTAATAGAATAACAAAATAATTATATATAAAGAGATATGTGTTATATGTAAAAAAGGTCTATATAATTTGGATAGACAGTGTACATGTTAATAGACAGATTACAAAGCTGTGAATAGTTCTAGTTCATAGTTATATTTTAAGTGTTGAAGTGTTTTATATGAAATATCACAATGAAAAGTAACTGTATAACCAATCAAATATAAAAAGCAGGTGTGAAACCCATTATTCTAAGATAAAGTGCATAAGAGTGAAAAAACAATTATAAAATGTATTCAATAAATCTATCCGAGATCTATATCAAGTAATCAAAGTCATTAAATTTTCTATGATTAGATTATTAGAATATAAGAGATAAAGACTTGACTGGTCCAGAGTTCATTTATGTGCATTTAGTAGAGAAGTCCCCAGCAACAATATCACAGATTAAAGATAATCTGCAAAAATAAAAATAGTTAAAATCCAAAAATTAAAACCAGTATGAAAATGTATATATTAACGGATTAAGATCATAATAATAATTAGGGCCTTTTGAGGTCAGGATTTTATGCTCCCTAATTTCCAGTGAGCTTCTCTGAATAATAGCCTTAATTGTCTGTCCCCATTAATTGACTGTTTAACTCTATGATTTAATCAATCATGTTCAGCATCACTATAACACCACCCCTATCAGCTGTTTTTTAGACCAAATCCTCCTTTAATAGTATTTTTAAAGCTTTTTATAGAGCTTTTATTAAATTATTAGGGTGTGTATACGCTGGACAGGATTATCTACATCTTAACTCACCAAATTAATAAAAGTTTTAACTGCATGATTAGTAATAGATGGATTAAAGGGACTTTTGTATCACTTAATCTTAATATTACATTACATGGTGTATTCAGATCAGTAGAAAGCAGCAGTTTACTAAAAAATACTTTTAACTTCACATTACGGAAGAATCTACACAAAACTCAATTATCTATAGCATTTGGAATATAAGTAAGACAAAAAGTCAAATCTTTTCTTAAAGCTGTAGTATCGTCTTTAGACAAAATTTCCTTTTTCCTTTTTCTTGGTGTCTCAATTCACTCACTCCATTTGTTTAATATTTATGGTTCCCACGATCGTTATTTAATATTACAACTAGATCGACTATACTATGCACAATATTTTTTGGCAGCTATATAATCTCATCCTTCTCTCTATCTACTTCCTCCTTTGTCTATTTATTTTTATAATCTTTTTATATACTTATTTCAATTAAGGACACAACTATCACCTTAATACAATGTGTCTATACATGCATTATTCATTTTATTCATTCATATAATATGTACTAATTAATATTTTATATCAATAATTTATTTCTCGATTTCTCCATTTGAGTACACAACTTCTAATACCACTATAAAATTTGGTTAATCAACGAAATCTACAACTTAAAGGACCACTCTAGGCACCCAGACCACTTCAGCTTAATGAAGTGGTCTGGGTGCCAGGTCCAGCTAGGGTAACCCATTCTTTTATAAACATAGCAGTTTCAGAGAAACTGCTATGTTTATGAATGGGTTAAGCCTTCCCCTATTTCCTCTAGTGGCTGTCTCATTGACAGCCACTAGAGGCGCTTGCGTGCTTCTCACTGTGATTTTCACAGTGAGAGCACGCCAGCGTCCATAGGAAAGCATTATGAATGCTTTCCTATGTGACTGGCTGAATGCGCGCGCAGCTCTTGCCGCGCGTGCGCATTCAGCCGAATGGGAGGAACGGAGGAGGATCGGAGGAGGAGAGCTCCCCGCCCAGCGCTGGAAAAAGGTAAGTTTTTACCCCTTTCCCCCTTCCAGAGCCGGGCGGGAGGGGGACCCTGAGGGTGGGGGCACCCTCAGGGCACTATAGTGCCAGGAAAACGAGTATGTTTTCCTGGCACTATAGTGGTCCTTTAAGCTCTTTGTCTGCTACTTTATCCCTAGTTCCAATTGTAACCTCTATCCCTTATTTCATCTCAATTCACTTACAGCACTGATCACAATATATAATAGATCATGAATCTTGAATCAACTATTAACATCCTCTACAAATTTGTTTTTTTAATATGGTTTTTTAAACAATTCCTTTATACAAGAAACATCTAATAATTTTTATATATAATGTTGATACAATTTTTATATGATAGTCAAAATACTCTACCAGTATTTACAACTTTTAAAAACCACTATTTTCATATTTATTTCTATATACAATTTTTATACATTTCTATACTTCTACTTCTTATTTTATTTTTTCAACTTTACATTTACTCTTATTCATTTTTGCCTTTTTAACCTGAATTTTTTACAGTCTGTATTATATACATATGTCTGTATTTTAACATGTTTGTATGTATAAAATGTAATTCATTGGCAATATGCCAGATGTGTGTTTAAATCACAGCTCAGCATCCAGCCTCCATCACGTCTCTGATGAAGTGGGGCTGACACCCACGAAACGCGTTAGACAGTAGTGAGCAGGATACGGACGCAGTTTTGAACCGGCAGAAGGAACTCTCTCTCTCTACCGAAAAAGCATCCACAATCTGGGGACCGATTGGCCGACAACACCTACCACCCAGAGTGAGGTCTGGGATGCACGCCAACCCCATCGGCAGCTGGCAAGTACAGAAACTTATTTTGATACAAAGTATCCATATCAATCCTAGCCGGTCTTTGTGGCTATTTGAGAAAAAAAGACTACCCTTCTGCTGGCAATTCTCTTGCAAACCGTTCCTGACTCATATTTTTAAAATTCCCAGTATTTTTATAACTTTATAAATTGTGAATAAATTTCACATTAGTTTTTAACTATTTCTATTTCTGCTTTTCTTTTTAAATAGTGTTTTTTTCTAATGAATAATTTTTTAAGTTTTTTATTTTTTCATATATTTCTCACTGCACTTTAGAATACAGTACCAAGCAAAATATATATTTTTAACCTGTATGACTAATAGAAATATTCTTGGTGCACCACTTAGTCAGTCTATCTGTAGCAGATTTAAAGAAATATTCATTTTAAATAGTTGTGTCATTATATTGATTTGTGACATCAACCCAAGTACAATATAGAAAACAGCTCTCTATGCTGTTATTCTATGCCACGTAGCCGCTTCTGCTAAATAGATTATTTGGTATATACCATACTTAATCTGCCTCTAGCAGATTTAAAGTCGTATACACCATACATATTGTTACATCACTCTTCTAAAACATCTGAACTTCTTCTTTGTACCCTATTTGGCATAACTATATATATAACAGCCATTTGTGGGTGAAATAGCTCCTGGATATATTACACCAAATTAAGGTGTTACCCCTTTCAAATTACATTTTCTCAGTCAGGTATTGGGTGAATTCCTGTCTTTTTCCAGTTCTTGAGCAACCCACTACAAGTCAGACTCCCTCAGGTCTGTGTGTTGCATTGGGCATACCTGGATCTACAAAATTTCAGATAAGTTGATTATTGTTTCTTCATCTTCTGGGGGAGTTTATTTATCCATATTGCTGGCAAAGTCCTGCTTCTTATGGCCACCCCTTCGGATTCTTCCAATGTTTCTCCGCTGAACAATCCCCCGTAAGGGGGAGTTTCTTCTAAACAAAATACAGTGAACTGTTACTGGATCGATTTTCTTGTGAAGAATTAAACCTAATGTTGGATTGGAAGTTACTTTTCTATTTTGATTTGCTCTTTTTTCTTAATAGTTGATCTTTGTAGAAATTCCAGATTTAATAATATCCAGACCATGGAACATTTATTCAAAATTCCTTCAAGCCTTGTACGATATTCAATATTATCCTTCAATGAAATAGGTTGTGCTTACATACACATCCCCCTTGGTATACATTTCATTTAATCGTAGTCAGCCAATGTGACACTGCAATGTAAAGCTCATATTTTTTCTCTTTAAGGTTTTTACCAACTCTTTACTTATAGTTTCCCCACTAGGTGTATTAAAAAGTTCAAAATTACTTTCTGCAGCAGATAAAATCCGCCTCGTTCCTTCATCCAAATAGACATAAAAGCTTGTGCTGGGTTGGATCATGGGTTCCATTTTGCCAAACAATTGGTAAACTGAATCAAATTATAGAATTGCACTAAAAATATTTGCAGTCAAATAGCCATAAATGTAGCCAATACAAAAATTGTTAGGGAGGTGCAAATTTCCAATGGTGCTCACAATTCAGAAGTAGTTATGGTAGGGTGTGGAACTGCACTCTATCCCTTTAAGCAGTATGTAGCTGGGTGCAACTTGGACAGTCTCAGTACCAGAGACCAAATGCTGACTAACAAATAGAAGAAAAGTCCAGGCACTCCAAGGTACAAGCAAGTCAATTTTATTGAAAAAATTGAAAAATATTGAATGCTGGCAGAGTGATGTGTTTCAACAACTTGGAGGTCTCTACCTACTAACCCTTACAGTAATGTGATGTGTGTATATATATATATATGGGAAAAGAGGAAATGGGGGGAGATAGGAAAGCTCCCTAATGACTTGTATAATGATACTTATGCAGAGTAATCAGCTGACTACTGTCTTTATTAAATTCTGACTAATAGCATAATTTACCAATTAAGAGTCTCCCTTTATCAGTGGCTAGTTGCCTTACTAATAGCTAAGTACTTATTGCTATGGTCAATTCGCCAGCGGCAAACAGAAAATCCCATAAATCCACATTGACAGCAAAAGAAAAAGCAAACGGTAAAGAGCCAAAGTGTGGCTAAATACAATGTTACAATCATTAACAGTGATGCAAATAAAGTAACTACTTCTTGTGAGTCATATCCAGAAGGAGATATAAATTAGGGAACTGGAAAATCAAGCTCATTTTGTGTCCATATGAGAGAAAAGCTATACACTGGTCCCTAATATCCTCCAAACACCTTGAAGGGTGTTCTAATCTGTGGCTCAATCTAAGAAGAACAGAAAACAAAAGCTGCCTAATGTGCCATCACATTAGCTGTATGGACGGCACTGTATAAAGTAAAAAAGAAAAGAAAATATATTAACCTATAAGGGTCTAAGTACCCATAGTGGTAAGATGTGTCCCTAAAGTGAGCAAATAAGTGATAGGGAGAAAATAATAAAAACGAGCTAGCGCACGACGCGCGTTTCGGTGTGTTAGAACACCTTCGTCAGGGGCTAAGAGTTATCTCGCAAAAAAGCCGGGACTTTTAAACCCCCCTGTAGCCAATCAGGTGTTAATTCCCTCCTTTGTCATTAAGTCACGTGTCCGGAATACCTTAGCGTCATTCGTGACGTATCGCCCCATGTGACCAGCAGTAGGCGGGGTGAAGAAGGGGCGGGACTCCTGGATAAACGTCATTGGATTGACAGGTTAAATTTGAGTACCCCTACGTCACTAATGACGTGTCGCCCCACATGGCTGCCCATGGGTGGAGGGAGTGAATAAAAATCTTTCCGGTGAACGTCATTTGATTGACGGATTTAAATTTAAATGTTCGCCGATCACAGGCTGAATAACATCCATTACGTGAAATATTAATATAATGTTTAGACACTGCTCATCCTGTAATTTATAAATCCATTGATTGTATATTGAATTTGCTAGTAGAAGTATGATTGACAGTGTATATATAATATAATTTAAGCTTTTTATTATTAGCTGTAAAGTACACTGTTTTTCTTCTTCTACTATAATTGCTTCAAAAAGGAAAAATAGGCAGAAAATAAGAAATTATAAAACAGGAGAATATAACCCTAATCTGCAAATGCCATCCTACTTAAGGGATGCAGTTACTTTAAAGTGAAGATTACTTCTATTCATATCAAATATATAAAAGTTATTTAGAAAGGGTCACATTAATATTGAGCAGTGTTAATTATTATAAGTGGATGATATTCTTACATCAGTGGTTTTTAAGAAGTTTGGCACAGGGTTTGAAATATCTACATATAGGAGTGGTTAAATAGATTATTTACAGTGAATTATTTACAGTGCTGATGAAAGCATTTTTACAAGTTGTAGTTCTTTATGTATAGAGATCATGTAATGAAGGGGGTATAAGTGAATCCTTCATTCAATCCTTTGGGTGACAGGGTTTTCAGTCGGTAAATCCAATAACACTCTCTTTTCCTAATGTGTTGGTCCCAGTCTCCCTTCCTTTGGTCCTGTCTAATTAGTTCTATTCCCTGAAATCTCAAAACTGTGGGGTCTCCATTATGTACATTTTTTATCAAGAAAGATTCTAAAACCTTTACTGATAGTACCAAAAATCAGCATTTTGACACATGCTCCTTTTTCAATTGTAGCTCCAAAGGCTTAGTGTACTTGATTACCTGTCAATGCCCAATGTCTTATGTGGGAAAAACCTTCCGTCCCTTCAGAAGAAGAATCCTTGAACATATCAACTCTGTTAAAACTATCAGACATATAGAGACTCCAATTTCTAGACACGTAAAAAATGTACATAATGGAGACCCCACAGTTCTGAGATTTCAGGGAATAGAACTAATTAGACAGGACCAAAGGAAGGGAGACTGGGACCAACACATTAGGAAAAGAGAGTGTTATTGGATTTACCGACTGAAAACCCTGTCACCCAAAGGATTGAATGAAGGATTCACTTATACCCCCTTCATTACATGATCTCTATACATAAAGAACTACAACTTGTAAAAATGCTTTCATCAGCACTGTAAATAATGTGGGGATATTTATGGGATAATAATAGTAAACAGTTGAGAATTGCCCACTAATTCAATTCTCAGATCCCAAAGAACGTTTATCGTGTTAAGTGAGAAGTATATCATATAAATAATAAAATAAAATTCACAATTTTATAAAAATATATTTTATTTTTAATAACAAATTAATTAATAATAACATGTAACATGCGTGATAATAATCAATGAATATTCAGTATAAAATGGTATGCAATACAAAGGAATGGGTATTACGTTTCAATGGCTAAATAGCATTTTCTGTCAAGAATTTATTTATGACTATGTTTCACAGAGAGAAAAAGTTTCACTCAGAGAACAGAATTCCTCAGAGTGCAGCGTAAGGTCGTAAAGTTTAGCTGACAGTTAGAATAACCCTTTCAATGCTGGCTAGATCTCCTAGGTAATCAAGATCTATTCTTATGTAATTTTTAAATAAAATAACATTTAAACCAGTTCATTAGTCATTTCCTGGAACCATCCAATAAGAGAATCTACCATATTTTATGAGCAGAATTTGTTTTTAATTTGTCTAAAAGATATCTTATCTTAATTTAGAGCAAATCAATACACCTGGATAAAAACAGCGGTATGCTAACACGTGATAATATCACCGTAATATATAATTATTCTTAATTCCACCTGCAGAATGGAATGTTTATAACTATATATTCTTAGTTAACTAAGATTTCTTAATATGGAAATCTGACCGTGCTTTATCCAGTCATATATAATGCTATTAATACATTTTAATTAATTTAATTTAATTAAATGAAACCAGTATAATTACCAGTTGAGTAGATATTTCATCCGATTGGTAGTCTCAGGAACTTATTTGGATGTCTCTCTGCATGGAGGTTGGAGTCCCCAAACTTCCAATTCCTCTCTCCTCTTTTTCTTTCTCCTTTGCATCTCTTGCATACCCTGCATATCTCTATCTTCCCTTTGTCTTAACTTTTAAAGGGCCAGACTCTCTGTACGTCATCAGTTGATAACCCAATAGAAGCACTAGAGGTGTGGTTATCTTCCAGATCGCAATTTAGTTATTTGGTCTATAGAGGGCAGTCTTGTCCCACTAAACATACCTATCCAGGAAAGAGTTAACTTTTCCTGGTGGCTATTTTGACGTCATTTTGCGTTATCCTTATAGTGCCATAACTTAAAATTTCAAAGGGTTCTTTAAGTTTTGTCCAGACTATGTGTCTGGCAAATCTGAGTTTTGACCCGTAACTTACAATGGGACCTTATATGTATGGACAGTTAAAATTTATTATTTAATCTTCTCTGTCACAATTGTCTGGGTTTAGAATTGATTATATTCTTCTTATCACTTGTTTATACTATGCATTCCTTTTAGCTCTGACAAAGTGGCTAGTCTTACAGAAAGAAATCTTGTCTTTTTTTGTTAACTTGGAATAACAAAATGGAGTCTGGTCTGTTCAGAGTGACTCAGAATATACACTTTTAGTTTCTATCATAGCACAAAATGTCTGCCGATATAAATACTCTGACAATAATTCACTGTAAATAATCTATTTAACCACTCCTATATGTAGATATTTCAAACCCTGTGCCAAACTTCTTAAAAACCACTGATGTAAGAATATCATCCACTTATAATAATTAACACTGCTCAATATTAATGTGACCCTTTCTAAATAACTTTTATATATTTGATATGAATAGAAGTAATCTTCACTTTAAAGTAACTGCATCCCTTAAGTAGGATGGCATTTGCAGATTAGGGTTATATTCTCCTGTTTTATAATTTCTTATTTTCTGCCTATTTTTCCTTTTTGAAGCAATTATAGTAGAAGAAGAAAAACAGTGTACTTTACAGCTAATAATAAAAAGCTTAAATTATATTATATATACACTGTCAATCATACTTCTACTAGCAAATTCAATATACAATCAATGGATTTATAAATTACAGGATGAGCAGTGTCTAAACATTATATTAATATTTCACGTAATGGATGTTATTCAGCCTGTGATCGGCGAACATTGAAATTTAAATCCGTCAATCAAATGACGTTCACCGGAAAGATTTTTATTCACTCCCTCCACCCATGGGCAGCCATGTGGGGCGACACGTCATTAGTGACGTAGGGGTACTCAAATTTAACCTGTCAATCCAATGACGTTTATCCAGGAGTCCCACCCCTTCTTCACCCCGCCTACTGCTGGTCACATGGGGCGATACGTCACGAATGACGCTAAGGTATTCCGGACACGTGACTTAATGACAAAGGAGGGAATTAACACCTGATTGGCTACAGGGGGGTTTAAAAGTCCCGGCTTTTTTGCGAGATAACTCTTAGCCCCTGACGAAGGTGTTCTAACACACCGAAACGCGCGTCGTGCGCTAGCTCGTTTTTATTATTTTCTCCCTATCACTTATTTGCTCACTTTAGGGACACATCTTACCACTATGGGTACTTAGACCCTTATAGGTTAATATATTTTCTTTTCTTTTTTACTTTATACAGTGCCGTCCATACAGCTAATGTGATGGCACATTAGGCAGCTTTTGTTTTCTGTTCTTCTTAGATTGAGCCACAGATTAGAACACCCTTCAAGGTGTTTGGAGGATATTAGGGACCAGTGTATAGCTTTTCTCTCATATGGACACAAAATGAGCTTGATTTTCCAGTTCCCTAATTTATATCTCCTTCTGGATATGACTCACAAGAAGTAGTTACTTTATTTGCATCACTGTTAATGATTGTAACATTGTATTTAGCCACACTTTGGCTCTTTACCGTTTGCTTTTTCTTTTGCTGTCAATGTGGATTTATGGGATTTTCTGTTTGCCGCTGGCGAATTGACCATAGCAATAAGTACTATTAGCTATTAGTAAGGCAACTAGCCACTGATAAAGGGAGACTCTTAATTGGTAAATTATGCTATTAGTCAGAATTTAATAAAGACAGTAGTCAGCTGATTACTCTGCATAAGTACCATTATACAAGTCATTAGGGAGCTTTCCTATCTCCCACCCTTTCCTCTTTTCCCATATATATATACACACATCACATTACTGTAAGGGTTAGTAGGTACAGACCTCCAAGTTGTTGAAACACATCACTCTGCCAGCATTCAATATTTTTCAATTTTTATATTTACTCGGGTACAAGCCCTTAGGTGGACTTGCACCACCTTCTGACCACAACTCTTGCCTGCTTTTTCTCAAATACCTTTTTGTTTTCCATCTATATAGGTTATTTGGGATTACTAGGCAAGTTATTCAGTTCCAATTTTATTGAACCCACTCCATCACAACGTTTCGACCTACACGGTCTTTGTCAAGCTACTAAGTGCATGTATACATTCATTTTTATTGGAATACAAGTTATTAACAATTAACAAGATCTCCATATCCAACCCCCAGTATAGCCACACTGATAGTAAAGTGCATAAGAATACAGTCATGCTTGCAATGTCACAACAGCGATAGCAAGTATGTCAAAACACATGGTGAAAACGTTACACGGCTTTCTAGAATACAATTTTATGTTATTACTGAAACTGGCTAGGCATACAGGTCTACACCCATATCAATAGGCATACAAGTCAACTAATATCGATTGCTAACTAATGAGTAACCAAGTGAGGGTAGGCATGTTCACATGCTTCAAAAATATAGTTTAAACAAACAAAACAATAGTACCATCTTCCCACGTCACTCCTCCAGTTGTGGAACCAATGTTTATTACTTTGCATGCTACAGTTTTTTGCTAAAGACAAATACAGTGCACTGAATCTCTTCTTATAACTTGGTGCGCACATTGGCTTACAAGTTGGGGTTCTCCTGGCAGGAGGCCCTCTCTAGATAGTCATCTACCAAGGTCTCCGACTCTTACTTTGAGGATTTGAGGATTACGGGTTGATGTTTGTTCAGAGGGATGCCGAAAGCTGCGGAAGTAGGGTAAAGTGTGTTCAAGTGGATTTAACAGTTTGAAATTCTAGACAAATGGGCTATATAGTGATATTTATGAACTTATTTTTTGGGGGGAGGTAACTCCAGTAGAAAACTATTAAGAGGAATTCCCATAAGAATTAACTAACCCAAAAAAATGGAAAAGTCCACTCTTAAATTAACAAATTTGCAAACATAATTACCATACAAATGTTTGTTACAATATATAATTCTACTGTAGATAATCTTTGATTTTATAAACTAAAGAAGAGTTACCTGCACACTATCCCAAATCCCTGTGCATATTTTAACAAATGGAGGTTTTTCGTTTCACTCCAATGGACATTAGGTGTAAGCTCACCTGCCACGTCAAGGCAAACCTGTTAGGTGAGTAGATGTAGATGTAGTGCCTAGGATGTCCTTAGACATAATAACCAAAATGCCCAGGATGCTAGGTACTGTTGTGGGGAGAGTCTCTGGGTATGAAGAACTAAAAAACCTAAACTTCTGAAGTGAAGCCGAGCCCCTATTAGAGGGGTGCAGCTCCAGCAAAATAGTGCCAGCTAGTTATCATTAATAGAGCCAAAAACATGGTAGATAAAGGAAATTAATACAAGATACATAAGGGGCCAAAAATAATAAAAAGTAGAAATGGACAAAATAATAGTAATAATCTTACATACAAGTAAAAAGCTTTGTGTATAGGCACATAAAACAGCTTAAAAACATTAAAATAGAAGCTAGCAAAAACAGAAAGTATGACAAGAATAATGGGTATTAAACAGTGATATGGAAAATATAATATAAGAACAAAATCTTTATCATTTTAAATGATTGACCACTTCTTTGCCATGGACTTCTATTAATTTATAAATCTATGGTTTTGTCTGTAGCCTCTAAAGCGCTGGGGAGCCTAATTGAACGACACACATACAATGCTGGTTCAGAAAGACTACGATTTATTTGTATCACAGATCAGTATATGAAATGAGTGTTATACATGTCATGTATAACACTCATTTCATATACTGATCTGTGATACAAATAAATCGTAGTCTTTCTGAACCAGCATTGTATGTGTGTCGTTCAATTAGGCTCCCCAGCGCTTTAGAGGCTACAGACAAAACCATAGATTTATAAATTAATAGAAGTCCATGGCAAAGAAGTGGTCAATCATTTAAAATGATAAAGATTTTGTTCTTATATTATATTGGATCATCCATAATGGTACTAACACATACGTCCTTAAAGGAGCTTAAAGGAATAGGAGGGGTAGAGAGACACTCACATTCTTGCAGTTTACAGGATATAGGGGGAAGGTAAATAAAGTACTAATTGTATATATAAGATATATCTTCACAAGTTTTGCATAGATTGTCATGCTGAATAATATGCACAGGGCACTTTAAGATGTATTGTTGGTTTGGTCTCGAACTAAATCGAGTAACGGGTTAAGGATGTAAACAGAAATAATTATTATATATTGTGTCCTGACTTGTATTTGGACCTGTTTTCGGAAAATAAAGAAAAAGATTAAATTAAAAAAAAAAAAAAAAAAGAGTACTAATTGATGGTTACTGCTATACAAAGAAAGAATATATTTTTGATGAAAAGGAAGAGGAGGTTCCCAGCATCCCAGCCTATCACATGACATATCACTGGAAAGCCCAGTATGTCCTCTTTATAAGATAAGAAAAACATCTAATGGAGGTAGATCCAGATATAAGGATCTCAGTATAGGAAGCAGCCACTCAATAGGCACACTCCAAAAAAGCCTATAATAAACAAATAGTAGACAAAAGGTGGACTGTTACTGACACTTTGTTTTTATCATATCTTTTTTTTATATACTTTTTCTGAACTAACTTTCGATTGGAATACATTTTGATACCATTTAGTCACTATTTTGACTATCTCAGTAGTCATTGTATCTCAGTTTTTTTAGTGCTCTCATCTGGTAGGTTTCACATTCCACCTTTTGTCTGCTATTTGTCCTCTTTATAATACAGCAGGATTGATAGAGTAACTCAAAAGAATAAAAGAAGATGCATGTGAACGAAATGTCTAGTACAGAGGACACAAGTTAATGGGCTGGGTTACATTAAAAAAACACATTTCATTTCTTGTTGCCCTAAAAGTTTAGTAATAGTGCCTCCGCCATGGTATTGCCCATGCATCTATAGCATAAAACTTTAAAAGATTAGGGTTTTTATTGTTTGTTCAAAAGTATTTTGACACTCTATGATTAGTAAAACCTTTTAACTGTTTCTACAGTGTTCAGCTATTCTTGTTTTCAAACATCTCATGGTCATCCCACAAGAGTTTAACTTCTGGTCATGTGTCAATGACATTCTAGGACCGTTATTTTTAAATTTTACATCCCTTAATAAGCAGCTTTGGTCCTATTAGTCTGTAAACATTTTGGATAAAGCCATTAACTGGCGAAACGCGTTAAGTGTATCTGAAAAGTATTTTATATTGTTTATTTTACTTTGTACTGTTTTATTCTTTATTTTTATTTAAAAAAAAGTACTTTTTTACTGGACCCTATTCACTGCTGCTGGATCTTTGATCATCTATATCTTTGGGGAGGATAAAAAACAACTGTAGCCTATTGGATTGAGCAAACTGTATTTTGCTCTATTAAATGTGAGTATTTTTCATTTTATCTTCTCACTCCATTTTTTTATGGTGTACACTATTGTGGTTTTATTTCTCTTTTATATATTGAGATACATCCACGTCACCTATATTTTAGAGTAGGGATCATGCCACTTTACGCTATACTTGTTGAGCCATTGTTCAGGCTCCAAAATATGTGAGTGCACATTTTTACATCACTATGTTGCTGCTATTTAACTGTACATACTACACTGTAGTATCTTGATTTTTCTACACATATCCATCACCAAAAGGATTATTCGTCCTAAGGACACACCAGGCGCTACAGTTACATCTACTACCCTGTTTTTTCATTTATTTTTTTTACCAGACAAGAGAGACCCAGATTTGGTGGTTGAGCTGGCTTCTCGAATTTTTTTTTTAAGTGCTGAATTCCTTTCTGTTTTTAAATCTTTTAGGTGGGTCCTACACTAACAATTCACCTTGCTTCCTTTAGCTTCAGCTAAAAAAAAAAAAAAAAATAATGAGAAAGAGAGGGGTATTTTTCTACACCCATACATACTTATTAACCCTTAATAGAGAACACATGAGGTGAGTGGCGGCATTGTAACATGGCTGTGTGATACAAAATAAACACAAATACATAAAAATAAGTCCTGTGCTCAGACTCTGTCTATTTCTGATGACAGCAATTACCATAGTACACATCAGCCCCTATACATACAATAGAAAACAAAGAAATCAGTTACCTGTGCACTATCCCAAATCCCTATGCATATTTAAACAAATGGAGGTTTTTTGCTTCACTCCAATGGCCATTAGGTGTAAGCCCACCTGCCTGTCAAGGCAAACCTTATAGATGGGTCCTATAATAACAATCCACCTTGCTTCCTTCAGCTTCAGGCAAAAAAACCCCCCAAAACCTTACCATGTGTTGCCTATTAAGAGTTAATAAGGGGGGGCGTTTCCAACTTCCGGCACGATCGGACGCATGTAGTAGGAGCTCCGCACCACCCGGGCCAGATTATCTACCAAACAGCTAAAAAAAACCTCAAAATTAAGCTCCACAAACGAGAGGTGAAGCCCAAGAGTGATCCCATGTCACCCTCGAAACAAACAAAACTAACGGACGCAGTCCGACATCACAAAAAAGAGCGGCAGAAACAGGCCCAAGATGGGCCAGGTCTCCGGAGCCTGACGCCTACAGTGAGGTGCCCTCACAGCTAGCGGCGGATGACAGCCAAATATCGAAAGATTATTTAAAACAAATGCTCATGGACCTCAGAGCTACAATTAAAGAAGATTTTACTACTGCTATATCTGGTATACATCAGGAATTGGAGGAATTAGGAGACTGCACAGACCAGGTCGAATGAAAAACAGAAGACCTCTGCTCAGTGCATAATATATTGGCTGACAAGATACAGAAATTGGAAGACGACAACACAAAATTGTGGCACAAGATGGCGGATTTGGAGGATCGATCCCGCCGAAACAACCTAAGATTTTGGGGGGGTCGCGGAATCCATCACAACAGACCAGATTCTCACATATATAACAACTTTAAGCGCTACACTGGCCCCTGATTTATCCGGTATCACATGGGAACTGGACAGGGCCCACCGCGTACCAAAACCATCCAGGTTCGGAGCGGAAGTCCCACGCGACATTATTGTTCGCTTCCATTATTTCAAAGCCAAAGAAGCACTTCTCAAGGCAGCCAGGGCTAAGTCATCGCTGCCTGAACCATACAGCACCATCTCTATATACGCCGACCTCTCGGCCCTAAAAATGGCGAGACGGAAAGAATTCTCCTCTATCACCAAGACTTTACGCAATCACGATCAAGCATACAGATGGGGGTTCCCCACAAAATTAATGGTATGGAGGAACAACAAGCTCCACATCATAGATGACCCAATAGGAGGGGCCTATGGAATGCACCCGAAAAAGTCCAGACAGTGACGAATGCTGTGGCCTCCCCGAAGAAGATCCGGCCCAAATGGCAGATGGTTGGCTTCCAACACTAATAAAGACACTGACATAGACAACAGCCCCCTGGACTCACCTGACAGCAAGTTCTACAACGTTGCACAAAGACATCTTAACTGACTGGTGCTGCATTCGCTCAGGACATTAGCTAATCTACCATGGACTGGTACTTGAAAGTCTCACACTCCAACCCAAGCCTCCACTCTACCGCAGTGATGATGGGCGATGACCCCAGCCGACGAGAGTGGTATTTTAACGGGGGCCCACGTCAGTGCAATAGTTTATTGGGGGGGGGACTGGAAATGGTTAAGAAAAAAAAAAAAACTCATATACATCTTAAGTGTTAGTGACCCTGCCAATGTCCACCCCTTGGTCGCTGCTCTCTAGTCATCCACGCTTCCCCCATGATGTTATTTACAGAACCAGGAGTGCACTGACGTTGGTCCCCAAAATGTTGTATTGCATGTTTAGCTCTATCCGGAGATAAAACGCATCTGCCTACCAAAAATGTAGCTGGATAGGTATTGTACATAATGCACAAACTGCTGATACCACTGGGGGTTAGATGACGTCTCCGTACTAGGATAAAATTTAATTGTTAATATTGTTGGGCACAAACGATATCGATAACCATCTCACTACAGCTAGACTTCCAACACATACCACAGACGGGGACCTCGCCTGCCCCCTTACTAATAGCGCAGAGCACTAGAGTAGATGTGACGATTCCTATGGGTTGGAGATTAGGATTCGAGCAATGCTTGCAAATATAAAAAAAACAAAAAACACCCCTGACGCAGCATCCCAAGTAATTCTGATCACGTCCTACAACACTGCCTTCCCGGCCCCTATTAGACGTAGGTGGGACTGTTGTCTACGACCATAACCACCCCTGACATCTACCTATACCAGAGTTGTCTATTAACAGAATCTGGTCCGGGTGCGGACGCGTTCCGCACAACCCCCTAACGGGAACTACAGGGACATGGAGCTCAAAGGCTCCTCATTGTATCCCATGCTAAACTCTCAAGTTCGAGAGACATTGTATATACTTATTTTTGTTTATTTCTGTATCCCCTGTTGTAACCCTGTAAATTCCCTATCCAATACCTCAACAGCTGCAACAACCTATACACATACAAGATGTCGTCAGTCACCAGGGCACAACCAGATACCCACCACACCTCAGTCTACCATAGGGACCATACTCGCTCCCGTAAATTGTCCTTCGTTAGATGAATGGCCCTGAAAACTCAAACATTAATAATGAAGTACCAATTTAAATGCTTATCCATGAACGTAAGTGGCCTGAACAGTCCATTCAAAAGAACTTCTGTGATTAAAGCTATGCACAAATCTCAGGCAGCCATAGTATGTCTCCAAGAGACACATATGTGTAAGAAAAATCCTCCCAAATTAATTTCCTCTTAATACCACCAGGTGTACCATGCTCTTTCACCAAATAAAACAAAAGGAGTAGCAATATTGTTCCATGCAGACTGGGTATTCCAACTCAACAAAACATACGTAGACGAACAAGGCAGGCTCCTAATTTTTGTGGGCTCACTGAACGGAATGCAACTCACGATTGCATCCATATATGCACCTAACAATTCCCAAACATTCTTCATAAAAATGGCATTAAACAAGATTACTAGCCTCCGTGTGGGTCACACTATAATCTGTGGAGACCTAAATTGCACATTAGACCCCGAGCTAGATATCAAGCGTATCGAGAGTAAACAGCCTCTACAGCAAGCCAGCACTATGAGCTCTATTCTTAGCACACTGCTTCATACGTATGATTTCTATGACACATGGCGTATCCTTTACCCGAAGGAGAAAAACTACACCTATTTCTCACGGGTACACCACACTTACTCTTGCATAGACATGTGCTGGGCAGATAAGAGCTCAATATCAAATGTTATAGAAGTGCAAATAGGTTACAGGACCTGGTCTGACCATGCGCCAGTAATCACTACGTTCAGAGCCATGTACCCAGCTCGGGGACGGAGTGCATGGCGTCTGAACGAATCCCTCATAGATAACGTGAACACGGCCACCAAAATACGCACAAACGTAAAGTCGTTCTATGAGATCCACCAAACAGATCCCTCACGCATAGACACTAAATGGCTGGCCCTCAAAGCTGTACTAAGAGGACTTTTAATCTAAGCAGGAGCGATAAATAAACGGAAGACTTACAACGAAACAGATAAACTGCTTTCGCAACTCAAAACACTAGACAGGGACAACAAACTAAAACCAACTAGAACTCTATCCCAACAAATTGAAAAGATAAGAGAAAAGCTACATGCACTGTCCCTAATAAGTATGGAAAGGCAGCTTCGCAAGTTGAAACTCTCCTACTACATGCAAGGGAATAAGGCAGGCAAATTGCTCGCAAAACGTCTAAAATCCTGATACATACAATCCAAACTCCCATATATGACATCAGCCAGAGGGTCAAAACTATTTAACCCACAAGACATAGTGAACGAACTGGCCAACTTCTATACTGGTCTATACAATCGTACACAGGACAAAACACTACACCAGCCACTAGAGTCAGAAATAGACATCTTTCTGAAAGAGGCGACACTGCCACGTCTGTCTGCCCACCAAAGCTCGATACTGTCAACTAAATTCACAGAAGAAGAAGTATGAAACGCAATACACAAATTACCCAAACATAAAGCCCCGGGCCCGGATGGATTTCCTAACCACTTTTACGCCACATTCGAGGTACAGCTCACCCCATACTTCACAGATCTTTTGAACTTCTTTAGGGACTCAGAATCCATGCCGGAGGAGATGCTGCTAGCCCATATTGTTACGCTCCCTAAGCCTGGCAAATCTCCCTCTGAATGTGCCAACCTGAGGCCCATTTCACTGTTAGATGCAGACACAAAACTATATGCCAAACTACTAGCTACATGTCTCCAATCCTTCTTACAAGATTTGGTCTCTCCAGAACAGGCAGGTTTTGTTCCGAACAGGCAGCCAGGGGATAATACACTACACTTTTTGAACCTAATCGCATGGGCCCGGAAAACTAACCAGAAAGGTATACTATTAGCCCTAGATGCGGAAAAAGCGTTCGATCGCTTAAATTGAGCATACATGAGGGCTGTATTGATATCCATGGGCATCCCTCCAGAATTCCTGAAAGGCATAATGGCCCTATACTCCAAACAGGCAGCCAGAATATTTAATTCCGGGTTTTTATCACAACCTTTTCAAGTAACAAACGGTTCCAGGCAGGGGACTCCTCTCTCTCCATTAATCTTTATTTTGTGCATGGAACCCCTAATCAGACATATAAAAAGTGATCAAAATATTGGAGGCCTGGCAACGCCAATAGGGGATCAAAAAATAGCCCTCTCCGCGGATGATGTTCTCCTATTTTTAACACACCCGGAGACGTCTTTACCAAACTTGCTAGCTTTATTAGGAAATTACGGGAAGATGTCTTACTATAAGAACAACGCCAAAAAAAACACAAGCGTTGGCTATAGGACTGACACATACCTCTGTAACACACCTGAAAACATTGTACCCATTCGATTGGCGGAACACCTCCATTTCCTATCTCTGCATAAAACTGCCAGCATTGCATTCGGCGATAATACGGGAAAACCATATACCGCTCACTCACAGACTAGAACAACAACTTAAGACCTGGGAGGACAAGGAGATTTCCTGGCTGGGGCGAATCCACACCATAAAAATGATGATATTACCACATATCTTATAC
Organism: Pelobates cultripes; assembly: GCA_933207985.1. Taxonomy (NCBI): domain Eukaryota; kingdom Metazoa; phylum Chordata; class Amphibia; order Anura; family Pelobatidae; genus Pelobates; species Pelobates cultripes. Next base: position 66,294,585 of record OW240920.1, read on the forward strand.
CTATTCCGCACCCTGCTACCTGCCACGGAATTGCTGCTCCAAACATGGAAGCAAGCTACCCCACTATTTTTACAAGAAAATGACCTACTCCTTGCAGCGCCACTTCAGGCCCTGGCTGCTCGAACGATGAACATGCAACTAAATAACTGGCTTAGACAAGGGGTCTATCATGCACGCTCCTTACTGACTCCAGAAGGCATCAAACCATTCCCGGAATTAATCAGGGAATATCACATCCCTCCTTGGAAATTATTCTCTTATCTTAGAATAAGAAATATAATACAGGAGTGCAGGATTAGCTTGAGGGAACCCAATCTCTTACCACCATTTATCCACAAATGTATGGGTAAACTCCCTAAAATTAAAGCAATGTCCCTCTGCTACAATACACTTCTACTCCAAAATAAAATAACAAAACCCCCGTATATGACAAAATGGGAATCGGATATAGGAGGCAATTCCCAATAGCAACATGGCACCACTCTCAAAAGAAAACAATACAGGCCTCCCATAGCCTTAACCAATGGGAAACGTTCTGCAAACTAACGATGCGCTGGTACCTAGTCCCTACCAAACTGGCTCATATTTACCCAGTGTCAAACAAACAATGCTGGGGATGTCACAATCAAGAGGGGTCCCTCTATCATATATTCTGGACATGCACACAGATCACTACGTTATGGCGGGACATACAAACACTTCTTTGTAAAAACCTGGGGATAAAGGTACCAATGAACCCAGAATGCTTTATATTACATATCTTCCCAGACACCCTGCCTGAAGATAAGAGTTATCTAACGATCCACTGTTTAATGGCTACCAAAACTGCAATTGCCCACAGGTGGAAGACCACACGGGCACCCACACTACCAGAGATCTTGGGTAGAATAGACTCGACATATACATATGAACGCATGGCTAGTCGACTAAACGATAGACAAAGCAGACACGAGACAAGGTGGCACAGATGGGTGGAATATAGATACGGCGCGACCCAATAGGGGCTATAGGTCACACATTACATCTCCAATGTTACCTATTGCGAAGAGAAATCGAGCACAATACATTCCAACAAGACGGTATCAGATGGCATGGAACACCATCGCTGACCCACCTCCATCTCCCTCTCCCCTCTACCCAGTTAGGGCTAAAGGCACTAAAGTCAGCGCCAGGGAACAGGGACAGGCATGAAACTGTATAACTATTAACGCTATGAAGTATATTGGACAAATGCCAACTGTTACTATTATCTTAACCTGTTTACAAAGTGTTTAACGACGCATATGTATAGAATGATGCAATGTATGTAAAGCTTTCCTTCTGTACCCCATGTTTTTCTTTCTTTTTTCTTCCATGAACAATGAAAAATGAAAAATAAAACACAACTGAAAAAAAAAGAGTTAATAAGTATGTAGCACGGCATATTTTTTTGTATTTGTATAATCTTTGATAATATGCCTATCTAAATGCTATTGACTAACTTAAAAAAGTTAAATCTTAGCTGACCACTAGAGGTCTCACTTGCCCTATTAATTGCTTTAACTGAACAAATGGTATCTTCAATACCATTGGAGAACATGTCTGAACTAGAAACAATGGAGTAGATTTATCAAAGAATTCTGTTCTAAAAAGTGTTCTAAAGCAGTGTTTTTAAACTTTCACAGTGAAGTACCCAAGCAGGTTTAAAATTCCTGAGGATCCCCTTCCTCAAGAAAGTAATTTCTATTAATTTAAATTCCAAATGAAAAAAGAAAAACAGAGAAATTTGTTAAAGATATTTTAGTGATGGGGGGAGATAATTGTGTTTTGGACATAAAATTAGACAAAAGGTTAATGAAGGGTAAAAAGGTAAATATTAGAATAAAAACTATGGAGGATAAATTCTTGAGATAGTTATATAAATATAACCTTATTGATCTATGGAGGATTCAGCATCCAGTTGAAAGAGATTATACATACTTAATCAATAAACACTTTCCTAGAATTCTAGAATTGGTGCTCTTTTTATCAAGTACTAGTCTTTAAAAATATGTATTTCTTGTCAAATTGTAGATATAACATGGACTGATCAAGCCCTGGTCTTTTGCATCTTCAAGAATAACCCCCACTACAGTGTGAGATCTCAGTGGAGAATGAATGAGTTTAATTTAATCTCAGATATTTCTAGACATCATTTATGTAAACAAGTGCAGCAATTCATAAAGAACAATGATAATGGGGAGGTGTCTGAACCTACTTTATGGGAGCTTTAAAATGCTCCATTAGGGGCTACTTGATTACATCTGACATTTATAGTAGAAAACATTATGGTAAACCTCTCTCAGATTTATATATTATATCAGCTAATCTAGACAGACAGAACACATTTGATCCTAAACCAACCCTAGTTAAAGAAATAACTAAAGTCCACAATCAAAATAAAGATAAATTAGACAACAAGCTTAATAAAATAATATTTAATACTAGACAAAAATGGTATAGTAATAATAAAGTTAATAAAATAAATTACTCAAAGATTAAGGCATTTAGGAATCGCAAGCTTGGAGTAAAGCTTAAAATAAAATCCTTTTAGACCATTCCCGAATATATGAGTTTTGGAAGCTTTTAATAATCTTAAACCTACTCAGCCTCCTGTTTCTCGTATTAAACTTTTATCGTATTGGATAAAATCAAGCTCCCTAAGTTACCCAAAGAGAATTTTCGATTTCTGAATCAACCATTTACTTCTTCTGAGGTATAGAAAGTGATTGTTGGCTTAAGGGAGGGGAAATCACCAAGCCTTGCTGGCTATACAGCCCTCTTTTATAAATTTGCAGACGCGATGATCTCTCCTCTTTTGGTCAGAATGTTCAACAGTTTAGGTGAAACTGGTGTGCTTCCAGATAAATTTCTTTAAGCTTACATTCGTCCAATCCCCAACTAGGAAAGGATCATAGTATTATTTCAAACTGTAGACCTATATATCCTATTAATATTGATATTAGAATATATGCTAAGATTCTAGTGGACAAGTTGAAAAGCTTAATTAGTGATCTTATACATCCAGATCAATCAGGTTTTATAACGCGCAGATCAGGAGAGGACAATTCTCGTAGGTTGTTAGATTTAATTTCAGTGCAGTTGCCTTCCTGTCCTTAGATGCATAGAAGGCCTTTGACAGGGTAAGTTTGACTTTTTTTATCTGAGACATTAACGGCCTGTGGGTGTCAGTGCTTTTTTTTAAAGATTGTGCCATGTCATTATATACTAATCCATCTGCAAAAGCTATAGGTTCTACATTTAAAATAATGGTAGTAGACAAGGAAATCCATTAGTTCTTCTTTTATATGCTTTGTTAAGTGAACCTTTGGCAGCGTTGATAAGAATGTCAGATGAGATAAAGGGTCTTGAATTTAAGATAACACTATATGCTGACGATATTCTACTTACATTGTCCTCTCCTGAAACCTCAATCTCTGCCATTCTCAAACATATTCATTAATATGGCCTAAATTCGAATTCTAAATTAAATTTATCTAAGACTCAATCTTTCATTTTTGGCTTGTCAACTGATCAGAAGGATGAATTACAACAAGATATTTACTTTAATTGGTGCGGATTAAATATTTAGGTATTAGATTTGTTCGATTTGAATAAAATGCTTTCAATTCATTATACTGTTTTATTTGAAGAACTTGAAAATAAAATTTGTAAGCTAAATGAAATAGAGATTTCCTGAATGGGCAGGATTAACATGTGTGACAGTAGTCACCATCACAGGGGGCTGAAGATGGACACTTTTCTGGTGGTTCCCAGATTACTCCTATGTTTTAGTAACCATGTGTCCATTATAGGTACAGGGTGTGTAATGTTAGTTATTCTCCTTCCCCCACGTTCCTCTTTGTTTTCCCAGAAGGGTGTTGTCCCATTGTTCCAGAGACCCCTTTAATGTGCTGTATAATATTATATGTGTTTTAGGAGTTTTTTGGGGGATATAATTGTTTTAAATATGTTTGTTATCACAATATAAATGCGGGTTTCAAGTACAATACGGTTAAAGCGGTTAGTCGCCTACACAGAGGCGTGCGTATTAAAGTTTCAGTTAACATGGAGCAAACATATTGCGGATTTGTCTGAATATCATGTAATCGCCTACGCAGAGGCGTATGAGTCATTGTAGGCAAGTATTCACAAATATTAAGTTTACATACGTTTTGCGGAGTTGGACATCACAATCAAGAACATGCTATAATGAGCTAGTATAATAAAGGGAAGGATTTAAAGACTATGGACCATATTTGTCAGAGAGCTTGGTTCAGATTCTTGTGTCTTGGTGTCTGTATGTGTCCCATTTAGGGTGTGTTCGTGTGTGTGAGGGTCAGGGATTTGGGAAAAGGGAGGGGCTGGAAAACAGAAAAGAGTGGGGAGGAGAGGAATGTGGAAGGGGGTTAGAAGAGGGAGTAGCGTTAAGGCGGGTGGCATCTCTGCCGTCCCACCGATCTGTATCCCCATTCTCCGCCCCAGACCGTCACGCCCTGCCGGCATCACCGGTGGTCAACTCTCACAGGTCCCTTGTCTGCTCCTCCCTAAGTGCTGGTGCAGTCAAGAGGGACACGAAGTCATCTGAGGTGACGTATTTCAGCCAGTAGAACCATCTCTTCGTGTATTTTTCTTCTGCCTTCGCTGTGGTTGCCTTCAAGTCTTCAAATTTCCGGGTGTTCTCCACCTCCTACACCCATCGTCTAAGCGGGGGGGTGTGTGGTTGCTTCCAGAAAATAGGGACTGTCGTTTTCGCTGCGTGGAGAAGCCTTGGTATCTCTGATCGTTTATATACCAGTGTGGGCATCGTCGTGTGGTGCAGCAAGAAGGGAGCTGGTGTCATTGGGAGGCTTTCATCCGCATTTTCGTTGATCACTCGTCCCACTGTTTCCCAGAACGGTCTAATGAGGGTGCAGTCCCACCATAGGTTGGGATATAATTGTGTTAGTGAGTCTGTGTGTATAAAAGGTAAACAGAAGAGAAGAAATTAGTTTATAATACAAAAGCTATTGTGCAATGGGTCTTGGTGTCAGGCAGGTAATTCACTTATGGACTCTTGACCTAATTCTGTCTTAGACACCAAGACTCAAAGGAGTGACTTGTTTAGTTTTGTGTGATGACCCCCTGTTGTGATTACTCCTATATAAACCTGTGGTTCACTGAACAAAGGCAATTCTACTTCATCCTTTACTAAGTCTCGGCTAGTGTCTGGGTGAGACAGCTATACAACTATACACTCTGCAGGAGAGAGTTATCACTTGGAGCTATAACACAGAACTCTATTCCAGGGTGGGAAATTCCAGATAGACCCCAGTCAAGCTGGGTCGATTTAGCTGTGTGAATGAAGTGTCTCAGAATTGATTTCTTGTATTTAGAAAGTGGTAGCAGTGTTGAGTGTAGTAGTACATTTTTGATGCTAAATAGGGGCAGTTACCCCATGATTTCAGTCACCACTTCTTTAACTCTACTCCAAAAAGGTCTTTTATATGTCGCATGGATCCTGTATCCGAACCTCATCTTCAGCAGTCTGACGATATTGACTGGAATATTCTGTGTAATAGAAATGTGGTAAGGTATCGATGGGAGATCAATTTATTACTGGTTTCCTGAAGTTTAGAGCTAACTTAGCTCTTGTGTTGCAATATGAGAATTTTTTCCCATTGGGCAGAGAATGTCATATCACACTGCCTCTTAAGAGTTCTTACTCTCCAGTAACCCACAAGCAGTTGTTGATATTAACATCCTTCTGTCTGATGTCACAGCCAATACACAAAGATCTTCAAAACAAGATAATTCACCATTTACTTGGGTTCTATTGGGTTCTATTCGGCAGATTATAGTAAAAATATGTCAGTTGGGAATATCTAAGCACCTGCAGAAAGAAATGGTGCAGCGTCCTCTAAGAGCTCCTGTAGATTCTTCACAGATGCTTTACCAAACACCAAGTGTAGCAGAAACCCTCTGGCTGTCCAGCATATTTCCTTCATATTTCTTATTTGACCACAAAGATTTTTATGGGAACTTATTATAGAGACTTTCATGTGGATTTATGATACCTTAATAGCATTCGTCTGGTTGTTCGGTAAAAAGCCACACAAATCTTAACTGAATGGCTGCATTCACTATCTGAACCAAAGTATCGAACAACCGGACCACCATGATGTGAAGTGTGGCTGTAATTAACCTCCCTGTTTGTCCATTACATTCCCCTGTAAAAAGCACAAACGCTTTGCTGTAATCCCTGGGTGGCAGCCGAACACGTGGCAGTGGCCATCTTAACACACGAACAGCGGTGTTTGGTCGTCGAGTGACTGGAACTCAAATTGGACACTCAACTACCCGAACACCGCTAAGACCTCCAGGGCTCCAGAAACTACCGATTGAAACTCCCAAACGGCCAGCCGTTCGGTAGGATGAATCCCACGAACCAGGGGATTCATCCGGATATATACAAAAACAAAGAAAAGGCTGCGCCAAAAGGGTGATTAAGACAAGTAAATTAGGTCCAAATAAAATAGTAATAAAATGTTCTAATAAAAGAGTCCCAATAGAGTCTTTTATTAGAACATTTTATTACTATTTTATTTGGACCTAATTTACTTGTCTTAATCACCCTTTTGGCGCAGCCTTTTCTTTGTTTTTGTGTATACTCTTATTGTAGAGGGTTAGAGGGTGACCCCCTATAAGGTTGCTGCCTCTTATTTATTTTTTTTATTATTAGCGCTAACCTCTTTTATCTTTTTTCCTGATTCATCCGAATGCCAGCTCAACCCTGGATAGCATATATTTTCAGGACTTTCAACGCACGAACAGAGACCGACCGCAAGGCCAAAACTTATGGAACTGTTTTCGGCTACTGTTGCCTGCGCGGTCGGTCAAATATTTACTTCCACATAACTCCCGAACCCCTGGTCCGATCTGGGTGATTTTTGAAAATGTTGCTCACCCAGATCAGGGCTACCAGGGGTTTATTTAGGGGTGTACCTAGTATATTTGGGGTACATCTAAGAATTGGGGAAAAATGTGTACATTTTAATTGTTATCTGTTAAGCTGAGGGGAGGAGATGTGTGGGAGGTAACGTCTATTTGATTGGTTACTGTAATAATTATTGTCGGTGTCTCCCTTGCAGGGGAGAACCGCATAAAAGCAGGGTATGTGAAATAAAGCCTCAGTTCTACTCCTGATACTGTGTGTCGTCCAGTTATTGAGAAAGGTGATGGGATATTACTGGATTGTTTTGCTGATTGTGCCTGCTACTCTATTGGATTTACTACTTGTTCCTGAGCCATTCTGGGATTATCAGCGGAAATAGGCTGTGGGAAATCAGCTCTCCGCTACATCAGCTTTATAGGAATAAATGCTCTTGCACAACAAAGGACTAAGCACTTTAAAGGAGCCTCCTACCCAGATCTTTATAAGGTGTTAATGGAATCAATGAGTTCGGTTTTTGAGACAGGTGTTTTTCAGTTTGCATGGTGCTCCACGTCTTCAGTGTTAGGGAGATAGGAGAATCAATACTCAGAAGAGTCATAGCGTCTGTTTCTCAATGCTACGACATAGTGGGTAGTGCCCTATCCATGCTACTCTTGTCCAGGATCACCCATAGTTTATGCACCAGAGCCACATACCACTCACTGATTCTTTGTAGCACTGTTGCCTCAAAGTACTTGCGTAAGTCAGGTAAAGACAGACCTCCCAAGGGATATCAGCAAGCAGAGTATCATGCTGAAGTCTTGCCCTCTCTCCCCTCCATGCATACTTGAGTACTTCCATACGCAAAGTGATGTAAACCTCTCTAGGTAATGCTATTGGAATAGTTTTAAAATAAGTAAAACAGTCTAGGCAGGATATTCATTTTGAAAACTGCAATTCGACCTGGTCAGGTGATGTGCTGGTAGTTCCACTGCTTATGATCGTCTTGTATTTTGTGCAGGATGAGTGTGATGTTTTGCTGGTATAATTCCATTGAGTTACGAAGTATACAAATTCCAAGGTATTGCGTCTGGTCAGCCAATGAAAAGGGAAGTTAGCATTAATTTGTGAGGAATCCGTTGCTGCGATGGTAACATTCAAGATCTTCCAGCTTGTGATAGTCTTCTATACTTTCGAAATTGCTCCAGTAAGGCAGGAAGAGTAGTCTGTGGCTCTTTAATGAAAAAGAGCATGTCATCTGTGTAAGCGGCTATATTGAGTTCCATTCCCTTATTGTGAAACCTGACTACGGTTGGATTGTTGCGAACAGTAATAAGAAACGGCTCTGACGTCAAACTAAAAAGAAGGGAACATACCTGCCTGGGGCCCGTGTTTATGGGATAACTATTTTTTATGGATTTGCATGGGCAAAAAAATTGGTACGGCACTTCCGAAATTCGGGACTTTGACAATTCGGCACTTCAGGACTTAAGGAATTCTGCCCTTAGGGAATTAGGGTTGGGGTAGGTTTAGGGATGGGTTAGGAGTAGGAGTAAGGTGGGGGTAGGGTTAGGGTTAGGTTAGGGGTAGAGGTACCCTATTCCTACCCTAACCCTACTCCTTACCCAACCCTACTCCTAATCCTACCCCTACCCGTTTTGCCAGTTTTCAGAAGTCCAAAGCACTTTGGAAATTCGGCAATTCGGAAGCATCCGAATGTCTGAAATTTGGCCATATTTACATTCGGACCGAACCAAATTGCACATGTCTACTATTTTTAAGGGCTCTGTTGACTTTGATTCTTAAGTTCTGTTGATGATATAGTGCCTTAATCCAGCTGAGCATCCCCTCACCAATTCCCAATTTATTTTACCCATTCCCGACCTCGGACGTGCAGGGTACGTCCGACAAAAAAAGGCAGTTAATGACCGCGTACGTAACCTGCACGTCTGTGGCTAAAATGACACAGGTACTCACCTGGACCAGTGATCCCGGTCTAGGGGGCTGCCCGAGATTCCAGTAGTCTCCCTGCTGCAGCTCCTTCCTCTCTGGCCCTCCAGGGCCATATGATCACATGGCCACAATGGAAGTCTATGGAGCTGCCAGCAGGAGGGCTGCCTGAGCAATCAGGCAGTCCCACTGACACCTAAAATGTAAATAAATAAATAAATATATCATACATATATTATATATGTATAACATATAAAATAATTAAATAATTTTATAATATACATATATAATGCATATATATATATATATATACACACACACAGATACGTATATGTGCAAAAGAAGGTGAACCAGGTGGATTACACCACCACCACAGGAATCACACAGTGGAGCGCTAAAGAGAAATGTTTTACCCCTATTTAATATTGGGGAGATCAGATGACACTTATCCCAGTTACAGAGCTATAGGAGACAATGTTGTATGGTAGAGAGCCTATAGATCGGCTCGAATCTCAATCGCTCAGGTATATATGGTTATACCAAACCTTCATCCAGATCCACAGCTCACAAGCGTTAAGATATATGGAAACAAAAGTAAAATATCCTAGTGCAGATCTGTTAGATGAAAACAGTAATCAAGGTGGTAGTACATAGAATTGCTCACCTGGAATAGAGCCAGTTATACAAGGCTCTATGTGTACAGGCACCTATGCCTTTAAGGGAGGCAAAACCCTTCTTTGTATGTGAATGCAGGAAGCAACTGGAAGATCCACTGGATAGATGTATCAGAAAAAAATAACAATTTATTGGGTATTACAAAACAATAAAAAACTACAATGAGTAGAAATACCAAATATTAAAATCAATGGGGTGGTCTTCCTTTGACATCCGATATGTATATATGTCTATATATATATATATATATATATATATATATATATATATATATATATATATATATATATATATACACACACACATTATTTATATATATATATATATATCAAATAAATATATATATATATATATATATATATACATAAAATATAAAGTAAATTTTATAAATTTATTTATTAAACTTATTTTTATATATGTATGTGTATGTATATATATATATATATATATATATATATATATATATATATATATATGCAGTGGTGTGTCTTGGTTTTGTGCTGCCCTAGGCGAGACTAAACTCGGGCACCCCCCTACTATAAATTTGACCGACCCCTTCCTGTCAAGGCCAAACCCCTTTCTGTTTAGGAGCCACCCCCTCCTCTGTAAACCCCACCCCTTCCTCTTTAGGCCCCACCCTTTCCTGTTAGAGCTTCACATCTTCCTTTCTTTATTTGAAAGTGAATAACGAAGGCCAATATTTTGTGTTTTCTGTACCAAATGTTGCATCTATTATTTTAAGAGAATCTTTACATATAATAATATAAAGTGTAAATTCAACCACTTTACAAAGATCAGTCATCCAGGTCAACTATACTATATTGATCACAGACACTCAAATTGTTTGAAGTAGCACGTGGCCAGTCCACGTGAGCAGTAACAGCACCAAGGCATCAACACAACAGCTGTTACTGGACATGCATACACAATTTGTGTCATTCATACAAGACAATGCCACTGTACATATCAACACATGCAGTCCATTACACTACTTTAGTCATAGCACAGACTTTCACACACCATTTACTTACATCAATCAATTCATCCTGAAACGGACACGATGAGGTTTTTAATAACTTAGATAACTTTAATTAAATATATAAATATATTAAACTGAAATGCAACTTGTTTAATACAACAAATAAAACTGTAAACATTTCTGACTTAAATAAGTGCCAACTGTTGAATATTAGACTATTAGATCTAAATCATACTTGGAAACTAAAGTGGCTTTCGCCGAACTCTCTGTGTGGCAAAGCTGTTGATAAGTTCATCATAGTCCAAAGACTTTGTGAGTTCAGACTCTATTGCCAACACTGCCAGGGAGTTCAATCTTTCCTCCCCCATTCTGGATCGCAAGTAGTTCTTCACTCGCTTCAAAGTCAAGAAAGAACGCTCAGCTGAGCAGTTTGTTGCTGCAGTACACAAAAACATTCTGAGAGCAATGTCCACATTTAAATAAATACTTTGCAATCGTCTCTCTCTTATCATTCGGAACATCGCCAGAACAGAGGTATCTTCTGCAGAAGAACTTATTAATTATGAACGAAAGTGGAGGCACTCATCAACAAAACACTCCTGTTCCAAGTCTTTGCTGTAAGAAGAACAAAGGTTATTTGCATGCTGTAAAATTGCTGATGGCTCAGTTTTTGATAGGTCAGTAATGAATTTAAACTTTCCAAAGAAAGAGTCATATGCCGTTTTTCTTCTCATAAGTTCAGCAACTAAGTTGTCACAAATAACATAAAAGGTGTTAATGCAAAAGTTTTCTTGGGCTACCTCTGCCTGTGTCTTGCTAGAAGTTGCTGAACCTTTCCTTGCTTGTACACCTTTACTTTTAGACTCATAATCCTTCACAACTGATTTTTCCATTGCAGCAGCTTCGAAAGTCGGGAATATGTCTCTGGTTTCTCGAACAAACTGGATCAGTGACTCATACAGCTCCCCCACAATTCCAACATCAATGCCAATGCTTTGGAGTTTTTTGCTAATTGCACCAAATCTATCCAGGATAGTACCCCACAAACCACTCATAAGTGCAGTCTCCAGACGCTGTATTTTATTCAGAAGACCTTCAGCTTCCTTGCATGTTCCTGGTGCCTCTGTGGTATTTTCCTTAATTTTTGTTAAAGCTTCGATTACTTGAGTCCAATTTCGATTTAAGCTTCGACAGGCACCGTGTGTCAGATAATCTCTTTGCTCCCATCTGTGAGTGGAAGCAGTAAAAAAAATGTAAAGGTATTGTAGGAGACCAAAGAATGAACAGGCTTCAGGACAACTTTCAGCAGCATGCTTTCCTACTAAATTTAAAGAGTGTGCAGAGCATGGAATATACACAGCAAGTGGGTTTCTTTCCAGAATTCTGGCTTGCAATCCTCTATAATGGCAAGACATATTGCTTGCATTGTCATATGATTGACCACGACAGTTGGCAATATCAAGATCATATGACTTAAGAGTGGTGAGGACCACTTCAGCCAGTTGTTCCGATTTATTTCCAGGATTTGGAATAAAACGTAGAAAGCGCTCAACCGGTAAGCCATCTTCCTTGACATACCTTAAGATGAAGGCCAGCTGATCCGTGTGGGAGCTATCAGGTGTTGAATCAACACTGATAGAGTAATATTTAGCAGCCTTTGCCTCCTTACCTATCTGCTTTGTAACAGAATCTGCCATAAGGTGAATAAACTGCTCACAGGTAGTGAATGAGAGGTAAGATGTGACTCCTTTTCCTGCACTGCCGTAACGGGCAATGTGTTCTGCTATAAATGGGTCAAATTCTGACAGAAATTCGAACATCATCATGTAGTTTCCGTTGTGCTTGGAACCAAAACGGTCATCTTTTCCTCTGAAAGCAAGTCCTTGAGTGCCAAGTGCCTTAACTGCAGCAACAACTCTTTTTAAAACATTTCTCCAATATTGAATTTCATCAGAACGCTGCTTGGTAAGACTTTCATCAATTCTCCCCAGTGTACATGCTCTTGATTTTAAAGATAGCATGCAGGATTTGTGTTCAGCTGAACGCTTGTGTTCATTTAATCGAGCCGTGCCATTTTTCCAGTCACTGAAGCCACTTTCTTGCCACCAAACAAACGACATGGAGCACAAAACACTACTCCTTTGCTTTTGGAGTAAACCAGATAGGTCCTTTTTTGTTTCTCTCCATTAAAGTTTTCTTTTTCAAAAAGGTGTTTAGTTAGCAACCTAGAATGGTCAGCATACAGCCTTCTCGTCTGTGTAAAGTCCAGATTCTCATTTTGAATTATTCCATGTTTAGCCACATGGTCTCTGGTGCAATCATTTAAAACCCATTCAGCAGGGTCAGAGCTCACTCCTATTTGTACAAAAGGATCATCAAATTCTACTGAACTCGAAGGACCTGATTCAGAATCACTATATAGGCAATGCAAATGGGGTAAAGAGAAAATATTGGGGTATAATGACAAGGATAAAAATAAGGATAAAAATAACAAGAATTTATTGATCATAAAATATCCATATTAGCAGCACAGAGCATGTGCAGTAAGAAATTAATAAAATAGCCACAATAGGCCAAAAAACCCTTAGGTATAGCAGTCTAAACACAATAAAATACTGGATAGACAAAGTGCAAGTGCTAAAGTGCAAATAGATGTATATACAAAAGTGCACAAATAACAGTCACAGATAAGTTCAAGTGATAATGAACTAGAGGCAAGATTATTGCACAAGCATTCAAAAACAAGTAAATATGTTAAATAAAACTGCTGATACCAAGCTGCAGGGTCCGAAAATGAGCTCAACGCGTTTCGTCTTTCGACTTCCTCAGGAGAATCTTTTTTCTGTATGTATATTTAGGGTTGGAGTGACCTATTCACAGAAGCTTGCCTGCACTGGGTCTTTCACTACTCATCACCCACCTTTCATCCTGATTCAGAAGTCTCAGTTTCTTTGGCAATACTAGTACTACTGGTTGCTAGTGAAGTATCATAACTGCATGTAGCAACATCAGTTTCACAGATGTTAGCAGTTAAATCTTCAACTACCTCCTCACCCTGCTCAGTATTAGAAGAAGCCACAGGTTTCGTGAAAAAGAGTTCAATTTTTCCTGTCTGTTCAAGCTCCCTGGCTTGTTTTTTACGCCCAATTTTTGCATTTTTTCGGTAACCTGCTCCACTTAGCCTTTTTCGCCCGCTAAGAATAGTACCAATAGTACCAAGAATAGTACCAATGCTGGGAAAATCAACCAACAGGATCAGTGAAAATCAACCCCCATATCGTCAGTGAAAATCAATCGCCATAACGACAATGAAAATCAACAGACATAGCGTCAATAAAAAAATCAACCGACATAGCACCAGTAAAAATCAACCGACATAGCATCAGAAAAAAATCAACCGCCATAGCGTCAATGAAAGTCAACCACCACAGCGTCAATGAAAATCAACCGCCATAGCGTCAATGAAAATCAACAAGCATAGCGTCAATAAAAAAATCAACAGGCATTACGTCAGTGAAAATCAACAGACATAGCATCAATAAAAATCAACAGACATAGCATCAATAAAAATCCACAGACATAGCATTAATAAAAATCCACAGACATAGCATCAATAAAAATCAACAGACATAGCATCAATGAAAATCAACAGACAAAGCATCAGTAAAAATCAACCGCCATGGCGTCAATAAAAATCTGAAAATCAACAGCCGTAGCGTCAGTGAAAATCAACAGACGTAGCACGTGCTGCCCGGCTATAATGGAAGGAGGCTCTGAAGGAGCATGCTTGTGGTAAACCTAGCCACTTGGACTATATCAAGAGACTATACCTTTAAGGGTTGCTTATATGTCGGTGGGGATATGTGTTCATCTATGTACAATGTATGCGGGCTGTAATAACTGTGTATTTCCTGTATTTGCTATCCGCTGAATGCAGATAGCTATTTGTATGAGGTTTTCCGTTCGTTTCACGAACGGCACTTTGCCAGGCCGTTCGTGAACCGAAAATACTACACATAATAGCCCACACACTTAGAGGCGTGTGGCGCTTGTTAACCGATTGCAACAATGTTGCAATCGGTAATTAGAGCCTCTCCTGGGTGGCCGCCATTCGACTACCGACCATGCGGTGGTCGGCCATCTTGGATCCTTTGTTCCCTCAGCGGTGTTAGGTCGTCGGGCGCATGGTACTAAAAACGGCTACTCGACCGCACGAACACCGCTGAGCCTCCAGGACGTTCGGGAGTTACGGGCCGTTCGGTATTTCATTCCCTGGAAGGCAATCAGTCTTTTTAATATGTTTTTCAATGAATGTGTTTTTCATGCGGCGTTCGGTTGTTTTAGCTGGGATCTGAGCGGTAATCTCATGAATGATGCGCTCAGACCCCAGCTATCTACCGAACGTCCATTCGTGCAAATAGACTGCATATTCGAAAAGTTATGTATTTTAATATAAATTGTCAGTTCTGTGCACGGAGGGATAATCCACTTAACGTTATATTCCAGGAGGAAGATCCCTCTCGTGCAGCAGGGCCTGATGGGAGAAATGCTTTGTACTGTAAGTCCCCCATGTAGTCCCCTCTGGGAATGTCCCTGGGAAGGGACTCAGAAAACCCCTTGCATGGGGACTTGTATAAATTGTGAAGCAGAATTAAAAGACCTCAGTTGACTCTCAGAACTGTGTTTCGTCCGGTTACTGGGAGATTTGGGATATTGCCTTGTTGTTTCCAGCGCTTGACTGTGGATAACTTCCTGAACCAGCGGAATTCGTGGATTTAATATTGGCGTTCCGCTACAATCCTGCTTCTCGTGGGAGGTCGACTTGCTGTCTGCTCTCCATGGCAACAATCAGACATTAATTAGGAAGCAGGGACAGAGCAGAGAGAGCGCGGCAAGTGCGAGGGGCAGGGCCGTCTTTAATATTGATTGGACCCTGGGCAAGAATTTACTTGCGCCCCCTGGATCGCGCCTTCCCACACAAAAATGTGCAGTGTCTGAGTATATATCAGCCAACCCACTGCTTTTCCATAGGAAAGCATTGGGAGGCTATTGCGCATGCATGGCAAAACAG
The DNA here is from genome assembly GCA_933207985.1 of Pelobates cultripes. Taxonomy (NCBI): domain Eukaryota; kingdom Metazoa; phylum Chordata; class Amphibia; order Anura; family Pelobatidae; genus Pelobates; species Pelobates cultripes. The sequence continues at coordinate 66,310,191 of OW240920.1, forward strand.
TGCGCTGCACCAATCAGCATCTCCTCATAGAGATGCATTAAATCAATGCATTTCTATGAGGAGTGTTCAGCGTGAATGCCAGTGCTGCACGTTGTGCAACACTGGACTAGGAAGCACCTCTAGTTGCTGTCTGATGAGTGGCCACTAGAGGTATTCATAGACAGTAATGTAAATACTGCCTTTTTTCTGAAAAGGCAGTGTTTACATTAAAAAGCCTGCAGAGACATGATATAGACACCAGAACTACTACGTTTAGCTGTTGTGGTTCTGGTGACTATAGTGTCCCTTGAATATAGAGAAGAAAAAGAATCATCACAAATGTATGTATGAAATAAAATAAAATGTCTATTATCTAAAAGTTATTTAAAAAAAAATAAAGTATGCACATTCCTAGTTGACACAAATATTTTGTATTTTCCAGATGTATAAAAAAAATATATAAAAATCTGTAAAATACAAAGTATTTGTGTCAGAAGTTGCACTTTTTTAATTTTTAGAATAATGATACAGGCAGCCATTTTATTTAATGTATTTGTGCTAATTTCTGTGCTGTTGGAGGGGGTTGAGGGGCAGTATTACACAATCTTTATATATTTTTTTTATACATATACAGATTGTGTAATACTGCCCCTCACCCCCCTCCAACAGCACAGAAATTAGCACAAATACATTAAATAAAATGGCTGTATGATTATTCTAAAAATTAAAAAAGCACAAAATGTATTTTACAGATTACTTTTTTTTTTTTTTTAAACAATGTGCAGCTAGTCCCCCTCTAACCACCCAGCCTGCCCCCCTTTATCCCATAAAACATAATAAGTATTTTTTTTGTGTGTGAATAACTGTAATTTAGGTACTTACAGTTTTTGAAGACAGTAGGCTCAGGGATCAGTGCATTGGGGCTAGGGGCGGGGCCTGGGCTCAGTGTTCACAGTGACTGTCCATGTGCATTTGGAGGAGATCAGGCTCACCCTAGAGTTGCCGGCCCGTGACTCCACCTCCATGTGACGTCACGACGGCAATGCGCGGACACAAAAGGCAGGGGAGGTCGGGAGGAAGTCAGGAGGAGGAGGAAGTAAGTCTTTCAACTCCTTCACTATGCAGCGCCGGCGATGCCGCTCGCATAGTGAAGGATCGGATCGGACTAGGGGCAAAAAAAATTATTTAGCATATTATGTAACTATCACTAAGCAAACAAGGCATTTTGCCGCCCCATTGGCAAGTGCCGCCCTAGGCAAATGCCTTGTTTGCCTCGTGATAGATACACCCCTGTATATATGTATGTATGTATATATATATATATATATATATATATATACATACACATATATACACACACACACACACATTCTACATTCTATATGTAGAGGAATGTCTCAATGTCTCAGTAGTACACCAGTACCCCTCAAGTATAGGTTTTATAGTGATTTGGAAAGTTACAGGGTCAAACATAAGATTTGCCAATTTCTATTTTTGTAAATTGGCTATGTTGCCTTCGAGATGGTATGGCAGCCCAAAAATGAAAATTAACCCTACCATGACATACCATTTAAAAAAGTAGACAACCCAGGGTATTTAAAATGGGGTATGTCCAGCCACTTAGTCACAAACACTGGCCAAAGTTAGCATTTATATTTGTGTGTGATAAATGCAAAAAAAGAATATGAACGCTAACTTTGGCCAGTGTTTGTGACTAAGTGGCTACTATGAAAAACTGGACATACCCTGTTTGCAATACCTTGGGCTGTCTACTTTTTGCAAAAGGTATGCCACCACAGGGGTAATTCTTATTCCTGTTTGTGTACAGCGAAGTCTCCTGAGTATAACAATACCCTCCATGTACTGGTTTTAGGGTGTCTTGGAAAGAGACAGGGTCAATATAGGGCTTGCCCATTTCAGTTTGCCAGATTGGTTTACTGGGTCTATGTTGCTTTTTGAGACCATATGGTAGCCCAGGAATGTGAATTAACCCCATCATGTCATACCATTTGCAAATGTAGATAACCCAGGGTATTCAAAATGGGATATGTCCAGGCTTTTTGTAGTAGCCACTTAGTCATGAACGCTGGCCAAAGTTAGCGTTTTTTTTTTTTTGTATAAATGTTTTGGTTTTTAATTTATATATATATATATATATATATATATATATATTTGTGTTAGGTGCTCATGATAGTACAGAGTAAAATACCATAATTAAATGTAGGATAGTAAAAAGGGCAAGTTGGTTATGGTGTGCTGGAACCGACGATGAGGTAGGCCTGAGAAAGATGAGGGCCTACCCAGGAAAAAGAAATAAAAAGGAAATAAATGTTAAAATGTGGTGTGGTGGGTGGGTCATTCAACGCTGACCTTGAACGGTAAGGAGCAAGGTAAGGGGTGTGCCTTAAGTAGGCTAGGAGTGGATACCAAGTACCTCCCACAAATCCAGGCAAAATTGCCTTAATACTTGTGTTAGGTGCTCATGATAGTACAGAGTAAAATACCATAATTAAATGTAGGATAGTAAAAAGGGCAAGAAGAGGGCAAAAATTAAGTAATCAAATTTATTACAGACAACCAATACAGATACATATATCAACCAGACATGTTTTTGAAAGCATCCCTTAATTCTTGTACTGGGTTCGGTATGTATCGTGAGTAAGTGGATGACTTCCAGCGCCCCAGTGTTTTTATAACATGAACTGGAATGTTGACACTGGAAGCTGTGGACGCTGCTCCTATGCGTAAGGAGTGCCCTGAGTAGTTAGCTGCTTTGAGGCCCATTTGAGTGAGCATAGACCTGACGTAGGTCATGAAGGTTGTAGTGGTGAGTACCGAACTTTGTAATAGTAGTAATGGTTGTGATGGTATTGAATTATGATGCTGTAGGTATGCATCCAGAACCTTGACGGGGCACCACCTGTTGTGCGTGGGGTATTATGGAATGTTTACTGGTATGTGCTGGCTGGTTTTGGAGTGAGGTAGCGTCAGGATGTAATGATCCATGTGTTTTGTTAAAGGACCACTCTAGGCACCTAGACCACTTCAGCTTAATGAAGTGGTCTGGGTGCCAGGTCCAGCTAGGGTTAACCCATTTTTTCATAAACATAGCAGTTTCAGAGAAACTGCTATGTTTATGAATGGGTTAAGCCTTCCCCTATTTCCTCTAGCGGCTGTCTCATTGACAGCCGCTAGAGGCGCTTGCGTGCTTCTCACTGTGATTTTCACAGTGAGAGCACGCCAGCGTCCATAGGAAAGCATTATGAATGCTTTCCTATGTGACCGGCTGAATGCGCGAGCAGCTCTTGCAGTGCGTGCGCATTCAGCCGACGGGGCGGAGAAGAGGAGGATCGGAGGAGAGCTCTCTGCCCAGCGCTGGAAAAAGGTAAGTTTTAACCCCTTTCCCCTTTCCAGAGCCACGAGTATGTTTTCCTGGCACTATAGTGGTCCTTTAAGTGGGAATAGAGGAGAATAGGAGCAGATTGTGTTATGTTGGTTGTAGTAAACTCTCTAGGTCTTAGGAATCCATAGAAAGCTATGTATATTGCTGCTTTGATGACATAATTTGCATTGGTGTCAAAAGGTTTTAAATCAAGCAGGTTAGATAATGCCTTGAAGATATGGTTATCTATGGGTAGCCTCTGTGATGTCTGTGTGGGTTCAGATTTCTGAATGCCTCTGAGTATGGTCTTGATCTGGTGAGAGGCCATGAAACTAGTGTTGTTAGGTTGTAAGATTAGCATATGGTGTTGAATGCCTGTGAGATAAAGTTTGATGGTGTTACATGACATTTTAAGTTTAAGGTGGCAAAAAGAAGCAAAACCCAAAAAAGATGTCATAACAAATGGTTGCATGATGTTATGTTCCAAAAGGAATCTTTTGAATAGTTTAAAAGCCCTGTCATATGTTTTGTGTGTATTTTTTGACAGTGCCAATTGGGACAGTGTCCTGCTATGATGCATGATGATGTCTAGTCCTGTATTAGTTGTTGAAATGTTGGAGTGGTAGTGGCTGTGAGCGCAGCTGACGGGAGTGCTTGATGAAATGCCTGAAATTTAAAACGAGACAAACTGTCAGCAGCTGTGTTACATATTCCTGGAACATGGAAACAATATAGAAAGAAATTATGACAAGCTGCCAACCACGTGAGTTTCCGCAGAAATCTCATGATCGTAAGGGATTTGGAGCGACCTTTGTTGATGAGGTGACAGGCTGCCTGGTTGTCTGAGTAACAACGAACTGGCATATTTGCCCATAAATGACCCCATGCTACGGCAGCCGCCACGATGGGATAGATCTCAAAGAGAGCTGAGGTAGTGGAAAAACCTTCCAAATCCTGGACTGCTGTAGGCCAGCTGCCCCAAAGCCATTCGTTCCCAAAAATTGCTGCAAAACCTGTGGTAGATGCTGCATCTGACCAAATAGTAGGTGATGAGTCAGTCAATTGAGGGAGGAACATACTTTTACCATTCCAAGTGGTTAAAAATGCATGCCGTAGCTTGGTTATCTAAGGACAACCCGTGTGTGTCGTGTAGGAAGCGTGGAAAAAGATACAAGATTCGTGATATGAAGGAGCGGCTTTGAGGTATGATATGCATGGCACAATATAGTGACCCCAGCAGGGACTGTAACTCTTTACGGTTGCTGAAGGTAGCGGTTGATGTAGGTAAGAATGTTCTCTATCTTATCATGTGGTAGGCTTGCTTGCATTGTGGTTGAGTCTAATTGAATACCCAGGAAAGTAATAATCGTGTCTGGCCCCTCCGTTTTCTTAGGGGAGATTGGTACACCTAGTTGCTCGAATAGCTTGGTGGTAGCTTTGAGGCTACTAGGAGGGGAAGTATTTTCCTCGACCAGTAAGAAGTCGTCCAGGTAATGTAATACCGTAGGGCATCTGGCTATGTTCAGTAGTAACCAGCACAATGCTTCGGCAAATGTGTCGAAAATAGCTGGGCTACTTTTGGACCCAAAAGTTAAACGGGAGAAAAAATAGTAGTGCCCGGCCCACTTGATTCCATGCAGGTGCCACAGTGTGGGGTGGATTGGTAGCAATTTAAAGGCATTAGTAATATCGGTCTTACTAAGCCAGGCTCCGACCCCTGCTTGTATGATCGCTGTAATGGCGACATCTATGGTGGTGTATTGCAGGGAGAATTCCTCGGAGGGTATGAGGGAATTAAGACTGGGGTTGGCCGATGAGTGTGGTGCTGACAAGTCAATGATGAGTCTCTGTTTAAGGGAAGATTTCCCTGTGACAATACCAATGGGGTTAGTACGCCATTCTCTGAATGGAGGAGCTTTGAAAGGCCCCAATACGAAACCCTCAGCAACTTCTTGGGCTATGAGAGTGTCAACAGCTGTGGGATTATGTTGTGCGGATTGTAGATTAGGGCATTCCAGAGACCCGGATGGTATGTGTAGAATACCTGTGTGGAAGCCTTCTGTTAAACCAGAGATAAGAAAATCCACCAAGTGTTTAGACGGGTGATGTGACATAAATGAAGTAAATACCGGCATATTAATGGACGTGAGGTAAGGCTTAGAATACATTTTATTTGGACACATGGTTTTTGCATGTGCCCTAAAACATTTTAAACAGATATGCAATAATCTGCAACCACTATAATTACAAGACCCAACATTGAAATTGTTACATACCTGGGACTTGCCCAGAAACTTGATTGGGCGTCCTAGTTTGTCTCTTTGCGTGGAGGCATGTTCGTCAGCCGTTTTGGGACAGAAATTTGTCGTATGGGCTGTAGAGGAGCAGTATGCACAAGCCGTTGTTCTTAGACCTGCAAAGTGTCTGCAAAATATGACGGTATCAATCCTTCCCCAGTTGGATCTTGTTCCATACTGGGAGAATGCTCCAGACACTTTTGCAGAAAAAGACCTTGTGACGGAACGCTGGCACTCCGACTGAGTACCTCCGCCAATCGATGCTCCTAGTGCTCGCTGAGGACTCCAACCACTCCAACCGACACCATCAGCACTGCAGACCCCACTTCCAGCGATGTAACTGCGCCGGGGTCTCTGCTGTTTCCACCCACCCTGGACCCAAGGCCAGGATCCAGCTTCCAGTGGGTGAACCTCTCTTTCCCCAGAGAGCAGGAACAGGAACAAATCAAGCTATTGCAAGAGCTTCCTCTGGGGAGTAAGTGAAGGCTTAATGCTGGAACAAGACTGATTTACTGGCACACAGAACTCACAATTTATGCAACACAAAACTCCTCCTCTGGGCCAGGCTAGATAATTGAGTTTCTACAATACACAAAGCTCAATTATCTGCTGGCCAGAAACATTACAATTTTTACAGCATTCATAACTTCTAAAATATACATCACAGGGACCCCAAAACATGCAATAACCCCATAAAAAGTATATCCTTGGAACCGGGGGATCTGGGTGAACCACATATCCAAAATTCACCCAGATCCGTTCAGTACTTTGGAAAATACAGTTTAATGCAGATTCTGCAGAACATATACAGGCTAAATGAAAAACAATTACTGTATAATGTGTCCCCTGCTGTATAGTCCAAAACCACTGCACGATGTCTCTGTGCACCAAATACTGGCGAGATGGCACCGTGTTGAAAAGTCCAAACAGTGTCTGTGAGTTAAAATGGCCGCCATCCATTGTTCTCACCATGTGCTTCTGATACAGGAAATGGTGGCCACCCAGTAACTCCACAGTATGTCCCCAGATGGTTCTTAAAGGGCCAGCAGCAGCACAACACAAATCCATTTTGCCCAAATCATGTCTTTAAAGGGCAATACATCCCAGGGGCCATAGTCACAGGGCAAGAGGCGGGCAAGCAGTCCTCTCCAGGCACAAGTGGCGAAGGGCACTTCGTCACAGACCTATGGTAGTCATAAAAGGCTGAACCACCATATTTGTTGCCCAGGTCTACCAGCTGTGCATATAAAGATGAAACTCCTCTATTTTATTGGGATAGACCGCACAGATGACATCCCGGTAAATACCAAAGGCCAGTACAAACTCGGGGATAGTCAGTTTCCTGTTTAGGCGGGCTTCCCTAGATCTGACAACAACAGACACATCATCATAAGCATAAGTCTTATTTTCCACAATATCCTGGGAGGCAATCAGCAGGGAAGCTAGGTTGACGTCTTTACCTTCCAGGATATCTCTTCTTATGTGCTCAGGTACCATATGAGCAGGGCTAACTTCCTGGTCATCCGAGGTGATGGCTGGAGGAACCAATAGCAAGTCGGCTGGTGCTTGTGAAGCAGCAGCGGGTGGCCCTGCTAGAGTAAGGGCCGTGGTGACCGACTCAAGTTTCTCCAACCTGGAGTTGACCGTGCTCATGGATGCCATGAGTGAAGATAACATGGAATGTATGTCTCCTGGGTTGGACTGGCTAGGTCCTTCCCCGGGATCCATGTTGTTAGTTGAGGTACGTAGCAGTTTGAAAAGTTGCTTTCCTTGCTGTAGCGGGGTAGGGGATTTGCCGTCTCCTTAATTCCGTAGTTATACGGAGTGATAGCTCTAGCCGGAGTGCTAGGCAGGGAGAAATCCTCTACCCCTTCCTGAGACATACTATAACCAAAACAATTAATTAGTGAATGAAAAACCACCAAAATCGTACTGGCAGGCTAGCTAAGCCGGATGGCGAAACATTACACTTGTTTGGTGACAGGTGAGGCCCTACTAGTTGCCAAGTGGCTTGAGAGGCTCTATCTATGCGTTGGCGCGAGGGGATTTGAGGCCACCCATCGTAGTGTCAGGAATTTTAGGCCTCTCGGTGACTGTAAAATAGAAAAACAGGGAAAGGGAGTGACAGGTGAGGCCCTCTCTATGCAACATGCGAGGCGGCTAGCTAACGTGTGGCCCGATGGGTTTTTGCCTGAAACGTTGAGGCGGGGTGTTGGCCTCGCGGGACCACTAACTGATGGCAATGCCAAGAAGGGGTAAATACCTATTGGGAAGCCTATTACCCTATTGCCAGTACTCTAACCTAGGGGGGAGAAATGAAATGTATGGCAGAATACCATATGAGCAGGTGTACGTACCTGGTAGTGTGAATATCTCACAGGAAACCGTGTGGTGAAATATCTATTTAAACCTGGACAGCCTAAAAATGGGTAAAAGAGAGTAGTATAGTGAGTGTGGACTGTGTGGGAATGAAGTAGACTGTGTAGCCCGTACCAGTGATGTTTTTTAAGGCTTGATTGGCGTATCACTTGGTAAATGAAGTGTAGTGATGTACCATGAGAGTATAAATGTGTTACCAAGGCAAAGTGATGCCCTGTCTTTAATGCACAGTTCTGTATAAAACAGTGGGGAATGTATGATGGTGTCAAGTAGAAAAGAACATGGGTGAATAAACAGATACATTTTTTATACTAAAAATAATTTGCAAAGATAAAATAACAATGTTGAACGGTGTGCCATGAAGCAAACTGTAGGCAGATTGCAATCCAAAAATGTTGACACATGCTGTCTACTAAACAGGATCCACAGCGATGGGGTCTTCATCAGCATAGCGAAAGCCCATGTAAGAGTTGTCTGGTGCAGGAAAGTGAGACCTAATCCATTTCACGGCACACAAAGGAATAGGACAACGCCTTTTTGGTCCTAGGTATCCATATACCCACACAGTGAAGGACCTAAATGCGGTTTTGCGATAAATATTATAGTTATACATAATGATTTCACAATGATAAAATGAAAAATGAACAAAAAAAACACGTTTCCTAATTCAACCTTTCATTTATCAAACAAAAATTCTCTCACAGCAGTGGGAGGTGAGTAATTTTGATCAGTTTCAAACTTTAACACAATAAGTGTATAATGCAGTTTTTATACTATAACTATATGCACTACTTTTCATAATTTCATTTGATATTACAGATTTGAATAGGATTCAACTACAAGTTCATTTTCAATAAATTAGACATTTAGGTGATCCCCCCTTCTCCCTCTATGATCTAAATCTTTGCTACTACAAAAATCTTTATCTTTCCTATAACAGCTACTATCACATTAGATACTTTTAGATAGTTACTTTTTTGGAGTCATTACTTCATGACTAAGTATCTTTTTGTGGAACTAGCTCTGTGAAAGTCATTCACTATTTTATATTATTTGTTTGTATATATCATTAGCCCCTGTATATATTTTGCCTATCCCCTATATCCCTTACATTTAAGCTTACCTTTCCTTTTCTAATTATCTCAATTAAATGTTAGATTTCAAGTGTTTGATTTCTTTAGGATCCCAGTTAATTAGGACAGATTATGTTCTCTTTCTCTTGAGATTTAATGGTTGTCAATATAATAACTCTTTAAATCAATAATTGTCAATGAAAGCCTCACCTTTCCTGCATTTGCTCCTGAGACCTGAATCGGGCAGACTGGACATAGCTTAGACCGTATCTGTAAAGGGACAGCACGTGTGTCCGGGAATAGAGTTGATCACAAACGCAAGATCACAAACGCAAGACTGATCCTCTATATATTTTCCATCTCCCGGCAGCATATACTTTCCTCTTCACTTGTCATCGGCATACATTTACCACATTGACACCATTCTGTTGATCCAGCTCTTGTATTAGAAGTGTATGAAGAACTGTCTTCACTGATGGGATCAGCAGGGGGATCAAGGCCATGCTATTCAGCGCCTCTGCACTAGGCTTCTTCTGATGGCGTGACTTGTAAAATTCTGCAATCTACACCGTAAATTAATGTATTTATTTTTAAATTCAGAATTTTTAAACTAATTTTAAAAATCAAACAAAGTCTTTTTTAATAAATATGAAAGATAAATTCCACGATCACATTGTCCACTCCCACTGTGTTCAACAGTATAACGATTTTAATTACGAAGGATTTCAAAGATTTGAAAGAGGAAGGTAAGACAATGTGTTTAATGTAGCAATTAAAATGCAAGGTGAAACAGTGTTCCTGAGTACATGCATGGCCAGACAGTGAATGCACTGGCCATGCATGATGGTGGAGGGGCACTACTCCACCTGAGGTGAATGAAAGGAGATAGCTGGAGAAAAAGAGGGTGTCAAGTCATCTCCCTTTACTATATCTATAGAGACAGTTTGTAGATATATATATATCTATATACATACATAAATGTCTCTCTCTCTCTCTCTCTCTCTCTCTCTCTATATATATATATATATATATATATATATGTATATAGAGAGAGAGAGAGACACTTGTGTAAAGCAAGCATGTCAAACTCAAAGTCTGGATGGGGCCACATAAACAAGGTTAAAGTTTATGTGAACCCCCCCCAAAAAAAGAAATAAAATTTTCTTAGAAATGTACGTTTATTTTAAGAAGTACAGTATAAAAAAAAACACAGAACCCCCCTCTACCATCCTGTGCCAAATCTGATCCTCCCGCTGACACACACACATATATTCCATGACAGACACACACATACAGACACACTGACATGCACATACTCACAGACAGACACACTGACAGACACACTGAGACACACACACAGACTCACTGACAGACACACACCCACTCACAGACAGACACACACCCACTCACAGACAGACACACACTCACTGACAGACACACACACATACTCACTGACAGACAGACACACACAGGCAGACACACACATACTCACTGACAGACAGACACACACACTGAAAACCACACTGACAGACACACACACACTGACAGACACACTGACAGACACACACACACATACTGACAGACAGAAACGCACATACTCATTGACAGACAGACGCACACAGGCAGACACACACACTTACTGACAGACAGACATACACATACTTGATGACAGACAGACACACACACATACTTGCTGACAGACACACTGACAAACACACACTCACAGACACACACACTGACAGACACACACACTCACTGACAGACACACACACACACTCACACACACATTCTTGCAGACATATACTTTTCTTTATTGCTCCCTTCCTTATGGAGCTGATGTGAGGCATCTTCCTGGGGTCCTTCTATCTGCTCCTCAGTTAGTGATGTGATGCCGGGTGCCGGAATGTGAGGTCATATTCCTGCGCCCGGCTTCACTTCAGACGGTGCGCACGAGGAGAAGTGAGGAGCGGGAACACTGAGCTCCCTCGCTGCCCCATCCCCGGCCGGGTATGTTTTAGCAGAGTAGGCACCTGCAATGTGGGGAAAACAGGTGCCTACTCTGCTATAACACGAGCATGTACTCGTGGCTCGCTGGGCCGCAAGTTTGACATGCTTGGTGTAGAGGGATAGAGAGAGGTGGAGAGAGAGGTTGAGAGGTCTATAGAGAGACATTTGTATATATATATATATATATATATATTGAGAGAGTGTCTCTCTATACATCTAAATATATATATCTATATAGAGACATTTGTGTAGAGAGTGAGAAAGTGGTGTGGAGAGAGGGGTTGAGAGGTCTCTCTGTCTGTCTATATATATATATACATACATACACAACTGTCTCTTTAAATATGTAGATATATTGAGAGAGAGAGTCTGTCTCGATATATATATATATACATATATACATATATATATATATTTATATAGAGACATTTGTGTATGGAGAAAGGTGTGTAGAAAGAGATTGAGGTGTAGAGGAAGAGAGATGTGTAGAGAGGTCGAGGTCTCTCTCTCTATGTGTATATATATATATATTTATATATATATATATATACACACACACACACACACAACTTTATCTCTATAGAAATATATATTGAGAAAGAGTGTCTCTATATATTGAGAAAGAGTGTCTCTCTCTCAATAGATATATCATTTGGGTATGTCTATATCTAGAGAGAGAGAGGTTGAGAGGTCTCTATCTCTGTGTCTCTCTCTCTATATATAGATATAGATATATACATACACAATTCTCTCTCTCTCTCTCTCTCTCTCTATATATATATATATATATATATATATATTGAGAGAAAGTCTCAAAATATATAGAGATCTATAGAGAGACATTTGTGTATGGAGAGAGAGTGAGAGTTCCATAGGTCTATCTCTCTTTCTTTATCTATCTATATATTAGATAATATATATATATATATATATATATATATATATATATATATATATATATATATATATATATATATATGTTATATTGTTCATGGTTAGATCCAGAGCTTTGACTTTTTGATATAAATATATATATGATGAAAGTTCCCAAGTGGAACTGAAACGCTGACGATTGGAGTAAAAGAGAAGTTTTTCTTTCAACAAATCCTGGGAGTGCTGATTATTTTTGGCTTTTATATATATATATATATATATATATATATATATACATACATACATTCATACATACATACAACTGTCTCTCTGTCTTTCTCTCTCTCTCTATATATATATATATTTTTTTTAAATTATTATTTTTTTAAATTATTTATATAGCGCCATAAAATTACCTAGCGTTATATATATATATATATATAGAGAGAGAGAGAGTCTATCTCTCAATATATATCTATATCTATAGATACATTTGTATGTGTATATATATATATATATATATATATAAGGGATTGAGAGAGACAGTTATATTTGTCTCTCTCTATATATATTTCTCTAGATACATATAAAAATGTCTCTCTATAGATATTGCTATCGATCTGTTGTGAGACATTTGTGTGTGTGTGTGTGTGTGTATGTAGATAAAGACAGGTTATATATATATATACACACACACACACACATACATGCAACGATCTCTCTCCCTCAAAAAACAGATGTGTGTATATATATATATATAGCTCTCTGGGTTATATCTATCTATAACTATAAATGTATTTAGACACATATTAATATAGCTAATAAACAAGCCTCTCCATATATCAATAGAGAGACATATATATATATATATATATATATATATATATATTTATATATATACAAACACACACATACATACAACTGTCTCTCCATAGATATATATGTATATTGAGAGAGAGACCGTTGTGTTTATATATATATATATGTGTGTGTGTGTCTCTCTATTGATATATGTAGAGACTTGTTTATTAGATATATAAATATGTGTCTAACTACATTTAGAGTTATAGATAGCTAGATATAGATATATATATATATATATATATTTGTGCTCGGAATTTAATATGTAATGGATAGTGACTGGGATGAAAGTTGGTTGTGGTGTGCCGAAACCAACGTCCGAGTGGGCCTGTAAATAAAAGAGGGCAAAAGAGAAGTTCGAAAAAACACACTTTATTGCATTTGTTACATAGCTAAATTCCTGAAGGCTTGACGGACCTCTCTTTCTGGTCATGGAATGTACGTATTGTATATGGAGGATTTCCAACGACCCAGTCTCTTAATGATGTGGACCGGGGTGTTTGTACTAGAAGCTGATGAAGCGGCTCCTATGCGGAAGGAATACCCGGAGAACGAAGCTGGGTTGTAACCCAGTTTTCCCAATAAGATTCTAACATGTGTGGTTAATTTTGCTGTAGTGAATGGGTGCCCTTGTAGTTGTAAGAGCGGTGAGTCTGGTAAGTGCATGTTATGAGTTGACCTTAGGTGGTCTAGTGCCTTAACTGGGCACCAAGCATTATCTGTTGGAAAGAGAGGAATGATAGTGGGGTGTAGTGAATGATTAGTTTTGGTAGATGGGATCGTGAGAATGTAGTAATCGTCTACTTTTGTGAGTTGTGAGGTTTTAAGGCTGTGTGTGATATCTCCTTGACAAACAACGGTAAATTCCCTAGGTCTTAGGAACCCATAAAAAGCTAAATAGATAGCAGATTTGATCACCAGGTTTGTGTTGGGATCAAATGGGGATTCGTCAAGGAGATTGCTAAGTAATCTAAAGATAGGCCCATCTATCGGAAGTCTGGTGGTGATAAGTGGAACCGAAACTTTAGAGATACCCTTTAAGATTTTCTTGATGAGGTATGATGACAAAAAGGGGGTGTTGTTAGGGAAATTTGTGAGGCTGTGATGCTGCACCCCTGTGAGGTATAATATAATTGTATTGTGGAAAAGTTTTAAATGTAAGTGGCAAAAGGAGGCAAAAGCCACCATAGTTTGGGTAGAAAAATTGCCTTGTAATCCGAATTCAGCTGTGAATTTATTGAAAACGGTAAGTGCCCTACTGTAGGTGATAGTTGTGTTAGGTGATAGTGCTTGGTGCGTAAGAGTCCTAGCGTGATGCATAAGTGTGTTCAATCCAGGATTAACTCGTGAAACCTTGGTGTTCTGGATGGTTGATGGTGGGCTGACGGGAGTGCCTGGAAGAATACCTGGAATTGAGATTGAGACAGAGCATCAGCGGCTGTGTTGTGGATACCCGGGATGTGAAAGCAAATTAAGTGGAACTGGACGGTTGCTGCAAGCCAGGTCAGCTTGCGAATCAGCCGCATAATGGTAAGGGAGGAAGAGCGCCCCTTATTAATATCGCAAGCTGACGAGTTGTCAGAATAGCATTTTACTGCCTTGCCGGACCAGAGATGACCCCAGGTGTGTGCAGCCACCACGATGGGGTAAATTTCAAAAAGTGCTGAAACCCGGCAAGGCATACGTCTCAGTGGGCCAGTGACCCCTAAACCAGTGATTACCGAATATAGCTGCGAAACCCGTGTTGGCTGCAGCGTCAGTGTAAATGCAGGGTGAGGAGTCGGAGAGAGGGGGAATAAACATGGAGATACCGTTCCACTCTGTCAAAAACTTCCCCCACATGAGTAGGTCAGCTTTGGCATGCTGGTCCAACGCAATTTGGCAGGCATCTGGTACCCCGTGAAGCAGACAAAGAAGCCTGGATACAAAAGACCTTCCCTGCGGAATGATGCGCATCACGAAATTCAGGGACCCCAATAAGGACTGAAGTTCTTTCCTGGTGTATACATCATTCCGCAGGAAGATATCTATCTCCCCTCTCAAGCGGACCTGTTTGTCGGGGGGAAGGCTGGCGTGGAAGGTACCAGAGTCCAGCTCTATCCCCAAGAAAGTAAGTTTAGTAGTGGGGCAAATCGTTTTAGAGGGAGACAAAGGTACCCCGAGAGTGGAAAAAAGTGCTGAGGTGCCGAGGTGCTGAGGATATCGGTGGGTGTGCTTGCGCTTGCTTCTATTATGAGGAAGTCATCCAAATAATGAATGACGGCGTGACACCTTAGAATGTTCAGAAGCAGCCAGCATAGAGTTACTGCGAAAATATCAAACAGTTTAGGGCTGCTTCTGGACCCGAAAGTGAGTTGCGTGGAAAAATAGTACCTGTTTCGCAATTTAACACCGTGCAAGTGCCAAAGTGATGGGTGCATGGGCAGTAATTTAAAGAGATTGGGGCATTCAAGCGTGCCTGAGGGGATGGCTACGAGACCTGTGAGAAAGCCCTGGGTGAACCCTGTTAAATATTCCACTAGAGGCCTACTTGGATGAGTTTTCAAGTAAAAAAACAGGTTGTCGATATTAATGTCGGTTAGTCACTTGCTAGGGGACAACCTGGCCGGGCACATGGTCTTAGTGTGTGCCCTGAAGCAGATAGAGCAGATGTGCAACAATCTACAGGCACTGAAGCTGCAGGAACCTGCATTGAAATTGTTGCACACCTGAGCTTTCCCTAGACAGGAGATGGGCCTACCCAGTTTATCCCACTGACCACCCTCATGTTTATTGTGAGGAGTGGAAGTGGATTGAGGGGTGGGAATGGGGGTGGATGGATCAGCCACAGAAGGGCACAAATCAGCCAAGTGAGTTGAAGAATTACATATGGCACAGGACGGGGGCCTCAGACCAGCGAAGTGGCGACAGAATAATTCTGTATCCATCTGACACCAGTTGATTCTTATGTTAAATTGTTTCAGATGTATCGCCGCTTTCGCTGATATCGATTTATGATAATCATAAAAAGATGAGCCCCCGTACTTGACGCCCAAATCCACCACTTTATGGAGATAGAGGTCCAGTTCCTCTCTCCTGTGGGGATATACCGAGCAGATGACATCACGGTATATCCCGAAGGCCAAAACAAAATTGGGAATAGATAGTTTTTTGTTGAGCCTAGGGTCTCTGGTTTTAAGAACCACCGAAATATCCCCAAAGTTATAAGCCCTGTTCTCCAGCACATCTTGGGAGGCTATAAGCAATGACACCAGACACATGTCCTTCCCATCTAGGATTTCTTTCCTAATGGAGTCTGGGACGGAGTGAGCTGGTGACACAAAAGGAGATGTATCTGAGTCAGCAGCTGAAGGGGGAAGTATAGGGGCGGGTGTTGGTGCCATAGGTGCTGCCGGGGTGAGGGCTGAGAGGTCAGGAAGTTTACCTGGGGAGGCTATGGCCCTCTCCACCTTGCTTAACCTACTGTTCAAGGTTTGCAGGTTGGCCAGGATTGCCGCAAAGGTGTCCTGGGTGGCTGTGCCAGCGCCAGATGGTTGACCTTGAGAGCTAGTGCCTGGCCTAGGCTCAGGGGCTTGGTTGGTCAAAAGTCTGTAGAGTTCCGCCTTACGAGCCGTAGCAGGAAATGGGATGCCCCTAAGCCTAAGTTCGGTCGTAATTTTTGGAATAGTCCATGCTCTCAAAGATGTAGGGGTAGAAGGGGCGAGAGATACGCCTGGAGACTCGGGTCTGATAGGAGTGTATGGTATCTCCTCAGTAGGCAACTGATCAATGGGAGATCAAAACAATAATGGGAAGTATGAATGAAAGTTTTACAACCAATAGGCCGTGCCTATATAGTAAAAATACTGGCATCCCTTATACACACAGTATAATAGCATAGCATCTGCTATAGCAGCAGGGACTTAACCCCAAGTGGATTTATATGCCCCTATTTGCCAGAGTAATGTTTTGATTGCGGGTGGTTTTGTACCGCAAACCTATGAGTCCGTGAGGGGGGTGTAGGACCCCCCAGACGGATGTACGAAAAAGCGACCGCCTAGGTGCCGAAGTGTGGGGACCGTGGGTGGTCCCCGGTAAGATTGCCGCCATGTGCGTTCCGGCCCCCGATAAGACCACAGAGCAGCGTGGAGGGGACCGGAATGTCACGCATGAATACTCCCGGTTTAGCAGCCAGGAAGCCGGACTGCCGATAGACCGGAGGATTCTGCCGGAGACTGCAGCTGATAGACAGGACGCCCGGACCGGAAGTCACGCGAACTGGAAATAGATCAGGAACACTTGAACTCGAGCGTCAGAGGTGAGTAGGGGCTGGGAGCTTAAGTAGGGGACTTACTCCTCCCACAAATTCAAGCCTTATGGCCTTTCTACATATATAAATAAAACAGAGAGAGCTATATATATATATATATATCTAATAAAGAAGTCTCTACATATATCAATAGAGAGACACCCACATATATATGTATATATGTGGGTGTCTCTCTTTTGATATATGGAGACTTGTTTATTAGATATATAAATATATGTCTAAATACATTGGTACATGTTTAAATAGATTTAAATTAATAGAATTAAAATATTTACTTTTTAAAATAGCTTCTCACTGGGCTGTAGGGACGTGAGGGCTTGGTGATACTCGGCATGGGACGTTACTTTTTTCTTAGTTGGGGAGGAGTGGCAGGTTAGGGGAGGAATTACAGGCTGTCAGTGGGCTGCGAGCTGATATATTACTCAGCTTGTCTCTCGGGGACGATGCACGGTGTGGTTTTAATGCTACACAAAGAGATTCAATTAATCTCTGCGTAAAGCATGTCAGAGGCGGGGCGCTGCGTTGGATGCACATGCGCTCTGACTTCCTAATGCTTCGCAATGAGTATAAGCTCATTGGCAGAGGGAAGGTCAGATGATGCGGCAGGGGGTGTAGATGACGGAGGATGGATGTGTGACGGGGCGCTGGAAATAAGGTAAGAAAAGGGATATTTAGGCAAGTTTATATGTGTTACAAGGGGATTACAGGGGTCCAAGGGAAAGGTAGAATTTAGTTTTGGGTGAAAAATAGCTGTATTTTCGGCGAGTACAGTTTCCCTTTAATAGTTTAGAATTAATATGTGGACCAATTACCTATGTATGTATATAACAATAAAATATACTGGTGAAAAGATCCTAAAAGAAAAGGTGCTACAATCACCTTAGTGGAGCCACAGAAACCACTAAATAAACACAAGTGAAGATAAAAATACAAATGGTGAGAGCACTCAAACAAGATAATTACGATACATTTTGGGTAATTGTATCGTAATTATCTTGTTTGAGTGCTCTCACCATTTGTATTTTTATCTTTACCTATGTATGTATAGTGATTCCACTACAGCTTTACTTGAATAAGAAGATTACTGCAACACTGTGTATATCCCACTGAAGAGGGGTTTGAATCTCCCCAAGGATTCTGAGGCGCATAACACTAGAGCCCAGTGTCATTGTGGCTCCATGTTTGCGACTGCTTTCAAATCATAAGATATATTGTATGTGAAAAGGTTTATCTGCACTATTATTTTTCTCTTTTTGTCTTCACAGAATTGTTTCATCTCTAAAATTGAGGAAAGTGTACATTATTACTATTTTTAAATATCTCTATCCATTGTGTTTGTCTGGCATTTCGTTAAGTGTGAGTAAATGGGATATTTTACAGACATGTTGAGCTTTCTACCACTCACTACTGCACTGTTTCGGTGGTTTTACATTTTGGAAGTTTCTGCTTTTTAAGAGGTCTGTTTGTTGTCTCTAAGCAAGAATCAGTTCCTTGTAGATGGTCCTCTTGTGGAGGGTTTTAAGTCATGAAATACTACAGATAAGTTCAACTATCTGTCATTAGCATCCTTCTTACTAGTGGCAAGTTTGATAATGTGTCCCTTAAGGACACTCTTTCGTGCCTCCCAGTGTTACCTCTGACATCCCATCCATGTCTTTTTCCTTGAAGTAAAGGTCCAACCATTGTGTAAATTGCTTCAGGATCACTGAGTTTGTAAGTAACAATTCATTGAGCTTCCAGGAAGTCCGAGCAGGTTGAAACAAGGGCGAATCAATCAACACAGGCACAGAGCCATGGTCCGACCATGGGGAGGTGACAATGTCTATCCACTGAAGGTGTGTAAGTCCTTCCTGTTGGACAAAGATATAGTTAATGCGTGACTAGAACATGTAGTCACATTCAACTGGGTGAAGGGCTATTCAACAATCGACCAACCTTAAGCTTATCAGGGATCTGCGTATGCTCCGAATCTCTATTTGAGGGATGCAACTATGTCCATTGGATGAGTCCAACGATAAGTCTAGTGGGGCATTGAAATCCCCACCCAGAACCAGGGAGCCTTTAGTAAAGTGCGATAGTGTAAATAAAGTTTTTAAGGGTACCTCTTACATCCACCTCTTATATAAAATATATCATTGGAGGTGGGATAAAATAGATTAGGAGCAGAACCGTGGATGGGCAAGGTGATTCCTGCATCTTTCAAGCTAATATCCAATTGAAGTTGGCCCCAAATACTTCAGAGAGGATAGGATAATCATATAGTAAATTTGATTTTTTTTTTCCTCCCCCTCCCTAACCCCTTTTGCTGTACAGTAAAATCTGTCCTTTAATTATTTTTTTTTGCATATGTGCTTTCCTTCCCACCCAGCCTCCACAGCCACCCACCTCTCACCTTGTACAGTAGCATTTTCCTTACCCAGGCATTCCCTCCCATCTCCCTGCACTCTAAACACGCCCACCTCTCTGTGTCTCGGTATAATATTAGTCTCCAAGTGTGTACAGAACCTGCGTGACAATTGAAGATTATATTAGCTTTAGTGTACTAATAATCTTAATTTTAGTAATGACAGGAGACAAATATTTGCATATCTTTCTTTACTGAAAACTCCAGCAGCATAGAAACATAACAACCAATCAGAAAAAAGTTATGATGCCCATAAAAGGCCCTGTCTATGACATCACTTCCTCTTTCTTTGAAGCGAAACAATAAATAACAACAAGAGACATAATCATATTATGTCAACAGTTCAACAACATATTAGAATATCCAACTCCATTAGTTCCGCGATGCAGAGGTATGGAAGGTGAATCTTTGTCTCGATGAGAAGACGTTCACGCTGCAAGAAAAAGAAAAAGGTGAAAGGTATCTGGCGTGATAACTTGTCCGCATACAATAAGCATTAAGCATCTGATATACCAACGAACATTAGAATGTGAAACATATCAATATATATTTATTCTAACGCAATGATATTTAAGAATCTATAAACACAACATAATGCAAGGTTCATGTCTAATATTCAGCCAATACAAGACCCACAAGATACAGGTCTAAGTAGCAAACATACAAACCATACGTACTTACCTTCCTGAACATAAAGGACATATTCTGTTCAACACGAGAAACATAGGAGGGATCCTATAGGGTGGGAAATATTCGCCTCCTGTCATTACTAAAATTAAGATTATTAGTACACTAAAGCTAATATAATCTTCAATTTTACCACATGACAGGAGGCTTCATATTTGCATTTTTAAAGCTTTGAATTGACCAATGTGAAGGAAGCATGAGATGTTTGCCGAAAATAGAACGTTCTAAACGTACTCTCTCGCGCTCAGTCCGCGCAGCGTATAATGTTGGCTAGGGAAGCGTCGGCCGAAAAGGTTTGTGAGGCCGCCGCTCCCCTGACCGAGTGGGCTCCGAAACAAGGTTCGACGCTAAAGACAAAAACCAGCGGACCCATCTGGCCAGTGTTGCGGTAGACACCGGTCCATGAGGGTTCACGTAAGAAGTCAGAAGGTGATCCGTCGAATGAGTTCGAAGGGGGTAGAGATATTGGTGTACCCCATTAGCGTTCTGACACAAAGCATGGGTATGACACTGAAGACGAATCAGACTTAGTTCGTCTCGACATGGTAAAGGTAACCCCGTCTGGTGTGAGAGAGAAACCATCCATATCGCAAGCCCTAACGTCCGCCACCATCTAAATGAGGCGAGGCATAATAAGAGGGCTAGTTTGGCTGAAAGTTGCTTCAGTGACAAACAAGGATTGTCCGGCCATTCCCTAAGGAATCTCAGCACCACATCCACCTGCCAGAGGCGTGAATATTTGGGTGCAGGGATCTCGACAATTCGGCACCCCGCAGTAGTCGACAAACCAGTGTATCTTGACCTACTGGTCTGCCCTGTACCGGAACGTGCGCCGCCGATATGGCGGATCTGATCATGTTGAGGGATCGATATGACCGACCCAACGAGACCAGGTGTGACAGATAGTTGAGGATCAGTGGGACAGGTGCGGTAAAGGGATCGGAATCCCTTTCCACACACCAATCACTCCAGGCCGACCAGGCAGAAATATAGCCTTTTCTGGTGCCGGGAGCCTATAAGTCCCATAGGAGGTCTTAGTTGATGCAATAGGTCGTGAACTGACCAGGAGCCCCTGAAACCGTCCAGGCAACTAGTGCCAGTTGTCCTTCCATGACAAGGGAGTGGGCTTCCCCTCGAGGTCCCGTCAGAAGTAGAGGGAAGGTAGGGAGTAGTAGAGGGTCTTCGCGAGACATCTCCAGGCGATCCGGGAAATCACGGTTGGCCCTGCCCGAGGGGTGTCATGAGCAGGAGCGATATCTTGTGGGTGTGTGTATCGAAGCACCCTTGCTATTGTGGAGAACGGCTAGGTCACGTTTGCAGGAGTTCATTCATCGCCCCGTATCCGAAGGAAGAGTCAAAGATCGTTTTGCCAATCCAAGTTTGTATGTGAAGTAATCACCATCGAAATTCCATCCTCACTTCCGCTGACAGTGGGATCCAGTGGTCGTATGAGTGACCGGTGCGTACGTATCTCACCATCAGTCATAGTGGGCCAGGGAATAACGCTTGTATGGAGGAGGAGAGGAGGAGAGGAATCCCACAATCCGACAGCTATCTTTATAGAGGCGCTCTTTGCCGTAGACGGACGCGGAACGTAGTTCTCCAAGCCGATGTCGAAACCGAGGAACTGGCCCGATTCAGATGGAGAAGCGATCTTCGTCTGTGTACAACAAAAAACCCATGGAGTCCCGAAAGTGAACGACAAATTTGTCTGCAAATGTAGCCTGGATTCGTAAAGAATCAGCAAGTCTTCCAGGTATACGAGGCATCGCACGCCCAAATTTACGGATGTGTGCCCTCACTGGTTACAATAGGTTCGCGAGCACCACGGAGTCGTAAACTGCCGTGTTTGTCCTCACCATTGGAATCGGAGGAAAACTTCGGCAGTCCAGGGCAAACTAGTACTGACAAGCGTGCTGTCAGGATTACTGTTTGATCCAGCACGTAGAACTGTACAGCACGGATGACAAATAAGTAACGTATTACCGGTCCTTAGAATGGCCGGATTTAACGTACAAAGAATAGTCAAAAATACTAGCCGAGGTCAGGGAACACAGAAAGGGACACAGCGATGAGGAAAGCCAGGAGTCAGGATACCAGAATATAGAGAAGTCAATAAACAAAGCCAAAGTCAAAAACCAGGTAGAAAACTATAAACAGGAACGCGCTCTCAGACAACCACAAGGGAAACCACAACAGGGCACTGAGCAGGCTGAGAACTGGGCCTAAATACCCCTCCTTTAGTTCTGATAGTCTGTAACCGGCCTTTGACCCCAAAGTCAGTTACCAGGTTTCATTTGCATAATTGCTGCTCAGCATTAACCCTTCTGTGGATTAGGTTGCTGCTCGGCACAACTTTTCCTGTGTGGACAGTAAATGTCATTAATCACTTTTCTCTAAGCGGATGAATACATGACACCAGGTTTCATTTGCACAATTACTGCTCAGCATTAACCCTTCTGTGGATTAGGTTGCTGCTCGGCACAACTTTTCCTGTGTGGACAGTAAATGTCATTAACCACATTTCTATAAGCGGATGAATACGTGACATTACCCCCCACCTGAAGAACGCCCACCGGGCGGACAGGACCAGGCTTGAGAGGAAATTTAGCGTGAAAAGCGCGGATCTTACGGCCCGCATGCAGGTCAGGAGCCGAAACCCAAGAACGATCAGCAGGACCGTAACCTTTCCAAACAACCAAGTACTGTAAAGTGCCCCGAGAAAACCTAGAATCCACGATAGAAGATACCTCATACTCTTCCTGACCACCCACCACCACCGGAGGGGGAGGAACACAAGGAACAGTATATCTATTGCAGACAAGAGGTTTGAGTAAGGACACATGAAAAGTGTTGGGAATCCCTAAAGATGCAGGAAGAGCCAGAGAGTAAGACACTGGATTGATCCTACGAAGCACTCTATAGGGACCAAGGAATCTGGGGGCAAACTTCATGCTAGGGACCTTAAGCTTGATGTTGCGAGATGACAACCAAACCCGGTCCCCCACTTGGTACACCGGGTTGGCACTCCTACGCTTATCAGCAAAATGTTTGAAGCGTTCAGCAGCAGCCCCTAGAGCAGTTTGAACCTTAACCCAGGTATCCTGAATGGAGGCCAGACGCTCATCCAGAGCAGGAATGGCAGTATCAGAAAATACCGCAGGGAGAACCGTAGGATGCCTACCATTATTGACAAAAAATGGACTGTGCCCAGAGGAGTCATGAACAGCATTGTTTCTAGCGAACTCGGCCCACGGGAGTAGTTCGGACCAATTGTCTTGTGTGCTATTAATAAAACAACGCAAATAAACTTCTAATGACTGGTTAGCCCTCTCAGCTGTACCATTGGTCTGTGGGTGGTAGGAGGAGGAGAAGGAGAGATTAATCCCCAATTGTTTACTGAACGCCCTCCAGAACCTGGACACAAACTGAGAGCCCCTATCAGACACAATATTGTGGGGGAAGCCATGCAAACGGACAATTTCACGTATGAAAATTAGGACCAAATCTTGCGAAGATGGCAACTTCTTGAGAGGAATGAAGTGAGCCATCTTAGAAAATCGGTCTACAACCATGAGAATAGTAGTGAACCCAGCAGAGCTAGGAAGCTCTACAATAAAGTCCATGGATAAGTGGGACCATGGAATCTCAGGAACAGGAAGAGGCTGCAACAGGCCACAAGGAAGTGCATGAGTCACCTTAGAAACTGCACACACAGAACATGCCTGCACATACTCCTTTACATCTTTCCTGAGTGAATCTCACCAAAATGATCTAGTGATCGCGGCAGTGGACTTATTGATGCCCGGGTGTCCAGCAGTTATATTGTCATGGAACACTTTCATGATATTAACCCTTTCACATAGGGGAACGAACAGTTTATCACACGGTTTACCACTGGGCGCCTGAGGCTGGGCCTCCAGTATGGTGCCAAGCAGTGGAGAAGACAGTGAGAGGACAGTAGTAGCAATAATACACTCTGGTGGAATAATAGGAGATGTCATCTGTTCCGGAGCTGACTCATTATCAAATTGCCTGGACAAGGCATCAGCCTTGGTATTTTTAGAACCAGGTCTATAAGTAATGAGAAAGTTAAAATGTGAAAGGAACAGTGACCATCTAGCCTGTCTGGAAGACAAACGTTTGGCATCCCCTATATATGCCAGATTTTTGTGGTCGGTTATGATCAACAGGGGGTCCTTGGAACCCTCCAAAAGATGTCGCCACTCCTTGAGGGCAAGAATAATGGCCAACAGTTCTCTATTGCCAATATCATAGTTGCGCTCAGCAGGAGACATCTTTCTGGAGAAGTAGCCACAAGGATGCAATGGTGTTCCCTGGCTTTCTCTCTGAGAGAGAACAGCCCCTACCCCTGTCTCGGATGCATCAACCTCCAATATAAAAGGTTTACTAGTGTCAGGATGTTTTAGTATGTCCGCAGAGGCAAATCTTTGTTTAAGAGTCTCAAAAGCATTCACAGCCTCTTTGGACCATACCGTGCTACTAACCCCTTTGCGAGTCATATTTGTGATTGGGGCTATTACAGAAGAAAATCCCTTGATGAATCTTCTGTAATAGTTGGCAAAACCAATAAACCTTTGAATGGCTTTTAAACCAGAGGGTAATGGCCAGTGTAGTACAGCCTCTAGTTTTTTAGGATCCATTTGAAATCCCGATGCAGAGATGTTGTAACCCAAAAAGTGGACTTCAGGCTGGTCAAATATGCACTTTTCTAATTTACAATAAAGTTTATTTTTCAACAACGTCTGCAGAACCTGTTTCACATGGGAGTGGTGAGTTTGAAGATCAGGGAATACACCAAAATATCGTCCAAATAAACCAAGACAAATGAGTAAATGAATTCCCTGAGTACATCATTTATAAAGTCTTGGAATACGGCCGGGGCGTTGCATAACCCAAATGGCATTACCAGATATTCATAGTGTCCACTACGGGTATTAAATGCCGTCTTCCACTCATGATTCTCTTTAATTCTAACCAAATTGTAAGCGCTCCTAAGGTCAAGCTTAGTAAATACTTTAGCTCCCTGAAGTCTATCGAACAATTCGGAAATGAGTGGGATAGGGTATGCATTTTTACAGTGATTTTATTAAGTGCCCTGTAGTCTATGCAAGGGCGTAACTCACCACCCCTTTTCTCAACAAAAAAGAATCCTGCACCAGCTGGTGAGGATGACTTTCTTATGTGCCCTTTGCTCAAGGATTCTTTGATGTATTCCTCCATTATTTTACTCTCCTGGGGAGATGAGGCATAAACTGCCCCCTTAGGTGGCATAGCGCCTGGAAACAGGTTAATGGCACAGTCATATGCTCTGTGGGGAGGCAATACATCGGATTGAGCCTGTTAAACACCTCCTGAAGTTCTCGCCCTCCAGGAGTTTGGGGAGGGTAGTGGATTGGGGTGTATTCTTGACTCTCCTCTCCCCATACACTCTTTACCCCATTCTAATACTCCCCCCAGCCCAGTCCAATCTTGAGCTAAGGGTCAGAAACCTAGGACCCCCAGAATACGGATTGATTAGCCCACTTGAATGGGGAAGCTTCCTGAAGTGGCCCCCTGTAGTCTATGTAGAATCCTGGCTGGTGAGGATGAGTAAGGATGATGTATTCGGGGAGATGAGGCATAAACTAATAGCGCCTGGAAACAGGTTAATGGCATCTCTGTTACATCGGATTGAGCCTGGAAGTTCTCGGTATTGTATGGGAACTCCAGCAATAGGTACATACATCTCCCCATTCTTTACCCCATTCTAATATCTCCCCATTAGCCCAGTCAATATAGGGATTGTGCTTACTCAGCCACGAAACCCTAATATGATAGGACATGATGGAGAAGTAATAACCTGAAACGTCATCTCCTCCCTATGGGAGGCCCCAATGGAGATCGTAATAGGGACAGTTTCGTGGGTTATAAGCGGTTGTGTGAGTGGTCTACCATCAATAGCCTCTACAGCTAGCGGCGTAGGTCTCTCCCTGACCTGTATCTCATTACCCCTAATAAACTGGACATCAATAAAATTTCCAGCACCACCTGAGTCCATTAGGGCACTGCAAGAAAACTTCTTGTTATCAAGGGAAATAGATACCTCAAGGAGGAATCTACTTTTGTTTTTGTTAGAGGACAACTCCATCACACCTAAGATCTGTCCCCTTGAGGTTCTTAGGTGCGAAAGTTTTCCGGACGCACTGGACAATTAGTTATCATATGTCTCTTTCTACCGCAATATAGGCATAACCCCTCCCTTCTCATATACTGTTTTTCGGCCTCTGACAGTCTAGTGACCCCCAACTGCATGGGTTCGGACTGTACAGGGAGGTTAGACAAAACAGGTTTAGAGAATTGAGGTGCTAGGGACATAGCCGTACGTCTGGTCTTGCTTCTGGTGACTTCTCTGAGTCTTAACCTATTATCAATATGCATGACAAACGTAATAAATTCGTTAAGACTCTTAGGTAATTCTTTAGCGGCTATCTCATCTAGTATAGTCTCTGAGAGACCCTTTTTGAATGCTGAGATTAACCCATTGTTAGTCCAGTCTACCTCGGAAGCTAAGGTACGGAATTCAATAGCATAATCCGAGATAGACCGGTTACCTTGTCTGATGTGCATTAGGGCAGTGGAGGCGTCATCCTCTCTACCCAATGGCTCAAACGTGAGCTTGAATTCGGCAAGGAATTCCTGGTAATTATGAGCTATGCTCCGATTACTCTCCCACAACGGATTAGCCCAGGCAAGGGCCTTGCCCTTTAATTGATTCATTAGATAACCAATTCTTGCTCTGTCCGTGGGGAATGACCCTGGTGAGGCCTCAAAATGGTACTCCACCTGATTAAGAAAACCCCTGCATTCCTGGATATTGCCATCAAACTGTAGGGATGGTGATAAGGAGATTCAAGGAGTCCTATTAACAGTGGGTGGAGGTACACAGGGTAGAGGTGCTATAGGAGGAGACGCTGCAGGCTGCAGATGCTCCGTTCTAGCGAGAAGCGTACTAAAAGCCTGAGTGAATTGATCCATGCGGTGATCATTCTCCTCTAATTTCCTCTCGCAAGCAGCTATGTGCTGACACAGTTCTACAGGATCTATGGCCATGTCGTAATGTCAGGATTACTGTTTGATCCAGCACGTAGAACTGTACAGCACGATGACAAATAAGTAACGTATTACCGGTCCTTAGAATGGCCGGATTTAACGTACAAAGAATAGTCAAAAATACTAGCCGAGGTCAGGGAACACAGAAAGGGACACAGCGATGAGGAAAGCCAGGAGTCAGGATACCAGAATATAGAGAAGTCAATAAACAAAGCCAAAGTCAAAAACCAGGTAGAAAACTATAAACAGGAACGCGCTCTCGGACAACCACAAGGGAAACCACGACAGGGCACTGAGCAGGCTGAGAACTGGGCCTAAATACCCCTCCTTTAGTTCTGATAGGCTGTAACCGGCCTTTGACCCCAAAGTCAGTTACCAGGTTTCATTTGCATAATTGCTGCTCAGCATTAACCCTTCTGTGGATTAGGTTGCTGCTCGGCACAACTTTTCCTGTGTGGACAGTAAATGTCATTAATCACTTTTCTCTAAGCGGATGAATACATGACACCAGGTTTCATTTGCACAATTACTGCTCAGCATTAACCCTTCTGTGGATTAGGTTGCTGCTCGGCACAACTTTTCCTGTGTGGACAGTAAATGTCATTAACCACATTTCTATAAGCGGATGAATACGTGACACGTGCGTCCTTGAGGTCCAGATGTGTAAACCAGTCGTTATCTCCTAGGAGGTCTTGTAGAAGACGAATTTCCTCCATCTTGCAGCATTTGTATACCATGTAGGAGTTCCATTGATGTAGTCTCCTGGCTTCTTCTTGACCAGGAAAAATTTGCTGGGGAAGCCTTCCCCTCCGGTGCATGTTGAATTGCGCCCCTCCTGAAGAGGGTGCAGATTTTCTTGTCCACGAGGCGTTCCTGTTCCGCCAGCGTGCGTAATGGAGGTGAAGGGGCGACCTGCACGGCTGTGATAAAACTCTATGACATAGCCTTGTACTGTCTGGAGAACCCAGTTGACTTGGGTAGTCGTCTCCCAATTCTGTAAAACAGAGACAGGTTGCCGGTCATAATATTGGAAACAGTTAGTTATGTAGGTTGACACACTAGTAGATGAAGCGGATGGGTTCCTTTGTGTAGTAGATGGGAGAAATATGAGTTCAGCTACCGACCAGTCCTCCCAGAAACACCTTTCCCCGTAGGGTTGTGGAAGACTTGTTTTAGCGAGGTCTGGGTTTAATTTAGTGTGGTGAATAAATTCACGTGTTTCTTGAGTATATGCAATCTGTAGTAATCAGTGGTAAAGTTGAGGCGTAGGCCTCCATGCATATGATCGGGGTAACTCGGTCTTGAGGCCGCATCCTTCCATCCCCCGGGGTGCGCAGCCAATGTGTTGTCCATGGTACTCTGGTTTAGTGCCCAGAGGACACCCACATCAAAGGTAATGCCGTTCTGTCAGTGACCTTGCATGCATATCTGGGGGGTCACCCCAGGTGGTGTGCCATGAAAAAATACCCAGAGGACACCCACATAAATTTGCACCGTCAGGTACAGTAATATAATATGACCCTCTGTAGGGTACAATAATATAATATTGCACCTTTGTAGGGTACAGTAACACAATATGCCCTTTGTAGGGTACAGTGATATAGTTGATCTTGTTATAGGTACAGTATATGTTTTGTATAACGACTGTGATATTGTATGGCTTCACAATAATACATAGATTGTGTGCCTGCTCAACATATAATCATCCAGTGTAAGGCACCATGAGAGATATATCCATGAGAATAAAAAATAATATTTGTATCAATAAATGAATGTGCCCAGAGAGTGGGACCCCTGAAGGGGTTAATCCAGATGCAGTGCGCGGTGATCGGGTGATTCCTGTAGGGTATAGTAATATAGTATGACCCTGTGCAGGGTATAGTAATATGGTATGACCCTGTGTAGGGTATAGACCCTGAGTAAGGTACAAAGACATAATCTCCTTTAATGCCTGCATGTAAGTATTTGTTTGGCAGACACTGTTGGCAGGCACTGTGGCAAAATACATCGAAAGAATACATGGAGAAAAAACTGAAATCCAGCTTGCACTCGCCATTGTTCACTTGGGAGAGCATACACTTGTGGAGCCCGGCGGTCGGGTGAGTTCCCGATCTGCCGAGCGAGCAGGGAAGGCGGCCGTCGGGTATCTCGCGAGCCGCGAGATCCAAGATGGCCGCCGCCCACATGTGAAGGTGCGCCGTGGATCGCGGTGCAAAACAAAGGGGATAAATGCAACACAAACGCTGACCCCAGCCTCCCTCCACCCGTCCCCATACAGTCCCCTGTGTAAGTGAAAGGGGCCGGTCCGCGAGGCGAGCGTGACACGGGTAGTCGTTGCGCCCGCGGATACCAGGCAGTAAGGTGGAAATAAAAAGGTGGAAAAAACAGAGGGATACAGTGAAGGGACAGGAATAAGGGGGGCCAAGGTAGCAGGTGTTAGCAATAAATAGAGTAATATATAGTGGTATGACAATAAAAAAAAAAAAAACAGTGTAAATTAAGAATCTACCAGAGAGGTAAAATACTCTGACCTGATGTATGGCTGGAGCAGCAAAGAAAGAGGAAGTGATGTCATAGACAGGGCCTTTTATGGGCATCATAACTTTTTTCTGATTGGTTGTTATGTTTCTATGCTGCTGGAGTTTTCAGTAAAGAAAGATATGCAAATATGAAGACTCCTGTCATGTGGTAAAATTAAATTCCCTTGCAAGGACACATCATGGACTCGTTGGGTAGCCAAAATCAGATTCTCCCCCAAACCTCTCCTGCCAAACAAATGTGAGGTGAAGGCATAAATAAACGTGGAACAAAGATGAAGAACAACAGCATTGTCCACCCAAAATCGTATAGTATACTTCAGACTAGATGCTGATAGAGAGTTAATCCCACAGGAGGTGAACATGTGGAGGTATCATATTGCATTGTAGCAAAAAAAACAGTGAATATCCGGACCAGAAAATTCAGAACATGACAAGTAGAAGTATCAAAATTTACTAAAGTCCTTTGGTGTAACCTAAATATCAAGCCCACTGTAGAAAATGAAAACCAATTCCCCCAACATGACCCTCCTCACCTCAGCTTTCAGCCCCTAAACAGGTGTGAGACCTAGTGGCTACGATCCATGCCCCCATATGAAATACCTCAGATCTTACTTCATAATAGGAGATACCTCCAGGGTAACATAAATCTGCCAAGGAACATGCAGGAGAAGGTCATCAAGCAAGAGTGATGTCAGTTGGGTGTTGTATGGTACTGGGTGTCCTCATTCTTCGGGATGCACTGGATTGGTCTGCGAGGCGGTGGGCCACCCGGAGTTCCACCACTGTGCCACTGGGCCTAAGCCTCTGCATGAAGGACCCAAGGACCCAGTCAACAACTTCAGTAGGTGGTAAGCTGAAGGAAGTCACCACATAAATGCATTGCAGCCTTCTAATGTCAAGGGAGATAAATCCTGGCAAAGATAATTCTAAACTTGAATAGCAAACTATCCAAAAGTGTGAGGTGAAAAAATGACAAAAGGGAATAAAATAAAATAAATACAAAATAGAAATCCCAAACGCTCAATAACCTCAACTAGCCCCCATCCAAAGCTCAAAGAAACAATAATATACACAAGAATACCCTAAACATAATATACCCTAAAGTAGCCAGGAGTGGAAAGTGGGAAAGGCGCAAAAATAAGTGGAAACAAAGTCTAAAAGACTTTTAGACTCCTATTTTTGCTTTGTACATAAATTCACTATTTGTTTTTTATTATTATTCATTGTGTTTTTTATTTGTATTTATTGTGTTTTTTTAATTTTAAGTTTGTTTCCATATATTTTTGCGACTTTCCTACTCTCCACTCCTGTTTACTTTAGGGTATATTATCTACATTACTCTTGTGTATACTATCAAATCCTGGTAAAGTGCCACCTCTAATCCACAATCAGGGCCGGCCTTAGGGGTGTGCGAGCTGTGCGACCGCACAGGGCGCCATGGAACAGGGGGCGCCCTGTGGCCGACACAGCTCACTCATGGCCGGAGTGCAGGGGAGCTAAAAGAGGTACCTGGCTGGAGGATTAATTATTCTCCACCCGGGTCTATTTAAAAAAAAAAAAAATAAAAATCGCGGCAGAGGGGGCGGGGTTTACCGAGCGGCGGAGGCGGGGCTTATCGAGAGGCGGAGACGGGGCTAATACCTCCCGAAGCCCCTGCTGTACAGGAAGAGGGAAAGATGCTTCCCCATCAGCCAACTGCATCCACTGGAAAGAGGTAAGTGTGTGTGTGTGACTGTTTGCCTGTTTGTGTGACTGTCTGTCTGTGTGTGTGTGTGACTGTCTGTCTGTGTGACTGCCTGTCCTTGTGTGTGTGTGTGTGTGTGACTGTCTGTCTCTGTGTGTGTGTGTGACTGTCTCTGTGTGTGACTGCCTGCCTGTGTGTGACTGTCTGTGTGTGTGACTGTCTGTCTGTGTGACTGCCTGTGTGTGTGACTGTCTGTCTGTGTGTGAGACTGTCTGTGTGTGTGTGACTGTCTGTGTGTGTGACTGCCTGTGTGTGTGACTGCCTGTATGTGACTGCCTGCCTGCCTGTGTGTGTCTATCTGTAACTATCTGTCTGTGTGTGACTGCCTGCCTGTGTGTGTGACTTTCTATCTGTGTGACTGCCTGCCTGTGTGTGTATAACTGTCTATGTGTGTGTTACTGTGTGTCTGTGTGTGTGTGTGACTGCCTATGTGACTGTCTGTCTGTGTGTGTCGCTGTAGCTGTGCCATTGTTTGTGCCTGTGCCTGTATGTGTGACTGCCTTTAACTGAGTGTGTGTGTACATGCCTGTAACCGAGTTTAAATTTCCCCACCCCTTCCTGTCAAGGCCGCACTTTGACTGACAGACGCTCACTCACTGACAGACGCACACTCACTGACAGACACACACTCTCATATACACTGACAAACAATGACATACACACATACACTATTACTTGGACACACACTGACAGATGCACACTCTCACTGACAGACGCAAGCACTCACTGAAAGATGCACGACTCCACTGACCGACACATACACACTGACTGACACACACTCACTGACCGACACACACTCACTGACCGACACATACACACTCACTGACTTACACACTCACTGACGACACATACACACTCACTGACGACACATACACACTCACTGACTGACACATACACACTCACTGACTGACACATATACACTCACTGACCAACACACACATTCACTCACAGACACACACACATTCACTTACAGACACACACAATTACACACTTACAGACACACACACACACACACATTCACTTCAAAATAAACACTCACAGACACACACACAGACATTTCCACTAACACTCACAAACTAATATTTTTACATTTATTTTAAATCCACCCAGCCTCCCTGGGAAAGCTGGAGTGGATTTCTTACCAGCAGTCCAGTGTGGCTGCTGGGCAGGCAGGCAGGGGGCGCACAGGCTGAGTAAGCAGCGCTTAGTGATGCCGGGAGCCGGACTGACGCCATATTCTGGCTCCCGGCTTCATTAAGCGGCGCAGAGGAAGCTGAGCAGGAAGAGCTCAGGTGAGTATGCTCCTTCGCTGCCCGCTGCCAGCCTTGGGGGGGCTCAAAAGTGGCCAGCCAGTCAGCTCTTGAGCCCCCCAGGATGCGAGGCAAGCAAGGGATCTGCCTGGGGGTTTGGAGGGATGCTTTTTTTTGCCGCCCCCTGCAAAGTGGCGCCCAAGGCAGATGCCTTGTTTGCCTCATGATACACACGTCCCCGGTGCCTGTGTGTGTTACTGTATTCAGGCAACTTGGTGGTAGGTGGGGGGGGGCGCCGTGAAGACTTTTTGCACAGGGCGCCTAATTGCCTAAGGCCGGCCCTGTCCACAATACACTCAAGTGGGTCTCGAATGAGTCTTTCATATAATGCTATTGAAAGGGTTAAAAATTAATTACGTGACTACTGTAAATAGACAAGACTATATTATTAGAAATAACAATTGTTAAATGTCAGCTTCAAAGTAAAACCTGTTGCAGACCATCAAAGAAATAACCTTTTAACCTCTGGTTACAGAAATACATGTTGTTGGTTGCTAAATAAGCAATGTCGTGTTTAGCTGATGTAATCTTGTCATGTTACTTTTGCTGTAACTTCTGTCTATAAATATGTTTGCCTGAGCCTTAATACATTGGTAGTAGCCCAAATTGAAACACGTTGTCTGTGCAACACTGAAAGGCTCTCCCTGGATGTTCGGTCCAATAGTGAGGTGCATGGAACGTTTTGCTCAGCAGTTTATTATGACCCCAACAGCTATCTTTAACCTTGTATCTTGGGTTGCCGCCTCGTTTGCGAGTCTCCGTCTAGTAGTGTCAGGATACACTAATATGCCCAACACGCAGAAGTTAAGTCTAAAATAAAGAAAACCTAAAGACGTATTAGAACGGCTGGATTTAACGTACAAAAGGAAAATACACAAGACAGGCTGAGGACAAGAACACAGAAAACACGAAACCATTAAGCAAGCCAAAGGTCGAGGAATATAGAAGTCAGAAGAGTCAGGAGCCAAACTAAAGATCAAGGGATACAGAGATCGGATTGTCAATAGGAAAGCCAAGTTTAAAATACACAAGAAACAGTACGAGAAACGCACTCTCGGATTACCAGAATGGAAACCACGACATGGCACAGAGAAATTAAGGAAAATGGCTATTTAAATAGCCTAAGGTGCTCCTTGATTGGCTGCAGAGGAGAATGTAACTGTGAACGTGTGTGTGTGATGTCACACAAACGTTTTCAAAGTTAGGCACTCACAGGGTTAAGCAAGAACCTTAAAAGGTTCTTACTTGCAGCGACTGGTGTCTCTAATGATTACAGACCTGGCCGCTGTGTGAGGGGAGGAGTGCCTGTCAGTGGGCAGCAGGCATTGCAGGAGGAGGTAAGTAATTGGCGGCATTCTCATTACCACATGGGAATGCCGCCACAACAAGATGCACCCGCCGGTTCCCAGTCCTCTCCCGGGCATGAACAGACCTAGCGGGTGCCTGGAGAACGTGTGAGTATTCGGCGGCATTCCCTTTGCGATGTGGGAATGCCGCTGCAACGATACACGCCCGCCGGGACCCATACCGCTCTCAGGTAGGAGCGGACCCGGCAGGCGGCGTGACAAGTTGTTTGTGTGAGCTTGATCAAACTCAAACCTAGTCCTCTCCTTCCAGGATCTTGTGGAATATAGCCATCAGCGTACCTCTACATTCTAAGCCTACTGTTCATCACTTTGGCCGCATATCCTAATATTCGATCTTCGGCCTCTGTTGTTTAGATCCTCAGCCTGGTGCCTAAGCGCTATCAGCATGTTTCAGAGTGAGCTTAGTACAACCTGGATATAACGTCCAGACTCTACTAATCAATGACCGATTGAAAAAGCCCACATAGTGTGCATGAAACGCGTCTCGGGACTGGACCTAATTACTGGGACACTTATACTTTGTATAGAAGCAATTGGACACTTTTATTTTGATTTTTGATTTTATATTTAAAGTTGCAATAAATGTATGTATTTTAAACCAAATCCCATCAGCTTTCAACTTCCTCTTGCTGTTAAAAAAGGGCAGGTGCCCCCCTCTAGAGGCACCCAGGTCTATCATCCAGAGCCAGGTTCTCATTGGCTCAGGAAAAGGTGAGCACAACCATAACCAATGTGTTTTTCATTTGGGTTGAAACTTAGTACACTAGGAAGTCTCCCTTTTTTTTTTTTTTTCTCTTGAGGAAATCCATTCCAGGCAAAAGGGTGCAGTGTCTCCATACGACACTACTGTGCAAGTGATTTGAGCCTGTTCTTTGAGGCTCTAATCAATGTGAGTTTGACTATTTAAAACATCACTAAAATACACCATCACTTGTGGATTTACACCATATTGTGTTTTATTTCCTTGTTTCCTTTATATGTACCAAAGCACATCTGTGATTTAACCCTATTTTAGGGTAAGTGTATACCTTTACCACACCACTCACTTGATTAGTAGAGTCTGGACGTTATATCCAGATTGTACTAAGCTCACTCTGGTTCTGGTTACTATAATTAGTGGCGATAAGAGAGCATC
Source organism: Pelobates cultripes (assembly GCA_933207985.1). Lineage (NCBI taxonomy): Eukaryota > Metazoa > Chordata > Amphibia > Anura > Pelobatidae > Pelobates > Pelobates cultripes. The sequence continues at coordinate 66,345,651 of OW240920.1, forward strand.
CACTAGTGTGTGTAGCTGCTTATTTATAACTCAATTGTACTTGCAAGCGCACTTTACACAGTAATTACCAACTTGTGTTTTGCTAGCAGCATGTTTCCCTGTTTAGTGAGGGCGACGTCCTTCGCTGCAGCTTGGGTGATTAAGGGGTTTTGCGCGCCCTTCATGGCCCAACACTTCACCTTGTATCGTGGCTAGCTCAGAGCCGATTGTTGCGTGGATTTCGTCAGAGAGGGTTTGTAAGTTGACCTTCGTGACCACAGAGGCACTCAGTGCTCGAAGGTCAGCATTGATGTCTGATAGAGTGGGGTGACTTGGATCAGATTCAGGCGAAGAAGACACAGAGTCCGCCATATTATGGTCCTCCGCCTCCTGTGTTGAGCTAGACGGTGTTTGCAGATAATTGTCCATAGGACCAACTTGAGAATCAGTATGATTACCCCTCACGGTCTGATGAGAGTCTGGACAGTTAGTACGGTCCATTTCTCTCAGTGGCTATTAATTCATTGTGCTAATAGAAGCTGTGTGGAGTTGAGCTCTAAAATTAAGCGGCCATCAGCTTCGGAGTCCAACTGTATAAAGTTATGTAAAAGTTGTTTTGTATGTACGTTATTGGCAAATATATAATACATTTTTTTCCCGAAATGTAATATATATATATATATATATATATTTAATTATACTGTAAATAATCTTTGATAATATCTAAATGCTATAGACTAACTTTAAAAAATGTTAATTCTTAGCTGACCACTAGAGGTCTCACTTGCCCTATTAATTGCTATAACTAAACATATGGTATCTTCAATACCATTGTAGAACATGTCTGAACTAGAAACAATGAAGGAGATTTATCAAAACATTCAGTTCTAAAAAGTGGTCTAAAGCAGTGTTCTCAACCTTTTATAGAGAAGCACCTAAGCAGATCTAAAATTCCTAAGTATCCCTGCCTCAAGTCATTTTTTTTTCTATTTTTCTTTTTTAAATTTACATCAGAAAGTGGTATTTGCATTTTCATACTTTGTATAGTCATAGTAGAGGTTACCAAATATCAAATCATCATATGTATAATTAATTTACCTTTCCTTTCTCTATATCACACACACATATATATATATATATATATATATATATATATATATATATATATATATATATAAAACTTACTATTTCTTTTCTTTCTTTCTTTTTTTTATTAGAATTTTATTCATTTTTTAAAAAGAGAGGGTGTTGAGTTTACATACATTCACATTTTATAACATATTATGTAAATCACCTCTATATAGTGTTCAAATTAGAATAATGTCTATTTAATATTTATCTTAAGGTTTAACTTATTATCTTATAGTATATTTATTTTATTGAACTATCTAGTTCTAATATTGAATACATTTAATCGCAAATGCATTTGGGTCCCGAGTAGGAAAAGGGAGAGAAGGAGAAAAAATAAATAAATATAAATAAATAAATGGGGAGGAGAGGGGAAAGAAGGGGAAAGGGAGGAGTGAAGTAGGGGGAAAGGAAAGTAAGATCTCCGTGCCAAGATACATTTGTTTTATTAATTATTGGTTAGTTTGATTTTAATTTAGTTCCAAAATCTTTTCACTTTTCACATTTAATAAGGAGGTTATTGAAAATAAGTTTGCCACTTGTCAGCTATTTTAGGGCTTCATTTTCCTATTTTTGTCTGATTCCACATGATAAATTCATAGTCCACTGTGGTGGTCATTAATTTTTTTATTTCTTGTAAACATGGCAAGTTTGAAGATTTCCAATTTCTGGCTATTAGTGTTGCTGTTGTTGATAAGAGAAGAAATATGATTTTCCGTGAGACTTTGTCTATTTTTTCTGGAAAGGCTTTAAGGAGTATCATCTTCGGTGTGTGTTCAATCTTATAAGATGTAACTGTAATGCTATATCTTTCCAGAGAGTATTTACCTTCTCACATGACCACCACATGTGCAGCATGGTACCTTTATGTAAATGGCACCTCCTGCATATGTCTTCTATTTCTGGGTAGATTGATCTAAGACGGGTTGGTACCATATACCATCTGTATAATATTTTTCGAGATGTTTCAAAATGTGCAGCGCATGAAGAGAGTCCTTCATGTGCTATAAAAATGTTTCTCCATTCTTCTTGCGATATTGTTTAGGTTATCATAACAAAATTATAAATAAAAATTATACTATTCGTAATCTGCAAAGTGGAAAGAAATGCTATCACCAAGAGTGTACCTCACTCACTCAAACAAGTAACGATATAAAACCAATTAGCTAATGTTACTTAAAAAGCAACATAAGCTAAAAAAAGGGAATAGCACATATAATATAGAGGATATAGAGATAAAACCTGTATACCAGGACGCAACCTCAAACGGGTCTAAAGAATAAAAATAATACAAATATAGTGAAGTACGCAAAAACAGTGAACAGAAGTCTCCAGGAGGTGGAAAACTTACAAAAGGTAAAGATGATCTGCGCCTATCTCCCCTTGAGGGTATCTGAATACAGCAACAAAATTCTTCTTATGTCTGTAGGTCTCAGAGATATCAAAGAAAATATACATAGAGTAGTACTGTTAAAATGTACAAAAATTTATTTAACAGATTGCACTTATTCTTTTTTAGTGTTTTTTTATTTTAGATTGTACTGTTAACATATATCAGTGTTTGCTTATCAGCTGTTGCTCCACCTCCTGCATAGTGTTCCACTTGTTAGTGGATATATGCCTGCAGACTGCGACCTGAATGTAAGTGATATCTGTTAAATATATTTTTGTACATTTTAACAGTACTACTCTATGTATATTTTCTTTGATATCTCTGAGACCTACAGACATAAGAAGAATTTTGTTGCTCTATTCAGATACCCTCAAGGGCAGATAGGCGCAGATCATCTTTACCTTTTGTAAGTTTTCCATCTCCTGGAGACCTCTGTTCACTGTTTTTGCGTACTTCACTATATTTGTATTATTTTTATTCTTTAGACCTGTTTGAGGTTGCGTCCTGGTATACAGGTTGTATCTCTATATCCTCTATATTATATGTGCTATTCCCTTTTTTTAGCTTATGTTGCTTTTTAAGTAACATTAGCTAATTGGTTTTATATGGTTATCATAACAAGTCGATAATGTTTTCTTTGGTGGGGATATTGCTGCACACATTTGTTCAAATTTTGTAATAGAAGAACATAAAGTTTGTTGGATTGTACTTGTCTTATTGTTGGTCATAAGTGCTTTTATTTGAAGGTATGAAAAGATAAACTGTGAAGGAAGTTTGAATTCCGCCTGAAGATCGGGGAAAAGCTTTAAGGCTTCTGTTTTGTATAGATAGAAGATATGTGTAATTCCTCTTCGGCTCCATTGTGCGTAGGGAAATGTGTCGTTGCAATCATATAAAGTTTTGATAGGAGTCGCCAGTGACCATGGGTGTGCCGAGCATAGTTTTCCTCTATTTGTATCCCAGATACTAAGTAAAGGCCTGGTAGTAGGTAAGGTATCCGGGGATATTTTTTGTCTTTGCTGAGGCATCCATATTAAAAAAGGTAAATCAAAGGTTCCACTGTAGCTATTCTCTATAGCTATCCATTGAGGGGTATGGATACCTGAAAGTGCACTAGCTATGTTAGATAGAATTGCCGAATGATAGTATAATTTCAGGTTTGGAAAACCCATACCTCCATCTTTTACTTGTCTAAGTATTAATCCTTTTGGAACTCGGGAATGTTTCCCGCCCCAACTAAAGTGTACCAATATTGCCTGCAAGGTTGAGAGATACACTTGCGGGATTTTAATTTGTAATGATCTAAATAGGTATAAGATTTTTGGTACAATAGACATTTTAATTGCTGCTATTTTTCCTACCCATGAGAGGAAGACGTTTCCCCACAATTTCAGTTGTTTTTCTATATCTTTAAGTAGTTTTGTATAGTTTGAGGAAAATAGTTCTTTCTTGTTTTTAGTAAATCTGATTCCAAGAGACACCACGTGGTCTTCTCTCCAATCAAAGCGAAATTCAGATTTAAGTTTTTCTTCCGTTAGTTTAGGTAAATTGAAGCACATTGCTTGGGTTTTGATGGTATTGAGCTTATAATAAGAGAGCTGACTATACATGTGTATTTCTTTATTGAGGCTTGGTATTGTAGTGTATGCTTGTGTGAGTATTAACAGGATGTTGTCGGCAAAGATATTAAGTTTGTATTGCTCTGTCCCTACTTGAACTCCATGAATATCTTTGTTATGACAAATAGCTGTAGCAAGAGGTTCCAATGCCAGAACATACAACAAAGGGGACAAAGGGCATCCCTGTCGTGTCCCGTTTGTAATATGGAAAGGTTTGGAACATAGGCCCATATTCATCACTGTAGCTATGGGATTGCTATATAATGCTCTGACCGCTGAAAGAAATTGAGGTGGGAATCTGTAAGCAATTAAAGTTTCATATAGGAACTGCCAGTTCAGGCGGTCAAAAGCCTTTTCGGCATCCAGAGATAGCATTATGCTTTCTTGTTTAGACAAATTCAAGATGTTGTAGATATTTAAAACTTTTCTTGTGTTGTCTGGTCCCTGTCTACCCATCACAAATCCGACTTGATATGTGTGGATTAGAGTAGGAAGAAGGGATTTAAGTCTTTCCGCATATATTTTTGCATATAGCTTAGCATCTATATTTAGCAATGAAATAGACCTAAAGTTTTGGCACATAGTTGGTGTTTTTTCTGGTTTAGGGATGGTAATAATATTTGCTGATAAAAATCAACTTGGAAATTTTTCTATTTTAGTTGCTTCATGCTTTTCTTTCTCTTTTCTATTTGTCTAACCACTTTTTCGGTTTTATTAAACATCCAAACACTCTAACAGACTAACTTAAAGAGACTTTTGCTTGGTTCACAATGAAAAAAAAAAAGAGAAAGTCAGTGTCAGGCTCGAGGGGGAGGGGGGTGGGGTGAGGGGGCTTATCTGATAATCTCATAGTCGGAAGAAACTGGAGAACAGGTAATAAGGAATATGTTTAAAATAAATGACATAATGTGAATATTGTGTATGGTCTCTTAATCTGAATTATAAAAGTCACAAAATGAAAATATAATACACCAAAGACAGTTAGACACAGAGGACACTGACACACACATTTACACTCAAAAAACACTGACGCACACTCACTGATAGACACACTCTCACTGATCTGACACACATACATTCACTGACAAACACACACTCAATTACACACATACACATTCTCTCACATATACTCACAAGTTATTTCTTACATTATTATTACATCCACTCAGGCTCACTACCTTTTTAAGGGCTGCAGTGGATCCTTTCCCTGGGGTCCTGTGTGGTTGCTGTAATTTTTATGGTCTTCCTGCTTGTGCGCTGTTAAGTGAGCACAGATATTGCTGCTCCCTCGCCGCCTGACTACACTTGTTCCCCCGGACACTGTATTTGGGCAGAGTAGGCTCCACCATCTTGGTAAGCAGTTGTCTACTCTGCCTTAGCCCACTGGTGGCTGCCTCATGGGGGCCCTAAGGTGGCCAGCTTGGTGTACCCTTTGCTTTTGATGCACATAACCCAGGGGGTACACATATTACAGGTTGAGAAATGTAATCCAGTGGAACTAGCAGGCACATTGAATTGGTAACTCAACCCCTTTTACATTTTTGCACTACTTTTTAACACAAATCACTTTCACAAATGTCAACATATGTAGAGAACACAGGGGACTGTTTTCTGCTCTACTTTTTACATGAAAAATTAGATGTTTGAGCTATAGGGCAGAGAATCCAGGGTTGAAAAGAGACTAAAAAGGTACAATAAAGAATGAAAGCTATAGATGATATAGAGTATGTGTATGCTTAAAAAGGAGCAACCTCCATGTTTCTCAGCTCTATTTGTTTTCCATTTGTTTACCTTTATCTAATTTTACCACATTCATCCTAAGGGTCTAAACTTCCAATATGTCCAATCAACCCAGGCAAATCAACCTAACATGCTCTATAATAAATTTCATGCAAACAACTACTGAGCAGGTGAAACAAAAACCATTGTGTGTCTGTTCCTGTGTGTGCTTGGCAGTGTTGGAGTGTGCCTGTCTGTCCGTGTGTATACCTGTTTGTCTGTGTGTGCCTGTCTGTGCTTGTGTGTACCTGTCAGTGTGTGCCTGTATATTCCTATCTGTGTGTACCTGCCTTTGTGTGCCTGTGTACACCGATTTGTGCATGTTTGTCTCTTCCCGTCTGTGCCAGCGTTTGCTTATGCATATCTGTGTGTGCATGTACATACCTGTCTTTTTGTGTGCTTGTTTGTGTATACAAAGGGGTCATCAAATAATTTTGGGGCTCAAGCCCCACTTGTTTTTTGACCCTACCAAGGCCCCTACTCACTGCCTCGCTGTTTCTACTTTCACATGACTGCCAAGTCCACCCTTTTGCCCTACCAAAGATTAATAGTTATTTAGCTCAATAAAAAAATACAAGGGTTTGGGAAGTCTGAAAAGTTTCTAAGCCAATGTGACCCTGAGCCAAAAGACTGTGGGGTTTGAAGGGAGACATATACTGCTGATTTTAAAATATAAAATCTTACAGATGGTATTACTGAGTAATCAACCACTTACCTGTGTGTGATTAATGCTGGATAGTATCTAGGTAGGCAAATCTGGAACTTGTATTGCCTTTTTATGCATCACTTGATGGTTGGGGAGGAATGAGAAGATAAAGAGAGAAAGGTTATTAAGACTGTAAATAAAATTGTCACTTTTGGTTCCCATCTACTGGTTTTTACTCCAGTGCAAACAAAAACAATAAAAGAATCTGGCTGGAATTGGTCTGGGGGACATCAACTTTGATATGCTCATGCTTAATTACATGGTCATCTAAATTTTCATTTGCTCTAGTCATGTCCCTGTTAATGTTTTTATTCACATCGAAACCCACTGCTTGAAACTCTATTTGTCAACAAAACAACTTCCATGCAAATCATGACCATTACTCTTAGGAACCGTGGCATTAAGTCACTGCATTATATCAGACATGTCACACATAGGCATGTCACACATAGGCATGCACCCATTCTAAGTGCAGTAAGATAATGTCAGACTGGCCCCAGCTCTTTCTAACTTAATTCACTTCATCTTGGAGGTATCTCCAAAGCATTGCTCTGATTCTTAGCTGACTGATTCCTTTAGCCTCTCTTGTGTATCCAGAAAAAACAAATATCAAGTTCTCACAAATAAGATTGTGCTCACAAAAAAACTCTTGTGTATTGCAATCAACCCCCGTCCAATGTAAGTATTCAAAGAAGTGCATCCATACATATTATATATTATTTCTTCCTTTCTTTCTTTCTTTCTTTCTTTTTATATCCCATTTGTTTACCTAGCATTTTATGTCAAGAAAATATTAATAAAATGTTAAAAAAAGTTTTTCTCAAAATAATTTTTACACATCAAGCGCAACAATTTTTACACATCAAGCGATTGCTAAATTCATTGTATGTTTAAAATTAATTTTTGGTAGTTATAGGACAAATATTGCAAGGAGTGAACTATGGTTTTAAAGCTAAACCCTTTTATAATTGGCTATGCTAGGAGTACAGCTTAAATTGCAGTTAATCCAACTGTTAAATAAAAGTAAATATTTGTAGAAAGGGTATTTAACTAGAAGCATTATGACTCTTCACATAATCATTTTATTACCATCATTGTAAAATCTGCTGGTTATAGTTACTTTTTCATATTTTTCACATGTTAGATTTTCATGGGAATGTCAGACAATATATGTGCACCACTACTATAAAACCCAATATTTGTATTCTCAAGAACTACAATAACCTCATGTAGATGCTATGTAGATTTTTTACAAGTTCAAATTTCCTATCTTTCACCAATTAATTAGGTCCATGGCACAGTTTTGACAAAATATGAAATTGGTTGGGTTTAGCAGCTCAATCTACAGACACTGGAAGGGTCCATTTATTTTCCACTAGTACTGGTAAAGAGGTATATGGCAACAAGGCTGCCTACAGTCATGGTTTTTCTGTTTAACAAGAATGGCTCATTCTCTCTCGTTTTCAGTTTAGGACCATTTTATCAGAAACAGTGAAGCCACATCATGCTTGGGAAACCACCAAGATTTCACCACATTCTTTTAGAATCGGGACAGCAATATATTCAGTGCTGTCTGGTGTCTTGGAAAAGACCATTAGGAAGTTCAGCACATTGCACTCTATTTAAGGGATATGTCCGGCCATTGTCGCAATCATAGCTGTAAGTTGTTAAGGTGTTAAACTCAGAAAACTATGGGATAGTAAAGGTCGTTATGGGATTTTTGCCTCAGTTTCTGCATTTTTTTATTTTTTTGGTTGCAGGAAAAAAGGACAGCCAGCAGGCTTATAGGGGTCCTAGCGTATTCCTATGTTCATTGGGCTGCTTTTAGACCAGCTAATAGGCCAGTCTGCAGGCTGGACACACAAGAGACCAAAAATCAGTAGGACAAGCTGTGGATGGTGCTAAATAAATTAATTTTACAATGTTATAAAAAACAGTTTGTATTAGAAACACTTTATTAGTGTATTAGCTCTACCACGCTTAATTAGACAGAAAAAAACAAATATAAAGTGTGCCTTTAACCCCTTCCCGCCGGGTGACGGACGAGGTCCGTCATGGCGGGGAGACCCTTAAGGCCGGGTGACGGACCTTGTCCGTCACTGTATTGACAGTGATGAAAAGGACCCACATTTAAATGCCTGCTGTTTTTATCAAGTGGAATAAAGTTGTTTATCTTTATTCTTGGCTGTCCATCAAATTTGTCAAGGAAATAGATCCTGGGTACACTGCAACACAGTGAACAAGCGCAATAGCCTGAGCAGACTGTTTACCTGCTCATAGTTTGTGAGTGCTATAATATACCTCTTTTTAAATACAGATTTGTGTTTGCAATATTACACTACCGTTTACGCATTTTTTACATGTGGAAAATCAACTCTCTGTGAACAAAGTTTGCGAGTGAAATATCAAATTTTATTTGCACGTTGATTTGATTATCACTTTGATTTTAAGTATTATATTGATTTACACAGAATATATACCATAATTCAGTTTTGATATTTATGCACTTTCATGTAGAATGTTGCAATAATATTTACACAAGTTTTGAAGTGTATTTGCACAAAGTATTGCACAAATATTGGTTTCTTGCACAAGTTATTACAGGTTTATCTTGAGCCCAAGCGCTTCTGGAACCATAATCTTGCCCTTTTCCATTTGTTTTAGTACCATTTAAAAAAAATATTATTTAGAGAACTTTAATCTCCATGTGGATGTAAATGAGGAAATATAGAGTTTAGCTGTAGACCAGTGGGGTAAGTGACATATCAGCATCATAGAACCTGCTACAGAGAGAAGTGATGTAGGAACCACACTTATGGTATGGGCTGTATAAGGTCTAATATGATATCAGCTTCTAAAGCTGTAAAACTGCTACTGAAGCAGGAAACTAAAAATATAGAGCACAGTTTAGCTTTAGGATGAATAGAAATAAATTAGGGTTGAGTTATAAGTCTACAAAATGTAAACAGGGAGGGTACAATAGGAAAATAAACACAATAGATGATGTGCATGCAGAAAGCTGGGCCCAGAGTCGTATTTGCCATTAGACACAGTAGGTGCCTGCCTAGAGGTACATGTCCTAAATGGGGCAGTTTTCCTGCACTTATAAAGTGCCTTTTTGATGTTAAAGTAGGCTGGTGATGAGAATTAATTTCTAGGAACCTTGGCCAGTATCATGTGTACTCCAGTCAGTCTTCTATGCCTGATAGTAAAGATGCAGGAACAGATATAGAGAGTGTCAAAATCAGTGCTTTCCCAGCTCTTCTAGTACCGCTTCCCTTCTGCCTACTAACAGCCTCTCAGATAGAAAATTCCTCACAGGAACAACAATGAGCAGAGCTGGATTACCCATAGGCATCAAAGACGGACACCTATGTCTGAGCCTGGAGCTCAGGCTCTGTCTTTGAGGAGGCCCTCTCTGAGCTGGCAGTGAGTGCTGCACTAGGGCCCAACCGTAAATACACCCCACCCATCCAGCCATTGGCGTTATAATGCAGGGCAGTGAAATGCAATGTCCTAATCTGCCATAACTTTCTCCAATAATTTCCTTCTAGTAAGAGAAACTTGTAGTTGGCAGAGGATGTGACATCTTCTGTTCACTACGAGTCTACAGCACACAGAGCACAGGCCCTCTTTCCTGTATCAGGTAGGCCTATAATCTCAAATCACCCCTTACTTCACTCTAATCCCTCTTCGCTCCCATCACTTTTTTCCTTTTCCATACATCTCCTCCCATCCTCCCCAATTCTCCCATCACTTCAATCCATCCCTCTCACTCCCAGTCATCCCTTTGCTACCTACCATCCCTCCAATCTTCCCCTCCCTAACCTTCCATCACTCAAACCACTCCCTTCACTCCAATCCATCTCTTTCTGTCCTCCAATCACTCACATCACTGCAGCGCTTCCATGGATGCACATCAGGTCCCTAATGCTACTCTATGAGGACCATGCTGGAGGTTCCTTTGAATTCCAAATGTTATAGTGTTCCTTTAAAATCTGTATTTTGTTACATGGAAAAGTGAACATTTGCAAAGAAATGAAAACGCATTTAATAGAAACTACAAATTTATCACCATGCATTATAAATATCAGTTGTTTGATTCTGGGAAGTATTTTTATTAATATTTTTTTATTAAATATTTAGGGGTATATTTACAATTGTTTAAAGCTACATATTATAACTGGTAGAATATAAATAACCCCAGATTTTTTTTTTTTACAATTTTAGAATTCCAAGATGAAATATAGAATAAACAATATTATACACAATTACATTTCATGAGCTTTATATAAATCCCAGGAAAATGTATTTCTTTGTGTACTTTTTGAGACGGTATCAGGTACGTATAAATGCTAGCCTTTTCACATTCTCCAGTGTCACATTTTACTTAACAGATGTGTACCTCACACAACAATTATTAAAGTAATAATAAACAGGACAAGTAGTAAAGGTTCAGCACTGGGGGTTAATAGTCACTGCAATGAGTGAGCCGATATGATTATTTCAAATCTGCTATTTACATTTATTATTCACTGGAAAAAATTGATTCAAGTTTCGAGTCATTTGAACCGGTGCTGGCCTTTTGGTCATTCTCAGTGGTAATTACTTGGTCGTTGCTTTCAGACCCCTGTGTGAAACTCTTTCTTCCGCATAGCATATTTTTGCATTGTATTCTTAGCTCTTTATTCATGCAGAAAAGGATGATGGGATTTGTGAATATGGGCAAATCAAACAAGAATTCGGTTGCAGTTTCCAGGCATATATTCTTGTCCGAAATTAGCGGTAGGATTCCACCTTGAAAGGCAAGCAGAAAAGGATAATATTTAGTGTCTATCTAAATCTATTGATTATTAAAAGAGCAATTAAAGAAATGTTCCTTCATGTAAATGACAAATTGCTTAAAACATCATTATCAAAAAGATGGAAAGTCTACCAGTCAAACTGCACAGCGTTAGAGACATTTTCATGCAACATACACAAAGGTATAAAATAATGTGGCTGTATCCACCTACTATGTATTTTTCTTGAGTCACATAGATATAGCCTAGATTTAAAGGAACTTTCCACGCGTATAAATCAATCAGACAGCCGGGAATGTAATCTTCTGTTTCCATTAGCTCCACAGAGCTAATGCAAGTGGCAGGCATTTTCTGCCCTAGTGCTTCTGCCTTCTCCCCAAGTTCATTGACTCCTTTGCTTACCGTCTAGCTTGATTAATTGAAAGCCATGCATTCTTGAGGCTCAAAATCAATGAGAAGCCTCTGATTGGTCATTTCCCTGGCACAGACTTTCAAAAAGGAGGACTTACAATGGATGCAGACAAAAATCTGCAGGATTTGCAAGCTGTTTTTAGGTATGCCACAAATTTAAAAAAAAAGAAAAACATAAATAAATGCACCTTTTATTTGGGGTATATCTACAAAAGAGTGGTTACCTACTTTATTTGTTTTGTTTTTAGCTAATGTAGTGTTTCTTTAATATAGACCAGAGAGAAGGAGAATTGTACAGTGCTTGACATGAAGAAAGGAATTACGAAGTAAGCAGTGTGATGTTACTGCTTTTATGTTTAGTTATTCTATTCAGCAGAGTAAGGGAAAACATGATCACAGAGTTTAAATTATTACAATTCTTGATATACTAAATAACCCTGACTCTGTGGGAGGGAGAAAATTTAAATCTGTGCACTCATCAGTTTTTCTTAGACTTTGCTTCACATCTGTAGGTTTCCAGGTGCTGACTAATACTGCGACATTTGATGGACCCAGATTTGCATTAGTATCTATTCTACTGATCTTTAATAAGTCAGCAATGTGCTTTGGCCTGAGAGAATAGTAACAAAGTGCTCCTTCTTTTCATGTATTCTAGTGGTACATCCATGGCTTTAATAAAATTGTTCGGGGAAATGTTTAGAATAAAAATTAAAAAGTATATGAAGGCTCTTCAATTCCTTCTTAAAATAAGATATAAATAGTGAATAAATTTAATTAGCTGTTTATCACTTTCAAGTGTAAATGTTTAGAATATTTTGTCTGGAATAATTGATTATAATATATAGATCTTGTTTTCAAATATATCCCAAGGCATGAAATGCAGTATTGATAATTGTAGTAGTTTAATTGTATGATACTGTATGATAATGTCTCAAAAGTATAAATTGTCACCTAAATATATTGCATGTTTTCAATGCTTATATGCTTGGAATTCATTTGACACATTGTATAGATTTTTCATAATTTATATTCTATATTCAGCATCTCAGAATATGTAGTAGAAGGGGCTGCCCATTGCAGCTCTATATAGCCAATGTGAATGAGTAACGTTCATATTATGCAGACTTTCTATATGATGACAAGAATTTTTAAAGAACATTAAAGATTCATGGTTAGGAGTGGACTACCAGTACCTGCATTTAGATTTTACAATCAAAGAAACTCAGGATAATAGGAACGAGGTTTTATTGAGCTGTTTTGCACCTTATAGTGTTGTTTGTATTTTAATTTTTAAAATTTGTCCCTGAGGAAACCCACATTTGTGGAGGAAACATGTCGGACTATTTTTCAACTATTTTATTTAGGTGACTGAACGAGGCAAAGAAGGTGTTAGCCCCCGAAGCCTACATCAGGGAAGGCACCACATTTTACTACATTCTGTAAGTGTAATTTTATAGCGCATATTGCATTGTATGCAACTATGCTTCACCATATGGTATTATTTTTTATCCTTTTTATAGATGTTTAGCTGAATCTCTAATATGTTGACTATTTTGCTGTTTAAGAAGGGTGGTAAACTTGGAAAAAACACAAGGGAAGCTACATCATTCAAAGTTAAGTACCATTATATGTGGAAATATTAATTCATTGTGAAGGTCAAATTAAATTTTTTTTAGTTTTTCTGTTTGTTATCACAATGACCTGTTGTTCAAAATGAAGGTAATTTTAAAACTTAGTTGAGATGATTATACTTGTGCATGTTATGAACTTCACCTACTCACCTAGTATTCTTTTTATTGCAAACAGATATCTGCCATTGGTTCATTCTCATCTCATCGTTCATTAAGCAATTACCCTTTAATAAGACATTTAAAGGTCACAGGATAACAATTCACAGTCTATATAGTACCTACCAATATTGCCTTGCCAAGACCAGTAAAAAAAAATTCCTGTTCTTAAATATTTTGGATTGGAAGATGGTTACTATGGCATTTAAGGCTGTGTAATTTTCAAAAGACATCTTTATTACATATTAAGAATAAAACCTATGCAGATTAAATGAAAGCATAAAAACCCACCTGGTGTATGCGCAAGGAAAGTTATAAGGCATATAGCTGAAAACATTTTTGCTAGTTTCTTGTTGGTAGCTTGGCTTCTTTGCATTAGTTTAGCACTCCTAAAAATAGTGAGCAGTATGTGAAGATAAAAATATGCAATCAAAGGGAGTCCCAAAAGAATCTTAAAAATCATCCTGATTTTCATAGTTTGGTCATTTATAATGGTAAAGCAGGTTTCGTAAACAAAATCATAATGAGCTTTTTTCCAGCCAAAAAAATGTTCTACTACTTCTTCAATTATTAGCACAAGGCAGGGAAAAAATAGCTGGAAAATTGTGAATAGTCCGTGTTCGACAATTTTATGGCCAAACACAATAGCCACGTAGATGGAGAAGGAAATACAGGAGACGTAATAAAAAGAGATTGTGCTTGCGGTTTGTTTCACATAGACCATAAATTCACAAGTTGGGGAACTAAAACGCCACTTATGATAAATTCTCCAGTCGATCATCAAAGGCCAAGAAAGCAGGTTCACAATATTAAAAGACGTACTGCCCACAACATATGCAACAATGCTGTTTTTGATACAATTCTTCTTGCTGTTGCGGCACCTGACAACAGACAACAGAATGAGGAAATTTATTGTCAGACCCGGCGCAATTAAAATACTTCTTACAGAGGCACAAAAATTGAAATAAATGTCTACATCACAATATTCAGTATTATTTTGTTGCATGTCTTTAGTCCGGTTAATTTATATTTGCGATTTTCTGGAAGACTGTGTTAGACCTCTGTCCACAACATGCTTTTAAAATAAAGTACTGCAGTTTTCTTGGAAGAAATAAGTTGCTTTTTCCAACAAAAAATGTTTTTGGAGTTTACAGTACAAAACAATTTATAGTAGAAAGTGACCGGATCATGTATCCCAAGAGGTTAATTAAAGGAAGCTAGTAATATAATCCTTGCACACAACCTGTCATTAGTCTCATTATATAGAAATATTACATGGAATAATTGGTTAGAATTGACTTCTGTAAGTCTTTATGTTATATCATAATTCACGTGATTCTCTAGATTGCAAAATCAGTGCTTGGCAGCAAAGTCAATTCTTTAGTACCATTGTCAGGAATAGGCAAATATAAAATAAGGATGTATAGTAGAGCATTTTCCATTTAAATAATGTGAAACCTGACAACAAGTCTGACTGTTCTCTGAAATACAATACAGTGAGGACACAGAATTCAGACTCCATATACTTCCAATCAATGGCGACTATAGACTTTGTGAGGCTTTAGGCGAAACTCAAACATGAGGCCCCGACTAACACCCAAAGTGGAGAAAAAATATAGGGGTTGTATTGAAGGACAAGTTTGCAGCGTTGGATAGAGAGAGCTAGTCTCTGTATTCATTGTTCAGAGGCTTGCAGTGTTGCGGCTCCCTGTGCCGCTGTGTTGTGAGCTCTCCGACTGTAGTTATGGCATAATTTGCAACCAAAATAATTTGCAATAAACAAATGTAATTAGCAGGAATGCTTATAATTTATACACGACTGCAGGGTATGATCACATAGCCTTGCAGTCGTGTTTACACATTTCTGACACATTTCTGAGTGAATGTGCATGAAAGTGTGTGTCTGATCGAGAGTATCCTTGTATGTGAATGTATGTGTTTATGAGTATGTGTCTGGGACCGTATGTGTGTGGGTAGCTGCTTGCGGAGTGTGGTGTTTATGGGGGCTGCCTGTGACCTTTGTGGATGTGTGTATCATGAATGTCTTCAGTTTTTGATGTGACAAGATGAGTAAAGGGGTAACTGTGGAAGGGTGAGTGTGACAGGGTGAGGGGGGTAAATGAGAAATGGTTGTGGGTTTTAGTGTAAAAGAATGAGGGAGGGTGAGAATGGGGGGGCGATTGTGACAGGATTGGATGACGTTAATGGGACAGGCTGCACGTGGCATAGTTGAGGGGTGTATCACAAGGTTGGGGTGCACGTGTCTTGTTTGGAGAAGGCAGTGTAACAGAATGAGGGGAGGGGAGTATGACAAGAATAAGAGGGTTAATGTGGTAGGGTGAGTGTGGCAAGGTTGGGGGGTTGTGACAGGGTTTGGGGTGAGTTTGGCACAGTTGGAGGACAGGATTGGAGAGGCTTATGTGAGTGTGGCAGGGTGAAGAGGGTGAGTGGGAAAGACTGATAGAGGATGAATGTGACAGGGTTAGGGACTGTGTTCGACTGTGCAAGAGAAGGTGAGTCTGACAGGATTGAGGGGGGTTAATGTGATAGGGTATTTGTGGTAAAGCAAGGGCAGGTGGCGGTGAGAGTGACAGGATTAGGCGGGTTTAATGTGAGTATGGCTGGGTGAAGGGGGAGACAGTGTGGGGGTTGAAAGTGTTTGGAAATTGTGATTGTGTATGGGCTGACAATGTGTGCGTGTGGGGGTGACAGAGGGTGTATGTGGAGGGGGGCTGTGACAGGGTGTGTATGTGGGGAGGCTGTCATCCCACAGCCAGTAAGGTGGGTTGTGACTGGGTAGGGGGGGTTGTGACAGGTTGGTGGGGCTGTGACCGGGTGAGGGGACTGTAACAGGGTAGGGGGGCTGTGACAATATGTGTGGGTGTCTGTGACAGGGTGGGTGTGGGGGCTGTGACCTGGTAGGGGGGCTGTGACATGGTGTGGGGGCTTGAGAGGCGGTGACAGGGTGGCAGGTGGAGTGGCTGTGACTGTGTAAGGGGTGGAGGGGCAGTGACAGGAGTAGGGGGGTGAAGGGGCAGTGAGAGGGGTGGGGGGATGGAGGGCTGTGACATGGGGTAGGTGGAGGGGCAGTAACAGGGTGTGTGCATGGAGGGGTGACAGGTTGGGGCTGTGACAGGGTGTCATCCCACAGCCAGTAAGGTGGGTTGTGACAGCATAGGGGGGGACTGTGACAGGGTGCTGGAGGGCTGTGACAGGGTGGGGGGACGGGCAGTAACGGGGGTAGTAACAGGGGGCAGGTGTGCGGGGTAGTAACAGAGGTGGGGGTAGTAACAGGGGGGGATGGAGGGTAATACCGGTAGGGGATGTAGGGCTGTGACAGTGGGTAGGAGGGGCTGTGATTGGGGTTGGGGTAATGGAGGAGCAGTAACAGCAGGGGATGGAGGGGCAGTGACACAGTGACAGGTGGGGGTAGAGGGTAGTAACAGGAGATAGGGGGTAGTAACAGGGGGTGGGGAGATGGAGGGGTAGTAACAATGAGTAGGGGTGTGCAGGGTCTGTGACAGTGGGTAGGATGGGCTGTGACGGGGTAGCGGGGATGTAGGGTCAGTAACAGGTGGGGGTGGAGGCAGTAACAGGGGTGTGAGGGGCCGGGGGTGGGGGCAGTAACAGGCAGTAGGGGGATGGAGGGACAGTGAGAGGGATGGATGGGCAGTGACAGGGGATAGGGGAGATGGAGGGGCAGTAACAGGGGCTAGGGGGGTAGTAGCAGGTGGTAGTGGAATGGAAGGGCAGTGACAAAGGATAGGGGGTGGAGGGGCAGTGACAGGGGTAGGGGCAGTGCCAGGGGGTAGAGTGATGAAGGGGCAGTAACAGGAGGTTTGGGGGAGGAGGCCTGTGACAGGGGTAGGGGGGATAGTAACGGGGTAGGGAGTGGAGTGGCAGTGACAGGGGTAGGGGTGGAGGGGCAGTAACAGGGGGTAGGGGTGTGGAGGGGCAGTGACAGGGTAAGGGGGGTGAAGGGGCAGTAACAGGTGGTAGGGGGATAGTAACAGGGGGTAGGGGTTTCAAAAACACCTTCCCTGGTGGTCCTGTGGGCGCCTTCTCTCCCCGGTGTTCTGGCTCTCTGGTCTGCAGCTCCACCGGGAGTGAGCTGCAGACCACATGATAAAGTTTGCGATCGCGAGCTGCAGACTAGAGGCTGGTTCTCTCCCAGGCAGACTGGCAGAAGGAGCTTCACGCCCGGCAAGCCGCCGGGCCCCCTCCATGGTAGTCTGCCCTAAGGTGATTTAGGCGGCCGCGAGGCACCCATCAGCGTGAGGCTTTAGGTGATTTAGATGACCGCCTAATTAGAAAGTCACCTCTGCTCCCTATTAAGTTCTAATGCCCAGGACTTAAACTCTACTTATTTTGCTCATTCTGACTTAATCACCAAAAAAGCCATTTAATTTATATAAACAGTAAGTGGGTTTACTCCTGGGATTCTTGCTTGCAATTCATTATACGACCCAATTTATTGTTCTCATGACAAACCAAGGCACTTGCTAATATTATGATCAACAGATTTCATCTTTCCCAGGACTATTCAGGCAGTTCCTGTGATCGGTGACTGAGATTTGCTAAGAATTTGGGAAAGTGAACAAGAGATGTGCCCGATCTTCCTTTACTTACCTTAAAATAAGGCCAGCTGGTTAATGTGAGTGCTGTCATGTGTGGAATTGACACTAACGGAAAAGCTATTTCCCTCTTTTATTATGTGTTATAGTACAATATCAGCTGTGTTCAATATATTGATCATAGGTAGGATGTGACTTTCTTTCCTGCATTTCCACTCTGAGCAACGTGTTTAACAAAGTGATAATAAAGGATCAGCTCCGAAAGAAATTCCAACATCATGTAGCTCCCATAGTATATTGGACCAAACCAGCCGTCTCTCAATCCAAGTGAAAGGCTGCGATTTCCAAGTGCTTTAACTACAGTAACAACTTTCCCTAACACATTTCTCCAATACTGTATTTTATCAGACAGCTAATCTGTGAGTTTCTCATCGATTCTATTCACAGCATTTTCTCTTGATTTTAAAGAAAGCACACAGGATTTATGTTAAGCTGTATGCTCGTGTTCATTTAATCGAGATGTGCTATTCTTTCAATCAATAAGCCATTCGGTGCCAGATGGGATTTGCCATCAAACAAACAGCATGGAACACAAAACACAATCCCTTTACGTTATAAGTAAACCATGTAACTATGTTTTTACTTTTTACCATTAGAATTTTATTTTCAAAAAAATTCCAAAAGTTTAGATGTAGAGAATGTGACCTAACGTGGGCTATTGTTCCTTCTGTGTAGCATAACAATGCATTTACTGGACTTCACCACACTAACCACTATACACAAATCGGTCTATTGGACTCTACCCTTTTCTCATTTTATCATCACCCACCCCAATAAAGTTTGTAGTCTCCTTCCAAACTTTTTTTCACTCTCCATTGCCTATTGATTATTCTTTAGTATTCATTGTAACCTATTAAAATGCTTAATCAAGGAAAGTTTCCCAGTCAGAGGGTACCCTAGTAGAATTTTATTTTTCATCAGTTGACTCAACGTTTTGTCTGTGATTTCTTGCTTTGTTAAAATTTCTAAAATAAACAGAACAATTCAATTTGGTGGGACCTGAGATTATGAATAGTTGAAATGTATTATTGTGCTTAAATACAATTATTTTAGAACCTTATTTAGGAGATGCTATTCTCCTCGTATTTTTAGTTAAATCATGCTAAATCTGCATAAATCACAAGTTTAAATATAACTTGAAATCTATAGACCATTTTAGTTTCTGGATATTTTATCCCATTGAACTTTTAACATGGAACACTTAAGAGAAACAGCTTTTTTTTTCCTGATGCCATGACAGATGCAAAAGAAGTTATAATTAGGTAGAAAGGTTGAGGGAGAATCAGTAGTGCTCTGTGTTATGAGCTATTAGACATGTCACCCTTCTACCATAAAGAATAATTAGAAACTTTAGTTGAATTGGGTCACTTTATGAATAATAGCTTGATAAGTGAAATGAAAAGAGCTTTGATTAGCAGGCAACTTGCTACTCATTTTATTAAAAAGGCTAATTAATGTGCAGTCAATGCAAATTCTAATGCTTGCCATTGTTGCCTGCATAATAATAGTAATCAAGTTAAAAATCCAATTTAGTGCTTTAAGAAACTGTTTCAGTAATGTTTAGTAATTTCCATCAGGTTTTTTTTAAGTTTTAGGAAATATAAATAACAGTTCTCAAGCAAGGTGTCTTTAAAAAAAACAAAAACAAAAAACAACTTTTTATTAAGGTTAGTAGTAGAACACAAAAGCATTTAAAGACATGATTGTTGTTTTGTTTTTTGTTTTTTTGTCTTTTCTGTCAACCTCTATTCTCAGATTAATTAAGAAAGGCAAACAAGGCAAATCAAGGAAGGGTGTGACCAATTTTGAAATACATACTTTTTGTACCCTTAGTTTTTGACCAATAAAGAAAGCTTTGTGTTATTATTGTCTCATGTCTTCAAAATATATTATATATTTGATCTTACCTTCGCTAAACCTGTGGTTAAAAGGGATCCTACACTTCATTTGAATTATAATATTGTTTATTTATCCAAATAGCTAACAAATACGTGTTTGTGAGGTGTGGAAAAAAAATTAAATATAGAAAGTAGCAACTCTATGTTTTGCAACTGGGCACCTTAATTCTGTGTCAATCATTTCTATAATCTCCGTCCTTTGCATGTTACGGACAGCATAGAGAAAACATATAGAGAAGAGGATAACCAAAATAATGTTACTATTTCTTCATTTGCAATGTTTGCCTTGTCTGAACTGAATGAAATAAATAATAAGAAACAAACGATATCACAATGTATAGGTGATTGTCTGCTTTATTCAACTGTGTAATTTTTAGGGAAGTGAAAGTATACAAGTGAACATCTTTTGGTCTAAAAAACAAAATGCTGGGATGGGTTTGCTGAAAAATGATCTAAAAAAATGGTTAATTTATGTAAGAATTACAAACATGGTAGTGGATCTGTCCATACAAAATGCAGTCTTTATTTCAAACAAAGTGATGTAAATATTTTCCTCTATTTGTATCATTAGTTCAAATTCGTGTTAACAGTGCTTGTTAATACATATATTGTTATTTTCATGTTTATGATTGTTGTGTTTAAATGAAAAAAGACCAAATCCACGGAGCTATCCATTTTCAGTATTTTTTTCTGGCATACTCTGAAATATTCTAGATTTGTACAATTGGTTCTAGCGGGTTCCAAAAAGACCATCCTCCATATCTGTATATCTTCTTATAAATCAACCTTACTGTTGTGTCAGTCCAAACTGGCTTATGTGTTTCAACAAGATTGGATGAAGCCCTTCCAATGTAAAGGATGCAAGGTTTCTCACTTTTAATTTTTGGAGACCCTAGATCAATCTCTAGATTGTCTACATAAGGCTCTTATTGACAAAACCTTTTAGCTGACAAGCATTTATTCTTTACAAACCCTTTGTGGGAGACCTCCACTTTATATTGTTTGATTTATCCAAATTGTCTTTTTTAATTTCTATATTACATAATTAACGGTAAATCCGACGCCCATCTTGTTCATACGTTTCATTTAAAATGATTAAATGTTTTGGAAAAAAAGCCTCACGCAATGCAGTAGATTTGCTGATTTGAAAAAAACAAACTGAAAAATCACAGACAATCCCCTTCTGTATCTAGAATTTAATTTTTTGTGACTCAGAATGCAAAGCTGCAAGGTACTTTTTTTATGACGTGACTTTCAGGTTGTGAATAACATCACCACATATTTTTATTCCAGTTAAAATGACAGCTAATTTTCAATGGACCTGCTTTACTTTTTTTCTGTTTTTTTTTTTTGGTACATTTGCATGCTATAAAGTAGTCAGGCTGAATTGTTTCTCATCAACCTGCCATCATACTGTTGTGGTGTGTTTACAGACATGTTGGTTGTGTACATATTTTCATCTGTCACACATTCCTTCAGATTATTTTTTTTTATCTTCTCACAGTATGCGTGCGGTCAGCATTAAAGACCAACAAGACTCTGAAAATGCAATTTGAACACATAAAAATCAAGCCTTGGTCATCCCAGCTGCAAGCATAAATATTTCAAGGACAGAATTAAGATTAGCTATATTATTTCTATAGGAAAACAATTATTCTTGTCTCACAAAAGATTGCATTCTAAGATTGCATTTCCAAGTATTGAAAGGTCTGAAAAAACAGCCAGTGACTCACCCTACACAACGGTTCTACAAACATATTCAAACGCCTCAAGACCCTAGTGTACCAAATAGACTTTTATTCATATGAAAGTTATATACATCCGCCTTCCCGTCAGTCTAGACCAGTGGTAGTCAACCTTTTTCTACCTACCGCCCACTAATGCATCTTTCTTGATGGAAACATTTCCTTACCGCCCACCAGTTTTCGCCCAAGTATTTTTTAGAAAGGAGGGTGTTTAAAAAAAAAAAGAAATGTACGTACATTTATCTTTTTATTTATACTTTATGCATGTTTATAATGTTTCTAACTTTATAAAGTTTAATGAGAAAACAATAAAGTAAATTAAAATGACCTTTTACTAGAGACGATTTCTCTGTTTGCTCATAATATGATTTCTCATCCGTGCATCAGCTCCCCTCCTCTTCCCCCTCAATTCCACCCCCACCCCTTTTTCCTTTTATCTATTTTGAAGAGCTAGGTAGCCCACTTATTTTTATCAGCCAACAACAATTCTCTCCTTTTCCTTTTATATTTATTTTCCTTCTTTCTCCTATTGTACAAATACTATGCTCCTTCTTTCACCTATTCTACAAATACTCTGCTCCTTCTTTCTCTTATTCTACAAGTACTCTGCTCCTTCTTTCTCAGATTTTCCAAGTACTCCACTCCCTGCTATCGTGTATCCCCCTACCTACTCCAACTCCTCCTCTTCCTCTACCCGCGTGTTACACTTGTTCACGAGCACACGCGTTCGTACACGTTCAAGCACACACGCTCGCGCTTTCATGCACTCGCATCTGCAACCTCGCACTTCCTGCTTACCATTGAGTGCGCGAGAGATGAATAGAGCGTTCATCACTTTGGATGGAGGGAGGATTCTGCTACCGCCCACCTGGAATCCTAAAAAGCCCACTGGAGGGCGGTTGGGTACAGGTTGACGACCCATGGTCTAGACCATCTTTATATGCCTGGCGCAGACCTGTCTAGTTCATCATTCTTCCACAGTCTACTAATGTACAGTTGGATGATGTAAATTAATTTTATGCCATTGAAGCTAGCCATTTTGTAAAACAGTCATCTTGCTCTGTTTGGGTTTGCTATCTCTTCTGGGAATGCTGACTGCCTTTGTGATGATTTGTTGCAGAGTTAGTTTGCTACCATCTCTTATCGGGCTTAATACTTGGCAGGATGGATGCTTTGCAATATGTTGTTTTTTATTATCTTGTTTCTAATCAATAATTTCCCTAAGGAACTATATACCATAACCAAGTGACTATCAATATACACCATTAAAATATAAATAACAAATAGATAATCTCTTTAATGTGTTACCTCGCAAAACCACTAAATAACTGCATAGTACCATGCAAAATGAAAGAGAGAAAATCCCAAGTGAATAAAAAATCTCTGTCACCTAAGTGTTAAAGCACTTATATACACTTATGAGACACAACATTAAACCCACTGATTATATTAAAGGTGGTATATATTAGACCGCAAGTGAAATCAGTTCTTGGATTTCATGTGTTGGAAGCAGGAAATATTGATGAAAATATCTAAATGACTTTAACAACAGGCAAATAGTGATGGTTAAATGCCCAAAGCTCCTGCAAAAAATATTCAGGAATGGTTTGAGGAACATGACAAAAAGTTCAAGGTGCGGCTTTAGCCTCTAAATTTCCCAGATATCAATATGATTAAACACCTGTGAGAAGTGCTGGAAACACATATCCGATCCATGAAGGCCCCACCTCGCAACTTGCAAAACTTAAAAGATCTGCTGCAAATCTATTGGTGCCAGATACCACAGGACATGGTCAGAGGTCTTGTGCAGTCTATCTCAATGTATCAGGGTTGTTTTGGCAGCACTAGGGGGATCTACACAATATTAGGCAGGTTGTTTTATTTTTTTAATTCTTTATTTTGTCGTGCAAGGAGATGACAATCAGGCATGCAATGCCACAACTATTGCTAGCATTTCAGTCGACATAAAAATACATTTGTTTGGCATACATTACACTGCACATTTTTTACTATAATGTAGAATGAAGAAGAGGGTAGTGGGAGCCAGGACATATACTGAAACAGTGAAAGTAATCTTGGCAACTTACTTCTTATACTGGACTATACGAAGATAGATTAAAAAATAGCAAAACACTACAACTGCAGTAAGTACTCAGATCACCCCATGCCTTCAATTGACAGAGTACATCCCTCATCCATATAGGAACACTACAGGCTTGTAGACCCAGGAGACAGCTAACAGGGCAATTTGCATACCGGCATCAAGGTACTCTGGGCATAGGCTTGACGTGCATTGTTTTCAGCTTCCTTTTCACTTGTAATTTCCTTCATCATGGGACCCTGGTGCTTTCTGCTGGAGAGTTTGGGGTCTGGAACCTGTAGACTGTGCCAGTGGTCCCTTGGTTGCAGTGACGATTGGTATAGGCTTCTGCCTTCCAGCTGCTTCCAGAAGTTTTCAAAGATTCTGTTCAGCCTGGATTCCAGCTCTGACTTTGCATCACAAGTAATAAGGAACACATGGTCGCCGCCACTTAGCAAGGGTCATGATAGTATTCAGCAGCTTGGATGGCTAAGATCCACATGTCTGTAACACTGGGCTGCCTACCTGGGGTGGACCAGGATCACCCCCACTGTACCAAGAGGGTTGGGAAACGGGGCTCTCGCTGGTGAGCTGTTGCCTCGGAACACCTCTTGACTGGGAGAATGGCTGCACCCCCTGTCCGTCGAGCACCAGGCCTCAACTGTGGCACTGATGAAGAAAAGCCTCCTGCTGCCCTTTGATAGCCACTAAGTGTGTCAGGTAGGTCAGGAAGCACAAGCACCTAAAGGTAGTCCACTTGCCCAGGGAGGGGGTACTTTGCTGCAATCCCTGGCGGTTCTAGTGGTGAGTCAACTCTAGGCAGGTGGTTTTAATATTGTGGCTGATCAGTGTACATATGAGCCTGAATACAATATTTTTCATCCACAATCCCTCATATCTATCTAGCTATCTATCAATCTATAATGTTGAAATCACTATACATAATAGAACAAATCGCAGTTAAGGAGATAAGGTAGGAGACTACAGCCTTAAAGATGAACATGTTGCACTCACAATGAGTTAATGATGTTCAGGTGTCTCTAAGCAATAGTGGTATATTCACTCAATATTGTGTATTCTTCCACAGAATTTGCTTCTTTTGGATAAAAATTGGAAAGACGCATAATGCAACACTGTATATAGATGCAAATATTTAAAGCACCAATGCACTTACAGATATAAAACCAGTAAAGGCATGGAACATAAGGATTAAATCCACCAAATCAGGAAATGGTTTATCATCGTATATATTAATAATATTAAGTATTAACCACCTTATACACCTATAAAGATTTTTAGCAATTTCCACATTACAGATGTGTGAGGGATTGCGGATGAAGAAATTGTACTTACACTTCCTGTCTTACGTACCAACACATGCTACCTTCTTGCTAACTATTTAGCAAGTGCATAAGTGATCATTTTATTATCACTGTTTATTTTATTAATATACGATTTTACACACTTTTTATCTTCTTACTCAAGCGCAGCCCTTGACCCCCCTTTTTTCGATCATTTACATTAGCCCATAATTTTAGGGGGAAAGGATGAAGACTGCGAGCACTGGGCTAAACTGCGTTGTACAATGTAATACAAAAATGTACTTCCATCGTAACCAAATTACAGATGAGAGAGCCTGTTTCTTTTTTTTTACACTGAATGAAATGTGAGATCCTGCTTTTTATCAACTACTTGCCAATTATTTTATATAAACCAAAGGACATGCCCTCAGACAATTTGCTCTATAACTACAACAGAAAGCTATAGACGTTGTGGTAGTTATGGTACTTAGAGTGCCGGTTTAAGATGTCCTAGACACAACAATGCTGTTTTTCTATTTGTGCAACTCAAAAGGTAATAGATGGGTAATAGCTGAGCTTCAATACACTTATTCAGATTTATAAAAAAAAAAAAAAAAAAAAAGTGAAATGCATTAGATATTTCCACCCAGGTATCACACTTTCCTTCTTTGACCTTTTGATGGTCATGTAAGATGTATTTGTTTTTTTGTTCCCTTAAATAATTAGGTCTTTTATAATACACTAGCAAGTTGTCAACTTCCTTTATAGTTTCATAAATCCCACTAATGATGCAGTAACATCTTGAAGCATGTATGTAATTAAAATCCTGACTTGATCCGATTTATATTGTGTAAACAGTAGTACACTCAAAGACTATCTCAGCGAAAATACAAAGTTCTAACTGTGCAAAAAAAACAACACATTTTTTACAATATTGGTACTTGGTACTTGCAAACACTGGCACAGCTAATGATAAGATCTTGATTTAATATTGTTGAATAATATTTACATAAAAGTTTTACATTTTTTGGATAAACTGTTAAAATTATTTAATATTATGAAAGATGTATTAATTTTGTATTGTTTTGATTTTATATTGTATTTTTCATATATTGATATATTTCTTGATATTTTAATATGTTGGAAAAATCATTTTAAATGTTAGAAAAACATTTAGAAAGTGAATCCAACAATATTGAAGTGAGGCCAAAGTAAGCCTAATACAACCAGGGCTTAGCCTGTTCTGTTAGATCATGTTTTTTTCTGAGTATATGTGCCATAACAGGGATGTTTTGCGATAAAGCAACCAAAGTATACATTTCAGCCTATCTAAGGCATTGTCTAATTATTGGTCTGGTGAGCCATTACTGGTCTCTGTAGGTGCAATAAGCAAGGAATGCAGCAGTTCTTCTGCCAGGTGTGAAATTTTATACACACTTTGCCCTTATCTCTATCCTTTTCTAAGGCTAATAATATTCAGGAATTCATTGGGAAGAACATTGTTATAAGCAAACATATGCATGGTTCTATGAAACATAGGTCACGTTAAACAAATTTAACTGCATTATACAACGAAGTAAGTAGAAGTATTGATCAGGGCGTCTGATACAGTTCCACACAATAGGTTAGTGTTCAAACTAAATAAATTGGTCTAGATGAAAATTCTTGTTATTGGGTACAACATTGGCATAAAGACAGAGTAAAGAGAGTTGTCATTAATGGTACATTTTCAAGCTGGACAAAAGTGGCAAGTGGTGTCCATTAGGGTTCTGTTCTGGGACCATTTTTTATATAACATTTATAAATGATCTAGGACCAGGCATTGAAAGTCATGTTTCAGTGTTTGTAGATGACACAAAACTCTGTAAAGTAATACGATGTGAGCAGGATATTACTTGGGATTTAGATAGATTGGGGGACTGGCACTAAAATGGAAGATTAAATTTAATGTAGATAAATGCAAAGTTATGCATTTCAGGGTGAAGAATGCACAAGCAACTTACACCCTAAACCAGGGGTCCTCAACTTACACCCGCCAGATGTTGCTGAACTACAACTCCCATGATTCTTTGAATTGCATAGGTAGCCAGAGAACATGGGAGTTGTAGTTCAGCAACATCTGGGGGGCCAGAGTTTGAGGACCCCTGCCCTAAACAGTAGTAAATCAGGCATAACAACACGCTTGAAGTATTTGGGAATTGTTATAGACAACACACTAGCAGTGTCAATCAGTAGTTGCTAAGGCAGTAATGTATTGTCATGTATAAAAAGGGACATGTATTCTCTGCATAGAAATATAATTTAAAAATAAGTTTATTACATTTCAAAATCCAGTATAAAGACATACATCAGATTTACATTTGCTAAAAGTACTTTTTTTTTAAAAATTCTTTATTTTATTTGTGCATGTGATTAACAAGCAGGTTTGCTTTGCCACAACAGCTGGAGCAAACTGAACGGTATACACAGGAGAACAACACTATGGCATTGAAAGCATTGCACATTTTTTTAAGTAATCAGGATGAGCATACTTAACATAACACTGTGAGGTTCATGGTTGTAACAAAGATTAATTAGTAACTAATCATGCGAGGCAAACTTCTCTTAACAGTACATACTAGCTATCAGCGATGCTGTCTGCTCATGAACTTGAATTAAGGATATACAGGTATAGCACAGTGCATGAAAATAAACAGAAAATGAAATAAAATTGTAGGGATTAACAATGCATGTGCGTTTCATGTGTAGCTGACAACAGATGCAAATCTTATGTACTGAGGTTACTGGGTATGCTATATATATGTTAGTATTTATTCATCTGAGCTCTAGAATGAGAATCTGCAAAATAAGTAGTAAGAGGCATAAAGTCAAATGTTTAGCGCTTGCTAGTTAACTGCTGGAACACAGTTTAGTAATTATGGCATTTTATAACTTTAGAGCAAGATGGTGTCCATCAATAACATGGAGGACTCAGAGTCTAGGTACTTAGCCCACTGTCCTCAGAAAGTCTCGGCTCAGCCAATCCCCAGATTTGGGAAGCACCCAGGGCATATGAAGAGGCAGGCGGTTTCTCTACTCTCTAAGAGGGTCTAAGAGGTTGGTGGTTGGCCCGTTGACGAGAATAGCCGGTTGGGTCTCTCCGGTTGACCTCCGCTTGGTCGATGGTAAAGGCTCATGTGCTGGCTGTGTCTAACTGCCCTCTGCCGCTTCTCGGCTTTCCGCTGCTTTGTATGGTGCCGCTTGGTAGGTTCTGGTATGGCAGTTCTTTGCCCAGTGTATACCTGGGTCCCGGGGCTCTGCGGCTTTAGGGGGGGCCTTCTGGCTGTTTGAGTGGCGGAGTGGGTGCACCCTTGTGTGGGTCCCCTGCCCGGAGCAGGATGGATGGGCTACCGCTGGTGCGTTCTCCTGTTTCACAGGTCAGGTTTGGGATGAAGGCCTGTGCTATAGGCGTCTCCAGAAAGCTTGGCAGATTTGTTCGAACCTGGTCTCAAACTACAATCTCCATTGCTGGAGCTCTGGGTCCTCTGTGATTTGCTCAGAGTGCAGCATGGCGGCCATCTTGGGTGCATCGTGCGACTTGCCGTTGGGCGGTATCTTGCATGCGTCTGCTCAGCTCTGCGTTCATGCCCTGCCCCACCCGCTAAAAGTACTTTTTACACGGGAGATTAAACAGAAAAAAAAAAAAACAATATATCAGCCCAAATAAACAAATTACTAAATAAAATGAACACACGTGCATACCCAATCTTACTACACACTCAAAGACAGCAACATTATACTAACAGGAGTATTGGAGCATTGCCAAAATAGTCTAAATCCAAACCATGGAGTCCAAATCTCATTGTAGGAAGATAGTTTGCAGATAAAAGTGACATTTCATGTTTTCCTTGATATCATGTCTGATTAATTATTGTCGGTCAGGCTGGAGGATCTGATTCACTTAGAATACAGGTTTAGTAGCAAGGAAAATATTAATTAGTAAACATTTACTATATTTATTCATCTTAGGTAAAATGCCTGGTGTAACTTACACTGTTTTGATCTGATAAGCAAAACGCACATCAGGACAATAGGGCAATTTTCATTACCACTGACACGTTACCACGAGCAATATCTAGCCACAGCTACAACAGTAGTATCCAATCTATCTTTCTGGACGTAACTATCGGCATTAAATTATAAAGGTGTTTAGCTCTTAGGATTACTTTGGGGGAGGTGGATACCTTTTAAGTAAGACAGGGTGAGCTTTTATTGGGGATAAGGAGTGTCCTCAAAGGCACAGTAGGGTAAGACTTACATAGCCCTGTGAGCCCCTCTGTCACCACCCGTATATTTGCATCTCTCCATTATACCTTACTCTGCTTGTCACTGTCATGTTGCAGATCGGCACTACCCTGGGTAGCAATTCTACAGTGACACGAGCATTTACCGTTACTGAATAGCTGGTAACTCTGTGTCTGAATAACATTAGCAAACATAATACCGTTGGTATTGCAACTGTAGACCAGCATATCAGTACTGCATACAACGGCTGTTATAACTGTACAGTCATTTCGATTATGCTAATTGTTGATACTGCCAAATGGATACTAAACTATACATTGTAGCTGGTTATGATATTCAATTGACTATGGCAAGTCATTGCAATAATGCTACTTATTGATACTACATTACTGATACCAAATTATACATTGTAACTGGTTGGCAAACTTATGAATACCTTGCCATTCCTTGGTTAGTGTTTAGTGGGTAATAGCTCAATGGAGCTGAGTCCCGTCTAAGTATTACTGTGTTTGTTGTGACAAATCACTTAGACATTTTTGGCACTACACCATATTTGTTTTGACATCAGTGCTATTTTAACCAACTATTATTGGACATATCTAGTGACTGATTATTTATTGTTAGTTTCTGTTATTGTTTTAGTCCATAATTGCTTTGGACTTTTTAGATGTATCATTAAAAGTGATGTTTTAAGAATTATTGACACTTATCTCTGGGTATTGCACTTTTTCTATAAGTATTGTTCCTGCTACCTCCAATGTTTTCTTCTTTTTTTGGTATGTGTTTAAATAGAAAACATATAAATAAAATACATAACATTTCATATAATCTCTCACTCCTATACAAGTAAAAAGAAATATAGCGTTGAATTATTAATACTTTAGGGAAACAGAAAAAGGTGTTTTCAAAAAAAGGTTTAATTAATAATTTGTAAAATAAATATAATCCATTGTCAAAATCCAAATTGAGACCCCTAGGGGCAAGAGTTTCAATTTAAAAAGCTATTCCATCACTTTCTTTATCGGTGCATTAATAATATTACCCCCCTCCACCATAACTGACATGTATCAAAACCTGTAAAAGAAAGCGGGATCTTCATTATGTTTAAGGAAGTGTTTGGAGACAGAATGATTTAAACAGCCCTTTCAAATGTTTATGCAATGTTTGGATATTCTGTCTTTTAACAATCTAGAGGTCTTGTCTGTATATTTTAAGAAAAAAGGCATTCTAAAAGATAAATTGCATTTTTGGTTTACAAGTTATATAGTGATTGATTTTAAATTTTTTATTAGAAAAAAGATAAACAGCACATACATTTTGTAAGCCTTAATTTAATAGAGGGAAAGCATTTTTAGTTTTTCTTTCTTTTTTTTGTGTAGCCCTGAGTTATCTTGATTTTTAAGTGGAAAACAAATCTAAAGACTATTTTTGGTCTTGTTGGTAGGAATTTTTTTTAATATCATTAAAATATGTATTTTTATTTATTTATAAACCCTTATTCCTAGTATTGTAATCCAAAACAATTTGTATTATATTTTCCAATTTATGTCTTGTTTTATACTGAAGTATCTAACCTTTTTTCATGTTTTAACCTTATTATATTCTTCATTATATTTTTTTCCAATAATGTTTGCTTAAGAAATATTTTAGAAAACCATTGTTAGTACAATTTCTTTTTAGGAATAAGAATATATTTTTTTAGGTATACCATTTCACCAAGAATCATAATGAATACTATTATTTTATGATGCTGTTAGCATTATTAAAAAAGAAAAAAAGTGCAAATAAATATTTTGAATAAAAAAAAATCTAAATCTAAAAATGTATATTAAGTGCATTAAAATAAATAGTTAGTGATATTCCCCAGGTATTAATGTTAGTTTGTAGGCTAGACCTGCTTCTGATCCTTACCAAATAAGAAAAAAGAAATCACCTGTGTATCTAAAATATGCTTGCAGCCATGCTTAGATCAAATGTAATTTTGAAGAAAACAGGCTGGCATAGCTGTGAGCAAATCTAGTTACCATAGCTGTGCCTTGTTACTAAAGATAAAATGTCCTCATAGTCAAAATAATTATTTAATAATAGTATTTTAAAATTATATTCGTATCTTCCAAAAAAAATCTATTTGTATTTCTGGAATGTGATCCTTTGTGTTCTAGCATGAATTTAACAGATGAACAATCTTTACCATAGGCAATTCTAGTATACAAAGTTTCAATGCCATAATTGACAATATAGTTTTCCACTCAACATTTTTTGAGTTTGTGTGAAAGATACATTGATAAGACTTTGTTGTTTGTAGTGATGACTGATAACAGATCAATATATTCAGATAGATGTACTAAATTTTAATTGATAACTGATATCATTGGTCTGCCAGGTGGGTTATCAATAGTTTTGTGGATCTTTGCAATAAAATAAATAACAGGAACTATTGTATATTTAACATTTACATAGATAAACTCCTCTACCCAAGACATTGTTTTTTTGTTGTTGTTAGTTATGCCTCCTGAAATACTTAGAAATAAATCTTTAGAATAAATGTTTTTTTTTCTTTTACCAATTTTCCCAACCTCGCTTGCAAGTTTTATTTTACTACTTCCAGGTCCTACCTTAACCATATACTCTAAAAACCATGCCCTCTTCCCTTAATCTCATAAACCAACCTCGCCTTTGTTCACAATCCTATGTTTTATCTTCATCTGTATATTCTTAAACTCGTATCCTACCACATATATATTCCTTAATCCCATGCCCTACTATAGCTTGCCCCAAATCCCATTATTTATGCATTTTTCACGCACATGATTCTCTAATTCTTCTGGTAACCCAGTCTCCCCTTCTTACTACATCATCAATCTTGCCTCCCCCAATTAAATCCCTACCCTCTATGTCTCTCCCCAGGCACTTTTATCCTTGTGATGCAGCCAAGAATGATATTGCAGTTCCAGCAGAGGCCTGCCTCTGCTTTTTCCAGTCTCTTTCGCAAGTGTTCCAGCATATAATATTTTGTGGAGTTGGGTGATACTGGAATATAATCTCATAGCTTTGTCTCTCTAAAATGAACTAATGATCCTGTTACAGTACAGTGAAAAGAGAGGTGTATACATTGGGGGGGAAGGAAGGAGGAGGGGCTTTCTTATGCTGATGCTCCCCCAGATATCATACTTAACTGGGGCCAACACTCCTCCCCTACTCATTAAGAAACTTTAGAGTAAACCAGCTCCATAAACAGTTTATAATGTTCTTACATAAATTCAGGCTTCTGATGGTATAGTATATTCATAGCCTTTAATTACCTTGTACAATCGGCTAAGCAAACGGCTTAGTTGTGCAGTCCCATGAGGACATCTCGTTAGTGTCCTTTAATTCCAAGAACTGGATTAGACCAGGTATCCCATTTATTCCTGCAGTACAAAGATAAAACGTACGTCTTAGAAACAAAGTGCATCATTATGAAAAGTTCTGCAATATATAACATTCTGACTGGGCTATTTATCCAGTTCTGCCAACTGCAAAATGAATGTGAAACATATTCAGACATCCAAGTGCAAAGGCAAAATGAAAAAGCAATTGGATTTTTTTTTTCCTATTTATTAAATCTACAGCTGCCATTCTAAGGCTGGGATACACTCTGTTGGATTTTTATTCAATTGCATGTAAATAATGGAGTAAATTACCTATCTAACTGTAGGTACAACGGCAATACAAAGGTTTATTCAGCTTGCTGATATTTCTGGTCACAGTACGTGACCGTGTTTTTGAAGGAAAAAATATGTTGCTAATCTATCTTGTTCGTAAAACATTTTAACATATTTGTACACATGCATTGCCTGCTTGAATGAGCTTTCTGCATTTCAGGTTGGGGAACTTAAAGTGCTTATAAAATTGCATTTAGACACTGGGGTGCAATTATATTCAAGTTATGGGAGACTGAAGGGGGTAGTAAAATTTGAAATTATAAACATGAGATACCCATTAATGACCCAAGACTTCTTTCGTTATCTTCAAATAAGGGACTTTGCGCTTCAGAATGTTATGAAACAGACTAAAACCGTACCCTCATGTTTTTCAAAAATCTATGCCTACAAGGGAAATACTGCAAGGGACATAGATGCTCACTGGAGCAGGAGTAAGGCCCCGTGAGATGCATCCAGCAGTGAGAGGAGAGATAGAGGGTGTTGCCTGGTAGGACATGTGAGAGGATGCAGTGAAGGTTATCAGTCTGTATTATATCCCAGGAGCAGATGTACAAAATATTATTTAAGTGGCATACAACAACAGTGTAGTTGTGTAGAATGGGCAAGGTACCACATGCTGACTGCTGGAGGCTATGTGGAAACAGGGGCTCCTACTTCAACATGTGATGGACTTGTCCTGTTAATAATGAAATAATAATTATACAATGTTATACACAGAACATATGTAGAGTCTGTTGTATTTTTGGTGTGCACAACAAATAAAGTAGCAAAACAAAAATTGCATTTAATAAGGAATTGATGGTACTAACACATAAAACAGACATAACCCAGGTTCAATAAAACACAATCAAGAAAAAAAAAATCAGAGGAAGAGACAGTGTTAGAAGTAATAAAATTGAATGGATGAGTTGCAAATTGTGCAAAATATCAAAAATATGTGATGAAACCAGACAATGACCAAGTTGATACATACTGAAATATTCTGAGCCCCTTCTGCATATATTTATGACAGCATCTTTGTATGTGTGGCATTGACTCTGTGTGGATGGTTCCCACTACAGGATTTCAGGGGCTGACCTGTGCCCTATAATGTCCAGATTGAAGCTCTGCTTGCTTTAAAGAAATATCTTCTGTTAAAAGAACAGTAGTGGCGTTGGATAAGGAGAGCAGACAATGCCATGAGAAGAATTCCTAATGTCATGAGTGAGATAGACTACATCCATGTTTTTCTTATAATTCCTCAAGAGGTTGATTATAAAAGGGTGCAGGTCCTTCCTTAAACTGCCAGACAGATTGTGATTATAGCTCATGTTATATTGTTTATATTCTCTGTAACATAGCTGTGGACACATGATTAGAGTTGAACGAACCCGAACTGAAAAGTCCGGGTTCGTACCGAACATTACGTTTTTTTGCCCCCGGATTTATCACTGTATGTTCGGGTTGGAGTTCGACGATTTAATGACGCATTTTGAAAGGCTGCAGGGCAGCCAATCAACAAGCGTTTGACTCATGTGCCCTTAGAAGCCATCACAGCCATGCCTACTAATGGCATGGCTGTGATTGACCAGTGCAGCATGTGACCCAGCTAGTAGGGGCATGTCTATTAAACAGTGAGCAGCAGGGGTGGGGGCCGGGGGGAGGACAGTAGGCCCCCCCCTTCACATTCTTATTTAGGGCCCCCACCCGTTGCACAGGGGTGGGGGCAATAGGTTTTTATTTTTTACAGTGAGCAGCCACTGGCTGCTCACTGTTTAGTAGATACACCCCTACTCGCGGTATAGCTAGTAGGGGCTGAATTTACTAATACTAAGTAATCTTTACTTAGTAAATGTGGCTGAAAAAACAATTTAGGTGACCAATTTAGGTGACCAATTTAGGTCTTTCAACCTTTTGGTAGATAGCTCCCAAATACCGTGGGAATTAAGGAGTTATCTGCTAAGCGGCTGCTTATTTTATGTTATTTTTAAGTGATTTCCCTATCCACATTTGTTTGCAGGGCACTTGTCCTACTCTTACCCCCATTTTACTTCCTTTTGCAGCCCTCTAGCCCTTTCCAGGAGTTTTTTAGAGCCATTTTTGTGCCCAAAAGTTCGGGTCCCCATTGACTTCAAAGTTCGGCCGAACCCGCTGGACCCGAACATCCAGGTGTCCGCTCAACTCTACACATGATTCATGTCAAACATTACTCTGTTTCTGGACATTTAGGTATGAACTAAGCTTGAATTAAATTAACTTTTCAGTAATTTTCCTTTCTCTGCAGGTTGAACACTTCCACACACTTGTACCGATAGAGCATGTAACCATTTGCAATTAGTTTAGTGAATACAAGGTCAGTCAGCCTTAAGATCCTTCTCCCAAGTCACTTAGAATCAGAACTGCCTTTTAAGAAAAATATATTTTTCTTACCTGGAAACACATTCTCTTTTCTTATAAGCTTTGGATTTTTAATATATGCTTACAATGAAAGGTGACTTTGAATGTTACTTTAGTGAAATGACTAGCTAATTACATGGTTATGTACAGGGCCGGACTGGGAATTAAAAGCAGCCCTGGAAAAAAAATATTTACCAACCCCATAATGCGTCGCGCCAGCATAGTGTGCAGATACAGAGTAAGAACAGATAACTTAAAATTGAAAAGTACTTCAACGTAAAAAGCGCACTCATAGGCTTCAAAATAAACAAAAGTGCAGATTTATTTTAAGCAGACGTGCCTTTCTATGTAATCAATGTTTCAGTCCAACTACCTTGACATATTAAGGAAAGCTTGTTAATGGGACTGAAATGGTGAATGTATGTAGGGCACAACTGTAAATTTTTTTATTTTGAAGTCCTGTGGGTGTGCTCTTCACTTTAAATATGTTATTGTGCTGGAGTATGCACCTAGCAACAAGACTGGGCCAATATCTGCTCATTACATATGGTACATATTAATGAAATTTCTCTGTGTATTATGCATATATAAATGTACATTAATATGTGTAAATATAATAGGTATATATATATATATATATATATATATATATATAACTAATACACACATTAATATACATGTCATATACCAGTGGCGGATCCAGAGCCTGAGCCCGGGAGGGGCACTTGTAGATTATTTAAAGAAATATTCCATGCACAATAACCACTACTCCTCTGTGTAGTGGTTATGGTTCCAGGAGTGTCGGCAATTGCCCCGTTGCTCCCCATCCACCAGTGATAGATACTGCCCCTATGTGTGTCTCTTTATCTCCAGCCCCTCTGTATGCCTTTTTGTCTCCCCCAGTCACTCTGTATGTTTCTTTCTCCCCCTCACTGCTCCTCTGTGTCAATGTCTCCCCTCTCCTTCCCATTCTCTCTCTTCCCCCTCTGCCTCTTTCTCCCCCTCCCCTTGTGTGTCTCTCTCATTTCTACCTCTTTGTCTCTCCCTCCCCCCTTTCCCTGTGTCTCTCCCCTCCTCCTCATCTCTCTCCCTCCCCCCTTTCCCTGTGTCTCTCCCCTCCTCTCCCTCCCCTTTCCCTGTGTCTCTCCCCTCCTCCCATCTCACTCCCCTTTCCTGTGTGTCTCTCCCCTCCTCCCCATCTCTTTCCCTCCTCTCTTCCTCCCCCTTTCCATGTGTCTCTCCCTCTTCCCATCTCTCTCCCTCTCCCCTTTCCTGTGTCTCCCTTCTTCTCCATCCCTTTTTGTGTCTCTCCCTCCTCTCTTCCTCCCCTTTCCCTGTGTCTCCCCTCCTCTCTCCTCCCCTTTTCCCTCCTCTCTCCCCATCTCTCTCCCTCCCCTTTCCTGTGTCTCTCCCCTCCTCTCTCCCCCTTTTGTGTCCTCCCCGTCTCTCTCCCTCCCCTTTCCTGTGTCTCTCCCCTCCTCCCTCTATTCCCTCTCTGTTTCATTTCCCCCCCTTTACCTAGAGAAGTCAGGGGGCCGGCCGCGTTCCAGGCTGGAGCCGCCGGTCCGGGTGGCAGCTTCGCCGGTCCGGCGGCACTCCTGACACTGCTGTGGCTGATGGCTGAAGGAGGAGGAGCATGTCTCTGTACCTTGCTTCCTCGCAGTTCCTGTGCTGGGAATTGTGGGAACCGCGAGGGAGCATGGTACAGAGACATGCTCCTCCACCTTCAGCCATCAGCCACAGCAGTGTCAGGAGTGCCGCCGGACCGGCGAAGCTGCCGCCTGGCCCGGCGGCTCCAGCCCGATACGCGGCCGGCCCCCTCTGAGTGTGCCACCTGACCGGCCACCCGGTGGCACCTATGTGGCAGTGCAGCCCCCAGGTGCCGCGGCCCACCGGGAAATTTCATGGTATCCCGGTGGGCCAGTCCGGCCCTGGTTATGTAGCAATGTCATATTTACTTTAGCCTAAGTTGACTACAATTATTAGTTAATGTAGTGCAAAGTGTTACAATGTATGAATTTGAAGTCTGGATTGCATTTGTACATAATACAGTTCTAAATATTGATCTCTATGGTAAGATGCTGAATGTACAACTGTCATTGGGATGTTAGTTTGCTTATTTTTCTGCTAGTGAGACAATATTCTACTGTTAGATTTTCAGCTGTTCAGAGGAAGTGGCTAGATTATTACACTTAATATCATCCCAGTGAAAGAGCAGAAAAGGTGTGCAGAATAGTTTTGGGTTACAGCCAGGACTCCCAGCTCCCGTGCCGATCAGCCACACTATTTAGGCATTTCAAATAATGGAATATGAGTGCAGGGGCCAACATGGGGATTGGTGAATACCAAACAGGCAAAAACCCTGCCACAGCTAGGCCACCCAGCCTGACCAGACTCCTTAATAAATTATCACTTCAGTGGCAGTCCTAAAGAGGATGTATATTAGCAGATCTCTCTCCCCTTGTCTTGTGCCTACCCTAACACACATCTTTAACTGCTCTCTCTCTTCTGGCACTGTTCCTGCTGACCTTAAACATGCCACTGTAATACCTATCCTGAAAAAAACATCTCTTGACCCATCCTCCCCTTCTAACTATCGTCCCATATCCCTGCTCCCTTTCTCATCAAAGCTTTTGGAAAGACTTGTCTTTACCCGTGTGTCCCGCTTCATTAATTCCAACTCTCTCCTTGACCCTCTTCAGTCTGGCTTCTGCCCTCTCCACTCTACTGAGACTGCTCTTATCAAAGTGACTAATGTCCTAATCTCCGCTAAATCCAAAGGTCACTACTCCATATTAATTCTCCTTGACCTCTCTGCTGCCTTTGACACCGTTGATCATGCTCTCCTCCTTCAAACTCTTCAATCGCTCGGTCTCTGTGACTCTGTCCTCTCTTGGTTTTCCTCCTATCTCTCCCAACGCTCATTCAGTGTCTCCTTTTCCAAGGATACCTCCTCCCCTCGTCCTGTCTCGGTTGGAGTTCCCCAAGGGTCTGTCCTTGGTCCCCTACTATTTTCTCTTTATACTGCCTCTCTTGGTAAACTTATTGCCTCTTTTGGATTCCACTACCACCTGTACGCTGATGACACTCAGATATACCTCTCCTCCCCGGACCTCTCCCCTGCCGTCCTGCAACGTGTCACTGCTTGCCTTTCTTCCATCTCTGACTGGATGTCCTCACGCTTTCTGAAACTTAACCTCTCTAAAACTGAACTCCTTGTCTTTCCTCCTCCTAATACTGATCCTCCTCTCTCGCTCTCCCTTCAAGTCAGTGATATCCACATAAGTCCATCCCGGCAAGCGCGCTGTCTTGGCGTCATACTTGACTCTGGGCTCACCTTTGAGTCTCACATCCAGTTTGTTGCCAAGTCCTGTAGGTTCCAACTCAAAAACATAGCCCGCATTCGCCCCTTTCTTACGCAAGATGCTACCAAGGAGCTTGTCCATGCTCTAGTAATTTCCCGCATGGATTACTGTAACCCTCTCCTGATTGGTCTCCCCAAAAGCCGTATTGCCCCGCTACAGTCTGTAATGAATGCTGCAGCTAGACTGATTTTCCTCTCTAGTCGGTCCTCTCACACCTCACCCCTCTGCCAGTCCTTACATTGGCTCCCTGTATGCTATAGGAGTCAATTCAAAGTGCTAACCCATACATTTAAAGCACTGAACAATTCTAGCCCCACTTATATCTCTTCACTAATCCATAGATATGCCCCTCCTCGTACCCTCTGCTCTGCCCGTGACCACCTCCTGACCGCTGCTCGCACCCGTACGGCCAACTCGCGCTTGCAGGACCTCTCGCGGGCGGCTCCTCTCCTATGGAATAGCTTGCCTACTGCCATCAGACTCTCCCCTAGTCTTCAA
Source organism: Pelobates cultripes (assembly GCA_933207985.1). Classification (NCBI taxonomy): domain Eukaryota; kingdom Metazoa; phylum Chordata; class Amphibia; order Anura; family Pelobatidae; genus Pelobates; species Pelobates cultripes. Next base: position 66,385,140 of record OW240920.1, read on the forward strand.
TCATTTAAGAAGGGCCTTAAAACTCATCTCTTCAGGAAAGCTTATGGCCTCCCAGAGTAATCTCTACCTTACATACCTGTCTCCTGCTCTCTCCTCCAGCTCTGCTTCACTCCTACTTGATATTTCCTGTCCTAATGTTTCTAATACCCCACCTCCTATAGTCTGTAAGCTCGTTTGAGCAGGGTCCTCTTCAACCTATTGTTCCTGTAAGTTTTCTTGTAATTGTCCTATTTATTGTTACATCCCCCCCTCTCAAAATATTGTAAAGCGCTACGAATCTGTTGGCGCTATATAAATGGCAATAATAATAATAAGCCAATTATGCAGTTAATGAATGATGGGTTTTACGTATCATTTAATCACATGCATATTATTTGGAGTGGCTGTTGCAGAATTACAACTCATATGAATCCTAGTTTGGCCTCATTTGCTGTGAGCTGATGTGGTATAGGCGTTTTTTTATTATATCCTTTCAGTGATGGCTAAATGTGCAATCTGAGCACAGCATATTAGTTATTGTGCTTTGACTTGTGTGAAGGGAGTGAGTATATATTGTACATCAACGGAGTATCTAAATTAGATCAACAATGCACTGTAACATTGATTTAACTTTACAGTGTCCTGAATTAATTCTTACATGCTCAATTTGGACCAATACATATGAATGGGTCACTTTTTATACATCAGAACTGTGACAGCTTGCTGTAGTGATTATAATATATTGTGTCATTACCAGACAGATTTCTATCAGTTTGACATTTTCATTTGTTTTATTGGATCACAAATCCTAGCCCCACTACCGAATGGTAGCAGAGCCATGTTTCAGTACCTATTGTAGATGGTTAAATACAAGCACTGTGACAAGTTGTAAGTCATGAGAACACCTTATTCCAGCATTCACAACCATGTTACAAGCTATCCAAGCTGTCCAAAAGAAATTAGGACTTTTATATATATCCCAAGTTTTATCAAAGTGCAACATTATTCATTGCTAGTACAGAATGGTGATTGCTGTGTATGCTATCTGTGTATCAATACTTCTCTTTGAGTGAGTGCTCAGTGCTAATTAGAAATTAGAGAAAAGTTAACCCTTCATATTACATGTGTTTGGGGGAGGGGGGAGGAATTGGGCTTTATAGACTCACCAACAACAACAGTGTTATATAATATGTATTTCATTATAATGCTGGAGTGTTCCTTTAAAGTTACTCCTTCCTTGTCTGGCTTCAAAGATGGGTGGTTTTGAACGTTTGTCCACTGACAAAGAAATGACCCGTCTATAATTTTAATGGTAGGTGTATTTTAACAGTGAGAGACAGAATAACAAAAAAAAAAAATCCAGAAAAACGCATGGCAAAAAAGTTATAAATGGATTTGCATGTCAATGAGTAAAATAAGTATTTTACCCCTTCGGCTTAGTACTTGGTTGCAAAACCCTTGTTGGCAATCACATCTCAGGAGGGATTTTGTCTCACTCCTACAATTGTCCTGTCCCCTTAGCATAAAAACACCCCAAAAGCATAATGTTTCCACCTCCATGTTTGACGGTGGGGATGGCGTTCTTGGGGTCATAGTCAGCATTCCTCTTCCTCCAAACACGGCGAGTTAAGTTGATGCCAAAGAGCTTGATTTTGGTCTCATCTGATTACAATACTTTCACCCAGTTCTCTTCTGAATCATTCAGATGTTCATTGGCAAACGTCAGATGGGCCTGTACATGAGCTTTCATGAGCAGGGGAACTTGCGAGTGCTGCAGGATTTCAGTCCTTCACGGCAATTTATAACTTTTTTGACAAGTGGTTTTCTGGATTTTTTTTTTTTTTATGTGAAATGAGAAATGTTTGCAAAAGTGTAGTGTAAATGTTAAATGCAATTGTCTAAAAAAAGTGTCATAAAAAAGAAGTCATAAGTTGCATTTTCAGTTGAATTTCTGTAAACCTCTTAAAGCATTTGTTGTGTTGTTATTTCAATTGCTTTTGTTTGATTTTTTCATTACAAGCAGCTGGAAGTCTGTCTATTTAGACAATAAACCTGGTTTTCAATGGGGGTTGCATAATTTTTATTCCAACTGTATGTTAAATATACAATCAGAGCATAGTGACACAACTTTACAGTTCAACATGTACATCATATAAGGATACATGCTACATTTACATAACATTTCAAATTGATTATTACAAATCTGTACCATCTCAACCTTCTTTCTCATATTCTAAACAAATCCATAAGATATGCAGTCATCACTATGTGAACCAAATTGCTTTATTCAGGTAATGGTAAAAACACAAACTGAAATAATTAGATCAAACAATATGAAGGAGAGGGACGGTGGGTGGGCAGCTCTTGTTATATGTAGTTAAGACATCACGGCTGATGTTGCAGGTTCATTCATCTAACTGGATGGGTCTCTTCTTAACCATGAGTGTACAGTGGTTAACCAGACTGTGAAGAATTTGCTATTAATCATCTAAATCTTGGATAGATACCCCTATTTTGTTTAACAAGTTTCACCGAACTCAAAATACTTGCTGTGCTTGATCAAGTATCTTTGTTGCTGTGTTCCCATGCTGTTTGCTGGTTCAAGAGGCTTTTTATTCACTTACATTTAAGGAATTGCTATTTTTATTGTAATAAATATTTGTATCATTTCATAATTTTGGTGTCTTCTACTCTCTTGAGGACCTGATGAATCCTGCTTTTCCAGTTTGTTAGGGATCCTTAGACCCATGCAGTTTTATGTGAGCTGTTCTTAGAAGGTGGAAGGTGGAATCATTGTGTAATGATTCCATGGGTGACGTAACTATCCCATCTCACATACTATATATCACTTTGCAAATTGGTTACTGTGTGGAGTGCGCTTATAGATACAATTAGGTGTAAAGAAGCAGCTGCACACTCTAGTGGGTGCTGTCTTACCCCCACTAAATGCAATATAGAACCAAAGTGAGTTTAGCGCTGAGAGTATACACTTAGCCTAAAATAGGGTTTAGAATTCAGCTGTTCATTAGTACGTATACATGAAACAAAAAAATAAAACACAATATAGTGTGAATCCACAGATGAGGGTGTATTATAATGAGGTTTTAAATGGTTAAACTCACATGGATTAGAGCCTCAAAAGGACAGGCTCAAATCACTTGCACATTGGTGTCATATGGGGACACTGAACCCTCTTGTCTGGAATGGGTGTGCTGCCACTATGTATTTTTTGGAATTGTACAAAGACTTTCCCCAAATCCAGATAGACTTCATTATTGAAGGTATAATCTGGATACTCAACCATAACTATTTCTGGTTTGGAGAGGAATTTTATGTTCAACAGTGTGGAACGGCGATGGGCACCAGGTTCGCTCCCAGCTATGTAAACCTGTTCATGTCCTGTTGGGAGACCAAGTTCATATATGGGAACCATGGCTGGGGGCAGAGCCTGGTGCTATATCGCCGTTATATCGATGATATACTATTCATTTCGAAGGGAGACGAGACCTCCCTTAAAGATTTCCTGACATTTTTGAATACAAAATTTTTAATTAGTGAGTACAGTAAACTAACTATTAATTTCCTAGATCTAAATATATACATTGAAAATGGCCAAATTAAATAAAAAAACGCACTTTAAGAAAGTTGACTTCAATAGTTATATAGAACGAAAAAGCTGTTACTTCTCCCCCTGGTTGCTAAATGCACCAAAAGCTCAACTCATGCGAATAAAACGCAACTGTACAGATATCCACACTTTTGAAACTCAATCCGAAATAATTTTGAAAAATTTTAAGGATAAAGGATACCAGGAGAATCTTCTGAAAAAATCCCTTGAGGAAGTACAGGAGAAAGACAGACTCTGCTTACTCCAATATAAACCACCTACTAAGCCTGGAGATAACACTCAAGTATCCTTTATATGAGACTTTAACTCTAAGAGCCATACCTTTATGAAAATTATGAAGAAATATTGGCCAATTTTAAAGGAGGATCCATGCCTAAATAGAATTCTTCCTGACCACCCTAAGATTATCTATAGGGGAGTGGAAAATTTGAGGGACAGTCTAGTACAGGGGTAGGCAACCTACGACACTAGTGCCATGCATGGCACTCAAGGTGTCTTTGCACGGCACTCACGCCTGCTACAGCCAAACAGGTTCTGGCCTATCAGGAGTCCCAGTGAAACTTGAGATATTTGCTAATACGAAAAGGTGGTGAAGGACAATCCTCAATCTCAGATCACTTCCTCCCAGCACTTGTGAATGGGAATCCACACTGTAGATGGGTGTAGGAACCCAAAAAAATCTGGGGGGGCTAGCATTTTTACTCGCCGTGTATATTCTTATTCCGTAAACTATGAGTTGTTTATCCCATTGCACAGCGCTACGGAATTTGCAGTTGCTATATAAATGATTAAATAATAACTTTAAAGGGTCACTACAGGGAAGGGATTTTACTTACCTGGATACAGCGCCGGGATCCTCCTGATGCTGCGCCCCCTATTTCGTCAAAATAACGAAATAGGAGGGTGCGAGCAGGGAGCAATAAAACACTTCTATTCAGAAGCGTCATTGCTCTCTGCTGCGCATGCGCAGCTTTGCCGCACATGCGCAGATACTTCATAGGGCGGCATTCATGTCTCGACTAGGAAGCACCTCTAGTGGCCATCTGAGTGTCCACTGGAGGTATTCCTCATCAGTAATGTATATACTGCCTTTTTACGAAATGGCTGTGCTTACATTAAAAAGCCTGCAAAGACACGCTATAGACACCAGAACTACTACGTTTAGCCGTTGTGGTTCTGGTGACTATAGTGTCCCTTGAATATAGAGAGGAAAAAAGAATCATCACAAATGTAAGAAATAAAATGTCTGTATCATTATTCTAAAAATTATTTTAAAAAAAATATGCACATTCCTAGCTTAATTTTTAGCACGATATATGACACAAACATTTTGTACTTTGCAGATTACTTTTTATGTTTTTTTATACATATACAGATTGTGTAATACTGCCCCTGACTTAGGGTGGCCACATTTCCTAACTGCCATTCAGTGACACTTTTTAGAAATGCATTCCATACATTTTACTACCCGTCTCTTCCCCTTCCATTTATATTAGAACCCCTTTCCATGTAAATTAGAGATTAGTGCCACGAATAATATGCTAGATTGCCTACTTACAACCAGATGAGGATGATGATGGGCTCTAGTTGCAGTCTGGCTCCACTGGTCTGGTGTAGAACAGGCTCTCTGGAGGCTGTTTGTAACTGTGGTCAAAAAAATCAATGTTCTGGGAGAACGGGAAGCAGCTCCATTTTTTGGGGGCACTTTACACAGCTCAAGGTCTGGGTCCCAGGGTCCACCTTCATGTTCCACCAATGAATTTGTTCACAGGGGGTGGAGTGTGTAGGGGATGTCCTGATATGTGTGTAAGGAATGCATTGTGTGAATCTGTGTTTGTATGTGTAAGGGCTGCAATGTGTGTTTCTGTGTATGTACGGGATGCAGTGTGTGCGTCTGTAAGGGGTGCATTGAGTGTGTGTTCGGGGTGCATTTAGTGTGTGTAAGGAATGCATTGTGTGTTTCTGTGTGTGTAAGGTTTGCATGATTGTGCGATTGTGTGTGTGTGTGTGATGGATGTCAATCTCTCTCCCTCCCTTGTCACTCTCTTTCTCCTCCTCCCTCCCTCCCTTGTCACTCTTTCTCCCCCTCCCTCCCTCGTCACTTTCTCCCCCTCCCTCCCTTGTCACTCTTTCTCCCCCTCCCTCCCTTGTCACTTTCTCCCCCTCTCTCCCTCCCTCCCTTGTCACTCTTTCACCCCCCACCTCAGTTGTAGCATGGCCGAGCCCTGTATCATGGTCCGCGGGTACAGGGAGCTTTTCTTTCCTGTACCCGGCCGGGTACAGGAGACAGATGTTCCCTGTACCCGCGGACCATGATACAGGGCTCGGCCACGCTACAGAGAGGGAGTGACAGGAGGGAGCGCTGAGCGCTTCCCTCCTGTCAGCCCCTCTCCTCAGGCTGGGCCGGGCGGTGCGGTCCGCCCTCATGGACGCACCGCCCGGGCATAGCTGCAGCCGCCTGAGGCTCTCCACAGAGCGCTCGGGCGGCTGCAGCATGGGGGGGCCGGCGGAGCTGGGTGGGATTTCCCCATAACCTGTCCCCCCCGCATGATTTGCAGGGGGGGATTTGTCCCCCCCGGTTCCTACGCCCATGAGAGCAGCCCGCATCTGCTGTTGCAGCTCCTGTCCTTGACCTGTACCTGGCCAGCCTGGTCCCCATACAAATAATACGAACAGCTCACAAGCAAACATACATACAATCCACACAAACGTAACCCACTAACAATCCACATACATGCACACAACCCCACATGCAGCCTCTCACATGCAAACAGGCCCCACACACACACACTACGAAACACAAAATGTGACATCCATCCACATACACACAATTCCACAAGCAGCCCCCATACACAGCCCACATTCATGTGTATCATACATGATACCACACACTACTCCTGAACATATACAATATAATAGCTCATATATGCACAAATACAACAATACAAAGCAATTACAGTATAAATAACACAAGCAGAATATGGCAGCATACACACCTCAATTTAAAAAAATAGGACCGGCACGCTACGAGACATCACAATCCTATATCGGCACAGTGCTGCTAAAAGGTTGCCTACCCCTGGTCTAGTATGTAATCATATTAAACAAAATAAATCTAGATCAAGCCTGTTTAATGAATCTCCAGGCTTCTATGGTTGCGGCACATGCAGCGCCTGCAGAAACACTGGGAGCACAAAAAGAGTTCTTAGAAAATTCTATAACCCACAACAAATAGAAGAGACATACAACATTAGGGACTTAATTACGTGCTATTCAAAAAAAGTCACATATTTAATAATATGTACAACAAGACCTCTCCAAGTTCGTATCCAAGAACATGTAAGAAACATTAAAAATGGCTTTGAAAAGCACAGTCTGTCCATGCATTTTAAACAGAAACATAACCAGGACCCCACAAAATTGAATTTTATTGGTATCCAGTTGGTTACTACTAACTGGAGAGGAGATGATCTTATAAAAAAAAATGGGACAGATAGAGATGAAATGGAATTTTAATTTAAACACACTAACTCCGAAGTCAATAATGACTTTGAGATATGCCATTTTATTTAAAATCTATATATAAAATTCTCTCTGTCTGTCCCTTCAAATAATTACCCTTGAGAAGTTTTTTAAAACTGTTTAGATTTAAGTTGGATATTTTGATTTATATTTTATAACCTTTATATTTTCCATTTAAACAAAGGTTTTATTCTTTCACATTCTTAACCATTAGGAATTAAACACTTAGGGAATTTTCTGTAGGTATTTTAAATGTATTACCTCCATCCATTTCAATACTGGAAATGAATATTGATCATTAAATAGATGCACTTTATGCACATTAATACTAATAGAATTGAGAATGTCAACAATTTTAAGTTAATTTTTATACCAATTTACAATTTGCATTAAAACTAACCTTTGCTGATTTTATACTTTACATTTTAATAATAAAATAAATATGGGTCAAACCTTCATATATATTTATTGTGGACATTTTCAACATTAACTTATGTGAGAATAATAAAAATGTGTATTTATACATTCTTTTCATCTGTTCCTCTCCAATATATGCTAAGCATTATTATGTTTGCATTAACCAATTGAGAAGGGGGACTGGCGAACGGACTCACTCCGCTACGTCACTTCCGGTTTTCCGTTTGAGGGTATGTGCCCTCAGACAAGATGGCCGCGGCGAACATGGAAGTGACGCGGATGATGACACCACGCCACTCCCTATCATTCTACTGGAAGGAAAGTAAGATAGCAGACGTTGAAAGAAACGGAACCCGGATTGGAGGACAGGACCAAGGGACCACCCACAAGATGAAAAAAACGGTGTATTTAAAAGGCAGCAAGTAGATGAATATTAATACCGATTGAAAAAGCCCACAGAACGTGGGCGAAACACATCTCGGAATTGAAGCCAAATATTGGGACATTTTATATACAAGTAACTGGATATTTTGGTTTTATTTATTCATTTTATTTCTTTGGTTTTATATTTAAAGTTACAATAAATTACTCCTTTTGTACTAAGTCCCACTGGCTTCCCACTCTCTCTTGCTGCTAAAGAAGGGCAGGTGCCCCCCTCTAAAGGCACCCAGGTCTATCATCCAGAGCCAGGTTCTCATTGGCTCTAAAAAAGGTGAGCACTACCATAACCACTGTGATTTCTACCATTGCTATAACATAGTACACTAGGAAGTCTCCTTTTTTGTTCTTTCTCCTGAGGAAAACCATTCCAGACAAGAGGGTTTATGTGCAAGTGATATGAGCCTGTCCTTTTGAGGCTCTAATCCATGTGAGTTTAACCATTTAAAACCTCATTATAATACACCATCATCTGTGGATTCACACTATATCGTGTTTTATTTTGTTTCATGTACACATACTAATGCACAGCTGAATTCTAAATCCTATTTTAGGGTAAGTGTATACTCTCAACGATCCACTCATTTGACTAGTATAGTCTGGATACTCTATCCAGACTGCACTAAACTCACTTTGGTTCTATATATCACTTTGTTTATTAAGTCTCATTTGTGTCTGGAAAACACCTGACATCGTATAACCATTATGACACATTTTATTTTCCTGTTTGTAAATGAAACAGTGTAGAAGAATTTTACTTCTAATTTACTGGCATTTAATGGGCAAATTATACCTTTTATTATTTAATTTGCTTTATTACTGCCTAGAGGTCATCCATTATCAACAAAGGTACAATGGAGGGGCTGATAAGGGCAGAGCATCTTCTTGCGTTATTTTGGATAAATAAATGTTGCTGTGGAGTTTAAGCATGCGTGGGATAGACATAAGGCTATCCTAACTATAAGATAAGGCTAGGGACTAATGAAAGTATTTAGAAAATTGGGCAGACTAGATAGGCCGAATGGTTCTTATCTGCCGTCACATTCTATGTTTCTATGTTCTATGTCTGTTTGCCTTACGTTTTTCCTCAGATAACATTAGACAAAGTACCTGCTGCCATATTTCATACAATCCCCCTCCCACAACAAGCAACATTTTCGATCATACTCCTTTCAAGCCCCCTCTAACACTGTACACTTTCTGAAGGACTCTGACAGGGACACGTAACTCTTCTACTGTACGTGCACACTTACTCACTGATATTTTTCTTTAGATTTATAATATTGAGTATGATGTCTATTTGTCAGGGGTACTCTACATTTTCTTGTCAGGAGGTGGGGTTTACAGACATAGGGATGGAGTCAAATAATTATTATTAGGTGTCTAGCACCAACACATCTTTAGACAACACCAGCCACCACTTATCTCCAGATCCATGCATATGTTTTATATAAACAGTTAATGAACATTGCTAGTGAGAAATGGATCCTGAAAAAAGTAGAAAAGTGATGAAAGGGATATGTATTATTAAATAAGATATACAATTGTTGGAACTCGTGAAAATTTGGTGCTACTATCACCTGTGTGGATCACTCAACACACACATAAAGTGCAACAAAGTGAAGTAAAAAAGGTGGTGAGAGCACTCAATAAATATAAACTTTACCAATATTGGCATAGACACATTCCTAAAAGTAAGAATAAAAAACCATAGGGTAATATAGTTAGCACATACATATTTCAGAAAAGCAAAAATGATGGCAAATATCAAGTCTGTATACCTATTTGCCAATCATAACAAAGACATTACTATTCTGAATCATTAGTTCATGCCATATGTAAAATAACATTGATCAAAAAGAAAGGAATGCACACCAACTGATACAATAGTATCTATCTAAATATATTTATTATAATACAATGCAAATATTACATACAAAAAATGTAACAATCTAATAGTGACCAAATAGGCAAAAAAAGGCTAAACCATATAATTACCAAATCTCACAAGCCTATATGGGCAGAAACACGAGTCACAAACAGTCCCCCAACGTTTCGGCTCCTCCTGGTAGCCTTTATCAAGGCATAGCTACCCTTGATAAAGGCTACCAGGAGGAGCCGAAACGTTGGGGGACTGTTTGTGACTCGTGTTTCTGCCCTTATAGGCTTGTGGAATTTGGTAATTATATGGTTTAGCCTTTTTTTGCCTATTTGGTCACTATTAGATTGTTACATTTTTTGTATGTAATATTTGCATTGTATTATAATAAATATATTTAGATAGATACTATTGTATCAGTTGGTGTGCATTCCTTTCTTTTTGAGTATTTGTTTATTGGTATTGGAGGGAGTACCTGGTTGGAATAGCACCCATAATTGTGGTAGTAATTATATTAAGTGTCTCTCCGCATGTTACATTTTGTATAAAATAACATTGATAACACAGGCAGAACATAAGAATCTAAAACGAATTGTATGATCTTTAGAGTGCCATGCGTGAAATACCACATTAAAGGTGTAACGCATGAAACTGGAAGTAAATGTTACAAATATACGAACTGTTTGCACCATTGGATAAATGTTCCAAACGCTTATAACCCTGAAGTGATTGATTTCTAACAAATGTAAGATATAAATGCTATAAAGCAAACTGAGTTCTGATTGTTTCCCAGATCCAGACATTACAGGTTTTTCCTTATGAGTAGTGCCCAACAAATACAGTATTTTAACTCACCACGTTATGATAATATTCTATTTACTTTGGCCTGTTAACCACATAACAAACTGCATGCCCACTGTTAACCCTTAGAATGCTAAATGACTAAGCAATATAAAATTGACTAGAAGATTTTAAAATGTTAGACACATGTTTTATCACTGCAATGAAACAAAGTAATTTGTACATTCAGCATACTTTACAATTTTAGACATTTATTGCGAATAATTTTTAATTAGACTTATTTACAGATTTTCATCAATACATGCTCTCTATTTCATTTAGAGGAATAGACTTTGCCACTTTTGTAGTGTAATACAAAATGAAATGCAATCTTCTGAGAGGTGTTAATGCTTGTGGAGTCTTAAAATTGATAGAAATCTAACTTTTGCCAAGTATTTGGTAGGTTATTTGGTATACAGCCAGTTTGCTATTTGTGTGTGTCGATTACTAAGGAAGTGTTTTTTCAGCCTTATTCGGATTACCCATATGAAATTGGTAAGAAACGCTGTAGACGTTATCACAGAAATGTCGGCAGTAGAAGGTACAGCATGTTTGTTGACTTTTAATATATGTATTATGTGATATAGATATGACAGGTACACTTTAATAAATCAGGAGACTCACATACCCAGGCTAGCGTTAGCCTAGTGGAGCATTACTCTGTTCACAAACATAGAACAACTCCTAAAGCAGGGGTAGGCTATATTTGGCACTCCAGATGTTGTAGTCTACATCTCCCAAATGGCTCATATAACTGTCATGCTGGCAAAGCATCAAGGGGAGATGTCCTAAAGCAACTAATATATTACTTAGCCTCAAGATAAATTGTACAATTATTTATTTTAAGAGCTGTTTTGATCCTTTTTTTAACTTCTCTTCATAATTTCAGCACCACCATGCCCAGAGGTCTGTGGGTGCTACACTATTGTTACAGAACTTGTTTCTGTATTGCAATATTATACTATTGCTACTCCTAATATCTCCTCTGGGGAGAGTAGATATGGGATTTTGGTTTGTGTTTTATGTTTCTCTAGTTTATAGGCAAGCAATTCACCTGCCTTATTATTTTGGGAATATAATGACTGCTTGATCTCATGCATAATGAGGTCAGTGTGTGCAATTAATTTTTAATTCACATTATTTGGAAATAACATATAGGAATGCATGAAGCTTTATCTTGTGCTTTTAGTATCTTTAAGTCCTGGAGAAGTTGCAGCTGAGCTGGGCTGAGCCGGACCAAGCCTCCTCTGCCAAAAGGATACATTTTGAATTAAACCCCCCCTAAGGACAACATTGGGTGCAAGCTACGTTTGCTTCTGAGGAACAATTGTTGTGAAACAATTCTGTGATATGTGATTCAAACTGTCATTCAGAAAGCTTTCATTAAATCTCCATGATTCCATGCCATTGGTATGGTGGGTCATTTTGAGTGTTAGTGTAACATTACTCCCTCAATGACCTCTATACTAGCTAACAAAACAGCCTGCAAGGTAAGACTACCTCTTAAATAAAGATCTATTTGATAATAGCTCTAATGTGGAATGGAGAAGAATATAAAATCTTTTGCGGTAGGATAGAGGCACCTAAATTCACAATAAAGGACATTATTTTTAAACTTTTTGAGGTTGAAACATTTTTGGGTGTTAAAGCCCCCACAGTTGTAATCAAAATTATTTAACCCCCATCAGGTTAATTTTTTTAAATTTAAAGACTTTCAGCTGTTTGCAATGAACAAATCAAAGAAAAGCAATTAAAATAGGTCAACACAATGAATGCTTCAAGTGGTTTCACCAAATTCAACTAAAAATGCAATTCATAATGACTTATGCTTGCCATAAAGGGGTTAAATAATTTTGAGACTGGGTCTTTAGTACTTTAGCATTTTATTGTTGCTGTTATGACCTGCTGCATGCGGTATCCATAGCCAGATTGAGCATAGATTGAGCATATATCCTGGAAATAAAATATTATATAAAGGCAATTTATCTGTATGAAAAATATAGATAGACTGAAGTCCATCAAGGGGTATATAGGTATGTTGATTTTACTTACATTTCTTCAAATGATGCGTAAAAGAAAGGTCATGTTGCCCTGGAATGTATTGACCATTGATGTAGTAACTGGAATAGTGCATAGAACATATGTTCTCAAAACCAAGAAGTGTCAAAACCTTATGCCCCAAGTTACTATTCAAAGTCATAATAAAGCAGAAAACCTATCCATGTACTGTTGGAGAAGAGAAAGCAAGTATGTCTGCCCACAGTAAAATAATTACAGTGTCATAAATAAGTGAGATGGAGCAACCTATTTACAATGTTCTTTGTTTGGCAAAAAGTGGAAGACCTTTCCAATGGTCATAATGAAAATTCTGATAGTTTTGAGAATGGTTTATTTCTAGATCATGTCAATAAACTCCCAAAATCTTATTCCTATTCTCAAAGCATGTGCAACAATCACCATGAATTGCTACATAGCTGAGTAATCACATGTACAATAATTCAATTATGGCCTTTCATAATGTTGTGTGACAAAAGATGTGTCCTCACCAAGTGGAAAAATGATCTATATAATTGCTGATGACTGTGTACACAACAAACAAATGTATATTGTTTTGTGATATTTTGACAAAAGAAAACACAAACCAGTTCAATATTTTTGTATAATTTGTTAAAAATTGTTCAGTCTATTTTTCACAAGTTTAATGAGTCCTTGAGATTGTTAAAATTGACCGGTCATTATTGATGTTTATTTGGTATGATAGCACATCAATTATGTCTTCATGTGCTGCAGAAGTTCAAACAAAATAAAAAAAGAAAATGCGAAAAACCACCACACTCCACTTGTATGCGCATTATTTGAAATTCACCTCAGTGGATGTGTGCACATCTAGCAAATAAAATAGAAATGTTCTTGAAAAGTTTTTTGTTTTTTTATTCAAACCCTTTACATATTCAAGGAAGGAAGTCCAATACAACATGAAGTGGTGATGATTTCCCACTAAGAAGAATCTCAGAAGAAAGGTCTCCCTACAAGATAAGCATGCAGACGCAGTGGCTGTTGTAAAGCAAACCTATTCCAACATTTTACATGTTTTAGGATAGATTACCAATACAACTAGGCTGATGGAACAATAAATGTCAGGGTCTGATGCATGAACTAAATTCATTCAAGTTTGTTTTGGCCTGCATGTCATGCACCCTACTCTCCAGATGATGGCAAAAATCAGCAAGACTTTTTAGGCTCCAGATCAGTTCAGTGGTGAAAAGCTTGTGTAACTCTTTGGCTTCAATGAGAAATCACCCACAATGTTTTCAATAACAGTGTGAACATATATGAGATAATGTTCATATTAATACCTCCAGAATCTCAATTTAATACAAAATATGAGCAGGAAAGAATGCATCAATCTTACCAACTCCTAGACTCATTCATTACAGGCATTGACCATTGTCAACAAAATACTTAAACATTTCTGAAAGGAATGATATGAGAATAGTTGGTGACACATATAAATAAGGGTATACACTAAAGTGAGCATTCAAGGTGAATTCAAATTGAAGGACAAAATAGATTAACTGGAAACATTTCCCAAGTGACCAATGCATTCCAATAAGTTACTCTGGCCTTAAACTTGAAATCTACTTTCAGTTCACTTTGAATTCTCAGTTTAATGCATAGCTCTGGATGTGCTCTTGGGTTCTTGAGTTGAAAGCTGAAACGGAATTGCTTTGGGGATATGATGTTTTTAAAAGAACATTGTCAGAGTGTATCTTGATTGGCTTAAGAAATTGAATAAGTGTTTAATATACCAGGCCTTATGCTTATGTTTTGTTTACTTTTTTTAAATTTAATGAATAAAACTACATGTCTTTTATCGTTGCACATTTGATAAATGTCTTGAAAAAAATCAGTTGCAAAGCCCTAGTAAAAGATGCTAAACACACAGATGACACCTCCAATCTCCAGATCCTGAGAAGCTGCCAGTGGAAGGGGAGTAAAGGCAGCAAGCCAGTGATGCCATTGCGTCACTAGCTGTGCCCAAAGGGGTGGACCTGCCCGGAAAGGGGGCAGGTAATCATGTCAATTTGCCAGTCATGAAAGGCCTGCCCACTGACGGCAGACAATGCACTGATCACTTTTGCCTTTATGCCCAGGGTTTGTTAAAGGTGGCTCCTTCTGCTTACAAACTTTCTGCTCAACATTGCTTCCTTAGAATAGTTCTTCACAAATAGTTCTTTAAGTCGCATTTTTTTATCCAATATATTATTCAAAGCATTCCTCAGCCAGCAACATATACATGCACATTTAAATGGAACCTACGCATATTTACAGAGCCTGCTTGGAGTAAATACAGAAATATTGAAGGACATTAACCCACAACAAAATTAAATTCCATATCTCAGCTGTCTCTATTACCTATAATGGTGTTAAAGCATGATCTAATGTGTGCAACATTATTTCCCTTTTGTGCTCGGTTTTAGATTTAAAGCTTTCATTTCTTTTTAATGCTCTCCTGTGGAATTGCATTGCGGCTCATACACAAAGACAATGCAGGTCCTCTACTATTGGCCTGCGGGGTAATATATGCTTTTAAGCACAAGAATTACCTTGATATAGCCACGTGGTAACCCGATTGGCTGTCTTCCCTCAATGATGCAGTCTTGATTGCTATTAATTAAGGTGATGCATATACTATGAAAACTAATCACAGAAACGCTATTAAATTAAAAATCATGCCAAACAAACAAACAAGCAATCAACGATTTCATAAAAATTAATCATCTAGGCTAAGAAACAATATTGAGGGTTGGTATAAATATCTGCAATAATTTAGAAAATAGATGTTCCACCTTAAAGTGACACTTAAAGAATCATAACAGAAAACATGCTTTGCAAAGGTTTTATTGCAAGGTGGTCACCTGTCTCTGTCTTTCTTCCCATAATCTACTAGAGCCTGATGATTTCGTTTTATAGAGTTATAGCAAAGTTACCATTAAATGTTATTTACTAACTGGCATAGCTCAGAGGGGAAAAAAAAAAAGGCAAATTCGTTCCATAGGACATTATAGAAGCTGCTATAACCCCTTTGTTAGCTGGCACGAAGTTTCATATTTGTAAAAGACCCCTTTTTTTTACATGGATGTTCTTCTGAAGTAAGATCCCACTATGTGAATGACACAATTGTACTTAACTGTTTTGCCACAGGGCAAAGTGATGCGCTTAAAGAAAAATAAAACGTAAAAAAAACAATAGAAAGCAAGAGAGATGATCTGCTTATCTATTTCTTAAATAAATAAAGAAATAAAAAGCTTAGGGTTGATTAGACCCCATTGGAGGCCCAGCAAATGGCCTTCCTTTGCCAAATGGGTAAGGAAGTGCGCCTTATGGGCTTGATGAATGACCGCTTAAGTTGTTCTCCACCATGTGTGCAGTGGGGTCAGTGGCGTACTAAGGGGGGGGCGGAGGGGGCGGTCCGCCCCGGGTGCCAGCAGGGTGGGGGGTGCCATGACCAGGGTCCCCCCTCCCCCCCATGCTGCAGCCGCCCGAGCGCTCTGTAGAGAGCCTCAGGCGGCTGCAACTTTGCCCGGGCGGTGCGTCCATGAGGGCGGACCGCACCGCCCGGGCGCAGCCTGAGGAGAGGCTGACAGGAGGGAGCGCTCCTGTCAGCTCCCTCACTGCAGCATGCTAGTCCGACGGGTACAGAGAGCAGCTGTCTCCTGTACCCGGCCGGACTAACAGGAAGTGCACACTGAGTGCACTTCCTGTTAGT
>OW240920.1:66411069-66449000 GCA_933207985.1 Pelobates cultripes
ATTAAATTTAATGTAGATAAATGCAAAGTTATGCATTTCAGGGTGAAGAATGCACAAGCAACTTACACCCTAAACCAGGGGTCCTCAACTTACACCCGCCAGATGTTGCTGAACTACAACTCCCATGATTCTTTGAATTGCATAGGTAGCCAGAGAACATGGGAGTTGTAGTTCAGCAACATCTGGGGGGCCAGAGTTTGAGGACCCCTGCCCTAAACAGTAGTAAATCAGGCATAACAACACGCTTGAAGTATTTGGGAATTGTTATAGACAACACACTAGCAGTGTCAATCAGTAGTTGCTAAGGCAGTAATGTATTGTCATGTATAAAAAGGGACATGTATTCTCTGCATAGAAATATAATTTAAAAATAAGTTTATTACATTTCAAAATCCAGTATAAAGACATACATCAGATTTACATTTGCTAAAAGTACTTTTTTTTTAAAAATTCTTTATTTTATTTGTGCATGTGATTAACAAGCAGGTTTGCTTTGCCACAACAGCTGGAGCAAACTGAACGGTATACACAGGAGAACAACACTATGGCATTGAAAGCATTGCACATTTTTTTAAGTAATCAGGATGAGCATACTTAACATAACACTGTGAGGTTCATGGTTGTAACAAAGATTAATTAGTAACTAATCATGCGAGGCAAACTTCTCTTAACAGTACATACTAGCTATCAGCGATGCTGTCTGCTCATGAACTTGAATTAAGGATATACAGGTATAGCACAGTGCATGAAAATAAACAGAAAATGAAATAAAATTGTAGGGATTAACAATGCATGTGCGTTTCATGTGTAGCTGACAACAGATGCAAATCTTATGTACTGAGGTTACTGGGTATGCTATATATATGTTAGTATTGATTCATCTGAGCTCTAGAATGAGAATCTGCAAAATAAGTAGTAAGAGGCATAAAGTCAAATGTTTAGCGCTTGCTAGTTAACTGCTGGAACACAGTTTAGTAATTATGGCATTTTATAACTTTAGAGCAAGATGGTGTCCATCAATAACATGGAGGACTCAGAGTCTAGGTACTTAGCCCACTGTCCTCAGAAAGTCTCGGCTCAGCCAATCCCCAGATTTGGGAAGCACCCAGGGCATATGAAGAGGCAGGCGGTTTCTCTACTCTCTAAGAGGGTCTAAGAGGTTGGTGGTTGGCCCGTTGACGAGAATAGCCGGTTGGGTCTCTCCGGTTGACCTCCGCTTGGTCGATGGTAAAGGCTCATGTGCTGGCTGTGTCTAACTGCCCTCTGCCGCTTCTCGGCTTTCCGCTGCTTTGTATGGTGCCGCTTGGTAGGTTCTGGTATGGCAGTTCTTTGCCCAGTGTATACCTGGGTCCCGGGGCTCTGCGGCTTTAGGGGGGGCCTTCTGGCTGTTTGAGTGGCGGAGTGGGTGCACCCTTGTGTGGGTCCCCTGCCCGGAGCAGGATGGATGGGCTACCGCTGGTGCGTTCTCCTGTTTCACAGGTCAGGTTTGGGATGAAGGCCTGTGCTATAGGCGTCTCCAGAAAGCTTGGCAGATTTGTTCGAACCTGGTCTCAAACTACAATCTCCATTGCTGGAGCTCTGGGTCCTCTGTGATTTGCTCAGAGTGCAGCATGGCGGCCATCTTGGGTGCATCGTGCGACTTGCCGTTGGGCGGTATCTTGCATGCGTCTGCTCAGCTCTGCGTTCATGCCCTGCCCCACCCGCTAAAAGTACTTTTTACACGGGAGATTAAACAGAAAAAAAAAAAAACAATATATCAGCCCAAATAAACAAATTACT
The DNA here is from genome assembly GCA_933207985.1 of Pelobates cultripes. Taxonomy (NCBI): domain Eukaryota; kingdom Metazoa; phylum Chordata; class Amphibia; order Anura; family Pelobatidae; genus Pelobates; species Pelobates cultripes. The sequence continues at coordinate 66,412,849 of OW240920.1, forward strand.
AAATAAAATGAACACACGTGCATACCCAATCTTACTACACACTCAAAGACAGCAACATTATACTAACAGGAGTATTGGAGCATTGCCAAAATAGTCTAAATCCAAACCATGGAGTCCAAATCTCATTGTAGGAAGATAGTTTGCAGATAAAAGTGACATTTCATGTTTTCCTTGATATCATGTCTGATTAATTATTGTCGGTCAGGCTGGAGGATCTGATTCACTTAGAATACAGGTTTAGTAGCAAGGAAAATATTAATTAGTAAACATTTACTATATTTATTCATCTTAGGTAAAATGCCTGGTGTAACTTACACTGTTTTGATCTGATAAGCAAAACGCACATCAGGACAATAGGGCAATTTTCGTTACCACTGACACGTTACCACGAGCAATATCTAGCCACAGCTACAACAGTAGTATCCAATCTATCTTTCTGGACGTAACTATCGGCATTAAATTATAAAGGTGTTTAGCTCTTAGGATTACTTTGGGGGAGGTGGATACCTTTTAAGTAAGACAGGGTGAGCTTTTATTGGGGATAAGGAGTGTCCTCAAAGGCACAGTAGGGTAAGACTTACATAGCCCTGTGAGCCCCTCTGTCACCACCCGTATATTTGCATCTCTCCATTATACCTTACTCTGCTTGTCACTGTCATGTTGCAGATCGGCACTACCCTGGGTAGCAATTCTACAGTGACACGAGCATTTACCGTTACTGAATAGCTGGTAACTCTGTGTCTGAATAACATTAGCAAACATAATACCGTTGGTATTGCAACTGTAGACCAGCATATCAGTACTGCATACAACGGCTGTTGTAACTGTACAGTCATTTCGATTATGCTAATTGTTGATACTGCCAAATGGATACTAAACTATACATTGTAGCTGGTTATGATATTCAATTGACTATGGCAAGTCATTGCAATAATGCTACTTATTGATACTACATTACTGATACCAAATTATACATTGTAACTGGTTGGCAAACTTATGAATACCTTGCCATTCCTTGGTTAGTGTTTAGTGGGTAATAGCTCAATGGAGCTGAGTCCCGTCTAAGTATTACTGTGTTTGTTGTGACAAATCACTTAGACATTTTTGGCACTACACCATATTTGTTTTGACATCAGTGCTATTTTAACCAACTATTATTGGACATATCTAGTGACTGATTATTTATTGTTAGTTTCTGTTATTGTTTTAGTCCATAATTGCTTTGGACTTTTTAGATGTATCATTAAAAGTGATGTTTTAAGAATTATTGACACTTATCTCTGGGTATTGCACTTTTTCTATAAGTATTGTTCCTGCTACCTCCAATGTTTTCTTCTTTTTTTGGTATGTGTTTAAATAGAAAACATATAAATAAAATACATAACATTTCATATAATCTCTCACTCCTATACAAGTAAAAAGAAATATAGCGTTGAATTATTAATACTTTAGGGAAACAGAAAAAGGTGTTTTCAAAAAAAGGTTTAATTAATAATTTGTAAAATAAATATAATCCATTGTCAAAATCCAAATTGAGACCCCTAGGGGCAAGAGTTTCAATTTAAAAAGCTATTCCATCACTTTCTTTATCGGTGCATTAATAATATTACCCCCCTCCACCATAACTGACATGTATCAAAACCTGTAAAAGAAAGCGGGATCTTCATTATGTTTAAGGAAGTGTTTGGAGACAGAATGATTTAAACAGCCCTTTCAAATGTTTATGCAATGTTTGGATATTCTGTCTTTTAACAATCTAGAGGTCTTGTCTGTATATTTTAAGAAAAAAGGCATTCTAAAAGATAAATTGCATTTTTGGTTTACAAGTTATATAGTGATTGATTTTAAATTTTTTATTAGAAAAAAGATAAACAGCACATACATTTTGTAAGCCTTAATTTAATAGAGGGAAAGCATTTTTAGTTTTTCTTTCTTTTTTTTGTGTAGCCCTGAGTTATCTTGATTTTTAAGTGGAAAACAAATCTAAAGACTATTTTTGGTCTTGTTGGTAGGAATTTTTTTTAATATCATTAAAATATGTATTTTTATTTATTTATAAACCCTTATTCCTAGTATTGTAATCCAAAACAATTTGTATTATATTTTCCAATTTATGTCTTGTTTTATACTGAAGTATCTAACCTTTTTTCATGTTTTAACCTTATTATATTCTTCATTATATTTTTTTCCAATAATGTTTGCTTAAGAAATATTTTAGAAAACCATTGTTAGTACAATTTCTTTTTAGGAATAAGAATATATTTTTTTAGGTATACCATTTCACCAAGAATCATAATGAATACTATTATTTTATGATGCTGTTAGCATTATTAAAAAAGAAAAAAAGTGCAAATAAATATTTTGAATAAAAAAAAATCTAAATCTAAAAATGTATATTAAGTGCATTAAAATAAATAGTTAGTGATATTCCCCAGGTATTAATGTTAGTTTGTAGGCTAGACCTGCTTCTGATCCTTACCAAATAAGAAAAAAGAAATCACCTGTGTATCTAAAATATGCTTGCAGCCATGCTTAGATCAAATGTAATTTTGAAGAAAACAGGCTGGCATAGCTGTGAGCAAATCTAGTTACCATAGCTGTGCCTTGTTACTAAAGATAAAATGTCCTCATAGTCAAAATAATTATTTAATAATAGTATTTTAAAATTATATTCGTATCTTCCAAAAAAAATCTATTTGTATTTCTGGAATGTGATCCTTTGTGTTCTAGCATGAATTTAACAGATGAACAATCTTTACCATAGGCAATTCTAGTATACAAAGTTTCAATGCCATAATTGACAATATAGTTTTCCACTCAACATTTTTTGAGTTTGTGTGAAAGATACATTGATAAGACTTTGTTGTTTGTAGTGATGACTGATAACAGATCAATATATTCAGATAGATGTACTAAATTTTAATTGATAACTGATATCATTGGTCTGCCAGGTGGGTTATCAATAGTTTTGTGGATCTTTGCAATAAAATAAATAACAGGAACTATTGTATATTTAACATTTACATAGATAAACTCCTCTACCCAAGACATTGTTTTTTTGTTGTTGTTAGTTATGCCTCCTGAAATACTTAGAAATAAATCTTTAGAATAAATGTTTTTTTTTCTTTTACCAATTTTCCCAACCTCGCTTGCAAGTTTTATTTTACTACTTCCAGGTCCTACCTTAACCATATACTCTAAAAACCATGCCCTCTTCCCTTAATCTCATAAACCAACCTCGCCTTTGTTCACAATCCTATGTTTTATCTTCATCTGTATATTCTTAAACTCGTATCCTACCACATATATATTCCTTAATCCCATGCCCTACTATAGCTTGCCCCAAATCCCATTATTTATGCATTTTTCACGCACATGATTCTCTAATTCTTCTGGTAACCCAGTCTCCCCTTCTTACTACATCATCAATCTTGCCTCCCCCAATTAAATCCCTACCCTCTATGTCTCTCCCCAGGCACTTTTATCCTTGTGATGCAGCCAAGAATGATATTGCAGTTCCAGCAGAGGCCTGCCTCTGCTTTTTCCAGTCTCTTTCGCAAGTGTTCCAGCATATAATATTTTGTGGAGTTGGGTGATACTGGAATATAATCTCATAGCTTTGTCTCTCTAAAATGAACTAATGATCCTGTTACAGTACAGTGAAAAGAGAGGTGTATACATTGGGGGGGAAGGAAGGAGGAGGGGCTTTCTTATGCTGATGCTCCCCCAGATATCATACTTAACTGGGGCCAACACTCCTCCCCTACTCATTAAGAAACTTTAGAGTAAACCAGCTCCATAAACAGTTTATAATGTTCTTACATAAATTCAGGCTTCTGATGGTATAGTATATTCATAGCCTTTAATTACCTTGTACAATCGGCTAAGCAAACGGCTTAGTTGTGCAGTCCCATGAGGACATCTCGTTAGTGTCCTTTAATTCCAAGAACTGGATTAGACCAGGTATCCCATTTATTCCTGCAGTACAAAGATAAAACGTACGTCTTAGAAACAAAGTGCATCATTATGAAAAGTTCTGCAATATATAACATTCTGACTGGGCTATTTATCCAGTTCTGCCAACTGCAAAATGAATGTGAAACATATTCAGACATCCAAGTGCAAAGGCAAAATGAAAAAGCAATTGGATTTTTTTTTTCCTATTTATTAAATCTACAGCTGCCATTCTAAGGCTGGGATACACTCTGTTGGATTTTTATTCAATTGCATGTAAATAATGGAGTAAATTACCTATCTAACTGTAGGTACAACGGCAATACAAAGGTTTATTCAGCTTGCTGATATTTCTGGTCACAGTACGTGACCGTGTTTTTGAAGGAAAAAATATGTTGCTAATCTATCTTGTTCGTAAAACATTTTAACATATTTGTACACATGCATTGCCTGCTTGAATGAGCTTTCTGCATTTCAGGTTGGGGAACTTAAAGTGCTTATAAAATTGCATTTAGACACTGGGGTGCAATTATATTCAAGTTATGGGAGACTGAAGGGGGTAGTAAAATTTGAAATTATAAACATGAGATACCCATTAATGACCCAAGACTTCTTTCGTTATCTTCAAATAAGGGACTTTGCGCTTCAGAATGTTATGAAACAGACTAAAACCGTACCCTCATGTTTTTCAAAAATCTATGCCTACAAGGGAAATACTGCAAGGGACATAGATGCTCACTGGAGCAGGAGTAAGGCCCCGTGAGATGCATCCAGCAGTGAGAGGAGAGATAGAGGGTGTTGCCTGGTAGGACATGTGAGAGGATGCAGTGAAGGTTATCAGTCTGTATTATATCCCAGGAGCAGATGTACAAAATATTATTTAAGTGGCATACAACAACAGTGTAGTTGTGTAGAATGGGCAAGGTACCACATGCTGACTGCTGGAGGCTATGTGGAAACAGGGGCTCCTACTTCAACATGTGATGGACTTGTCCTGTTAATAATGAAATAATAATTATACAATGTTATACACAGAACATATGTAGAGTCTGTTGTATTTTTGGTGTGCACAACAAATAAAGTAGCAAAACAAAAATTGCATTTAATAAGGAATTGATGGTACTAACACATAAAACAGACATAACCCAGGTTCAATAAAACACAATCAAGAAAAAAAAAATCAGAGGAAGAGACAGTGTTAGAAGTAATAAAATTGAATGGATGAGTTGCAAATTGTGCAAAATATCAAAAATATGTGATGAAACCAGACAATGACCAAGTTGATACATACTGAAATATTCTGAGCCCCTTCTGCATATATTTATGACAGCATCTTTGTATGTGTGGCATTGACTCTGTGTGGATGGTTCCCACTACAGGATTTCAGGGGCTGACCTGTGCCCTATAATGTCCAGATTGAAGCTCTGCTTGCTTTAAAGAAATATCTTCTGTTAAAAGAACAGTAGTGGCGTTGGATAAGGAGAGCAGACAATGCCATGAGAAGAATTCCTAATGTCATGAGTGAGATAGACTACATCCATGTTTTTCTTATAATTCCTCAAGAGGTTGATTATAAAAGGGTGCAGGTCCTTCCTTAAACTGCCAGACAGATTGTGATTATAGCTCATGTTATATTGTTTATATTCTCTGTAACATAGCTGTGGACACATGATTAGAGTTGAACGAACCCGAACTGAAAAGTCCGGGTTCGTACCGAACATTACGTTTTTTTGCCCCCGGATTTATCACTGTATGTTCGGGTTGGAGTTCGACGATTTAATGACGCATTTTGAAAGGCTGCAGGGCAGCCAATCAACAAGCGTTTGACTCATGTGCCCTTAGAAGCCATCACAGCCATGCCTACTAATGGCATGGCTGTGATTGACCAGTGCAGCATGTGACCCAGCTAGTAGGGGCATGTCTATTAAACAGTGAGCAGCAGGGGTGGGGGCCGGGGGGAGGACAGTAGGCCCCCCCCTTCACATTCTTATTTAGGGCCCCCACCCGTTGCACAGGGGTGGGGGCAATAGGTTTTTATTTTTTACAGTGAGCAGCCACTGGCTGCTCACTGTTTAGTAGATACACCCCTACTCGCGGTATAGCTAGTAGGGGCTGAATTTACTAATACTAAGTAATCTTTACTTAGTAAATGTGGCTGAAAAAACAATTTAGGTGACCAATTTAGGTGACCAATTTAGGTCACTCAGAGGGGGGCCGGCCGCGTTCCAGGCTGGAGCCGCCGGTCCGGGTGGCAGCTTCGCCGGTCCGGCGGCACTCCTGACACTGCTGTGGCTGATGGCTGAAGGAGGAGGAGCATGTCTCTGTACCTTGCTTCCTCGCAGTTCCTGTGCTGGGAATTGTGGGAACCGCGAGGGAGCATGGTACAGAGACATGCTCCTCCACCTTCAGCCATCAGCCACAGCAGTGTCAGGAGTGCCGCCGGACCGGCGAAGCTGCCGCCTGGCCCGGCGGCTCCAGCCCGATACGCGGCCGGCCCCCTCTGAGTGTGCCACCTGACCGGCCACCCGGTGGCACCTATGTGGCAGTGCAGCCCCCAGGTGCCGCGGCCCACCGGGAAATTTCATGGTATCCCGGTGGGCCAGTCCGGCCCTGGTTATGTAGCAATGTCATATTTACTTTAGCCTAAGTTGACTACAATTATTAGTTAATGTAGTGCAAAGTGTTACAATGTATGAATTTGAAGTCTGGATTGCATTTGTACATAATACAGTTCTAAATATTGATCTCTATGGTAAGATGCTGAATGTACAACTGTCATTGGGATGTTAGTTTGCTTATTTTTCTGCTAGTGAGACAATATTCTACTGTTAGATTTTCAGCTGTTCAGAGGAAGTGGCTAGATTATTACACTTAATATCATCCCAGTGAAAGAGCAGAAAAGGTGTGCAGAATAGTTTTGGGTTACAGCCAGGACTCCCAGCTCCCGTGCCGATCAGCCACACTATTTAGGCATTTCAAATAATGGAATATGAGTGCAGGGGCCAACATGGGGATTGGTGAATACCAAACAGGCAAAAACCCTGCCACAGCTAGGCCACCCAGCCTGACCAGACTCCTTAATAAATTATCACTTCAGTGGCAGTCCTAAAGAGGATGTATATTAGCAGATCTCTCTCCCCTTGTCTTGTGCCTACCCTAACACACATCTTTAACTGCTCTCTCTCTTCTGGCACTGTTCCTGCTGACCTTAAACATGCCACTGTAATACCTATCCTGAAAAAAACATCTCTTGACCCATCCTCCCCTTCTAACTATCGTCCCATATCCCTGCTCCCTTTCTCATCAAAGCTTTTGGAAAGACTTGTCTTTACCCGTGTGTCCCGCTTCATTAATTCCAACTCTCTCCTTGACCCTCTTCAGTCTGGCTTCTGCCCTCTCCACTCTACTGAGACTGCTCTTATCAAAGTGACTAATGACCTAATCTCCGCTAAATCCAAAGGTCACTACTCCATATTAATTCTCCTTGACCTCTCTGCTGCCTTTGACACCGTTGATCATGCTCTCCTCCTTCAAACTCTTCAATCGCTCGGTCTCTGTGACTCTGTCCTCTCTTGGTTTTCCTCCTATCTCTCCCAACGCTCATTCAGTGTCTCCTTTTCCAAGGATACCTCCTCCCCTCGTCCTGTCTCGGTTGGAGTTCCCCAAGGGTCTGTCCTTGGTCCCCTTCTATTTTCTCTTTATACTGCCTCTCTTGGTAAACTTATTGCCTCTTTTGGATTCCACTACCACCTGTACGCTGATGACACTCAGATATACCTCTCCTCCCGGACCTCTCCCCTGCCGTCCTGCAACGTGTCACTGCTTGCCTTTCTTCCATCTCTGACTGGATGTCCTCACGCTTTCTGAAACTTAACCTCTCTAAAACTGAACTCCTTGTCTTTCCTCCTCCTAATACTGATCCTCCTCTCTCGCTCTCCCTTCAAGTCAGTGATATCCACATAAGTCCATCCCTGCAAGCGCGCTGTCTTGGCGTCATACTTGACTCTGGGCTCACCTTTGAGTCTCACATCCAGTTTGTTGCCAAGTCCTGTAGGTTCCAACTCAAAAACATAGCCCGCATTCGCCCCTTTCTTACGCAAGATGCTACCAAGGAGCTTGTCCATGCTCTAGTAATTTCCCGCATGGATTACTGTAACCCTCTCCTGATTGGTCTCCCCAAAAGCCGTATTGCCCCGCTACAGTCTGTAATGAATGCTGCAGCTAGACTGATTTTCCTCTCTAGTCGGTCCTCTCACACCTCACCCCTCTGCCAGTCCTTACATTGGCTCCCTGTATGCTATAGGAGTCAATTCAAAGTGCTAACCCATACATTTAAAGCACTGAACAATTCTAGCCCCACTTATATCTCTTCACTAATCCATAGATATGCCCCTCCTCGTACCCTCCGCTCTGCCCGTGACCACCTCCTGACCGCTGCTCGCACCCGTACGGCCAACTCGCGCTTGCAGGACCTCTCGCGGGCGGCTCCTCTCCTATGGAATAGCTTGCCTACTGCCATCAGACTCTCCCCTAGTCTTCAATCATTTAAGAAGGGCCTTAAAACTCATCTCTTCAGGAAAGCTTATGGCCTCCCAGAGTAATCTCTACCTTACATACCTGTCTCCTGCTCTCTCCTCCAGCTCTGCTTCACTCCTACTTGATATTTCCTGTCCTAATGTTTCTAATACCCCACCTCCTATAGTCTGTAAGCTCGTTTGAGCAGGGTCCTCTTCAACCTATTGTTCCTGTAAGTTTTCTTGTAATTGTCCTATTTATTGTTACATCCCCCCCTCTCAAAATATTGTAAAGCGCTACGAATCTGTTGGCGCTATATAAATGGCAATAATAATAATAAGCCAATTATGCAGTTAATGAATGATGGGTTTTACGTATCATTTAATCACATGCATATTATTTGGAGTGGCTGTTGCAGAATTACAACTCATATGAATCCTAGTTTGGCCTCATTTGCTGTGAGCTGATGTGGTATAGGCGTTTTTTTATTATATCCTTTCAGTGATGGCTAAATGTGCAATCTGAGCACAGCATATTAGTTATTGTGCTTTGACTTGTGTGAAGGGAGTGAGTATATATTGTACATCAACGGAGTATCTAAATTAGATCAACAATGCACTGTAACATTGATTTAACTTTACAGTGTCCTGAATTAATTCTTACATGCTCAATTTGGACCAATACATATGAATGGGTCACTTTTTATACATCAGAACTGTGACAGCTTGCTGTAGTGATTATAATATATTGTGTCATTACCAGACAGATTTCTATCAGTTTGACATTTTCATTTGTTTTATTGGATCACAAATCCTAGCCCCACTACCGAATGGTAGCAGAGCCATGTTTCAGTACCTATTGTAGATGGTTAAATACAAGCACTGTGACAAGTTGTAAGTCATGAGAACACCTTATTCCAGCATTCACAACCATGTTACAAGCTATCCAAGCTGTCCAAAAGAAATTAGGACTTTTATATATATCCCAAGTTTTATCAAAGTGCAACATTATTCATTGCTAGTACAGAATGGTGATTGCTGTGTATGCTATCTGTGTATCAATACTTCTCTTTGAGTGAGTGCTCAGTGCTAATTAGAAATTAGAGAAAAGTTAACCCTTCATATTACATGTGTTTGGGGGAGGGGGGAGGAATTGGGCTTTATAGACTCACCAACAACAACAGTGTTATATAATATGTATTTCATTATAATGCTGGAGTGTTCCTTTAAAGTTACTCCTTCCTTGTCTGGCTTCAAAGATGGGTGGTTTTGAACGTTTGTCCACTGACAAAGAAATGACCCGTCTATAATTTTAATGGTAGGTGTATTTTAACAGTGAGAGACAGAATAACAAAAAAAAAAAATCCAGAAAAACGCATGGCAAAAAAGTTATAAATGGATTTGCATGTCAATGAGTAAAATAAGTATTTTACCCCTTCGGCTTAGTACTTGGTTGCAAAACCCTTGTTGGCAATCACATCTCAGGAGGGATTTTGTCTCACTCCTACAATTGTCCTGTCCCCTTAGCATAAAAACACCCCAAAAGCATAATGTTTCCACCTCCATGTTTGACGGTGGGGATGGCGTTCTTGGGGTCATAGTCAGCATTCCTCTTCCTCCAAACACGGCGAGTTAAGTTGATGCCAAAGAGCTTGATTTTGGTCTCATCTGATTACAATACTTTCACCCAGTTCTCTTCTGAATCATTCAGATGTTCATTGGCAAACGTCAGATGGGCCTGTACATGAGCTTTCATGAGCAGGGGAACTTGCGAGTGCTGCAGGATTTCAGTCCTTCACGGCAATTTATAACTTTTTTGACAAGTGGTTTTCTGGATTTTTTTTTTTTTTATGTGAAATGAGAAATGTTTGCAAAAGTGTAGTGTAAATGTTAAATGCAATTGTCTAAAAAAAGTGTCATAAAAAAGAAGTCATAAGTTGCATTTTCAGTTGAATTTCTGTAAACCTCTTAAAGCATTTGTTGTGTTGTTATTTCAATTGCTTTTGTTTGATTTTTTCATTACAAGCAGCTGGAAGTCTGTCTATTTAGACAATAAACCTGGTTTTCAATGGGGGTTGCATAATTTTTATTCCAACTGTATGTTAAATATACAATCAGAGCATAGTGACACAACTTTACAGTTCAACATGTACATCATATAAGGATACATGCTACATTTACATAACATTTCAAATTGATTATTACAAATCTGTACCATCTCAACCTTCTTTCTCATATTCTAAACAAATCCATAAGATATGCAGTCATCACTATGTGAACCAAATTGCTTTATTCAGGTAATGGTAAAAACACAAACTGAAATAATTAGATCAAACAATATGAAGGAGAGGGACGGTGGGTGGGCAGCTCTTGTTATATGTAGTTAAGACATCACGGCTGATGTTGCAGGTTCATTCATCTAACTGGATGGGTCTCTTCTTAACCATGAGTGTACAGTGGTTAACCAGACTGTGAAGAATTTGCTATTAATCATCTAAATCTTGGATAGATACCCCTATTTTGTTTCACAAGTTTCACCGAACTCAAAATACTTGCTGTGCTTGATCAAGTATCTTTGTTGCTGTGTTCCCATGCTGTTTGCTGGTTCAAGAGGCTTTTTATTCACTTACATTTAAGGAATTGCTATTTTTATTGTAATAAATATTTGTATCATTTCATAATTTTGGTGTCTTCTACTCTCTTGAGGACCTGATGAATCCTGCTTTTCCAGTTTGTTAGGGATCCTTAGACCCATGCAGTTTTATGTGAGCTGTTCTTAGAAGGTGGAAGGTGGAATCATTGTGTAATGATTCCATGGGTGACGTAACTATCCCATCTCACATACTATATATCACTTTGCAAATTGGTTACTGTGTGGAGTGCGCTTATAGATACAATTAGGTGTAAAGAAGCAGCTGCACACTCTAGTGGGTGCTGTCTTACCCCCACTAAATGCAATATAGAACCAAAGTGAGTTTAGCGCTGAGAGTATACACTTAGCCTAAAATAGGGTTTAGAATTCAGCTGTTCATTAGTACGTATACATGAAACAAAAAAATAAAACACAATATAGTGTGAATCCACAGATGAGGGTGTATTATAATGAGGTTTTAAATGGTTAAACTCACATGGATTAGAGCCTCAAAAGGACAGGCTCAAATCACTTGCACATTGGTGTCATATGGGGACACTGAACCCTCTTGTCTGGAATGGGTGTGCTGCCACTATGTATTTTTTGGAATTGTACAAAGACTTTCCCCAAATCCAGATAGACTTCATTATTGAAGGTATAATCTGGATACTCAACCATAACTATTTCTGGTTTGGAGAGGAATTTTATGTTCAACAGTGTGGAACGGCGATGGGCACCAGGTTCGCTCCCAGCTATGTAAACCTGTTCATGTCCTGTTGGGAGACCAAGTTCATATATGGGAACCATGGCTGGGGGCAGAGCCTGGTGCTATATCGCCGTTATATCGATGATATACTATTCATTTCGAAGGGAGACGAGACCTCCCTTAAAGATTTCCTGACATTTTTGAATACAAAATTTTTAATTAGTGAGTACAGTAAACTAACTATTAATTTCCTAGATCTAAATATATACATTGAAAATGGCCAAATTAAATAAAAAAACGCACTTTAAGAAAGTTGACTTCAATAGTTATATAGAACGAAAAAGCTGTTACTTCTCCCCCTGGTTGCTAAATGCACCAAAAGCTCAACTCATGCGAATAAAACGCAACTGTACAGATATCCACACTTTTGAAACTCAATCCGAAATAATTTTGAAAAATTTTAAGGATAAAGGATACCAGGAGAATCTTCTGAAAAAATCCCTTGAGGAAGTACAGGAGAAAGACAGACTCTGCTTACTCCAATATAAACCACCTACTAAGCCTGGAGATAACACTCAAGTATCCTTTATATGAGACTTTAACTCTAAGAGCCATACCTTTATGAAAATTATGAAGAAATATTGGCCAATTTTAAAGGAGGATCCATGCCTAAATAGAATTCTTCCTGACCACCCTAAGATTATCTATAGGGGAGTGGAAAATTTGAGGGACAGTCTAGTACAGGGGTAGGCAACCTACGACACTAGTGCCATGCATGGCACTCAAGGTGTCTTTGCACGGCACTCACGCCTGCTACAGCCAAACAGGTTCTGGCCTATCAGGAGTCCCAGTGAAACTTGAGATATTTGCTAATACGAAAAGGTGGTGAAGGACAATCCTCAATCTCAGATCACTTCCTCCCAGCACTTGTGAATGGGAATCCACACTGTAGATGGGTGTAGGAACCCAAAAAAATCTGGGGGGGCTAGCATTTTTACTCGCCGTGTATATTCTTATTCCGTAAACTATGAGTTGTTTATCCCATTGCACAGCGCTACGGAATTTGCAGTTGCTATATAAATGATTAAATAATAACTTTAAAGGGTCACTACAGGGAAGGGATTTTACTTACCTGGATACAGCGCCGGGATCCTCCTGATGCTGCGCCCCCTATTTCGTCAAAATAACGAAATAGGAGGGTGCGAGCAGGGAGCAATAAAACACTTCTATTCAGAAGCGTCATTGCTCTCTGCTGCGCATGCGCAGCTTTGCCGCACATGCGCAGATACTTCATAGGGCGGCATTCATGTCTCGACTAGGAAGCACCTCTAGTGGCCATCTGAGTGTCCACTGGAGGTATTCCTCATCAGTAATGTATATACTGCCTTTTTACGAAATGGCTGTGCTTACATTAAAAAGCCTGCAAAGACACGCTATAGACACCAGAACTACTACGTTTAGCCGTTGTGGTTCTGGTGACTATAGTGTCCCTTGAATATAGAGAGGAAAAAAGAATCATCACAAATGTAAGAAATAAAATGTCTGTATCATTATTCTAAAAATTATTTTAAAAAAAATATGCACATTCCTAGCTTAATTTTTAGCACGATATATGACACAAACATTTTGTACTTTGCAGATTACTTTTTATATTTTTTTATACATATACAGATTGTGTAATACTGCCCCTGACTTAGGGTGGCCACATTTCCTAACTGCCATTCAGTGACACTTTTTAGAAATGCATTCCATACATTTTACTACCCGTCTCTTCCCCTTCCATTTATATTAGAACCCCTTTCCATGTAAATTAGAGATTAGTGCCACGAATAATATGCTAGATTGCCTACTTACAACCAGATGAGGATGATGATGGGCTCTAGTTGCAGTCTGGCTCCACTGGTCTGGTGTAGAACAGGCTCTCTGGAGGCTGTTTGTAACTGTGGTCACAAAAATCAATGTTCTGGGAGAACGGGAAGCAGCTCCATTTTTTGGGGGTCCTTTACACAGCTCAAGGTCTGGGTCCCAGGGTCCACCTTCATGTTCCACCAATGAATTTGTTCACAGGGGGTGGAGTGTGTAGGGGATGTCCTGATATGTGTGTAAGGAATGCATTGTGTGAATCTGTGTTTGTATGTGTAAGGGCTGCAATGTGTGTTTCTGTGTATGTACGGGATGCAGTGTGTGCGTCTGTAAGGGGTGCATTGAGTGTGTGTACGGGGTGCATTTAGTGTGTGTAAGGAATGCATTGTGTGTTTCTGTGTGTGTAAGGTTTGCATGATTGTGCGATTGTGTGTGTGTGTGATGGATGTCAATCTCTCTCCCTCCCTTGTCACTCTCTTTCTCCTCCTCCCTCCCTCCCTTGTCACTCTTTCTCCCCCTCCCTCCCTCGTCACTTTCTCCCCCTCCCTCCCTTGTCACTCTTTCTCCCCCTCCCTCCCTTGTCACTTTCTCCCCCTCTCTCCCTCCCTCCCTTGTCACTCTTTCACCCCCCACCTCAGTTGTAGCATGGCCGAGCCCTGTATCATGGTCCGCGGGTACAGGGAGCTTTTCTTTCCTGTACCCGGCCGGGTACAGGAGACAGATGTTCCCTGTACCCGCGGACCATGATACAGGGCTCGGCCACGCTACAGAGAGGGAGTGACAGGAGGGAGCGCTGAGCGCTTCCCTCCTGTCAGCCCCTCTCCTCAGGCTGGGCCGGGCGGTGCGGTCCGCCCTCATGGACGCACCGCCCGGGCATAGCTGCAGCCGCCTGAGGCTCTCCACAGAGCGCTCGGGCGGCTGCAGCATGGGGGGGCCGGCGGAGCTGGGTGGGATTTCCCCATAACCTGTCCCCCCCGCATGATTTGCAGGGGGGGATTTGTCCCCCCCGGTTCCTACGCCCATGAGAGCAGCCCGCATCTGCTGTTGCAGCTCCTGTCCTTGACCTGTACCTGGCCAGCCTGGTCCCCATACAAATAATACGAACAGCCCACAAGCAAACATACATACAATCCACACAAACGTAACCCACTAACAATCCACATACATGCACACAACCCCACATGCAGCCTCTCACATGCAAACAGGCCCCACACACACACACTACGAAACACAAAATGTGACATCCATCCACATACACACAATTCCACAAGCAGCCCCCATACACAGCCCACATTCATGTGTATCATACATGATACCACACACTACTCCTGAACATATACAATATAATAGCTCATATATGCACAAATACAACAATACAAAGCAATTACAGTATAAATAACACAAGCAGAATATGGCAGCATACACACCTCAATTTAAAAAAATAGGACCGGCACGCTACGAGACATCACAATCCTATATCGGCACAGTGCTGCTAAAAGGTTGCCTACCCCTGGTCTAGTATGTAATCATATTAAACAAAAGAAATCTAGATCAAGCCTGTTTAATGAATCTCCAGGCTTCTATGGTTGCGGCACATGCAGCGCCTGCAGAAACACTGGGAGCACAAAAAGAGTTCTTAGAAAATTCTATAACCCACAACAAATAGAAGAGACATACAACATTAGGGACTTAATTACGTGCTATTCAAAAAAAGTCACATATTTAATAGTATGTACAACAAGACCTCTCCAAGTTCGTATCCAAGAACATGTAAGAAACATTAAAAATGGCTTTGAAAAGCACAGTCTGTCCATGCATTTTAAACAGAAACATAACCAGGACCCCACAAAATTGAATTTTATTGGTATCCAGTTGGTTACTACTAACTGGAGAGGAGATGATCTTATAAAAAAAAAATGGGACAGATAGAGATGAAATGGAATTTTAATTTAAACACACTAACTCCGAAGTCAATAATGACTTTGAGATATGCCATTTTATTTAAAATCTATATATAAAATTCTCTCTGTCTGTCCCTTCAAATAATTACCCTTGAGAAGTTTTTTAAAACTGTTTAGATTTAAGTTGGATATTTTGATTTATATTTTATAACCTTTATATTTTCCATTTAAACAAAGGTTTTATTCTTCCACATTCTTAACCATTAGGAATTAAACACTTAGGGAATTTTCTGTAGGTATTTTAAATGTATTACCTCCATCCATTTCAATACTGGAAATGAATATTGATCATTAAATAGATGCACTTTATGCACATTAATACTAATAGAATTGAGAATGTCAACAATTTTAAGTTAATTTTTATACCAATTTACAATTTGCATTAAAACTAACCTTTGCTGATTTTATACTTTACATTTTAATAATAAAATAAATATGGGTCAAACCTTCATATATATTTATTGTGGACATTTTCAACATTAACTTATGTGAGAATAATAAAAATGTGTATTTATACATTCTTTTCATCTGTTCCTCTCCAATATATGCTAAGCATTATTATGTTTGCATTAACCAATTGAGAAGGGGGACTGGCGAACGGACTCACTCCGCTACGTCACTTCCGGTTTTCCGTTTGAGGGTATGTGCCCTCAGACAAGATGGCCGCGGCGAACATGGAAGTGACGCGGATGATGACACCACGCCACTCCCTATCATTCTACTGGAAGGAAAGTAAGATAGCAGACGTTGAAAGAAACGGAACCCGGATTGGAGGACAGGACCAAGGGACCACCCACAAGATGAAAAAAACGGTGTATTTAAAAGGCAGCAAGTAGATGAATATTAATACCGATTGAAAAAGCCCACAGAACGTGGGCGAAACACATCTCGGAATTGAAGCCAAATATTGGGACATTTTATATACAAGTAACTGGATATTTTGGTTTTATTTATTCATTTTATTTCTTTGGTTTTATATTTAAAGTTACAATAAATTACTCCTTTTGTACTAAGTCCCACTGGCTTCCCACTCTCTCTTGCTGCTAAAGAAGGGCAGGTGCCCCCCTCTAAAGGCACCCAGGTCTATCATCCAGAGCCAGGTTCTCATTGGCTCTAAAAAAGGTGAGCACTACCATAACCACTGTGATTTCTACCATTGCTATAACATAGTACACTAGGAAGTCTCCTTTTTTGTTCTTTCTCCTGAGGAAAACCATTCCAGACAAGAGGGTTTATGTGCAAGTGATATGAGCCTGTCCTTTTGAGGCTCTAATCCATGTGAGTTTAACCATTTAAAACCTCATTATAATACACCATCATCTGTGGATTCACACTATATCGTGTTTTATTTTGTTTCATGTACACATACTAATGCACAGCTGAATTCTAAATCCTATTTTAGGGTAAGTGTATACTCTCAACGATCCACTCATTTGACTAGTATAGTCTGGATACTCTATCCAGACTGCACTAAACTCACTTTGGTTCTATATATCACTTTGTTTATTAAGTCTCATTTGTGTCTGGAAAACACCTGACATCGTATAACCATTATGACACATTTTATTTTCCTGTTTGTAAATGAAACAGTGTAGAAGAATTTTACTTCTAATTTACTGGCATTTAATGGGCAAATTATACCTTTTATTATTTAATTTGCTTTATTACTGCCTAGAGGTCATCCATTATCAACAAAGGTACAATGGAGGGGCTGATAAGGGCAGAGCATCTTCTTGCGTTATTTTGGATAAATAAATGTTGCTGTGGAGTTTAAGCATGCGTGGGATAGACATAAGGCTATCCTAACTATAAGATAAGGCTAGGGACTAATGAAAGTATTTAGAAAATTGGGCAGACTAGATAGGCCGAATGGTTCTTATCTGCCGTCACATTCTATGTTTCTATGTTCTATGTCTGTTTGCCTTACGTTTTTCCTCAGATAACATTAGACAAAGTACCTGCTGCCATATTTCATACAATCCCCCTCCCACAACAAGCAACATTTTCGATCATACTCCTTTCAAGCCCCCTCTAACACTGTACACTTTCTGAAGGACTCTGACAGGGACACGTAACTCTTCTACTGTACGTGCACACTTACTCACTGATATTTTTCTTTAGATTTATAATATTGAGTATGATGTCTATTTGTCAGGGGTACTCTACATTTTCTTGTCAGGAGGTGGGGTTTACAGACATAGGGATGGAGTCAAATAATTATTATTAGGTGTCTAGCACCAACACATCTTTAGACAACACCAGCCACCACTTATCTCCAGATCCATGCATATGTTTTATATAAACAGTTAATGAACATTGCTAGTGAGAAATGGATCCTGAAAAAAGTAGAAAAGTGATGAAAGGGATATGTATTATTAAATAAGATATACAATTGTTGGAACTCGTGAAAATTTGGTGCTACTATCACCTGTGTGGATCACTCAACACACACATAAAGTGCAACAAAGTGAAGTAAAAAAGGTGGTGAGAGCACTCAATAAATATAAACTTTACCAATATTGGCATAGACACATTCCTAAAAGTAAGAATAAAAGACCATAGGGTAATATAGTTAGCACATACATATTTCAGAAAAGCAAAAATGATGGCAAATATTAAGTCTGTATACCTATTTGCCAGTCATAACAAAGACATTACTATTCTGAATCATTAGTTCATGCCATGTGTAAAATAACATTGATAACATAGGCAGAACATAAGAATCTAAAACGAATTGTATGATCTTTAGAGTGCCATGCGTGAAATACCACATTAAAGGTGTAACGCATGAAACTGGAAGTAAATGTTACAGATATACGAACTGTTTGCACCATTGGATAAATGTTCCAAACGCTTATAACCCTGAAGTGATTGATTTCTAACAAATGTAAGATATAAATGCTATAAAGCAAACTGAGTTCTGATTGTTTCCCAGATCCAGACATTACAGGTTTTTCCTTATGAGTAGTGCCCAACAAATACAGTATTTTAACTCGCCACGTTATGATAATATTCTATTTACTTTGGCCTGTTAACCACATAACAAACTGCATGCCCACTGTTAACCCTTAGAATGCTAAATGACTAAGCAATATAAAATTGACTAGAAGATTTTAAAATGTTAGACACATGTTTTATCACTGCAATGAAACAAAGTAATTTGTACATTCAGCATACTTTACAATTTTAGACATTTATTGCGAATAATTTTTAATTAGACTTATTTACAGATTTTCATCAATACATGCTCTCTATTTCATTTAGAGGAATAGACTTTGCCACTTTTGTAGTGTAATACAAAATGAAATGCAATCTTCTGAGAGGTGTTAATGCTTGTGGAATCTTAAAATTGATAGAAATCTAACTTTTGCCATGTATTTGGTAGGTTATTTGGTATACAGCCAGTTTGCTATTTGTGTGTGTCGATTACTAAGGAAGTGTTTTTTCAGCCTTATTCGGATTTCCCATATGAAATTGGTAAGAAACGCTGTAGACGTTATCACAGAAATGTCGGCAGTAGAAGGTACAGCATGTTTGTTGACTTTTAATATATGTATTATGTGATATAGATATGACAGGTACACTTTAATAAATCAGGAGACTCACATACCCAGGCTAGCGTTAGCATAGTGGAGCATTACTCTGTTCACAAACATAGAACAACTCCTAAAGCAGGGGTAGGCTATATTTGGCACTCCAGATGTTGTAGTCTACATCTCCCAAATGGCTCATATAACTGTCATGCTGGCAAAGCATCAAGGGGAGATGTCCTAAAGCAACTAATATATTACTTAGCCTCAAGATAAATTGTACAATTATTTATTTTAAGAGCTGTTTTGATCCTTTTTTTAACTTCTCTTCATAATTTCAGCACCACCATGCCCAGAGGTCTGTGGGTGCTACACTATTGTTACAGAACTTGTTTCTGTATTGCAATATTATACTATTGCTACTCCTAATATCTCCTCTGGGGAGAGTAGATATGGGATTTTGGTTTGTGTTTTATGTTTCTCTAGTTTATAGGCAAGCAATTCACCTGCCTTATTATTTTGGGAATATAATGACTGCTTGATCTCATGCATAATGAGGTCAGTGTGTGCAATTAATTTTTAATTCACATTATTTGGAAATAACATATAGGAATGCATGAAGCTTTATCTTGTGCTTTTAGTATCTTTAAGTCCTGGAGAAGTTGCAGCTGAGCTGGGTTGAGCCGGACCAAGCCTCCTCTGCCAAAAGGATACATTTTGAATTAAACCCCCCCTAAGGACAACATTGGGTGCAAGCTACGTTTGCTTCTGAGGAACAATTGTTGTGAAACAATTCTGTGATATGTGATTCAAACTGTCATTCAGAAAGCTTTCATTAAATCTCCATGATTCCATGCCATTGGTATGGTGGGTCATTTTGAGTGTTAGTGTAACATTACTCCCTCAATGACCTCTATACTAGCTAACAAAACAGCCTGCAAGGTAAGACTACCTCTTAAATAAAGATCTATTTGATAATAGCTCTAATGTGGAATGGAGAAGAATATAAAATCTTTTGCGGTAGGATAGAGGCACCTAAATTCACAATAAAGGACATTATTTTTAAACTTTTTGAGGTTGAAACATTTTTGGGTGTTAAAGCCCCCACAGTTGTAATCAAAATTATTTAACCCCCATCAGGTTAATTTTTTAAATTTAAAGACTTACAGCTGTTTGCAATGAACAAATCAAAGAAAAGCAATTAAAATAGGTCAACACAATGAATGCTTCAAGTGGTTTCCCCAAATTCAACTAAAAATGCCATTCATAATGACTTATGCTTGCCATAAAGGGGTTAAATAATTTTGAGACTGGGTCTTTAGTACTTTAGCATTTTATTTTTGCTGTTATGACCTGCTGCATGCGGTATCCATAGCCAGATTGAGCATAGATTGAGCATATATCCTGGAAATAAAATATTATATAAAGGCAATTTAACCCTATGTATGAAAAATATAGATAGACTGAAGTCCATCAAGGGGTATATAGGTATGTTGATTTTACTTACATTTCTTCAAATGATGCGTAAAAGAAAGGTCATGTTGCCCTGGAATGTATTGACCATTGATGTAGTAACTGGAATAGTGCATAGAACATATGTTCTCAAAACCAAGAAGTGTCAAAACCTTATGCCCCAAGTTACTATTCATAGTCATACTAAAGCAGAAAACCTATTCATGTACTGTTGGAGAAGAGAAAGCAAGTATGTCTGCCCACAGTAAAATAATTACAGTGTCATAAATAAGTGAGATGGAGCAACTTATTTACAATGTTCTTTGTTTGGCAAAAAGTGGAAGACCTTTCCAATGGTCATAATGAAAATTCTGACAGTTTTGAGAATGGTTTATTTCTAGATCATGTCAATAAACTCCCAAAATCTTATTCCTATTCTCAAAGCATGTGCAACAAACACTATGAATTGCTACATAGCTGAGTAATCACATGTACAATAATTCAATTATGGCCTTTCATAATGTTGTTATAACTCTATAAAAAGAAATCATCAGGCTCTAGTAGATTATGGGGAGAAAGACAGAGACAGGTAACCACCTTGCAATAAACCCTTTGCAAAGCATGACAAAAGATGTGTCCTCACCAAGTGGAAAAATGATCTATATAATTGCTGATGACTGTGTACACAACAAACAAATGTATATTGTTTTGTGATATTTTGACAAAAGAAAACACAAACCAGTTCAATATTTTTGTATAATTTGTTAAAAATTGTTCAGTCTATTTTTCACAAGTTTAATGAGTCCTTGAGATTGTTAAAATTGACCGGTCATTATTGATGTTTATTTGGTATGATAGCACATCAATTATGTCTTCATGTGCTGCAGAAGTTCAAACAAAATAAAAAAAGAAATTGCGAAAAACCACCACACTCCACTTGTATGCGCATTATTTGAAATTCACCTCAGTGGATGTGTGCACATCTAGCAAATAAAATAGAAATGTTCTTGAAAGGTTTTTTGTTTTTTTATTCAAACCCTTTACATATTCAAGGAAGGAAGTCCAATACAACATGAAGTGGTGATGATTTCCCACTAAGAAGAA
Organism: Pelobates cultripes; assembly: GCA_933207985.1. Lineage (NCBI taxonomy): Eukaryota > Metazoa > Chordata > Amphibia > Anura > Pelobatidae > Pelobates > Pelobates cultripes. The sequence goes on from OW240920.1 coordinate 66,434,565, forward strand.
TCTCAGAAGAAAGGTCTCCCTACAAGATAAGCATGCAGACGCAGTGGCTGTTGTAAAGCAAACCTATTCCAACATTTTACATGTTTTAGGATAGATTACCAATACAACTAGGCTGATGGAACAATAAATGTCAGGGTCTGATGCATGAACTAAATTCATTCAAGTTTGTTTTGGCCCTGCATGTCATGCACCCTACTCTCCAGATGATGGCAAAAATCAGCAAGACATTTTAGGCTCCAGATCAGTTCAGTGGTGAAAAGCTTGTGTAACTCTTTGGCTTCAATGAGAAATCACCCACAATGTTTTCAATAACAGTGTGAACATATATGAGATAATGTTCATATTAATACCTCCAGAATCTCAATTTAATACAAAATATGAGCAGGAAAGAATGCATCAATCTTACCAACTCCTAGACTCATTCATTACAGGCATTGACCATTGTCAACAAAATACTTAAACATTTCTGAAAGGAATGATATGAGAATAGTTGGTGACACATATAAATAAGGGTATACACTAAAGTGAGCATTCAAGGTGAATTAAAATTGAAGGTCAAAATAGATTAACTGGAAACATTTCTCAAGTGACCTATGCATTCCAATCAGTTACTCTGGCCTTAAACTTGAAATCTACTTTCAGTTTACTTTGAATTCTCAGTTTAATGCATAGCTCTGGAAGTGCTCTTGGGTTCTTGAGTTGAAAGCTGAAACTGAATTGCTTTGGGGATATGATGTTTTTAAAAGATGCACCAAGAACATTGTCAGAGTGTATCTTGATTGGCTTAAGAAATTGAATAAGTGTTTAATATACCAGGCCTTATGCTTATGTTTTGTTTACTTTTAAAAAATTTAATGAATAAAACTACATGTCTTTTATCGTTGCACATTTGATAAATGTCTTGAAAAAGATCAGTTGCAAAGCCCTAGTAAAAGATGCTAAACACACAGATGACACCTCCAATCTCCAGATCCTGAGAAGCTGCCAGTGGAAGGGGAGTAAAGGCAGCAAGCCAGTGATGCCATTGCGTTACTAGCTGTGCCCAAAGGGGTGGACCTGCCCGGAAAGGGGGCAGGTAATCATGTCAATTTGCCAGTCATGAAAGGCCTGCCCACTGACGGCAGACAATGCACTGATCACTTTTGCCTTTATGCCCAGGGTTTGTTAAAGGTGGCTCCTTCTGCTTACAAACTTTCTGCTCAACATTGCTTCCTTAGAATAGTTCTTCACAAATAGTTCTTTAAGTCGCATTTTTTTATCCAATATATTATTCAAAGCATTCCTCAGCCAGCAACATATACATCCACATTTAAATGGAACCTACGCATATTTACAGAGCCTGCTTGGAGTAAATACAGAAATATTGAAGGACATTAACCCACAACAAAATTAAATTCCATATCTCAGCTGTCTCTATTACCTATAATGGTGTTAAAGCATGATCTAATGTGTGCAACATTATTTCCCTTTTGTGCTCGGTTTTAGATTTAAAGCTTTCATTTCTTTTTAATGCTCTCCTGTGGAATTGCATTGCGGCTCATACACAAAGACAATGCAGGTCCTCTACTATTGGCCTGCAGGGTAATATATGCTTTTAAGCACAAGAATTACCTTGATATAGCCACGTGGTTACCTGATTGGCTGTCTTCCCTCAATGATGCAGTCTTGATTGCTATTAATTAAGGTGATGCATATACTATGAAAACTAATCACAGAAATGCTATTAAATTAAAAATCATGCCAAAAAAACAAACAAACAAACAAGCAATCAACGATTTCATAAAAATTAATCATCTAGGCTAAGAAACAATATTGAGGGTTGGTATAAATATCTGCAATAATTTAGAAAATAGATGTTCCACCTTAAAGTGACACTTAAAGAATCATAACAGAAAACATGCTTTGCAAAGGTTTTATTGCAAGGTGGTCACCTGTCTCTGTCTTTCTTCCCATAATCTACTAGAGCCTGATGATTTTGTTTTATAGAGTTATAGCAAAGTTACCATTAAATGTTATTTACTAGCTGGCATAGCTCAGAGGCAAAGAAAAAAAAAGGCAAATTCGTTCCATAGGACATTATAGAAGCTGCTATAACCCCTTTGTTAGCTGGCACGAAGTTTCATATTTGTAAAAGACCCCTTTTTTTTTACATGGATGTTCTTCTGAAGTAAGATACCACTATGTGAATGACACAATTGTACTAACCGTTTTGCCACAGGGCAAAGTGATGTGCTTAAAGAAAAATAAAACTTAAAAAAAAAAAAATAGAAAGCAAGAGAGATGATCTGCTTATCTATTTCTTAAATAAATAAAGAAATAAAAAGCTTAGGGTTGATTAGACCCCATTGGAGGCCCAGCAAATGGCCTTCCTTTGCCCAATGGGTAAGGAAGTGCGCCTTATGGGCTTGATGAATGACCACTTAAGTTGTTCTCCACAATGTGTGCAGTGGGATAGAAGGTATTATAATAATAACTAGCTAGGGGGCCCAACAACTGTTATCTACCCTTTCCTCCACCCACTGTGTTTTGGGTGGAGGAATAGAACATAAAGATGGGAAATCTCCAAACTCCTATTTAATAATAGTGCTAAGGCCAGAGACTGCCAATCCTTTACGCCCTACTTAGTATGGGAATTTGCATCAAGTCCCTAGTCCACATAAGTAGAAGACTCTTTTATCCCTTTGGCTAAGAATCCCCTAGCCATCCTTATATATTATATATTCTACCTGCACCCCTCCTTTTATATATTTGGATGGTCGTATGTCTAATGAAAATAAAAAGTAAATATTTCCTTGCTGAAATGTCATATTTCTTTATCCCACTACTTATGTCATTATGCACATCAGGGAGACTTACCTGGGAGTACACAATGATTGTACGATTGGTTGGCTTTGTATGCAAACTATCTTCACAGTCTCCTGAAAGCTATGAAGTATGTAGCTTGTGCCAGTTGGTTCAGTCTTGATCTTCCAAGCCAACTACCCATCATTTTGTGTGGTTTATGATTGCTTTTATTTTGAAATATTTTATAGCTGAAGAAAGGTATTTAAATTGTCACTGTAAGCACCATAGCAATTTCCTATTGATCATCTCTTTGCAACCTTTTTATTTTTTAACGTTTCATTCAGGAGAATTATTTTTGTGTGTAGGTCAGCTGAAATACTCTATTCCTGGCTGGCAATATCAGTGCAACATTTGAGCAACTTTGGCATCTGGTGTCCACACAGTCAGCAAGCTATTCGCATGGCTCAGTGGGTTTCACACACATTATCAAATTTCTGCTGGCTGTCTTTTAGGCAATTTAACTCTTCAACTTCATGATAAAGAAAAAAAAATACTTATGGTGTTATGGCTGACCAGTGCCTTTCCTATGTGCAGAGGTCATAGGAAAAAAAAAAAGCTACTTTGTTGGGAATTTATGTTCCATCAAACAACCAAGTGCAAGAAGTTGTTTGTCCTTGCTAAACTATAATTCCTATCATGCTCAGTGAGATTCTGGCTGAGGCTGATGAAATTTACATCTGATTTAATATAGTTGTGAAGCAAATACTAAACACCTGAAATGCAATATAATTCTGATTAACCTCATCCAGCTGTTGGCTGAGCCTGATGATTTTAATTTACTATTAACTAAATATCAAGTATGTATCAAGTGATCACTTTGATTCAAACATACAAAATAATACGTAACCCCTTAAGGACCAAACTTCTGGAATAAAAGGGAATCATGACATGTCACACATGTCATGTGTCCTTAAGGGGTTAAAGGATCACCCCTCCCCCCCAAAAGCACTTTATAGGTGAGGAGTATCCTAGTTTGACCCCAGTTTATAAAAGTCAATCAAATATCCAGCGAGGTTTGCGCCCCCTTCTGTTAGCTTCCCTGAGCTAATGGCAGTGGCACACCTCAGACCAGCTCCTCCAGAACTCAGACCAGATGTGTGCGCATTCACAAGCAGTTGTGAGCCCACGGAACAGTGTGCTCACATTCACGAGCCAGCACATGAACAGGTGAGCACCAGTTCAGAGGCTTCTCAATGAGAAGTTTCATATTGGTTATTTCCCTGTGAAGAGACTGAAAGTCTCTTCTGGAAAAAAGGGGAGGGCTTGCAAAGGCTGCAGTTCATAAGATCTGCCACCTTTGCAAGCTCTTAGACATATCCCAATGAATAAATGCATTAAACATTCATGCATGGATTCATTGGGTGTATATCTACTAAACAGTGAATTTCTTTTTTTTTGTGTGCCCATTTTGAGAGTGGAGTGTTCTTTTAAAACAGCATGTGAACTAATACACTGAAGTTTGATTTCAACCATCACTGCCAGATGCTTTATACAGGAGCGCTGTCCTACTGCACTTCTCCTCCATTTCCATAATATGATTCTGTAAAATAAGTGTCTAAAATTATATTTTTAACGTTAGGAAATTAAGTTTACACATCCCTATATTTAACAAATATGTATTTGTATGTAGTATGAGGGGAAAAAAAAGAATAAATCCACACCTCTTTATTCCGAAACTGGTAGTATCCATCTTAGCTCTCTGTCAATCATTGCTATAAGCTCTGTCCTTTACACCAGGCAGTCCGCATAGAAAATTATTTTGTTTTTAGAAAAGTTTGTTTTGATTTCTCTTCTTTATTTGCCTTGTTTGCCCTGGTATTGCCTTGCCTGAACTGAATTATAATGGTATTTGCTAAATCTTTAAAATATGTTTTCAAAAATAAAAAGGTTAACACGTGTTATAGGTGAATTAAAATGTTTTATTCAGCAGTGCAGGTTCCAGAGAGATGACAGCTTCCCATGATGTTCAACTGGTACACTATGTTAGTGAAATATATGTCACGGCACCTTACAAACCAGGTGCTCTGGAATAGTTCCAACACACCAGAGTTGGCACATATCTCAAATAATCTTGACTAGCATGAAACAGCCAGAACAATCTGTGGTTCACGGTCGAGTCAGGAGAGAGAGAGAGACGCTTGTGATCAAGTTAAGATGCAGAAGCATTACTGCAGAAAGCATATACGAGCAGCCTATTGAAACGTCACATTGTTGTCTAGTATGTTGTTTATAATTATTGCTATTCTGGACATTTAAAAGCATTCATAACTCGCATTTAGATTTTCATTCTGATGTTTATTCTTTTCTGCACAATGTATAACTTCACATATTTCTATACGGAATCTCCCCAGACACTTGTGTGCCTAGTCCCATAATATATCAAATTGGTTCTGTACAAACATAACATCCTGCTTTAGATGCATTATGTTAATGACGTCGGGTTTTGAATGCCTATCACAAATGAATCCTATTCACCAGGGCCGGACTGGGAATTAAAAGCAGCCCTGGAAAAAAAATATTTACCAGCCCCATAATGCGTTGCGCCAGCATAGTGTGCAGATACAGAGTTAGAACAGATAACTTAAAATTAAAAAGTACTTCAACGTAAAAAGCGCACTCATAGGCTTCAAAATAAACAAAAGTGCAGATTTATTTTAAGCAGACGTGCCTTTGCATGTAATCAATGTTTCAGTCCAACTACCTTGACATATTAAGGAAAGCTTGTTAATGGGACTGAAATGGTGAATGTATGTAGGGCACAACTGTAAAAATTTTTTATTTTGAAGTCCTGTGGGTGTGCTCTTAACTTTAAATATGTTATTGTGCTGGAGTATGCACCTAGCAACAAGACTGGGCCAATATCTGCTCATTACATATGGTACATATTAATGAAATTTCTCTGTGTATTATGCATTTATAAATGTACATTAATATGTGTAAATATAATAGAGATATAAAACTAATACACACATTAATATACATGTCATATACTAATGGCGGATCCAGAGCCTGAGCCTGAGAGGGGCACTTGTAGATTATTTAAAGAAATATTCTATGCACAATAACCACTACTCCTCTGTGTAGTGGTTATGGTGCCAGGAGCGTCGGCACCCCCTCCCAGAGTAAGTCGTCAAACCGTTTAAGAACAGTTTGACAACTTACCTGGAGTCTGCTGGGATATGGGGCTGTAGTAGGGTATAGGAGCAGTGGTGCAATGTGTGTGAAAGGTACAGTGTGTGGGTGGGCAGTGTGTAAATGTGTATGGTGTGTGTGTGTGGGGGGGGCAGTGTGTGAATGTGTATGGTGTGTGTGTATGGGGCTAGAGTTCACTCCTACTACTGGGACCACCAGGAAGTGGTGAGAGTGAACTCTAGCCCATAGCTCCAGGGCTAGAGTTCACCCTCGTGAGAGCCGGAGCGTTGCCCCAGGTCCTCTCTTCCTCCCCTGCCGACTGGCTGCACGGTGCCTGTGGAACGGGGAGGGAGATCGGCCGGCAGGGGAAAGCCTTGGGGGCTTTGTGATATATACTGCCCCTATGTGTGTCTCTTTATCTCCAGCCCCTCTGTGTGCCTTTTTGTCTCCCCAGTCACTCTGTATGTTTCTTTCTCCCCCTCACTGCTCCTCTGTGTCAATGTCTCCCCTCTCCTTCCCAGTCTCTCTCTTCCCCCTCTGCCTCTTTCTTCCCCTCCCCTTGTGTGTCTCTCTCTCATTTCTCCCTCTTTGTCTCTCTCTTCCCCCTCTGCCTCTTTCACCCCCTTTCCCTGTGTCTCTTTCCCCCCTTTCCCCGTGTCTCTCCCTCCCCCCATCTCTCTCCCTCCCCCTTTCCCTGTGTCTCTCCCCTCCTCCCCATCTCTCTCCCTCCCCCCTTTCCTGTGTTCTCCTCCCCCCTTTCCCTGTGTCTCTCCCTTCTCCCCATCTCTCTCCCTCTCCCCCTTTCCCTGTGTCTTTCCCTCCTCCCCATCTCTCTCCCTCCCCCCTTTCCCTGTGTCTTTCCCATCTCTCTCCCCCTTTCCTGTCCCAATGCTCCCAGGGGCCGACCATGGTCCCTCACCTGTCTCTGTTTGGACCCCTTCAAACTATTTTAGGAGCATTCACAATCTGTTGCCTCCACCCCCTTCTACAAAACCACTTCACCTCTTAACCAAAATCCCTGGCCAGATCTTCACCAAGCCCCTGGCCACGACTTCATCAAACTCCTGGCCACCCCTTCCCCTTCATCAATGCCCTGGCCATCCCTTCGTCAAACTCCTAGCCACCCCTTACCCTTCATCAATCCCCTCCCACCCCTTTATCAATTCCTGCCACCCCTTCATCAGTCCCCTGCCCCTCTCATCAATTCCCTCCCACCCTTTACTCAGCCCTCTGCCCCTATTCATCAGCCGCCTGGCCCCCTAATCAATCCCCTCCCACCCCTTTAACAGCCCTCTGCCCCATTCATCAGTCCCCTGACCCCCTCACCAATCCCTTCCCCCTTTTATCAGCCCCCTGACCCCCTCATCAGTACCCTCCCACCCCTATCACCCACCTGCCCCCCTTTAATCAGTCCCATGCCCCCCTTTTCAACCCCCTGCTCCCCTTCATCAGCCCCCTTAATACATCCCATGCCAAATAATCCAACCCCTGGCCACCCCTTCATCAGTCCCCTGCCCCCTCATCAATTTCCTCCCACCTATTTATCAGCCATCTGCCCCCTTTAATCAGCCCCATGCCCCCCTTTTCAGTTTCCTGCCACCCTTTATCAGCCCCCTTAATAAATCCCCTGCCAATTAATGCAATCCATGCCACCCCTTCATCAATCCCCTGCCCCCCTTAATTAAATTCCTGCACCTCTTCAACAAAACCTATTTAATAAAAAAGAAAAAAAAAGTCACTCACAGTAAAGGCTGCTGCTCCCTGGACTGAGCTGTCTCCGCCGATTGAAGAGCACCGGGTGCCACCTTCACTCACTGAATTGGATCCTTCCGCGGCTCCCTCTGATGACAGAGCACGTCGACGTTACGCAAGTACGCGGCATAACGCCCCCACGCTCCTCCTCCACCCTCCATACAGAAGTGGATTCCCGGCGGCGGCTCTCTGCTCATAATTTGCAAGTCAAGTGCAATGCAGTATTATGCACTTGACTTGCACTTTAAATACAGAACTCGGCCGGCCTGCGAGCTGTGTTGGCCGCCCGGCGCCCCTGTTGCCATGGCGCCCTGTGCGGCCGCACAGCTCGCACACCCCTAAGGCCGGCCCTGCCCATGAGGCTAATAAGTCACAGGGATTGTCAGCTGTTCAGCCTCTGAACTACTGTGATGGTTACCAGTCGGGTAGCCAATACGTTTCTATATCTGTAATTAACAGAGGCCATATGCAGTTATAATAAGAAGGGACAATTCAAATTTGACAAATTATAAACCAGTTGACATGTTATTTCATATCATTGCACGTGCACCATACATAATTGTTCTCTCTAAGCTTATGTCTGTTTATTTGTAACTGTATCTTCATATCAGATGGGAGGGTATATTAAGGCATATTTATATATTACAAGTGGTGGGATGGGAAAAAAGAGTTCCGGTTACTTCGAATAAAGAGAATAACCTATTTCTTAGCTCTAATTAATGCAGTGTATTAAAATGGCCTGTGTCTGTAACTGATGTATTCTCTCTACCTCTTGCATTAAAGGAACACTATAGTCACCTAAATTACTTTAGCTAAATAAAGCAGTTTTAATGTATAGATCATTCCCCTGCAATTTCACTGCTCAATTCACTGTCATTTAGGAGTTAAATCACTTTGTTTCTGTTTATGCAGCCCTAGCCACACCTCCCTGGCTATGATTGACAGAGCCTGCATGAAAAAAAAACTGGTTTCACTTTCAAACAGATGTAATTTACCTTAAATAATTGTATCTCAATCTCTAAATTGAACTTTAAACACATACAGGAGGCTCTTGCAGGGTCTAGCAAGCTATTAACATAGCAGGGGATAAGAAAATCTTAATTAAACAGAACTTGCAATAAAAGCCTAAATAGGGCTCTCTTTACAGGAAGTGTTTATGGAAGGCTGTGCAAGTCACATGCAGGGAGGTGTGACTAGGGTTCATAAACAAAGGGATTTAACTCCTAAATGGCAGAGGATTGAGCAGTGAGGCTGCAGGGGCATGTTCTATACACCCAAACTGCTTCATTAAGCTTAAGTTGTTCAGGTGACTATAGTGTCCCTTTAATACCATTCATGGTGGATTATGGGAATTGTAGTCCAGTTTCAGTCAGTCCCTAGAACAGTTTTCATTGAGTTAAATAACTTTTTGTTTCTGTGTCTATAGCCCTACCACACACCCTGCATGGGGGGGACAAAAAGATTTAATTTTCAATCAGATGTTCTTGCTTTAGAAGTGTTTGTCTCCTGCTCTGTAACTTGACCTTTAATCACACACACACGAGAGGGTGCTGCAAGGTCTTGCAAGCTATTAACACAGCAGGGGGATAAATTCTCAATTAAACAGACTGTGCAGTAAAGGAAGTGTTTGGGGAGGCTGTGCCCATGCAGGGAGGTGTGACTAGGGCTACATTAAAAAAAGCTATTTTTAACTCCTAAATGGCAGAGAATTTAGTAGTGAGCCTGCAGGGTTATGATTGTACACCAAAACTGCTTCATTGAGCTAAACTTGCTTTGGTGACGAAAGAGTTCTGTTAAAGGGACACTTCACTGCCCAAATACAAAATAAATAAGAGTCACTGCTTAGTAGACATACCTACAATGAATCCATGCTTGCATTAAATTATGAATCTTTTCATTGGGGCAAATCAGGGCTGCATTAATTAGCTGAGATCATCCATTGAGCGCACTTGGCAAATGAGAGTGCCTCTGCTTTGTGCTCTGTAGAGCAATCAGGCCTCAACTGCAGAAGCCTGGGTGTTAGGGATGAAACTTGGGCACACAGCAGGACAATGAGCTTTTGAGGAAAATTCAGAGTACATTGACTTGGCCCTTATGCCATTACTGCTTCAGCAAGCTCAAGTGGTTTCTGTGTTTAGACTCTTTATGTGGACTGCACTGGCAATATCTCTGCATTTTTTATTTTATCCATTGTAGCTGTCAAGTAAGATTATACCCCTTTCTGATCCAAATTGTAAATGGTTTTTTTTTGTTTTTTAAAAAAAATAGTTTATGCCCCTTTTGCTGCTCTATACATCTACCCTTACCTAACTTTTGCTCATTTCTCGTTTTCCAGCATATGGTTATGAACTTTAGAGTATCGGAACTACAAGTTCTACTGAGTTTTGCTGGCCGGAACAAGACTGGAAGAAAGCAGGAGATTCTCGCTAAAGCTCTTCAACTTGTCAGATACGGCTGTAATCCAACAGTGCAAATGAAGATCAAAGAACTGTACCGGAGACGGTACCCTCGCAAGATCCTAAACACAGCTGGCTTACCCATGTTACACATACAAACAGGTGCCCTGACATCTACCAGCTCATTGACACAAAGCTCAGTGTGCCACCTGGCGTATGATGCCAGTTCCAATTCAAACACCGTTACCTCCTCCATGTTGCCTCCAGTTCCCATGATGGGTCCTAAGCACGAAACAGATATCCAGCATCTCTCACCAGCTATTCACCCGCTGCATCCTGATGTTAAGATGAAACGTCTTCCATTTTATGAGGTCTATGATGAGCTCATTAAACCCACCACATTGGGTGAGTGTTCCACCGCAACGAGCTGGTCTTATGCGCCTATAATAGGATGTATTTTTCCCTTGTAGGCCCCATGATGCTTAAAAGGACATTCTGTGCACCATAACAACTTCATTAGAATGTAGTTATTATTGTTCAAGGTCGACTCTGGGTGCCGGTGTTCTATCATTCTGCTATACTCAGTCAGATTTCTATACCCCCGTCACTTCCGGGGAGGGGAATCAGCTGGATCCTGTGCTGCACATGCGTGCTAGCACTCCTGCTACTCCTCCACAGCAAGGTGCTGGAAGGTAAGTAAAACTAGTTTTACACTTTCATTATAGTTAGTGCATTCACTAAGCTTAGGACATGGGACATTTAGGGTTAATGTTAGGGTTCAAATTAGGGTTAGGATTGGGGACTTTAGGGGAATATCACTAAATAGTGATTTATCACACTTTATTTTAACTCTTACCCCAAGCTTAGTGAATCCACTAACTATAATGAAAGTGTAAAACTAGTTTTACTTACCTTCCAGCACCTTGCTGTGGAGGAGTAGCAGGAGTGCTAGCACGCATGTGCAGCACAGGATCCAGCTGATTCCCCTCCCCGGAAGTGACGGGGGTATAGAAATCTGACGGAGTATAGCAGAATGATAGAACACCGGCTTACCTCAAGAGGTTAAACTGATAGCTGTTTTATGGCAGAGTTTTGAATCTGGCTCCTGTCAGCTCTTTCCACCAATATCTGTTGCAGTTCCAAGCTTGGATAAGGAATCATTGGACTTGGAGGTGTTGATAGGCTGAGAGCATGTGACTTACACAGCCTTCCTAAATACTTCCTGTAAAGAGAGATCTAAAGTTTAACCTTCCTTTATTGTACAGTCTGTTTAATTTAGAGTTTCTTATCTCCTGCTCTGCTAATAGCTTCTTGTTCAGAACCCTCCTGTGTGTGATTTAAAGGGACACTATAGTCACCGGAACAACTACAGCTTAATGTAATTGTTCTGGTGTCTATAACCTGTCCCTGCAGCCTTTTTAATGCAAACACTGCTTTTTCAAAGAATAGGCAGTGTTTACATTGCTGTCTAGTAACGCATTTAGTGGCAGTCACTCAGACGGCTACTAGAAGTACTTCCTGGATCAGTGCAACGTTCAGCGTCTCCACGTCCTGCATAGAGGTGCCGAAGTTCCTCATAGAGCTGTATTGGTTCAATGCATCTTTAAGAAGAGATACTGATTGCCGTACATGCACATTAGCCTCCCAATGCTTTCTTTTGAAAAAACATTGGATTGCCAAGGAGGCACAGTGGTGGCGGAGCCAGCCACGAGGAGACTTGCAGGATGTTGGAAAAAAGATAACTCCCCTTTTTAACAGGGGCAAGGGGGGACGGCCACCTAAACTGAGCATTTGGACATATAGTGTCAGGAATACACATTTGTGTTCCTGACACTATAGTGTTGCTTTAAAGTTCAATTTACAGAGCACTGGATAAAAACATATGTTAATGTCAGATTGAAAATGAAACCATTTTTTGTGCAGGCTGTGAGTCACAGCCAGGGGAGTTGTGGCTAATTCTACATGGACAGAAACAAAAGTAATTTAACTTCTAAATGGCAGAGAATTGAGCAGTGAAACTGCAGGAGTTAGTTCTGTACATTAAAACTGCTTCATTAAGCTAAATATTTTTTTGGTAACTATAGTGTCCCCTTTAAATATGATTACAAGTAGATGACACCTTCTAATATGTGTTGCTGTCCCTTTAATGTGTCTTTCTATTATCCATGGTTAGTTTAATACTGTTAAGATCTGATTACTTGTAGAGCTGGTAAAATAGAGCATTTTATTCCTTCAATCGTCTTCTTTTAATGTATAGAAAAAAGTGTATTTTACGTGAGCATCCTATAGACTCCAAACAGATTTGTTAGCGGTTCAGCAAAATAATGTAAGGTTTTACCATGGCTGAGATGGCAGGTTTAACCAACATGTGACACATCAGCCTTATCCAAGTTTAGCCAAGTTTTAGTGTCTCCAGTAGGACCTCATGACGTTTCTGTGTTTGTCTTCCAGCCTCCACGAACAGTCAGCGGTTTGAAGAGGCACACTTTAATTTTGCATTAACTCCACAGCAGGTTCATCAGATCCTCACTTCAAGGTAGGTTCAGTAATATCAGCATATAATATAGTATTTATACGCACTGCATGTCCATAGCCTCCCAATACCTCCCATTAGTGAAACCAAATTGAAAACAATTTTTCTGATTCGGCAATTTTGATGTAACATTTGAAATTCATTTTTAATTCTCCACAATTTATCAAATTGTGGTGAAGTGTAATCTGATTTGTAAAATGTAGGCATTGTTTCTGCAATATAGTCAGGAACCTAGCTGTTCTCGTTAACCACAATTTGATTGTTTAGTAAATGGACGACCTCTTTAGTGTTTAACTCTGGCAGTATTTTGCAACTGATCGAGATACTTTGTTAATGCAAAACTTTTAATTGCTCAGATAGGCCAGGTATGTTTTCGAATTGCAAGATTTAAGGAAAATCTCTCAAATTTGACCTGAAATTGCAATTTGGGTATTCACTTAGAGCTATTTAAAAAGGTCAATTTAGATACAATGTGCAGTCATGGTTTGAAGCAGTTCAAAAGTCTGAAAAATATCCCGTTGTATACTTTATATTGATGGTTTGTAGAAAACCTCAAATTGCCACTTTTATGTACAGTTAGAGAACCTACATTTTTGAGAGAAGCCATATATCAGAGGTTGATTGGATGATGGTCTTTTTTTTAGTCAATTTCCTGGTAAATTGTGCGTAAGTTTTCTTTAAATATGCAACTTTGTATCCAAACTTTTTTTTTTTTTTTTGATTGCTGCTTGAACCATTTACAGTGCAGACGTTGATATTTTTTTTTATTTTTGCAGAGATATTCTACCCGGAGCCAAGTGTGATTATACAGTACAAGTACAACTGAGGTAAAATAAACTTTTTAAATATATATATTTTTTTTTCTCAATTCTTTAATTTTGTAGTGCAGAAAGATAGACACATAGGCATTGCAATGTCCCATCTGCATAGGCAAGCATAACGTATGACCGAGGGAAACCGTTGTGAGGCATTTGAGACTATATTTGTAGAAAAGTTGCATATTCAGGCTGTGCTTTCATATCTCGACATTGGTCAGAAGCTAATCAGCTATGCCTCGGTAACTAGCTAAACATGAGGAATAATAAGATAAGAAACATTGTGGTAAAACACGCTTAACTTATGATTATTGCAGTGCATGTTTGGGATGTCTAATGGTGAGCAGTCACGTACTCGGTGTTGCCCCAAAAAGTCTATATGGCTATATGGTTTTAGTGACTATCTGTAAAATAATGTGTCAAGGTTGGTTTGGAGGAGTGCTGAGACAAAGAATTATAAGTTAGATGCACAATATAGGCACCCAGACCACGGCATCTCATTGCAGGGTTAAGTCTGCCTCCAGTGACTGTCTAGAAGACAAGGAACTCAAGGTGCAGGAAAAACAGATGGCAGAAGAGAAACGAAATCCAAATATATTCATGATTCAACACAAAGCAAACAAAGAGTCAATAGCACATTGTAATAAAACAGAACCTCTAGGAAAGTGAACAAGGGAAACTCTGGATGGGAGCTGGTCACTTGAAGTACTGAGGGGCAGGTTGGATAACCAAGGGGAGGCGCAGGTTGGATAACCAAGGGGAGGGGCAGGGCTGGGTAACCAAGGGGAGGGGCAGGTTGGATAACCAAGGGGAGGGGCAGGGCTGGATAACCAAGGGGAGGGGCAGGGCTGGATAACCAAGGGGAGGGGCAAGTTGGATAACCAAGGGGAGGGGCAGGGCTGGGTAACCAAGGAGAGGGGCATGTTGGATAACCAAGGGGAGAGTCAGGGCTGGGTAACCAAGG
>OW240920.1:66449100-66462693 GCA_933207985.1 Pelobates cultripes
AAGCTGGCAGCAGTGGCAGACAACTGACTACTATTCAATCTATAACAGTGAAAAAAGTTTTTTGTTTTTAAATCCAAGCTATTGTGACACCAGATGTAATTGGTGGCACTGACTGGGGAAATGGGCACTGTGAGCCTGACACAGAAGCTGGCAGCAGTGGCAGACAACTAAGTGCATTTACATTACATAGAAAAAAAAAATCAAAAAAAGCATACCCTTATCCCTAACCTAGCTATGCTTTTCCCTATCTTATGAACAGCAGCTACACTTTCCCTCCTCTTACTAAGCATGCAGCTTGAGAATGAATCTAAAATGGATGCTGTCCAGTAGGTGGGAGGGTCTGCTAGGGAGGCTGTGCTGCTAATTGGCTGGAATGTGTCTGCTGACTGTGAGGTACAGGGTCAAAGTTTACTCAATGATGACGAATAGGGGGCGGGTCGAAAACCGCGCATATGTTCGCCCGCCGTGGCGAACGCGAACATGCTATGTTCGCCAGGAACCGTTCGCCAGCGAACCGTTCGGTACATCACTATAAATGGGGTGCTGCTGGGGACCAATAAGTACAGTAAAAATTAAAATCTCCCTGTCACAGGTGCCTCATCTATTTTTTTTTTTTTTTGACAATTTTATTGGTTCAACGGAATACAGCAGATGCACATCAATTGATTATAATGCTAAATGATTTCAAAATACAACAGCATATGAGTCAAACATGTATCGTCCAACATAAAATCGTGACTCTTTACATACATTAATGTTTCTCTGCAATGAACCAACAATTTTTATGTCTAAGAGAAAGTAGGCAGAAAAGAGGAAGTGTGGAAAAGAAGGCAACGTCAGGCCTAGTAGAGCATAGATGAAAATCGAATTCCAGAGGTACTACTTGATTTTCTCACTGAGGAAGCTGTGTACGTCTCGTCTAGTTTAGTGTAAGACACAATATCTGAAACCCTGTGTTAACATGCGCTCCATGTTTGGCTAGGTTTGTGTGGTCACATCTTTTGAGAGGTGAATGCTTGCAGTGGTGTAGGTATTGAGATATACGTACACAATGTCCCCCCTTCTTTATTACTAATAAATATAACTAATATAACTAACTAATATATTCACTGATATTATCATCAATGAAAGTGACGTTTTTGCATTTTTCACACACAAATGGCACTTACACTGATAATATAATTGTTGTGATACATTTTACGGTTTTGAAACACTAATATTTGTGTTCAGCGAAGTCTGAGCATAACAGTACCCCTCATGTACAGGTTTTATGATGTTTTCAAAAGTTGCAGAGTCAAATATAAGGCTTGAATTTCCGTTTTTTCACATTGAAATTCGCCAGATTGGTTATGTTGCTTTTGAGACCGTATGGTAGCCCAGGAATGACTATTACCCCCATGATGGCATACCATTTGCAAAACTAGGCAATCAAAGGAATTGCAAATGGGGTATGTCCAGTCTTTTTTACTAGCCACTTAGTCACAAACACTGGCCAAAGTTGGCGTTCAAATAATTTTTTTGCATTTTTTACACAAACAAATATTAACGCTAACTTTGGCCAGTGTTTGTGACTAAGTGGCTACTAAAAAAGACTGGAAATACCCCATTTTTAATACATTGGGTTGTATACTATGACAAAGGGTATTCCATCATGGGGGTAATTCTCATTCCTAGGCTACCATAAGGTCTCAAAGGCAACGTAACTAATCTGACCAATTTCAATGTGAAAAAAATTTAAAATGTATTGAGCTATATTTGGCCCTGTAACTTCCCAAAACACCATAAAACCTGTACATAGGGGGTACTGTTTTACACGTGAGACTTTGCTGAATACAAATATGTGTATTTTGTATTGCAGTAAAAGCAAACAGTATTATGACATTCACAGTTAAAACATCATGTAGAACTAAAAAAATAACAAAATGTATTAATTTCTCGCATTTCTTAAATGTTAATATACTTCATATTTGTATATTTTTAATGTGTATAGAAAAAAAGGGGACGATCTGCTAAACAAATAACAAGAACAGTGCATAGCGCATAACTGTGTATATGAATAAACCAAATGTGTAGTTTTCAAATGGCCACTCACACTTTCGTTGAAATATAAATGCCTTGGAACTGAATTGCTCTTTTCAGCAAAAATGCTCTTTTCAGCATAAATGCCCTTCCAGGAATGATTCTTCCACCACTTTTAAACTCTCATGGAATAGTTAAAAGGTGTGTGCTCAAAGAAAAAAACAGAACTTGTAGTACATATTTAAAAATGTAGAAAAAATAATTTAATCACTTACATCTAAATATAAAACAATGGATGTATTCTCACTGTCACCACCAGGGGTCCTACGCGTTTCGTCCGTATGTAGGACTTCCTCAGGGACTTCAGTGACCAGAAATGACAGCATACAAATGAACAATAAACAACCCTTCCCTTCACCACCCTTTATACCTCCCCCAATGTCCACAAAACTCTTTATCCGAATCAGGTGCTTGAAATTTCAGTTCGACGGCCGATATCTATGACGTCATCCACATGCATCCGTCGGTTTCGCATGCGTTCCACCATGCGTTCCACTGCCGAAACCCGGAAGTGCTTTATGCCTTCTATGTATGAATCACGTATTTCTATTCCAAGTCCCTCTCATTAGAGGCAGATTTAATTTACATGGATCGGAGGCAAGAAGAAAGGGGGGGGAGAGGGAAAAGGGAGAATTATACACTTCAAACAGTACTACAAGATTCCAAATATATATAACTAACACAGCCTCATTATACTTGATAACAAAAAACTGTATACACTATATAGTATATATGAATCTAATTAAAATCAAATAAAGATATATAATAGTAAATAAACAGACTAACATAACAAAAAATAACAAAAATAAATACATAATGTAAAAAATATAATGTAATATAAAAAAATAAAATAAAAAATATAAAAAATAAATAAAAATAAATAAAAATGAGAATAAAAATAAAAATAAAAATGAAAAATAAAATAAAAATATAGCACACACACTTATAAGGTGGATAAAATGTGATATCCCAATTTATGTTGCATTTTTTCAAATATTCCAAAAGATATAGAGTATCCATACATTATTATTTTTCTCCTCTTTTTTCCTTTGATGAGATATTGAAAACATCCAGAAAAGGAGATTTATTAATTTTAACGTTATCATTGGATAAAATTAAGAAATTAAATTGAATTATAAAATATAGGATAGAATTCCATAAATGTAAAAAATAGAATTCGATCCATCCCCTGTCCTCTTTTTTCTTTTAGTGGAATGTCAAAGACATCCCACAAAGAGCTGTTGGTTGATTTTAAAGTTGTTCTTGATATAAAAAATAAAATAGATTATATTAAAAAAAATTAAATAAAATTTGATGAATGGAAAAAGTATACTTATGATTGAAATTTAATTGAATTCAAAAAACGTCAAATCTCAGAATGCAGATTAAAAATCTGTAAACACAAATCCGACGCAGTTGGAATCCAACAAATCCCAGTATATATAAATCTGATATAATGAGAATTCATTGAATTTCAGAATATATAAAAGGACAATTTGTCCATCCCAAAACCCATTCAAATTTAATGATACAAAAATATTCTACTATGATATTTATGATGTGGAAAAATTACCTATACTATAAAAAATATATAGAAAAAATGCAACATTTACACTAATGGTGCAAAAAGGTACCTACATAGTATTAATTTTCAAAAAAGCTCCATAGGTCTATATCCAAATTCAACCCATGTGGTTGCAACGTTTTTAATTTGTTTATCCAAAAAGTCTCCCTTTGCGAGAGCTTTTTCATTAAATTGCCCCCTCTCCAATAAGGGTCAACCCGCTCTATACCCATGAAGGAAAAATTATTCCAATTAAATTTTCTGCAACTAGTGAAATGAATCGGTACTATATGTTTTGTTGACTTTTTCCTAATATTATTTTGATGTTCCAAAATTCTCTCTTTCAATTTTCGACCCGTTCTTCCCACATACTGTTTCCCACATGGGCACTGTAGCAGGTAGACCACATACCTCGAGTTGCAATTTATATTAGATTTAACTTTAAATTTCTCTTTGGTAGTTGTACTTATAAATTCTTTTTTCTGTATATACCTCTGGTTCTTGCAAGCCTTACATGAATTACAAGGATTAAAACCTTTAATATTAGAAAGTGTACCTTTGCGTCCGATTTTTAATGCGTAGCTTGGAGCTAATATATTTTTCAAATTTTTAGTTTTTTTGAAAATTATTGGTGCTTTTTTTGGGAGTACCTTTCCTAATATGGGGTCTTTGCACAAAATGTCCCAATGTCTGTTTAAAATCTTTTTTATAATCCAATGTTGTGTATTATATTGTGTAATAAACGAAAAACTGATAATCTTTTTTTGGGATTGTTTTCTTTGGATTTGGTTTCAAAAGACTTTTCCTATCTTTCTTTTCAATTTCTTGAATTTCTTTCTCCAATGGTGCTAATTCATATTTTTTAGTTAAAAATTTATTTTTCAAGTGTTTGGCCTGTTCATGGTAATCTATATCTCTTGAGCAATTTCGTCGTATTCTTGTTAGTTGGCTTCTTGGGATGGTTTCCAACCATTTATCATGATGACAGCTTTTTCTGTGTATGTAACTGTTACCATCAGTTTTTTTAAAATAACATTTAGACTGTACAGTCTGATTTTCAACAAAAAAGCAGACATCTAAAAAATTAATTGTAATAGGGTCTATCTCACATGTGAATTTTAAGCCATAATCATTATTACCAATGTAATCCAAAAATAACTGCAGTTCTTTATGTGATCCTTGCCAAATCATTATAACGTCATCAATAAAACGTTTCCATAGGACCAGGTTCGCTACCCAGCCATGCCCCCTCCATATGTGGTTGGATTCCCAATCCCGCATATATATGTTGGCATAGCTGGGGGCGAACCTGGTCCCCATTGTCGTACCAGTGATTTGGAGATAGAATGAGTCATCGAAGAAAAAATAATTGTGCTTCAAGATGTAATGAATGCTTTTAAGTATAAAATTTCGAAAATCTGGTGAAACACTTTCATCTCTCTCCATGACCCGCTCTACTGCAATCAGACCCTTGTGATGTTTAATGATTGTGTAGAGAGATGAAACATCTATAGTTACCCAAATGAAATCGTCTTTCCATTTTATATCTTCTACTATTCTTAAAATATGTGAGGTATCTTTCAAATAAGAGGGTGCCTCTTGGGCATATTTTTGAAGATTGTAATCTACAAATTCTGACAAATGTGCAGATACCGAATCAATGCCACTAATAATTGGCCTTCCCGGAGGTGTGATAGGATTTTTGTGTAACTTGGGCAAAAAATAAAAATAAAAAATAGGAATTATGGGAAAATTGTTAAATAAAAATTCCATATTATTTTTAGAAATGATGCCTTCCTCAAATGCCTGGTTTAACAGGATTTTGAGAATAGAGTTAAATCTTTTTGTTGGATCTTCTGTGAGTTTTGTGTAAGTATTTGTTTCTCCTAAGATGTTATATGCTTCCTCCATATAATAGTCTTTGGTCATAATGACTATGGCTCCACCTTTATCGGCCTCTTTTATAATTATAGACTCCATTTTTTGTAGTTTGGCTACACTTGCCGATTCCTCTTTACTCATATTGTATTTATTTTTCTGACAATTGCTTTCTTTTTCCAATTTCTCCAAATCATGGCATACCATGTTGTTAAAGGTCTCTAGGAAGGGACCTCTATCTCCAACTGGATAGAAATTAGACTTTCTTTTAAAAGAATTTTGTTTATTGAAAGCCTCACTAGATGTTATAGAAACTTCTGTATCTCTTTTTAGAAAAAATCTTTTCAATGTCATTTTACGGATATATTTTTGAAGATCTATATATGTATTAAAATGATTCATCTTCTGATTTGGGGCAAATTTTAATCCCTTATTGAGCGCTTTTAAATCACTAGTTGATAATTCTATATCAGTTAGATTATAGACTCCATATTGTTTTTCTAATTCCTTTTTCTCAGGAAGTCCTCCCTTCGGGGATCTTCCTCTGACCTCTTTCTTTTTGGTGGGGTTAGCTGACTTTCTCGTGGGGTTTCCTTGATGTTGTGTCGGGGTTTGAAAAATTGGGTGATTCTCCCTTCTTTGGGATTGGATTCCCTCCCTAAAAAAAGATTTTCCCTTTCTTTTTGATTTCCTTGATTGGTATTGGCCACCTGTGCATAAGTTCTTTTTGGTGAATAACAATAATTTGGAGAGATAGACTCCTCTCTTTCCTTCTGTCTAGTGTATCTCGGTGACTTTCTTAAAAGTTTGTGATTGTTTATTTGTGATGGTCTATTTGGAGAGGAGTATCTTTTTCTATTCGTTGGAGAAAAGTGTCCATTTCTATCTTTTGGTGAATATCTAGAGTGATTGGTTGAATCATACTTTTTATAAGTGGAGTAATCATCTTTTTTTAATTTGTTCCCATAACCAACATCAAAATTCCTTGTATTTCTTTTAAAGTGATTATTATATGTGTGTCTATTCTTAATTTTATTTGTTGTGGAAAAAGTATTATATTTTTTATCATTTCTATCTCTCCTCATTTTATTGTTTTTTGTTTCAGCAATTCTTTCTTCTAATTGATTAATTGTTTTACAAACTTCCTGTTCTTTTTCTTTATATCCAATTTGATCCCTATTAAGGGTTCCCCCTGTTTCTAATGATTTTATATCGTTTTCAGTTTGATCTCTACTTTCTTTTTCAAATTCGATTATCAATTTCATTAGACTTTGTGAGCAGGTTTCCAATATCAGGTCCCACTTGCTCAGAAACTCCTCATTATCTGTCCCACATGCTGGAATTTTTTCCACCCTTAATCCTCTAGGGATTAAACCTTCTTTAAGATAACTCTCTAAATAGGATATTTCCCACCACTTTTTAGTCTCTTTTATCATTAATCGCTCTAATTTGGTGAAATAAAAGCTATCAGTATCTCTTAAAGGGATAATATCTGTGCCTTGTTGAAACATTTTTTCAAATCTAACATTTCTGCCCCTCTGAATATTTGCAAATGAATTAGTTGCCATGATAATTGTGTCACACTATGAGGAAATATACAAAGATACAAAAAAGCGATATGTGTGCACAAACCACAGTGCAATAAGTGCTCAACAAATAAATAGCAGAAAAAGACCTCCCTGAATCAGGTAGGATTTCCCCGAAGACTTCCTCCTGTCTTCAACAGAACATGTATAGAAAAAAAGGGGACGATCTGCTAAACAAATAACAAGAACAGTGCATAGCGCATAACTATGTATATGAATAAACCAAATGTGTAGTTTTCAAATGGCCACTCACACTTTCGTTGAAATATAAATGCCTTGGAACTGAATTGCTCTTTTCAGCAAAATTGCTCTTTTCAGCATAAATGCCCTTCCAGGAATGATTCTTCCACCACTTTTAAACTCTCATGGAATAGTTAAAAGGTGTGTGCTCAAAGAAAAAAACAGAACTTGTAGTACATATTTAAAAATGTAGAAAAAATAATTTAATCACTTACATCTAAATATAAAACAATGGATGTATTCTCACTGTCACCACCAGGGGTCCTACGCGTTTCGTCCGTATATAGGACTTCCTCAGGGACTTCAGTGACCAGAAATGACAGCATACAAATGAACAATAAACAACCCTTCCCTTCACCACCCTTTATACCTCCCCCAATGTCCACAAAACTCTTTATCCGAATCAGGTGCTTGAAATTTCAGTTCGACAGCCGATATCTATGACGTCATCCACATGCGTCCGTCGGTTTCGCATGCGTTCCACCATGCGTTCCACTGCCGAAACCCGGAAGTGCTTTATGCCTTCTATGTATGAATCACGTATTTCTATTCCAAGTCCCTCTCATTAGAGGCAGATTTAATTTACATGGATCGGAGGCAAGAAGAAAGGGGGGGGGAGAGGGAAAAGGGAGAATTATACACTTCAAACAGTACTACAAGATTCCAAATATATATAACTAACACAGCCTCATTATACTTGATAACAAAAAACTGTATACACTATATAGTATATATGAATCTAATTAAAATCAAATAAAGATATATAATAGTAAATAAACAGACTAACATAACAAAAAATAACAAAAATAAATACATAATGTAAAAAATATAATGTAATATAAAAAAATAAAATAAAAAATATAAAAAATAAATAAAAATAAATAAAAATGAGAATAAAAATAAAAATAAAAATGAAAAATAAAATAAAAATATAGCACACACACTTATAAGGTGGATAAAATGTGATATCCCAATTTATGTTGCATTTTTTCAAATATTCCAAAAGATATAGAGTATCCATACATTATTATTTTTCTCCTCTTTTTTCCTTTGATGAGATATTGAAAACATCCAGAAAAGGAGATTTATTAATTTTAACGTTATCATTGGATAAAATTAAGAAATTAAGAAATTAAGAATTAAAATTAAAATTGACATTCCACTAAAAGAAAAAAGAGGACAGGGGATGGATCGAATTCTATTTTTTACATTTATGGAATTCTATCCTATATTTTATAATTCAATTTAATTTCTTAATTTTATCCAATGATAACGTTAAAATTAATAAATCTCCTTTTCTGGATGTTTTCAATATCTCATCAAAGGAAAAAAGAGGAGAAAAATAATAATGTATGGATACTCTATATCTTTTGGAATATTTGAAAAAATGCAACATAAATTGGGATATCACATTTTATCCACCTTATAAGTGT
Organism: Pelobates cultripes; assembly: GCA_933207985.1. Taxonomy (NCBI): domain Eukaryota; kingdom Metazoa; phylum Chordata; class Amphibia; order Anura; family Pelobatidae; genus Pelobates; species Pelobates cultripes. The sequence goes on from OW240920.1 coordinate 66,457,881, forward strand.
GTGTGCTATATTTTTATTTTATTTTTCATTTTTATTTTTATTTTTATTCTCATTTTTATTTATTTTTATTTATTTTTTATATTTTTTATTTTATTTTTTTATATTACATTATATTTTTTACATTATGTATTTATTTTTGTTATTTTTTGTTATGTTAGTCTGTTTATTTACTATTATATATCTTTATTTGATTTTAATTAGATTCATATATACTATATAGTGTATACAGTTTTTTGTTATCAAGTATAATGAGGCTGTGTTAGTTATATATATTTGGAATCTTGTAGTACTGTTTGAAGTGTATAATTCTCCCTTTTCCCTCTCCCCCCCCTTTCTTCTTGCCTCCGATCCATGTAAATTAAATCTGCCTCTAATGAGAGGGACTTGGAATAGAAATACGTGATTCATACATAGAAGGCATAAAGCACTTCCGGGTTTCGGCAGTGGAACGCATGGTGGAACGCATGCGAAACCGACGGATGCATGTGGATGACGTCATAGATATCGGCCGTCGAACTGAAATTTCAAGCACCTGATTCGGATAAAGAGTTTTGTGGACATTGGGGGAGGTATAAAGGGTGGTGAAGGGAAGGGTTGTTTATTGTTCATTTGTATGCTGTCATTTCTGGTCACTGAAGTCCCTGAGGAAGTCCTACATACGGACGAAATGCGTAGGACCCCTGGTGGTGACAGTGAGAATACATCCATTGTTTTATATTTAGATGTAAGTGATTAAATTATTTTTTCTACATTTTTAAATATGTACTACAAGTTCTGTTTTTTTCTTTGAGCACACACCTTTTAACTATTCCATGAGAGGTTAAAAGTGGTGGAAGAATCATTCCTGGAAGGGCATTTATGCTGAAAAGAGCAATTTTGCTGAAAAGAGCAATTCAGTTCCAAGGCATTTATATTTCAACGAAAGTGTGAGTGGCCATTTGAAAACTACACATTTGGTTTATTCATATACATAGTTATGCGCTATGCACTGTTCTTGTTATTTGTTTAGCAGATCGTCCCCTTTTTTTCTATACATGTTCTGTTGAAGACAGGAGGAAGTCTTCGGGGAAATCCTACCTGATTCAGGGAGGTCTTTTTCTGCTATTTATTTGTTGAGCACTTATTGCACTGTGGTTTGTGCACACATATCGCTTTTTTGTATCTTTGTATATTTTTAAGGTGGCATTAGAATATATATACAGAGATGAGAAACAGCAGGCATGTACAGGTTGATAATTGATTTTGGGTGTGTTAGTAGAAGGGTTGGAAAGTGCTGCAGGTATAAATCTGTATACCAATGTGCTACATTTGCATTTATTGAGAAATAACACCAAGCATACAGATGTTTTGAGTTCTGAGACATCTCCCCTTCCACCACCATGCTCAGGTACCAGGGGCTGCCACCAATGTCCTGTCACAGAGAGGAAGGCATGCTGGTCACAAACAGCACTCCATAAATCTGTGGTGAAGTACACTCACTGACCTAAAGCCTTAGTCAACTGTTCCTTGAACAGTACAGTGATGGTGATATGTTCCTACTGAAAGAGAATTGTGAGGGAAGTACATATTGTGGAGAAAGGGCTTCTATCAGATTCTTACAGGTCTCTCCTTCTGTCATGGAAAAGGAAACGCTTGTTTTGACATGCTCCTGGAATTGTGACCTAGTGGTCACATCCCTGGAGTGTTGAGGACTGTGAGTCTATCTGTTCCTATCGCCTAGTGGCACTATCTTTAACATCTGCCCTTCTCTGCTTAAGGGTGGTATAGTACAGGGGGTGCTGATAGTGGTAGTTGGTTGTGCAGAATCAGATACAGTACCTGCATGCCCTAGTACTTTGTTGCAGCTTCCCTCAGTAACTCCAGGGCCGGTGCAAGGATTTTTTCTGCCCTAGACAAACAAAAAATTTGCAGCCCCCCCATATGCTCTACCCAACATGTGACATCACAATGCCCCACCCATATGATCTGCCATATGAGCCAACGCCAGTGCTGTACACAGTGTCTTTTCTCTCAAATGCAATGTGTTTACATTAAAAAGCCTGCAGGGACAGGCTATAGACGCCAGAACCACTACATTAAGCTGTAGTGCTTGTGGTGACTACAATGTCCCTTTAATGTGAGGTAAATTAGGGATTAGTTCCACTAATAATATACTGGATTGCCTATTTACTACCAGATGAGGACAAGATGATGATGATGATGGGCTCAGGCTGCAGTCTGGCTCCACTGGTCTAGTGTAGATCAGGCTCTCTGGAGACTGTTTGTTTAACAGTACTCACAAAAATCAATGAACAGGAAGCAGCTTCATTTTTTGGGGCCCCCTACACAGTTTAATGTCTGGGCCCCGAGTACCTGACCGTGAGTATGCATACAAGGCCCACCCATAAGTCCACCTACATGGCCCACCCATGAGTTCGCTCACAGGGAGTGAAGTGTATGTGTGTAGGGGATGTGTGGTGTGTTATAGTAGAGGATGTAATGTATGTGTGTTCTTATAGAATGTAGTGTACAGGGATACAAATTTGTTTAAGGGATGTAGTGTTTGTGTATAGAAGATGCAATGTGTGTTTGTGTGTAAGGAATGCATTGTGTGTTTGTGTGTGTTTGTGTGTGATGCATTGTGTGAATCTGTGTTTGTATGTGTAAGAGATGCAAGGGGTATGTTTATGTGTATGTATGTAATGTAATGCAGTGTATGTGACTGTAAGGCGTGCATTGAGTGCATGTAAGAGATGCATTTTGTTTCTCTGTGTGTGTGTAAGAAAAGCAGTGTGTGTGTGTGTGTGTAAGGGATGCCTTGTGTGTTTTTGTATGTAAGGGTTGCAGTGTGTGTGTAAAGGATGCATTGTGTGTGTGTGTGTGTGTGTGAGGTATGCATTGTGTGTTTGTGTGTAATGGATGCATTATGTGTTTCTGTGTGTTATTATATTTATTTTGTTAATATACTTCATATTTGTATATTTTTTCTTTAAGTTTTGTGTCTTACACCCCCTTTAGTTTATCTTTTACAAATTCCTTGTGTGTCTCTTACTCCCCTCTTTGTATGTCTCTTACATTCTCCCAACCCCTTTATGTGTCTTACTCCCCCAAGCCGCTTTGTGTCTTACTCTTCCCAGCTCCTTTGTGTGTCTCATTTCCCCCCAGGCTCCTCTGTGTGTCTCCCTCACAAGTGACTCTGTGTGTCTCTCTCCTGAGCGCCTCTGCATGTCTCTGTCTCCCCTGACCAGGGCCGGACTGGGAATTAAAAGCAGCCCTGGAAAAAAAATATTTACCAGCCCCATAATGCATCGCGCCAGCATAGTGTGCAGATACAGAGTTAGAACAGATAACTTAAAATTAAAAAGTACTTCAACGTAAAAAGCGCACTCATAGGCTTCAAAATAAACAAAAGTGCAGATTTATTTTAAGCAGGCGTGCCTTTGCATGTAATCAATGTTTCAGTCCAACTACCTTGACATATTAAGGAAAGCTTGTTAATGGGACTGAAATGGTGAATGTATGTAGGGCACAACTGTAAAAAATTTTTATTTTGAAGTCCTGTGGGTGTGCTCTTCACTTTAAATATGTTATTGTGCTGGAGTATGCACCTAGCAACAAGACTGAGCCAATATCTGCTCATTACATATGGTACATATTAATGAAATTTCTCTGTGTATTATGCATATATAAATGTACATTAATATGTGTAAATATAATAGAGATATAAAACTAATACACACATTAATATACATGTCATATACTAATGGCGGATCCAGAGCCTGAGCCTGAGAGGGGCACTTGTAGATTATTATTATTATGCCCATAAGGCCCACTCATAAATTCCACCCACCCATGAGTTCGCTCACAGGGAGTGGAGTGTGTAGAGGATGTGTTATGTGTTATTGTAGAGGATCTAATATGTGTGCTTATGGTATGTAGTGTATAGGGTTACCAGTTTGTGCAGGTGATGTGGTGTGTTTGTGTGTAGTGGAAGCAGTGTGTATTTGTGTATAAGGGATGTATTATGTGTTTCTGGTTGTGTGTAAGGGATGCATTGTGTGAATCTGTGTTTGTATGCATAAGGGATGCAAGGTGTGTGTCTGTATGTGTGTGCATTGAGTGTAAGAGATGCATTGTGTTTCTGTGTGTATGTAAGAAAAGTGTGTGTTTGCATGTGTGTGTACGGGTTTGCATTGTCTGTTTCTGTGTATGTGTGCAAAGGATGCATTGTCTTTGTGTGTAAGGGTTGCATTGTGTGTGTGTGTAATGGATGCATTCTGTGTTTCTCTGTGTGTAAGGGAAGCATGTTGTGTTTCTGTGTATGTATAGGGATGCATTGTGTGTGTGTGTGTGTGTGCGCGCGCGTAGTGTGAAAGAGCTCCATGTCTTGGCCCCTGTCCTATAGAGCTGCCCCTTCTGTCCCGTAGAGCTCTCCCCTGCACCTTAGTGGTCTCTCCTCTCCCCCACCCTCCCCTAGCGGTCTCTTCTCACACTCACCCACCCTCCCTGTGCTCTTCTCATCCCCCCCTCCACCCTCCCTGTGTTCTTCTCACTCCTCCCTCTATGTGTTCTCCTCACACCCCCTGTGTTCGTCTTACCCCCTCCTCCCTGTGTTCTTCTTACTTCCCCCCTTGGTCGTCTTACTCCCCCACCTGTTCTTCTTAACCCCCCTTCTTCTTATTGCTCCCCCTTCTTCTTCTTACCCCCCCTTCTTCTTCTTCCTCTTCCTCCCCCTTCTTCTTCTTACTCCCCCCATTTCTTCATACTCACCCTTCTTCTTACCCCCTCTTCTTCTTCTTACTCCCCACTCTTCTTCTTCTTACTCCCCACTCTT